>OX235262.1:184193558-185393558 GCA_944472135.2 Trichobilharzia regenti
GCACTACAGGACTTCGAGTGGAACCCAAATGGTAAACGACGATTTGAATGTTGATCTGAGGGTGACATGGAGAAGTTTTATTTTTACAGCTTGATTCCACACTGTATTTTTTTGGTACAAACATGGAATTTTCAGTGTGTGATATCGGTAGCCCAAATTTTGTAGGCCAACCATTGATATCAAGTGTGCATCGGCAGGGGATCGAACCCTGGACCATGTTCATGGTTGGCTAGAGTCTTAACCACTGTGCCACCGACGCATAAAGATAGCGTAAGGAGGAGGAAATGAAAGCTTGTGAGCGATCATGAAGTCAGCTAAAAAAGGACAGTGGAGAGGAGAGGGAAATAAAACTGTATTGTTGAAGTCTTGTATCCCTCATCCAATCTCTCATATGTGGTGGCATCTACAGTCAAAAGAAGCGGTAACCTTTCCATGTGTTTTACCTTCAGATGCTGTGTCGTACAGGCTGAAATTCGGACGGAGTTAACTGCTGTGCACTTCACGTGCCTCCGTCGATAAGCGGTGTGCTGTTGTTTAACTGAATAGAGCTTTAAGGATACGGAAAGGTATTCCACTCGTCACTGACTCCTCAGAATCTCCACTTACTCACTTAAACGGCTTCATTTCAGAATCTGTGTATTTTGCTACTACCAGTGAAACTTTTAGAGGTAGTCAGTTAGTGTGACGTTGAAGTTAAGCAGGATCACATCTAAATCTGCTTCAAATTAAATAAGAATGGCGATAATAGAAATGTTGAAGCCAAACTATTGTGTTACTGTAACTACAGACGAAAGGCCTTTGAACCCTTGCATAAGTTGCAGCAGATTGCATCAAATGTAAGAATAACCTTCTAAGCTATTCAATACACAGCTGTTGATACACCGAATTGAATGATGCATTTAGACCAAGATAGGTAGGAAGAGTTAGACATCGACAAGTAAGTATGTGTGTCAGGACGTATCTATCAAAAGGGTGAAGTACCGAACAAGGCACCTTCGTCCATGGCTGAATCTTGCCAAGTTTTCCCTGAGGCTCTTATCCCACCCCCTATTAGTCTTTGTATTGTGGTGAGAGGTAGCTGCAAGCCAAAAATTGTAGACAGCAATTCACGTCAATGTTGTGACCCGAATCGGGGTCATAAGAAAGAACAAAGCTTAACCTTGAGGAATTCAACAACCAATCACAGAAGACTTAACGTGTGCTAATACGATTCGCAGATATGTGGCTTAATTTTCCAAGAAACGGTCACAAGCAGTACAGAATAACCTTCAGCAAGAAAAACCAATTAGATGTTGCTTCTCTGCTAACAATAACGCTAATAATAAAATAATTCATAAAAATCTATAATTGTCTCTTCATTTTTTCAATAAACGATCTGTTACCTGACCTTTGTCTTCTGTTGTTACAGTATGACTACAAAATTTAGTATCTCAGATATCATAGGAATAATCCGACTTCCTTTGGTTATCATATGATCGCCTATTACTTTGAAAACAAATTCTGAGGACAAGTGGTTCATATCAGTGTGGTGAAACTAACTTGGGCTCTTACTTACCAACTCACTATCCCAATTAATTTACTTCATAACTAATCACCGCCACCCTTGACCACCTCTGGAAGGTTCATCTGCTGCTTTGTCTTCTTGTAGACAATAACGGATTTCTCAACCACGGCTACACTAACACAATCAATATTAACAGTCCATTTAGAATGAGATTGGATGGTTGAAAGATGTAGTATAGTAATAAGCCAGTTGAATCACCTCCAAAAGCGTTCTCCTAAATGATTCACTCTTCTATCATGTGTGGTTATTAAATTTTCATTGATGTAGGAAGTCGTTTACTGGGTGGAATAACATTTTCAGGAATACGCTTCAATATTTGATAGCATTCCTTACATTGTTTTCGCCTTTTTACCCAATGGTGGGCTGAATTTGATCAACTCCCGCCTATTGTCATGCTTGAAGCCATCTAGCATCAAGCTCCTCGTATCTAACAGTTCTCATAATACAACTGGCTTGCACGCTTCACATCACTCACTACCAGGGGTGCTCAAGGTGGAGCAGAAATCTTCAGTCGATCTTCATGTAGTCAAGTAATCATCAGTGTGTTTCCATAGTTGGCTTATGTCATTTGCCGCAAAGTGATACAATATCTCATGATTTGTTGGAAGTGAAGACTAGACAAGAAGAGATGATTGTAGACATGAGAATGAAATCATTAAAATAGTATATCCTACTTACAATAGATATAAGTAGATTGTATCTTTTGAAATGAATAATGTTAAAACTTCTCTTGTCATTGTAATAAAGTGAACTACCACGTTTAAACATTTGAAAAACTGCGTGTCTTGATAGGCTCTTAAAACATGTGATCACGTTCAATGAAAACACTTAATTGTACAGTCTGATGGATGAATAATATCGGTATACTTTGATTCTTGAATGTTTACTCCAGTTATGTAGAAGAGTAATTCTAAGAGCTTTAATTTAAGAGGATGCATCAACTTAAGTGGTTCTAATCAACAGTGAAAGACTTAATGTTTGTCGGTCAGTGTCTTCTATTTCAGTTTGTTCCTAATTTCAGCTGATATTTCTAGTTTTGAGAGGTGGTGCTACGACGTTTTTAACACATAACCTAGGCATCTCGATCAATGGAATCTCAAAATCTTATCGATGAATTATAAGTTTCCAGACGGTAGATATTACGAACTTCCAGGAATAATTTTCAGCACCGAATCAGACAGATTCATTATAAATTATTTAAATTATCAGGTGAGAGGCCAGTGATTTCTTACTGGAATGCGCCTATGACATTGGCTGATGGTTGGTCGCGAATTGGTAGAAGTGGAATGCGTAGGCCATTGGATCATGTCACAGTGGCTGAATGGTCTACGAAAACACCCTGTAAAGGGAGTTCCCCGACTTCGGATCCTGGTGGGTGCGTATTGTGAAGTGTCCAAGAATGGGGAGAAACAGCCATCCAGTCCCTCCTGGATTCCCAATGTTTCTCTTACTCATGTTAACTCGTGATCTAACCTTTAACTAGTGAAATCTTTGCACTCATTCACCTATCTTTCAGGAAAGTTGTTTCAGTGCCCTGATATGATTATAAGCAGTAATAAATTGTGCTCGGAATGTTGTCATCAGTAAATATTACTGCATAACACTGTGTGATTTTATCAAAATAAAATTTTATCCATAATGGAGTTATACTCTACCACAGTGCTCAGTGACTTGGCGAGTCATAAAGAGCATCTCAAACAACCTCAAACCTCAGACCTTCATCAACAGTTGTCTTCGCTCAATACCACTCAAGATCAAATGGCCAGCCAGAAAAGATCAGCAACAGGGATCTCTGGCAATGAGTGAACCAACCCAACAGGAACCGATTGTGAAACAAATAGGCAGGAAGAAATGGAGATGGACTGGCTTGGCCATACTATGAGGAAACCACCAAGTGAGTGACATCACTAGACAAGCCATTGCTCGAGTGGAACCCGGTTGGGAAGCGGCGAGTTGGTCGTCAGTGCAAGGGTGACTTGGAGGAGGTCATGAGAGGAGGAGATGAAAACATATGGGCAGACTTGGAGCGGGGTGAAAACGTTGGCACAGAACCGAAGGCAATGGAGACTCTCGGCTGAAGCCCTCTGTTCCTCTAGGAACTAAAGGATACAATAATAATAATAACAATACAGTGCTCCAGATTTATCCTTATATGAACTCTACATCAAAACATTATCAGTCATAATTTGTATGAAAATCAAAGGTTCACATTTGTTTTATAAAATTATATTTGTAAAATCACTAGGCGCTCAATTATTTTGCAACTAACTATCCGGCCAAATCTTGATCACAGTTCATATGAATCACATATGTTTTGTTGTGTAAGTATTATTAGACGAGTATCTTTTGAGCTGGTGAATAATGCTTCAGTGTTTGAAACCCTTAAATGCTGAATTTGAGTCTCATTGAAAAAATATCACCACTTGGTGAGGATACAGACTCATGACTCTGACGAGATCCAAGTTGACCGAAACCATTGATTCCAACATATACTGATTCTTGAGTGAGAAATTATACACAAAAGTCTTACTGTCTCCTCTTTATTGTACACTATCGCTGTATGCTAACTACTCACCAATACACCGTCAGCCAATGTCTTGAGCCAGCTGACCAGTGAATTTAGCATTCCCACTCACGGCATTGTGTGAATGTGGCTATGATGACTAATCGCCACAACTATAATCTCTCATTTCAGCCTAGTTTGTAATTTCATTCAGTCGACAAAGTCAAACACACACGCACACACTCTGACACAAAAACACCATTTACATTTTGTCACACGATGACTAATGCTGATCTTTTACTCTACACCATAACAAAATGTGACCTCTGAGTCACTGATCATCATTATTGTTATTATTTTTATTATTATATTGATCAATATTCTATTTTATAACCTTATTGTGAACCTGAAGAGAATATTCTCTGTTCAGACCGTCTTCTGACTCATACTAGTGGGAATATTTCACACTCTTCTTAAAACAGCTTTAATGTTTTGCAAAAACAATCTTGTGCATTGATTAGATGATGATGCAGTTTATTATTTTCTCTAAAAAGTTTTTCTAATTCTCATGGTATGAATAAAGTGAAAGGACATTGATGTCTGCCTATCCCACCAACGCTTAACTAGATTAATACAAATTTGTCCTGTATTCACTCTGATATCAGTTCACTTTTCGGTGAGCAGTGATTACTAAGCCATACATAATATTAACTCTATTAATATGATGGATAAGTTAACTTGTCTTACTGTGTTGTATTATTATTATATCCTTTAATTCCCAGAGGAACATAGGGCTTCAGTTGCTCACCTCCATTGCCTTCTGTTTTCTGCCGACGTTTTCACCCCGCTCCAAGTCTGCCCACATGTTTTCATCTCCTCCTCTCATGACCTGCTCCAAGTCACCCTTGCACTGACGACCAGCTCGCGGCTTCCCAACCGGGTTCCA
Source organism: Trichobilharzia regenti (assembly GCA_944472135.2). Classification (NCBI taxonomy): domain Eukaryota; kingdom Metazoa; phylum Platyhelminthes; class Trematoda; order Strigeidida; family Schistosomatidae; genus Trichobilharzia; species Trichobilharzia regenti. The sequence continues at coordinate 184,198,572 of OX235262.1, forward strand.
CTCGAGCGATGGCTTGTCTAGTGATGTCACTCACTTGATGGTTTCCTCAGAGTATGGCTAAGCCAGTCCATCTCCATTTCTTCCTGCCTATTTGTTTTACAATCGGTTCCTGGTTGGTTCGCTCCCAAAGATCTTTGTTGCTGATCTTTTCTCTCCGGCCATCTGATCTTGAGTGGTATTGAGCGAAGACAACTGTTAATGAAGGTCTGAAGTTTGTTTGAGATGCTCTTTATGACGCGCAATGTAAGTCTCTGATCCGTATAGTGAGTAGCACTGACTGACTTCACATTGGAGTTGAAAATCCGGAACTTATTTGCATTTTCATGGTGAGTGCTGTTAAAATGCACACAGACTTGAGAGTAATGAAAGCTTGTCTTGCTTTTCCGATTCTGGCTTTGATATCCTCGTCAGTTCCATCCGCCTGTAGTTGAAACGAAGTTTTCCAGGTAGGTGGGTAGGTAAAGGAGGTTGTTTCCCTCAGGTTCGTCCCATTTATGCTGGCTGATTGTTGTCTGTTGTTGTTGCTGTTGGTGTTGGCCAGGAATCTTCATCACCTCTGTTTTATCTGTGTTCACCTGAAGTCCTATCTTCTCTGGATGCTTCTTCTGCCGTCAACTTGTTGCTTTTCACTCGCATATTTTCCAGTTCGTGGGAAATCAGACATATGTCATCATCGGTGAAGTCCAGATCCTCCAAGTTTGTTTTTTGTGTGAGTCCATTTTATGCCTGTTTCCTCATTTCCCGTTTTCTGTCGCATTATCCAATCTATTGCAATCAGGAAGATCATTGGCGATAGTAGACAGCCAGCTTGCCTCACTCCCGTTCTCACTTCGAAAGCTTCCGTAAGTTTCCCGTTGTGGATTACTTGGGATTCAGTGCAGCATTGTCGTATAACTGTTGGATGAGATGTATAATTGTCGATGGCACCCCGTAGTAGCGAAGTAGTTGTCAAATCAACTCTCGATCGACGTTGTCTGGTGAAGGCCTTATCAAAGTCGATGAAGTTGAGATATTGTGTTTTACACTATTCATATAAGTAAGTCCACTCAATAAAATTATCATCAAGCTGTCCGGCAGTGGACACATGGGATATTTGAAGAAAGTATTTGGCGTGAGGAAATTTAAACAAGAGGTGTGAATACTTAAAATAGCGATAATAATAATAATAACAATAATGTGAAGGTCTGTAAAATGTTTGTGATAATAGTGATCACATTTCAGCTTCAAGCGATCAAACAGATAATATCTTAGATAAAGGAGCTCTCAAAGGTTTGTTCGTAGGGATTGGATTTGTTTCAGTTTTGATGACGGATTGATATCAATCAGTGTAGTGAACAACTGAATACCACCAGGGAGTACTGGACAGTTGTCTCATTCTAGTGTTTACCCAGTGCTTACCCACTTGGTTTTAAAATCGGGACCTTGTGGTTACAAGGCAACCTGGTGGACCATTCAGTCGCTGGTTGGTACCGGACTCAGTGGCCAGCCAGCGAACTGCAACTTCTGATTTCAGAGCGAATGGAACCCGCCTGTCATCGGCGAGTATTTGTCCTCACTCGTGAACGGATGGAGCCTACTGGTCATTATTTCTCACTGAAAATACAGGCAACTTCATCCTGCAGCTAGTCGCTAGCGAGTACCAGACTAATTTCGAAGAATTTCTTTGTCGGGGACCTTGACGCACTTTTTGACTAGTACGCTTCTTTTTCTTAGTTACATAAAACTCATATTTCTCTAGTATTTCTGGCCAATAAGTTGTGGAATTTATTCTAATTATTTTACTTTCAAACACTGAGTCTGTGGATATAATCTTGTTGACTACTAATACCTATAACTAACTGTTTGGCATTTTGTGACTGTCTAACACTAACTAACATCTCCAATTGTATATATTGATGGATTTGCATACCCAATCTGACCCAAGTCAGTGAGTCTATGATTTTGATACCAATTTAGTTAACTGTTTTTTGACAGTGATACTACTGCTACGGTTTCACCTACATACCTACCTACCTGCAAGGGGAGCACCAACTCAACCAAAAGCGGAATCGATGGGGATATCAAGACGAGGATCGGGAAAGCAATCCAAGCGTTCATTATTCTCAAGTCTGTGTGAATATAGATCAACAACACTCAGGATGAAAATGCAAATAAGTTCCGGATTTTCAACTCCAATGTGAAGTCAGTCAGTGCTACTCACTATACGGATCAGAGACTTACATTGCGCGTCATAAAGAGCATCTCAAACAAACTACAGACCTTCATTAACAGTTGTCTTCGTTCAATACCACTCAAGATCAGATGGCCGGAGAGAAAAGATCAGCAACAGGGATCTCTGGCAATGAGTGAACCAACCCAACAGGAACCGATTGTGAAACAAATAGGCAGGAAAGAATGGAGATGGACTGGCTTAGCCATACTCTGAGGAAACCATCAATTGAGTGAGATCACACGCAATGCAGGCTATCGCTCGAATGGAACCCAATCGGGAAGCAGAGTGCTAGCTGGTGGTTAGTACGAGGGTGACTTGGAGTGGGGGAGGGGATGCAAGGAGGAGATAAGAACATTTGGGCAGACGGGGAGCCAGGCGATAACGTTGGTGGAGTACCGAACTCAATGGAGGCGTGTGGCTAAAGCAGACAATAATAATCATACAATGGGGTAAGCATATTTACAATTATTCACTTACACAGGATATGTGTAAGAGGTGATGGAATATTAGTGTCAGTTAGCTCACTTTACATAGGTAAAAGCAATTCACAAGATATAATCCTTGGCGAAAATGCCCATGAAAACTGAAGGCTGCCTTTCAAGCGGTAGATATGGTAGGCTATTCACAAAAGTTTAAAATGTTACAAAACTTGGACATGTTTTACTTATGCCTAATCACCACCTTCATCTGTTGACAATGTTAGCTGAAATAGGGTAATGCAAATTTTCGGTTTTTCATATCTCAAACAGACTATACAGGAAACTTACACTCTCTTACCTAACTTCAGACCGATTTGAACACTTACATTCTTCTACAAAGATAAAGAGCTGTCAAAGGAAACAAAGAGACAATCTCATAAACCTATGGGTCAGAGTTTGTCGGCTGATTAATAAATCACCTTCGACATTATCCTCGATTAATGACCTCTTGTCTATTAAATAATTTATGTCTAAATTATCGAGGTCTTATTTTTGACTGGAAATGCAAATTGACTTACTAATCGTACAAAATTTAATAAGCATATTGCGCAATCTCCATGGCTGGTTGTTTTTTGCCTTTTGAGATGAATTCATTTTTTGTTGTGAGTGAGCAGTGATCACTCACCAAGTCATACACTCTGTCAACTAATATGACAGACAGACAGATAGATAGATAGACAGGTGCCACTATCGATCAAATTTCCAGTCACTTGCAGTATTCTAATTCAATCAATTTTAACTGTTAACGTGTCCACAACTAGAAATGAAGAAAGGAACTGAAAGCTTTTAATCTATAGCTTAAAACTAATAAAATTCGAGGTAAATTAACTGAGTGACTTCCGCTCAAAACTACATCACTGCATGTTGATACGCTTCAAGAAAGCCTACATAGGGTTAGAAAGCAGGCAGAGATGTGTGGTGAATGTCAGTTAAATAGACAGCAATATACAGCATTAAGAACAATTACATGAATAATAATAATAACAATAATAAGCACTGTAAGAACACTGAGAAAATGATGATAAGTGGAGGACATATCTGCACGAAGGCAAACAACAACTATGAGATATTTCAGCAAGAATCTCGAATCGACACATCTTACCATCCCGAGAAGAATGATACGTCGTCGAGTTAGGCATTCAAAATGATAATCATCGTATAACAAACAGGTGGCTGAGTCATTCATTAAACTTAGTGATTAATAATTACATATATACAGGTGTGATGACAAAAACGCTTAATTCATTTGGAGAATGATTCCTGAACTAGGGAGTACTAGATAGTCAGTTGTTTCAGGCTGATTTGGAATGTGGAATTCAACATGTCTGACATTGACTGATGGTTTCACTTGATACTTCAAAATGACGGGAGCTAAAATTCAAAGTTCATTCATTGGATTGGGTATCAGTAGATGAATGATCTATGTTATAGCCTTGTAACTCGGCTGTCCTGAGTTCAAACCTTGGTGGGCAAGCGGCTAAGAACAAGGCTCTCTACTACTACTACTACTTGATTTTTCACTCCTTCCACAGCTCATGACAGCTTGTCACCAAACTTATCACCAGTCTAATCTCTGCAAATCAACACTTCAAAATTATATACGCGAAACGACAGGTAGTAGGTCAGAGTTTACGTGAAAATGACACCACTGACTAGGGTACATATGAATCCGTCTAATCTAGTGTATTCACTAAAGGTCTTCTTTATTCGCCTTCACAGCCGCGCCTATTCTTTCTGCCAAAACAGAATAAATATTCGCATCAGTATACTATACAACATCATCAATAAAATATGAATACTTTTATAAAGTCAACTGGGAATTATAAATTCAGCAGACAGTTAATCAAGCCAGTCTGTGAGTGAGTGATAGTGAGGTGTCGAAAATACTACTCTCACTCGTAGTTAGTTAGTCGATCAGCTAGGCAGTCAGTCTATTAGTCAGTGAATGAGTTAGTCAGTTAACCCTGACTGATTTAGGCTAATTTCATCGAAATGTCGTTGTCAAAAAATGTATGATAAAATACATGGCCAATCATGGTATCCATTTGAATGAAGGAAGGATAAAATAAACGACAGGCCTTTTGTCGTATAACATAATAATAATAATAATAATTTTGCTTTTATTCCAGAAACAGTACTTGTGGTACAGTGTGGAATTTTCAGCACATATCTACAATATGGCGTCTAATTTCATCCCACATTTAAAAGGAGTATTACAAAAAAATAAATATAAAAAAACAACAACAAAAATAACAAAAGCAAAAACCAAAAAGAAACACAAAAATAATATTTCACTATTGGGTAGTGGAAGCTATGATATGTGTGTGCGTGGTTAACAGTAATAGCTATAATCATACAAGGAGTTATGAAATCTTCTTAATAATAGCCAAGATAATCAGTTAATTTGATTTAATTACAAAGAAACAATCATAAAATAAACATTTCAGGCTTTTTTTATTGTCAGCACTAATGCAGTGTTTGTTGCGGTAGTGTGAGTAATCCTGCATAATATAAATATGATAGTGATAGTGGCGTTCACAAAGAAGATTGTCAGTTAAGTAGTGCTGAACAAAGAACAACCACAAAACTAATATTACATGATGGTTAATGACAGGACAATTTTTTAATAATCATAGTGATAATATAGTCGGACCCAGCAGATATTCAAAAGAAGGAATAGAGTAAAGTACAAAAAAGTAAGCCAATGATAAAAATATTAAGTAGCTAAGTATGTTTAAGAAGATTGTTCACTATAGAGTACAGATAAGAGAGTATAAGGGGAAATAACAAGGGCCAGAATTATGTTATTAACAACAAAGCAAGTCATCGGTTTCACGCTTAACATTTTCTGCGTCACTTAGAACACGGGCCAAATATGGTATCATTGAGTTCCTATACTTGGTTGTATGAGCATATATTATTTTATACTGATTTCTGGTTCTACCTGATGAGATGCAAGGAGAGAGTTGGGAATAGAGAAGGTGTCGGGGGTCGGAGAGTATGGTTTCAGACCATTTCTCGCATGTATTCAGATGCTTATCCACTAATGTTGTGACGAGCTGACTGAGTTTTACACCGCTAGTCCTACTAACTACCTTCAACATCCTTCTCAAGATGGTATAGTCCTTTTTCAGTAACCCAAGGAAGACTAACGGGGAGCAGTAAAGTAGAATAGGTAAGATGCGAGAGTTGACAAATTGTGAAAGCAGAGGTTGAGGGACTCCAGTTAGTCTGAGTTTCTTAATGTAGTAGGTTAGACGAAACACTTTCTTGGAAATCATTTGGATATGAGATGACCAAGTAAGGTTGGAAGATAGAACTAATCCGAGGTATTTTGCATTAGACTTGGTTTCAATTATAGTCCCCTCAATGCTACAGGCTTCATGAGTGCTTACTGGTGTTTGTACATCTCGTTTATGCCAAAAGGAGAAGTCAATAGTCTGGCATTTTGAGGAATCCAGCATGAGGCCATTCAGTTTAGACCATCGACTGATGTCCGACAGGAAGCTACTTAATTTGAAACAGTCTGACTGAGACCTTACGGGAAGCGAAACAGTCAGGTCATCTGCATATTTGACGACATGAAACAGAATAGTCACCACATGGAATATGCTTATTTAACAAGATTAAATTTAGTACGTGATGAGAATGTGGTGGTGATGTGATATAGACAATGTGTTCCAACAGAATATTATTCTCATATATTCCCACAGTTCAATTCGGACGGCATTAGCCACAGAATACGATATATATCATCTATTTGAACATTCTAATTCATGTTAGAATCGGAATGTTTTTCCCACAGATCAATACTACTGCATTGGAAACAGAATACTATGCAGATTTGAACATTCCATGTCATGTCGTTTGATGTGTAGGCCAACCATCACACGCTCAGTTAACGAGTTAGTTGGTTAACGAATATTACCTGTAGATATATAAACAGCGGTTTGATCACTTGAAAATATAATTTGGCTTACGTCTCTTGCCTACTCTTGTTACAACACGAGTGACAGTAAGATTGTAAAGAGAAGGAAATTGTCAAATAATCATGATAATAATGTTTGTAGTTATGATTATCAGTTAATTGAGGTATTGTCATCATATATTACAAGTAGGAGATAATAGATAAAAGAGCGAGTTGTTATGCCAACAACATAGCAAATGATAAGTTTCACGCTCTCCACATTGTCTCTATCACAGAGAACCCGGGTTGGCCAAATATGGTATCGTTGAATTCCTATACTTGTACTTGGTAGCATATAATGTTTTTTTTACTGACCTCTAGTTCTACCGGATGAGATGGAGGGACTGCGGGGAGTGTTGATAATGGAGGGACTGGGTGTTCAGGTCAGACAATATCGATTTACATCATTTCTCGCATGAGTTGTTTGGATGTCTGTCAACTAATGTTGTTGGAAGTGACAAGCTGACTGACTAAAGTTGCACAACACTCACTCTGCTAACAACCTTTGATAGACACCCTTGTCAGAGTGACATAGTCCTTCTAGAGTAGACCAGGAAAGACTAAGACTAAGGGTGAGGAGCAGTGAAGTACAATAGGTGAGAGGTACGAGTTAACAAATTGTAAAAGCAGAGGTTGAGTGATTACAGATAGTTTTAGCCTTTTGAATATAGTAGCATGGACGGAACATTCCCTTGGAGATCGATGAAATATGGGATAATCAGGTAAGCTGAGAGGATAAAAACGCACCGAGGTACTTGTGTTGGACCTAGTTTGCATTACCGTCTCCTCTACGCTACAAGCATCATGTGAATTAACCAGTCATTGTAGATGACTTTTATTTCTGAAGGAGAAGGCAATGAATAGTCTTGCTGGAACAGTGATGTTAACCAATAGCATTACTAGAATCTCTCAAACTTCTCCAAATATTAGCGCTCTGAAAAGAGAAATAAGAGGATGGGTGTATTTTTCAAAACATCCATTTTCATTTCAACTTACAACTTTGATTGGACACTGGTCAGTAACTATTGAGATGTGTCTAGTTCTTTGTTTGGTGAAGACTGAATTCTATCGGTCAGTCAGGTTTGCAATGTAGTCAGCATCCAAAGTTACAGATACGGCTTTCTGACTGACTGGTGTGTGGCAACTAGCACAAAGCCTAGGTCAAGCAAGGCTTCCTGCTCCTCTGATTCCCTCCAACCATCTAATACTCACTACTTAATTAGAATTCAGTTACTGCATGCTCCTCATCTCTTCGACAGAAGCGAATTCATACAGCCATCTCTTATCCTTCAAACTATGCTTTCATCATAAATGAACATTTCCTAACCACAATCCACTGAGAGTCAAAGTAGTGTGACCATCGTAATTTTATCCGGTGTAATACACCCACTTTCATGACATCACACTTGATGAAATCTGCGACTACCACTTCTATAAGACAGCATTTTATCACGACACTATATGTGAAATAAGGCGTCAAGTGACTGGCAATTATCTCACTGTATAGTTTGAATGGCGTTTGGAGTAAACACAGAAGTCAGACAAGGGTGCTTATTATCTATCACCAATGATATCCCTAATTGTGGTGGACTGACTGGATTATGCGTCAGACAGTGAGTGGGAAACGAGAAACGGGACAGGGATATCCTGGACCAACGTGAAGAACCTAGAAGACCTGGATTTCGCCCATGGATGATTTATGCTTGATGTCACACAAAATCGAAGGCTTACAAGCGGGAATCGAAGAAGCAGAAGGCGAAGACAGGACTCCAGGTGAACATAGACAAGATGGAGGTTATGAAAATAACCAGCCAACAACAACAACAACGGCAGCAACATCCAGCGACAATCACCATCAACAGGAGGGATTTGAAAGAGGTTACTTCATTCATTCACTTATCTAGGGAACATTGTCTCAACTACAGGAAGTCGGAACGGACGAAGATGTCAAATCGAGCGAGAATCGGGAAGGCAGGCGAGAAGCACATTCATCAACCTGAAACAACCAATCTGGAAATCTTCGTCACTCAGCCAGAATCAACAACAAAATTCGGTCGGATTTTCAATACAAACGTCAAGTCAGTCAGTTCTTCTATACGGAACGGATGAGAAACTTGGCGGGCGGGCGGGTCACAGAGAATATGTCCAACAGCCTGTTGAAGACCAGACCTTTATCAACAACTGTCTTCGCTCTATAATGAAGATCAGATGGCTGGGCCGGAAAGAATCACCAAGAAGAAACTATGGGAACAAACAAACAAAACAAGAACCAATCGCCAACCAAGAAATATGCAGGAGAAAGTTGAGATGGATGGATTGGACACTCGCTCGCTGAGGAGGCCGCCGCTGGGTGACATCGCGCGAGCGTCAGGCCATTACTCGAGTGGAACCAGGACGAAAGGGAAGCGGCGAGTGGGACGTCAGTGCAAGGGTGACATGGAGGAGATCGTGTGAAGTGAGTGTAGTTGAAACAGTATGAACTAACAGGGATGGAGGTGAAAAGTACAGCAGGAGGAAGACAGAAAAAGTGGAGATGTGGAGTTGAAGCCCTTATGTTCCACTAGGAACCCATGGAAACCATAACAATTAATGATATTGGTGCGATTGACAGAGATCAATCCACAATCACTCACTAACTTAATAGACCTCCAGCAGTGCCACTGTTGATGGATATTGAAATCTAGAAACCTCAGATGTCCAGTGTCTTCTGATTTCACTTCATAATAAACATTTCTGAATATGTGCTGATTTCTAAGTCATATTCATATAGTCACACATTCACTTCCAACATAAATCAATGAGACAAACTGGCTTGCCTATTCACTTTCTGATTCAATTCTATGCCCAGTTATATGTGATGAAATAATACTTAATATTCTAGCTGTCAATGTTAGTGAACATTGACTGGATGTTGTGTTTATTCGAAGTGATCTGGATTTGGCGGGAGATAGCAATCGCGAACGTTGCTTAATCGTATTCTGATTCGTAGAGGAGTGGATAAATACGGTGAGATGTATTATTGTATATTTTATTAAGGTTTACTCACAGAATTTACACATAAGTAACTTGTCATCTTGTTTCGTAGTCGGTGGAGAAATAAATCATCGTCTCGTCCGTCCAACCATCTTCTGATGTTTCGCGTTGGTTACTGTACACAGTATTCGGCGTGTTAGGCATAGTCAAATGAAATCAGCTGTAGATTCAGGATAGTCTGTCACCTGGATATTTGGCACTGACTCTGTGTTCCACTCGGAACCCATGGGAACAATAATTCTAATTATAGTCATTATTCCCATTTATACGACAATAACTGATTGTCTGTTTATCAGTGTGTGTGTGTGTGTGCGTGTCTGAGTTCACTTTAGGATTATAAAATCTAAGTACATAGTGTGTTTGTGACGTATACATATGCTTGCTGTCTATCCTCTCTGACCGGCTGGCTCCCTGCCTGTTTGCCTGAATAATTCAAGATTATTACGACAATTCGTGTGGCTCTTATTCGATTCTGTATACTAGAAATGTAATTAGTACTCGATCTGTGAACATTGCTTCTTAATTCGAATGAGAATTAGCACAGAATATGAAAATATTCTAGTTCTATAAATATTCTATTCGAATGATATTTACAATCTAACTTGAATTGCTGTTAATGTCAAAAAATAACAACCACACCAAATCTAGAAAACTTCACTGAATGTGTCAGTCATTCACGGTCGATCTACAGCTTTCGTATCATTCAGTACATGACACCAATTAATAATAATAATAATCTACTTTATTGCAAAAACAGTACTTATGATATACAGAATGGAATTCTCAGCATTTGTCACAATATTTCATCGGATTTGCTCAAAATATAAACAAAAATAAAAATTAAAACAAAATTACCCAGAGGTATTTGTCCACATCTACGATATAAAGTCCAAAATATTCGAAGGACGAATTCAGAATATTAAATATAATAATAATAATAATAATAATCATAGGAATAACAGTGAGTTTGTTTCAAACAGTATTGTCGATCCAGTTTGGAAATTTCAACATATTATACATTATTGAATCTAATGTTCTGTTGATATAGTATATTGTGGGTAGATACATAATTAACACTTATAACACGACTTGTTCACACTTATGAAAAAATAAACAAATAAAGAATCGAGAGGATTATGAATATATGATGTACAATAACAATAAAGGTTGATGTTGTAAGGGTGTAGAAAATAGCTTATTTAGTAGTCTAAACAAAGTTAGTTAGTTCATGTCTAACACTATTTTCACCACATAAAGTAGGTTCCGCGAAATATGGTATAGTGGAATTGTTATACTTAGACGAATGTGTATAAAGTCTTCTGAAAAGACTTCTTGTTTTACCTGAGGAGACAAAGTTGTAGATGTGGGTGCTGCAGTGGATGCTCACAGTTTGACAAAATTCCTTTATCAAACTTGTTGCATGACATCAAGTGCGTATCAGTGACAATGTCAACGATATGGCCCAATGGGATACCACTCGCCCTGCCGACAGATAGTCTTCAGAGTTCTACAAAGTATGACATGGTCTTTTTCAAGCAATCCAGTAAAGAATAAGCAAGGGTGAACAGTAAAGAAGAATAGGTAAAATACACGAGTTGACAAACTGTAAGAGGAGTGGTTGGTTGGGTTATGCCTGAGTGCCTTAACTTCCTTAATGTAAAATGTCAGACGAAATATTCTTTTAGAAATGGCTAAGACATGGGAAAACCAGGATAGGTCAGAAGAAAGAATTAATCCAAGATACTTAACTGCAGACTTGGTTTCTATATCGCTATCATCAATTTCGCAAAGGTTATAGGAACCAACAGCTTCATTTAACTTTCGTTTACAACGGAAACTAAAATTAACAGTCTGACATTTGGAAGGATTTAGTTTAAGGTCGTCAGGCGAAGACCATTTGCTGCCTCTTGATAGAAAGCTGTTCATCTTAGTACAGTCTAGCTGGGAGTTGACAGACATTGAAACAGTTAGATCGTCCGCATACTCAACAAAGTCCATTTCATCAGAGTGAGGCAGATTATGCAAGAAGAAAGAAAACAGAAAAGGAGAAGGGACAGCACCATGAGAGACACCAGCCTCAGTAAGCAACGAGGTGGACGACATACAGTGTACTTCTTTCTTTCTGAGAAATAAGAATGCAGCCATTTGACAACCCAACAGTCAGTTTGAGTTTCAGCAAGCTTGTTTAACAAAAATGTCCCTAGGTACTAACTGAGTCGAAATCAGATGTGTAATCTAGGAAGATGCAGCAAACAAATTTAGTCCCCTTGTCTAAGCTGGAGACAAAGTTATGATACAAAACTGGCTACATATACATAGAACTAAGTACTGATTTGCTTTCCAGTGGGTGAACATTTGATTCCGTGTTACAAGTTACAACTCCATAGACAAGATATACAATCACCCTTCGAAATTGTCACCACCTAGTGGTTAATGAACACTTATCAGTCTAGTGTCAGTCACTTCACTGATATAATCACACATCTGATGAATACTGCTCAACTAAGTTAAGCTCTTCATCGAATAACGCTAATCAAACTTACTGAAGTGACCACTTCTCTTTCTATCAACCGAGACATCATTATAAATGCGCGAGGAGATATTCGACATGTGGTGGATTCTCTTTCTGACCACCAATTTCACTTTTAACTTCAATGTTCATACTACAAAGTGAAGTAAGCGCCGTATATCTCGACCAGTAAGACAACGAAATCTTTGTAATTAAACCACCTACAGGTAACAGGAGAGAACACCACAACCAACAACAACAACAACAGCTTCCAACACACAAACATACACACACACACACGCGTTAACTACAGATATCATCTACACCATTTCACAATTCAACTAACACTTGCGATTAAACGTCAACATTGGTTAATATACAGCAAAAACCTCGAACACTCATCTCCCTGTCTGTATCAGACACTGCTGTTACTATTCTATACTATGAAATAGAATAGTGGGCGGATTCACCTCCGGCAGCACAATTCAGTTTTAGTGAAAATACCTCCAACAAACCTGTCACAAATATGATTTCAGGTTACAGGATAATATGATATTCACTGAAAAGTCTCTTCATTAAACGTCTTTTCTTTTTAATATAATATTGGCAGGAGGTCAGCTATCACAACACTATACTAACTGAAAACATACTTAGCTTAAGTAGATTTAGTCAGTCATCTTACAAACGATCGAACAGCATAACCATACTGGACACTCGAAGCTGCTTGTTTCGTTGTAGCTAGCAGCGTAATGCAGGAGGCACATTTCTCCCCCCGCCCCCAGTTGAGATTCACCACTCAGTCAGTGCATTCGTACTCCAGTGACTGACATTGTTCCTACTGAGAAGCTCATGAAAATTATAATTAAAACGTGAGATTTACGAATGTTAAATGCAACAAAGCCACATGTACATTGAAAGCCACAGTTCACTTGGTTAGGAATGATACAAGTTTTTTTGGGAAGCAGTATCAGCCATTTAGAGATACGTGGCAATCAGTGGTTTTGATTCAATCAGTTCTCGTGTTGCAGAACTAAACAGGAACATATCTCTGAGATGTGACGTTCTCTGTGAATTTTCAACTGATTAACGCCGACAATTCGAGGAATACATTTCTCTTGTCATCGAGAAGCAGTCCCAGTCTGCTAACCTCAAGCATCTTGACAGTCTCAAGCAGGTAGTAGCAGAAAAGAGATTTCTGACTGATAGCAATAAGTATGTATTTAATTATTCTTCCGTCACTCTTTCTGAGACTTGACTACAAGCCCTATCACTGGGCCCCCAAGTTGTGTAACAGTTCGTCCATATTCAACAGATTGCATACTCAAGTGCAATTTGAAAGTCTTATTGATCAGATCAACGATCTCACACCCACATCACCTCAGGAATCTACAGTTCTTGATTGTTGTCATCAGTTTACTAGTTCAAATCCTAGCCCGAATAGTCTGAACTTGAAGAACTAGAGAAGAATGATGATATTATAATATGCCGTCCAGACAAAGGTGGGGGTGTTGTAGTCATGAATCTCCAAGATTATAATGATAAAATCTCAGCGATTCTTTCTGACTAAATGAAGAGTCCCAAACTAGGACGAAACAGCCGTCCACTACTCCCAGGTTTTCCAATGGTTCTCTAACTAATGTCAGCTCATGATGAAATCCTGTAACCAATCAATCGAATCCCTACAAACCAATACTTGAATATAAATGAAATTCGCCAAATCCGATGGTGAAAAGAACAAGACACTTCTAATTGGAAAACAACTGACTGATGTCTCAAAGGACATGAGGAATAAGTCAGTAATCTCGTCAGAAATATACAAACGCATCCGACCAGTAAGCTCCATGATACCACGTTTGTATGGACTACCGAAAATTTACAAGATAGGATTACTCCTCAGTCCAATCCTAGATATGGCGGGTTCTCCTTATCACGGAATCGCAAAATGGCTAGCTGAAATACTGGAAGCAGTTAAAAGGCAAGTATCTAAGTTTACCACTGATGACAAGTTTAAATTTATCGACAGCATTAAAGATTTTAATGTCTCAGACAAAGTCTTGTTGTCATTAGATGTGACGTCGCTACTTACCAATTTAACTCCTATGGAAACTGTTTTGCTATTTATGTGATTATATTGATACACATAGTTTAGAAATAGGGCTGCCGACAATCCACCTCAAAGAGCTTTTATTGAGATCCACCTTGAATGTTAAGTTCACCTTGAATAATGAGACTTTAGACAGAGGGATGGCATTGCCAATTGGGTCACCACTGGGTCCCCTGTTGGCTGGTATGTTTTATGGCAATGCTTGAAAATTCTCAACTTAGTCAAACCATCGATCATTTTGACATTTATAAAAGATACGTAGACGACACTTTCGTCATCTGCGATAATAACGTAATTCTTGATGATGTCTTGTTCGCTTTCAACAACTACCATCCTTCTTTACAATTCACCATAGAAAAGGAATCCGAAATAAGTATTCCGTTTTTTGATGTGTGCCTTAGCAGACGTAATGATGGATCTCTCAAAAGATCTATCCACCGGAAACGCACATGGAACGGACAACTACTTTTTTAGTTGGTTGCCTGTCTGCTACCTAATTTGTTCGCTCTGCTTTAGGATAAGGAACATTTGTAGTTCTGATTGCGTTGACTCAGAACTTGACTTTCCAAAACCTACGCTCGCAGAAAACAGTCACCCTAACCGATTTATTGACGGTAACATGAAGATAAGATAAGCAGTCTAAACTGGTCACCGACTTAGTTCCAAAGTAAACCGTATTCATGAACTTGGAATTCAAAGGTGATCAAGCTTCAGATTTGCTCAAAATCGTCTCAATAAAGCAATTAGTAAGACGTTCTTTGCATATGACGTTCACCAGCCGCAAGTTGTTCTCTACCTCTGTAAAAGATAATTCCCCCCATCTGGCCGCCTCTATGTGCATCTATCAGTTCATCTGCTCTTGTGGAGCAAGGTACATTGGCCGTAGTCAGAGGAAACTTTCCACACGGATACGAGAACATATTCCAGTATGGTTTTACAAAGGAAGAAAAGAAGTGTGTGCGAAGCTCTATTCTGGAACATCTGATCGACTTCTGTCACTCTGCACCAACCCTGACCATGATTTTAAGATCATATATAGAATTCATGCTAACTTCCCGCGTTTTCTTCGTTACAGATTTCTAAAGACAGCTGAGGCCTTGACAATTCATGACTTTAAACCAGACCTTTGTGTACAAAAGAAGTATGTACAATCCCTACTTCTACCTTGGCCGTAGGTGGATAGACATTTATTTATTTTGTTTATTTAGTTATTCTATTTACTTTTCCCTTATTACTACGATTATTATTATTCTCACTTTGAATTGTTCTCACTTGACTCACTTGTCATTTTAAACCCAAAATTATTCATTTTTATATTTTTACAATATTGAATTCTATCTTATCAAATTCCACACCATGTTATGTAACATTTTAAATTCGTCTACTAATCTTATAATTATGTATCTCTTTCCAAAATCTATATGCCTTATGTATTATTCTATATATGACATTAATTATCTTGTCACTTGACATTAAAAACTATGAATATAATCTCAAATATTTTAATCACATTTCATACCATCATTATTTCATGTATTCACACCCTTGACCTAATTCCCTCACCGAATATAATTTCTTAAAAAACCACATATATACGATTGTACAGCTTGATAATAAATTCGTTGAAAGGAGTCTCTTCGCTGAATATTATGTTCTTAATCAGTGGTTAAACAGTTCACAGGCGTTGTTCTAGAAGCCACTACTCGCATATGCCTGTACACCATAGTATCATTGCACTTGATGCCTCCTTAAGTGTATCGACTTGCATAGATGCAACTCTACTCAACGTCCTACACTGATTTGTCATGTTGTAGTCATTACACGTCATGCCCACCTCCAACTCGCCTTCATTTTCTCCTCACACCTTTCTTCAATATAAAAACAAATGGAATTTTCAAATTTTCCACTGCTTTTCTAATCGTACTCCTTGTCGACAGAGAATGTTTCGGATAATACAAACAGGATTTGTGACAAATGACGACAAAGTGACTTGTCAGACGCGAAATATCAAGGCATGGAGACGTGTTAGTTGAATGCGTCAAAGAACAATACGACACTCATAAACCCATACCATTGTGCAACTCCGACTCACTGATCCTAAGCACTCGACTATTAACTATGCGAGTTAAGAGTTGGAAACCTTCTCCGTCTACCGAAAATTCGGTGGTCAGGTAGTATAGTTACCCAACACATAGACTCATGAGGCATGAATTAATGGCAACTGCAGATGAATGAAAGTGCTTTCTGGTTAGTACGGAAATACCCACTCCATACGACAGTCACAACTGATATATATAGAATCTCCACACACACACACACACACACACACACACACACAAAGCTATTCGTTTGCATATCGATACTCAACACGTTCTCCAGTTTATTCTACGCATATTAATATATGGTATTGAAAATTATTAACAGACAGAAGTAACCTAGATGGCTATACTTTGTTAAGGCAGTTGTCATTAAACGATTGAAACTAAATTTATATGCCCAGGAAGATGGTGGTGATTCGTGAACTGACTCGGTATAACAAAATATGCAATTCGATTAAGCCATCTCCCGTCCTATTGAGAAAATCTCTCTTTCATCTGGACATGACTCACACTACCTCGTTTTCGCCATTTTATAAAAGCATATTTTCTGTAGTCACGTCACCTACTACATTGTTATACCCTCCTTCCACAGTTAAACTATCTTTCTCAACTATTGATCACATAACAACTTACATCATTTTGGACTTATGTTACGCTTTGTTCCTTCCTACCAATCAACTCCATGGAATCACGAAAAAAGTATGTTCAAATTTTGAATATAATAATTTGTATTCAAGTGTTGGTTTGTAGGGATTTGATTGGTTTCAGGACTTCATCATGAGCTGACAGTAGTTATAGAACCATTGGAAAACCTGAGAGTACTGGACAGCTGATTCGTCCTATTCTTGGGACTCTTCAGCATTACGCACCCACCGACTAGGGTTCAAACCCAGGACCTTCCGGTTACAAGGCGAGCTCGTATACCATTAAGCCACTGGGACCCGATCCAATGGTCCTTGAATTCTAACTTCCGCCAATTCACGACATAGCGCGACGGCTAGTCAATGTCTTCGGCGAGTATTTGTCCTCACACCCGACCAGCTGCACCCTACTGTATTTTTAGATTGTTCAGGTTGCTGCTGCCAATTGAGGCGAATCCTCGAAATAAGAAAAGATGAGAGATGAAACTATCCTGATACATTTCTCGTTTTTGCTGTTTTTAAATACACGGTAACCAACCGTCTAGCTCAACATTTAGAAGACAAGATGAAAGTTGACATCCTAGACATATTGCTAAACTGGCGAATAGAATGACTTATTCCATCAGCACGAGTGGCGAATAATCTACACAAACACACACCCCCAACACACACATAGTGCGCTCACAATCAAACCTCTTGATAACTTTCACTGCAAAACTAGAAATAAAATTTTAACCACCTATTTATTTAACGCCTACGAAAATCTCAGTTATGCATAACGAGTTGTCAGGATCATGACTAGTAATATCACCCAGTCAACCAGACTAAAGTAGGTGGTGTGGAACTCGAAGCTTGCGAGCCATTCGATGTAGCTGAAGCACTCGAGCCTGCTAAATGAGGCATATTTCCCCAAAAAGGTTAACGAGGAAAAATCTATTCCATTTCCATTTGCATACACCAACATAGCAGCAGCAGCAGCAGCAGCTTACAAACGACAGTCTCTCGAAATCTTCTCATCAGCTATCCAACTCCCTCCCTATTTATACTGGCTACTCAAAAAGAGCTCATCAGGGTAACTAGTAGTACTCAGTCAGACATACTGCTGAGTAGAGTCACTCACAGTGAATGTACACACGACTGAGACATTTAATTAAAATACTCAATAACACGTAAACAATTCAAGCCCTCAGCTCACATATACGCGAGTGATTTACTCCTCAAAATGCACATAATAAAAATACACTACGAATAAGTCGAAGCGAGCTACAATAACAACCGAGGCAGAACCACATACTCTACACCATCCTATACTGTTATCAATCATGTCATCCACCCACCCACTCACTTGCTCGCTCACATCCACCACCACCCTTACCCTTGTATACTCACCGGAAATACACAAAACGGATTTTGAGAAATGTGAATTAAACAATGAATGATTAACGCCAAAATAAAGCACGCTGATATAAATATATAAAAAAACAAAACAAGAAATGAATCTTTGTGTGCATGTCTGTATGTGTGTGTGTGTGAGTAGAAAGGTCAAGGTAGGCGACAATTAGTCTCTTACAAAACGGCTGAACTCTTACAAATATAATAAAAAAAAGTTCTATGGTAGTAAAAGTATGAAATGCAAATGTTATGAAAAGTTGACAATAACAAGTAAAACATAATTTTTATCATTATTGTTAATACTTTTGATACAATTAAGTAATAGATTTCACTTTATGTAAAAAAACAAACAACAATTTGAGATTCAGGAATTATAAAACGAATTTACAAGGCTCCGCATCCTGTTCATCCAACTCATCCTCCTTTCTTCTACATATATATACAAAACAATGCTAAAACATCTGTGTGAACACACAATTCACTTGTTGTGAATAATAATAATAACCATTGAATGGAATGTGTTGATGTGTAAACAACGCCATAATACGAGGACAGGTCACGTGGCGTTGAACATACATCACAGTGAAAGAAATAAACACGCAAACACACACACACGGATGGGAAGTATTTTTATCCTGGACAGGAATCCTGTGTCTGCCTTTCAGGTGTGTGTGTGTGTGTGGTCCATGTGAATATGACTCAAATAGGACTCAAATCAAAGGAGAAGGGCGTCGACTCAGTTCCATGTTCACCTATTTCCCTCAATAAAAATTCAGCCTTTGAAGCTATTTCGTCTTCATCAATATCACTAACATTGACACTGGCACAAGTCGAAGTTGTACAATCCAGTGGATTTATGGTTGAATGGAAGGAGGAGGAAACGGAGGCGGAGGCGGAGTTAACATACGATCCCTTCACCATCATCTCTTCTATCAAAGCTGTAGCTGCTACCCAATCCTCATCAACAGGAAAATAAGACTCATTCAACTGGGTATTTCGATCACCCGAACATTCAGTAAACCAATAAGTGCTCTCATCCTGTTCTTGTAAAATGCTTGACGACAAACGTTCATTGATTGGATGAAATAGATGAGAAGGAGGAGAAGCAAGTGGTGAAATATCCGACAAAGGCTTACGAGACCGACGCCAACAACGACACCGTAAACGACAAGCACTCCTACCACCTCGCGGATCATCATTTTCCCAATCTTCCGTATTATTACAGGCATTTCGGTCAATACAACCCTCATCGATGACAATCTTGTCAACATCTGTGGCAGTATCCACCTGTAGCTGTACATCCACACCACTTCGTTTTCTCTTGAAGAAGCACCTTTCACAAATTGAAGGATCACTGAACATTGTCGTTTCTGACAATCGATTACGCCTATCGTTTTCAGTTTTATTTAGTTGTCTTATACGATAATTAGGTGAAAATGGGACACTGTAAGAAAGGGGATCTGAAGATGTCGCACCTGGCCTGTATTGCAAA
Source organism: Trichobilharzia regenti (assembly GCA_944472135.2). NCBI lineage: Eukaryota > Metazoa > Platyhelminthes > Trematoda > Strigeidida > Schistosomatidae > Trichobilharzia > Trichobilharzia regenti. The sequence goes on from OX235262.1 coordinate 184,218,500, forward strand.
TCTAGATTCTGCTGCTGCATTGATGGCTCTAAAAAACTAACACGATGACCGTGTTCCACGCGTACAGGTACCAAACTCTCATCTTCATCACGACAAACGGAGAGAGGGTTATGACTAATTCCTGAATCATATCCTACTGAGGTTAAACGCCGCTTTTTGTTAGCAAGAAAATGCTTCTCAACACAATTCTTCACCAACGTATATATCTCACCAGCTGAAAAACCCAAAAGTTCCTTCAAATCACACTCAAATTTGTAAACGCGACGTTTCCCATGAATCTATAATAAGAAAACAAAAAGGAAATATTTCAAATAATTCAAACAACTCACTGTAATGGAAGTCGGTAAGGTCAAGTGTTAATATGCATATGGATTGAATTAAATCATCAATTTCACAAAGTCACTCACTCAATCACCGTCTGCATATTCTCCATTTCTCACCGATAGCTGCTGCACATCGCAATGACCCAGAAAGCTACACTGGCTGGAACTATTATTCCTGCAGGTCACACCATGTCAAGAAGGTTGTTAAGATAGCGACTGGGCTAAAAGCACTTACCACTATAGTGTAATATTCTTCTTTTTTACACTATGCTGGGGGTCTGTGGGCGAAGTCGTACTACCACTGGGGAAGAGGGATGTAATAGCAGTGAGGTGTTTCCCTCAGATGACTAGCACGCCAGCCACCAATGCTGTCTCTTCATTCTGCTGTAGAGAAGGGTTTAGAAAAGGTTGACTTAAAAAATTGTACATCACAACCTGCCCCACCTGCGGTGTTCCGTAACCGGTGGTAAGTTAACGAATACGGAAACAAACCAAGAAACTAGTTCATACAGCCCGTGTACCGCGGCCTCTGCGGTCACGCAACACTAACGCTTTTTCTGTTTCAGGTATCGGAGGAATCAATCAACTTCCACGGTGTGGGAAGCCGGGAAGTAACAACCACCCACACACTTCAAAAACACACGAAGCCTTCCTAAGCATCATTCTCCTTTATTCACATCACCTTCCTCATCATGCTTCTCTACTACAGTCAGTACTATTCTGCAGGCTAGCGAATCATCTTCACTTCACTCTCTGACCACAAACAACGGTGAGAGACATAGAAACACCCCCGACAACCTCCTTAAGCCACGTCACCAACTTCATATAGGAGCATTTAACGTCAGGACGCTCTCCCAAATCGAAAAACACGCATCGCTAGCCAGTACTCTGGCATCTCGAGCCATGGATGTATGTCGTGTCTCGGATACGCCCATACAAGACCCGAGTGTCGTCACTCACTTAACCCAACCCCACGCCACCCCACATGGCCAACAAGGTGAATCTTCAAAATTCACTCTAAGGGTGTCAGAAGACCCCTCAGCTAGCTTGTGAGGACTCGCAGGTTTAGGAATAGCTTTGAGTCTTAGGGCAGGAAAATCACTTCTTGACTGGATCCCTGTAGACAGCCGTATGTGTGAGGTCCGTCTGAACGGGTCCATTAGAAGAAGGAAGGACGGCGTTACCCGTCGTTGACTTTTCGTAGTCTCCACTTACACACCAATAGACTGCAGTTCAGATGAACTAAAGGATGATTTCTACCTGAAACTGTCTAATTTGCTGTAAAAAGCAAAACCTTCAGATATGGTTGTTTTAGCAGGCGACTTTGGTGCCCAAGTAGGAAAGTTGTGCCAGACTGAGAAGTATGTAGGTGGTACACATGGAGCTCCATGCCGGCGATTCGACAACGGTGATCCACTTCTACACTTCTGCTCAGATAATCGTCTGTTCCTAGTCAGTACTAACTTTAAGCACAAAGACAGATACTGCGCAACCTGGTAACCTCCATCACCAAATCAACGCTATACTCAGCTCAGATTGACCACATAGCGATAGGGTATCGTTGGCGAGGGTCAGTAGAAGACTTCTGCTTCTTTTGGAACACGTACGTAAACTCCGATCACGCTCTGGTCCGCGCACGTTTATGAGACACTGAGTCCCTATTTAAGCAGGAAATAGCGAAACGTGTATCTGAAGTCAACAGCAAGACTCCCCCTGAGGTAGCCTGGCACAACATACAGTTAGTTAGCTGTAGACACAGCTGGAAAAGCTGTTAGTAAGCTAAAACCGAAAGTTAGTAAAAGCCATTGGATCTCTACTGACTCATTCGAACTTACTGACGCAAGAACGCTGATTCCGGGGAGCTCAGATCATCATAAGGAGTGGAAGCTTTTCAAACTCAAACTAACAGGGAAGCCATCGCAACGACTGCGAACAGTGTTGGCTGGCCACAAGACCGAAAGAGATGGAAAACGTATCGGTGATCGGTAACACCGGGCAACTTTTCACACCTATCAGGGAAACAGGTGCTAAAAGGCAAACGATAAGTGAAACAGTGTCTGAGAAAAGTGGAACCTTAGTTAGCTCCCATGATAGGCGACCAAAACGTTGGAAAGAACACTTTGACGAGCAGTTTAATTGGCCTACAGCCATACTCAACCTACCGAACATCCAACGCCTCCCTGAATGGGATACAAACACAGGTCCTCTGTCCCATAACTAAAGTTACTAAGGCTGTCACTAGTCTGAAACGAGGCAAAGCAGCATCACCCGATGGGATGAATCCAGAGGTATTGAAGTACAGTGGGGACAGTTTACTGTCTGAGTCCACTAGGTTACTAGGAAGAGCCTGAGAATCAGAGACAGTCGAGTTGGGTTGGTGTAAGTCACTGATTATCCCCATATACAAGAAGGGATACAAGTCTTACTGTGATAATCACAGAGGGATTAGCTTGACTAATATAGTATCTAAAGTCCTAGGCTCAGTAATAATTCGTAGACTAAGCGGTGCTCAGGAGGCACAAACAGGAGAGAACAGGCAGGTAGGCTTTAGACCAGGAAGAGGGTGAGGGCTTACAGCGAGTTGTCATATGAAGTGGTGATGGCTAGTGATGTTCATCAGGGGTGCCCACTATCCCCATTTCTATTCAATTTCATCATAGATATCATACTAATGGACTGAAGCCTAACTCAAATCAGAGACTCAGGCATTGACTTGTTACCAGGGAATAGTAGTCTCGTTGACTTAGAATATCCAGATGATAGAGTCCTCCCTCCTGGGTGAAGACGGTGACAAAATGCACAGTCTTCTGAACACCTTGAGCCGCAATCTTCGAATGTTTGGCATGCGATTCTCTCTCCCTGTCAAATGTAAGATGATGTTACAGAACTGAAATACACTGACTCCTAGTTTAGAAATAGCGAGTGAAGTGGTGGAGCACGTTGACCACTTCACTTATTTGAGAAGTTGTATCAGTCACCGCCAATGGCTTGATCTCAGACGAAATCTAAGCACTAATATAGAGGGCTACTTTCGCATATGCTTGTCAGTTCACACCGTCCTGGCTTAGTAGACCTGATATCCGGCTGGCTATCGACCAAAGGGCGGAAGTCCTGCTCAGTAGTCTGCTCCATCCTCCTTTATGGCTGTGAATGAGACACAGCCATTGAGAGTGGGAGACATAAAAAGCTGGCTAGCTGTATTTGGTCATAGGTGCCTGCGTTCTATCTCTCGTGTAAAGTGGCAGGTGTAATAGGGTGAGCAATATTGAGGTTAGACATCGGTCGAGTGCTAGGTAGGTGGGAGGAAAAATCAATCGACGAAGCTGTGAAGTTACATCGACTGAAATGGTTAGGACATTTATTACGCATGGACGCCTAGTCATCATCTATTGGTTTCCTCGACAATGGGAAATGTTGGCTGACTGACATAGGGTTAGGCTGGAAAAGAGCTAGCTATCTAGTGGTGGTCAAACCAAAACATCGCTTCATCAGTCAATCAAATCCAAAACAGTTAGTTTGAGCCATCCACGAAGGAAGGAGTAGACTTCCTGTCTGATTGGGATCTTAGGGACGGTAAACACCAATGAAGGCTGGAGACAATTGGTGATATGGCTGGTTCAAAATCTTCGTTCTCAATAGCTGGCGAACGTGCATCCACTCTCTTTGACTAATAATTTCCAATGAAACTATATTGTTCTTCGTTATTACTATTCCTTTTGTCTCATATCTCTTTCTACTGTCCCTATTTTGCATTTCTTCACACTTTCTTCTCTTCCTTTGTGTGCTACACAGAGGGAGTGTGGCGACTTGAACTGATGCACATCGGTGCAAAGTCCTATGTCGAAAACAGATAGACAGACAGCATTCTCTATATGCTCTTCTAACATTTATTCCAGGACTCTTATTCACTTCACTCAAATCTAATCTGGTAAACAAACCAAAAAATAAATATTCCACAAGGTTAGAAATAAACACGATCCTCTCACATTAAAGCGTGGTTCAGTAGGTCAAAGATCACCAAAATACTTCCGAGATAAGAATACAACTAAGAATCGAATTATTGAGTCAAACCAAGAGAAAGCTGCTGCTTTATACAGATAATGCACTTCATACCGTCTACACACACTCATATAGCATACTTTATCCCTCAGGTTTGTGGAAGGAAGGCAATCTAGTTACATGAGTGAGACATTCGAATAGATTTCCAAATCTTATCCGTTATGTTTACGTCATTGGACATTACAATGTCAAATGTGATATGCGGTGGAAGTGTTCATCTCAAAAGTGAAAGGGCGAATGTGAAAGTCTGGAGGACTGAAGGGTGTGGAAGACCGGCTAGGGGAGTTGGAAACTTCTGGTTCTAAGCTTATTTTGTACATGGACTTCAAGAATTCAAAAGGATCGAATGGCATATGAACCTGTTTAGGTCGCCGTCAACCGTGGAAAAGTAGCTTCTTACACTGTCTCACTACCTTGTGAATCGGGCGTTAACTAGAAAGCACCGGCAATCGCTTCTTATGACAACAACCTACCTACTTCCGTCTGGCAGTCCAGGACGTATTTTAACTCTCGCACACAAAGAGCATGATACTTCGGCAGGTGAATCTCTCTTAATGCCCATAATATGTACGAAGTCTGTGCTCTCGCAGTAGTATTGGTAACTATGTCATACGTAAATAAATATAGTATAATAGCATGACCATGTATGTTTAACTCAAATTCGTATTTAATACAGAAAGTCGAATAAATCTATCTATCTATCTATCCCTTCAGTAATAAATGCACACATGAATACATACTACAGATTACCAGACAAATGTTACATATAAACGAAAAATCTCTTAACACGATAAATGGCATATGTTAGTGAAAGCAAATCTATAAAAACCAGATACCTTGGAAATCATATCACCATCATAATAGTAACGTAATGCACGAGATAATTTCTCCCAATTCATAGCAGGTTTATTCTTACGATGACCCCACATAGAAGCTACTTCTTCTGGATTACTTAATTTGAATTCACCATCATCACTGACCCAGTAAATATATTCACGATATCTCCAGTCTGTAAGTAATTCTAGCAAGAATCGCCACAGTTCAACTTGTCCTGCAGTCGTGGCGTCGTAATATAGAATTCTTTGTGAGATATAATTACCACCATTATTTTGAGTTAATATAAATGGACCCTATGAAAAAATATTAAAAAAAACTCATTGATAAAAAATAACGAAGAAGTGAAAATCTATCAACTTTCAGTTACCAACTATCTGATCAGAGAGCATGAGGTACTGCCCTCACTCACTCACTCACTCATCCAACTTACCACAGCTCCTCTGATCATTTTTGGCTGATGTATCGAACAGTTCACCTTAGAAGACAACCTTACACGTAAACTTAGCCACTAACACGTTAAAACACTCATTTCAGCACCTCGAAAGTGCGCGCTGTGCATGTAGACTTCAGTAGTCTTCACCGGTCTCTCATAACCCTGAAATATTTGTCACATTTCAACTTTATAAGCATATTCACTAACTTGAGATGTTATCAGACACAGTCATCATCACGTTAAAGCATTCTTTCATTAGAAACATAATACTTGTTCAGTCTGATTCCATTTCTATCTCTCCCTCTCTCTACACTCAAAACTGTTCAAAGTTTCTTCCTCCCCTCTGGCTTCGCATAATTTTCCTTCTCACAGCCAGTCACAGCATTATAACCACACATATACTCTACCAAAATTATACTGCATAATACAAATAAATAATAATGTGTCATCCACAATTATGGAGGTTTGTACTTTGAAGTCAAGAGCTTATCATCATCATCATCACCTGAAGTAAGATGAATCTTCGAAGGACAATTGAAGTAGTCTACCCACCTTTTTAGTATTTCCACATAAACGAATATCTGAGAAATTCAAACAACAGTTCAATGGGAAACCCATTGTTATGTACTCGTCGAGTAGTTATTAGTCCTGACGCGTGAAAGAGGGAAATCAGAAGATCACCAGGTTTACGATGATACTTGTATTTTCCAGACAAGGAAAATAAATGTCACACAAGAGTGTTAATGAAATGGTACGTAGTGTACGAAACGTGGGAACAAGTATACAGTACAAAAGTATATATGAAAATGACTAATACACATGAACCAATAAATAGACAGTCTTAACATGATTGGTTGTAATGTCATGTGACAACAAGGTCATACATGTTTATTTAGTTAGTGGACAGACAAAAGCATATTGTCAGTTATAATGAAATATCGATCTACATACACATAGAAAAATATAATAGACTGTCAAAAACTAAACACACATAATGTGGATACATGTCACCCATCCTATCGCGTCAATAAAAAAATCTGATGAAAATCTGTTGACTAATGGAAAATGATGATGCCTAAACTCGGCACATAAACTTAATTGTCTCAATCAAGACAGATTCAGGGACGTTGAGGTAATCATTGAAATCCTTGAGTGACAATTCTGTCTGTCCACAATATCAAGCAGTCGACGTTCAAAATCCTCAGTATTATTATTATTATTTGAGGAAGTGAACCGATGCTTTTGTGAACTCAGCTAATATAGGGAGACAATACGCCTATTCATAAACAGTTCACTTGTACGAACGATAAAGTTTGTGTGGTAATCCTGTGAAAATATTCACATGAAATGGGAGCTAACTAGGAAGGAATAACATCACCATTCCTCTTCCCATACTTATCTAAAATGAGATGCATGAAAGCCATTCAAATAAAACAATTCAGTATTCAAAACAAACAAATACAACTCATGAAAACAACTTCTTATACGCGTCGACTGATTCTCACCAGCACAACCCCACACTACTAACACCATTCAATGATGAACGTATTTCATGCAAAGCATTATTCATTATCTCATAATTGGCTGGATTTCGGCTTATACAATTTTCACTATTCAAAAATGATCGCAACGTCACCAATCCTCTTCCAGGCGTAGTTATCGACACACTCATATTTGAATCATTCATTATTATACGATGAAAAGTTTGGTTTTGAACTAACCTTGCGTGAATTTGTATCATTTCCATCGCAGGCAATTAACGCGCCAGAATATGATGGTGAAAAGGAAACGCCTGCTAAAGTGAGCACAAAAAACCAACGAAACATCTGATATGGTACATAACATTCACTTAAGAATCATACGACAATGTACAAGCAAAACAATTACAGTCTTCTTTCCACATACTAGACTATCAGGCCACACACAAAATCTTTCAAGTATTAGACAATCAGTCGCACCGGATGTGTTCCAATCCGGCTTCCCAACTCCATCAATTGGAGAAAAGCATACTTCAGCATAACAGTCACAGGAGGAATGTGACACAGACATGAAAAGTGAAGCACGTTAGTAATAACACTCAGACGACACACAATCATCTGTAGACAACGGAGTAAGATTCAACCTGCATTCACACAAATCCATGTGACTAGCATCCTCAGACTAAATCTTCGTTTCTACCTTGAATCTGTCTGCCATAATAAAAACTCCTTGCTCTACGGCTGATTAGGTCTCTTTTCTGGCTTTTCTGTCTGCTCAATTTCCACATTTCTGTTTTCTCTCCTATTTCGTCTATTTATCTAATATTCCTGAGTAATCTACGGCTTTTCGTCTCTCCTCAGCTTGATGGATTTAAAGTCCTTCAGCAGCGACACGATGTATTCGTCAACATAAACTATCAATCACGTGACTTCACGCGCATTCGCCTTAATCCATTCATCAAATGGATAACAACGTACAGCAAATTATCAACTGGGACAAGGTAATAAGTCACCCTTTGCTCAGGCAACTAACAAAACGCCACGCAACTACTCACTCAAATATCACATCAAAAACAGCATATACGACAACATAAGTGGATGGATGAAATCATTAGGAAATCTACACGAATAATCGCTTACATTGGACTTCATCAGGAAAGAGACTAATGCATACATCATTCACAGATAATTAATTCCAAAAGTTCACTTCCCATTGAAGTTATCGCCGCAAATAATAACTAGAAAGGAAATCGAACCTATGCAGTTCAACCATTCCTTCACCTCACATAATACAACAAAATTAAATACTACTTAATGATCTACAAGTATTCATTATCCTTTCAAATGTACACTTCTCAGTCGATACGATTCACCGAAGTTTGACTGATAGAATTCAGTCTGCACTAAACAAAGGACTAGACACGTTACACTAGTTGTTGAGTGGTGTTCAATCAAAAAATATCCAATACAGTCCCATAAGAGGTCAATGACGGGAGTGAATAGCTAGAGGCTCAGTGATAACCTCTCTGACTGCAGCACTCACTGGGTGAGTCGGGTTTGAATCTCACAAGGGATAGATGCGCATTGCTCACTGGTGACTGCCAGCTGGCACGAAACCTAGCTCAAGTAGGATTTCCTGGCAAATGCCCTAACCCAACCGTCTATCTAATATTCACTACTTCCATCGGTTTTTCCTATCCTAAATTTCAAATAAGGAATTCAACCGAGCTATAAAACATCACTGATGAATAACCTGTCGGATGAGCGTGTAATCCATATCGTTAAGCTATAACAACAACGTATTAGGTTAAATGTCCCCAAATTCTACTTGAATAACAAACAAACAATCTACCAATTTAATCACTTACTTCTGTTCCAACTCCAACTCTGATTGGATCCAGTTAAGTTTGTTGAACGAAAAAAACTAGACTTAAACGTATGCCTTCTAAGCTTGTCATCTCGTTGCCGTTGTGGACTATAAGGAACACCTGAAGTGAAAAGTGCATGGGTTGTTATTAACTAATATCAACCGAAACACACAATATGCACTACTGATATGTATCCACATGATGTGTGTTTTGTTAGTGACAGTCTATTATATTTTGCTATGTGTATATGGATCGATATTTCATTATAACTGACAATATGCTTTTGTCTGTCCACTAACTAAATAAACATGTATGACCTTGTTGTCACATGACATTACAACCAATCATGTTAAGATTGTCTATTTATTGGTTCATGTGTATTAGTCATTTTCATATATACTTTTGTACTGTACACTTACACATGCTTGTTCTCACGTTCGTACATTCGTACCATTCCACTCACACACTTGTGTGACATTTATTTTCCTTGTCTGGAAAATACAAGTATCATCGTAAACCTGGTGATCTTCTGATTTCCCTCTTTCCGCGTCAGGACTAATAACTACTCGACGAGTACATAACATAATTGGCGACGGGGAAAACTGTAATAACTCACTCAGCAGCAGTACATAACAACTACTCAACAAAGTTAACATAAACAAATATCTGGCTTAGAACAACTCACTCTCTTCTTCTTCTTCTTCTTCTTCAAATATTCATCACATAACACAACACAAAAGCATTGAAAATAAACCCACAGACAACAGCGGACTTGATGACGCCATTGCTGCAGAAGGTGTGGAAAGAGGGAAAGTACCCGAGGATTGGACAAAAAGGATACTTATTCAAACTACCAAAGAAAGGAGACTTAAGTCAATGCAAAAACTGGTGTGGAATTATGCTTCTGTCCATTCCAAGCAAAATACTAAGCCGCATCATCCTGGAGAAAATTAAAAAAGCCATCGATAAAAAACTTCGACCGGAACAGGCCGGATTCAGGAGAAACAAATCATGTACTGATCAAATCGCCACTCTACGGATCATCATTGAACAAAGCTTGGAATGGCAGTCACCTCTCTATCTCAAATTCATCGACTGTGAAAAGGCCTTCGAGAGTACAGCGTCGATCGAGAGGTGATTTGACAACTACTTCGCTACTACTGGGTGCCATCGACAATTATACATCTCATCCAACAGTTATACGACAATGCTGCACTGCATCCCAAGTAATCCACAACGGGAAACTTACGGAAGCCTTCGAAGTGAGGATGGGAGTGAAGCAAGCTGTCTGTCGACTATCGCCAACGATTTTCCTGATTGCAGTAGATTGGATAATGCGACAGACGGTGGCGGGCAACGAGGAAACAGGCATAAAATGAACTCATAAAAAAATGAACTTGGAGGATATGAACTTCGCCGATGATGATATATGTCTGATTTCACACAAACTGGAAGATATGCGAGTGAAAAGCAACAAGCTGGCCATAGAAGAAGCATCAAAGATAGGACACCATTCAAGTGAGCATAGAGAAAACAGAGGTGATGAAGATTCCTGGCCAACAGCAACATCAACAACAACAACAGACAACAATCAGCCCGCATAAATGGGAGGAACCTGAAAGAAACAACCTCCTTTACCTATCTACCTACCTGGGAAGCATCGTTTCAACTACAGGCGGACAGACCTGACGAGGATATCAAAGCCAGAATCGGAAAAGCAAGACAAGCTTTCATTAATCTCAAGTCTGTGTGGAGGTCAACAGCACTCACCATGAAAATGAAAATAAGATCCGGATTTTCAACTCCAATGTGAAGTCAGTCAGTGCTACTCACCATACGGATCAGAGACTTGGCGCCGTGTCATACAAAGCATCTCAAACAAACTTCAGGCCTCCATTAACAGTTGTCTTCGCTTAATACTACTCAAGATCAGATGGCCAGAAAAGATCAGGAACAAAGATCTCTGGGAGCGAACCAACCAGAAACCGATTGTGAAACAAATAGGCAGGAAGAAATGGAGATGGATTGGCTTGGCCATACTCCGAGGAAACCACCAAGTGAGTGACATCACTAGACAAGCCATCGCTCGAGTGGAACCCAGTTGGGAAGCGGCGAGTTGGTCGTCAGTGCGAGGGTGACTAGGAGGAGGTCATGTGAAGAGGAAATGAAAGCATGTGAGCAGACTTGGAGTGAAGTGGAAAAGTTGGCAGAAAACCGAAGGCAATGGAGACGCGTGACTGAAGCCCTATGTTCCTCTAAGAATTAAAGGATATAATAATAATAACACAACACAACATGTCACACTAGTAAATTATTACCAATTATACATTCATTCTTTCATTCCTAATTTATAATTTTCCACCAAAATTAAACACCTGACAACACTTAACGCTGAAACTTTAAAGCAGTGAAATTTCTTCAAACATAACACCTCAACTGGATGGATATTTCAACGTTAAACATTGAACAAAAGTGCAGCATTACCTCAACTGGACACACACACAATGGTCGGAGGACAAAAAACAGAATTGCAAAGAAACCACATGTGACGGAAGTGTGAACGAGATGCAGAATAATCAATCACATTGAGAATATTGAGAATTTAACGGATCTACGAATTCGTAAGGACCCAATGTATCTCCGTTACTGAGATCGATCTCTAACCATGTGTCACCCTCCCCCCCAACAGCCAAAAACTTCAAACATCTTACGATGTCGAGTGAAATTCACGTGTCGTAGATAATGCATTATCCCAATAACATAATCTTTGCCACATTTCTAAGGTAATTAACATAGGACAATGATATTGTGTACAGATAGTCTACAAGGTAAACGGTCTAACCCTAGTCTAGTTAGTATATTCACACACACACACATTTAATCCACAAAATCATCGAATATATCATACAACAGAGGGGAATAAAAAACTAACTACACTTACAAACACCTCGACATCGTTTCAGTAATTCCAAGTGGGTTAGAAAATTCACATTAGCATCGGGGACTAGACGTCGCCAATCATCTGCTGTTAAAGCAAACATACTAGAACCTGGCATATTGAACAACTTTTCACTCTTCAGACCTTCAATTCGAAATTGTTTACACGCCCAATTTATCCACATGATAACCTGAATATAAATAAACGAAAATGACATGATGAAGTCACACTGACGATCACTACTTAATGCCACACTGTTCATGGTGTGAATACTGGCAACAAATCTCTTTCTCAGTTTCATGAAAGCATGCAGGTATTAGAATTGATTTACTTTTAACTGTTCACTACAAATGAAACGACCCAAGCACAAAGCCTCAAGACGGTTAGCCAATAAAACATGACAACATAACAACATAACATCTACGACCAGCACGAGTCTTTGAAAATAAAAAGTCAACGCTTAGTGGATTTGAAAATGCGAAACGCAAGTGTGTTATCAAAGAGCATATGATCACTTCTCACATTCAGAAATCAATGCGCGTACACCGTTCTACCTAACACCACAAATTTCAAACTTATTCACATAATCAACTGTCTCAACGACCAGTTCAAGACAGAAATTGGTGGTATCCACAGGAACACGGATACCTAATTAACTAAGATCGTCTTCACACATATCATAGACACATTTTCAACTCCTGCAAATATGCAGCAAACATATAAAACTAGCATGACAATAACCCAAAATCATAACTGTCCTGACAACTATAACTGTCATGTGATAGTCATTTTAACGCAGACACGCATCACCAGCAGCTTACTGTATTCAATATTTATTTGCTTTCTACTGTATATGTAGATATGACTCATAAAACATTTTTCATATTGCCTTAAGCTCACACCTTACAAACAGACCGAGTTTTAAGACGGTAGACAGTGTGACACACGTTGCTAGGCTACTCAAAAACATTAGGAATATATCTGTCCAAATACTAGTTCACTCATAATGTGTGTGTGTGTGACGTCAATACCACTTGTGAGGAGGATGGATAAACACACTTACCTGCAGGCAAATTAAATCACATGACAGTATGAAGCATTCAAAAGACATGCAGCGACGAGTCAACTAGAATCACGACACAACTGTTGTAAAGTATTTCACTGTTGTACCAACCTGCCTTACATCCTCACTCATTAAATCTTATATCCACTCACTCGACAACTCTAACCTGACTAACACCACCAACAAGGAGCTCTTGTCAACTTTGCTAACATGCTAAAGTCTGTTCATTTTCGCCAACATTTATTCACACTTATGTTCAAATAAGCTCGACGATGCGACTCATTCATTCTTCAGCTACACTGACAAACTATTCAAACCACACTCTATCTTGTTAAACACAAAAACCAGTATTTTATGGAACATTCTAATCCCAGTAGTGTAAAACATACATACTGATATCGAATGGGAGAAATCAGGACGAAATAACATGAAAAATGCGCCTACCTGTGTTGAATTCCACTCGATAGGATCGCGTGGAATATCATTCATATCCATTAATCGACTATAATGATCATCTGGAACCCATTTCTTATCTTTTTTCCTCAGTACTGACTTTGACGCTGACGCTGCAGCAATATCAGAGGCTGCAGCTAAAGCCGCAGCGACTGTACGTGGAGATATGCATTCTAGTTTCGGACTTGACGGTTGTTGAGCATTTGATGACTGATCATTTTCACTCCTGACTTCCTCATTTTTCGTTGTGTTTGTATTAGATGGCTGGAGAAAACGAAGGGTAAAATGGAAGTTGGACATAGGAAAATAAATCGCTTCACCAAAATATTATTAATAATATATCAAATAGAAACGTGACTTTTCCCATAGTTTAGGCAAAAGATTCAAGATACACCAATTAGGGTCTGAAGATTGCGTCAATTAACTCTTACGTTTGAAGAATCTATCAAATTCCTTACTGCAAACACTTTCATGAAATGTGAGTTTTTGTAGAAAGCTAATTTACGCACACAGAACTATTTGTTCAGAGAATACGAATACTAGCCAGTTTCTCGCGAAACAATATACACGAACAGAGTGAATTTGAAAAGCGCGAATTCACGAGAATTATTTCATCAATCACATTTCCACAGCCTATATGAGTCATAATCCAATAATAAGTATGTGAAATGAAATCTCAATAATTTAATAATGCGCATTGTGGCATTAAGAACACAGTATTCAGCGAAGAGACTCTTTTCAACGAATTTATTATCAAGCTGTACAATCGAATATATATGGTTTTATTTTAAGAAATTATATCAGGTGAGGGAATTAGGTCAATGGTGTGAGTACATGAAATAATAATAATGAATGTAAAGTGGCAAGATAATTAATATCATATATAGAATAACACATAAGGTGTACAGATTTTGGAAAGAGGTAAATAATTATAAGATTAGTAGACGAATGTAAAATATTGTGTTCTCAAATGAAATCTTGCCACAACATCACGGATATCACTATCATAATTTATATCCACACAATATAAGTTATGACAGGCTATAAGAAAGCCGAAAAGTCATACACTTGATTTTTGGACAACATGCGCGGGAAATAAGCTGTCTCTATACCACTTGAAATTATATTTAGATTGTCATTCAACTTAAAAAACAGCAGGATATTATCAATATGCTCAAAAATTGAAGTCACATACATGGTGAGATAGGAGTTTCCGGTTGCCCGTGGAATATATGATGCCCGATTCCTCATACTTCGAACCAGTAACCCGTGATGGCATAATCACTCAAACACTCATTAAGATGATAATAATTATAAGGTGAAATTTACAAATCTGACCTACGGTGAAGTTAAAAGTCCATCTAAAGCCACAGTTCATTAAATTACGAATGTTACCAATATATAGAGTCCTTCAACTTCATCACCATCAAAAAGTTAAGGGTAAAGCTAATCAATAATGTCACTGGTGTTCATTCCATACCACTAAAGTGTCTTATTACATCATAATAAATATTTGGATGTAAAGACACTACTCTGGTTACTACAAAGTGGATGAGTGATAATTTTGATGTCGATTGTATCATTTCAAATGACTTTAATCTGACCGGAATAAATATTGATTAGGATCTCTACTACCAGATAGAGCATACACACAGGTGAGAAACACCATCCATCCATCGATATTTCACCAGTCAAGGTAGTATCATTGACTTACAAACACGGGAGGTATGATTTATTCCCAACTATATGATGATATCTCATCAGGTATGAATGTCAAATGAGATTAATAAAATTCGAAAAAATCACCATTAGTTACCAAATTCTAATCACTTAAACTCACCATGTCGTCCAGTCTACCCTTTGGAAATTAAAGTACTACTACTACTATCCGGCTTGTCCAAAAATTAAGACAGAAATGGAATAAATTAACTGGCTGAATAAAGTCATTCTCTGATTGGTCTAATGATAACAAGTCGAATTGTACCAATTAGAAAGTGAGTAGTAGTAGGTGGGTAACCTTGATGCTGATAGTCTACTGTACTGCAAACGCCAATCATAACAGACCAATTTAAAGGTGAATTTCATTTTGTCGATCTTAAGGTTAGTGAAATGATTTCGAAGGTGAATAATTAGTGACCTGCCTTTTTGTAAGGGTGAATACAGTCAGACTTTTCCGAATCAGGGGGTGTTAGGATTTTATAATGTTTAGTAGTAGGGTAGTAGTAGTAGTGCAGTGAGTGATAGAAGAAACACCAATGCTGCTAAATAGTCACTTAGATAGACCTTGATTACTGTCATTGAGAAGCTAGATATGAATGACTGAGAAACTAGTAGCATTGGATGCAATGATACATTTAGACTAGGCAAACCTAACGATGTTGTGTTGATTTCGCTGATATTGAATAATGTCAGAAAACTGACCGGGCTGTGACTACAAGGGCAATCTCAATTCGCCAAGAATAAGTCCAATAGGCCTACACATAAGACACACTAGTTGTAGGATGAAATGACGTGTTCTGTGTGAGTCAGTGCACGAAGCATGAGACTACATAAGAAGAGGGCCATATCGACACATCTACATTAGGAGAAATTTAAAAAGCCAACTTATAAATTGACACCACTTGTCTAAGTACTACCGTATAATAGTGAAAATCTCATGAGTTATCCAGAGGAGATTTTCATGTATCAGGCTGTGATTCACACAATTATTGTGTTTGAAGGCTTATGATAAGTTGAGGAGGATATCGAACATGAAGCCAGTTGTCGATAAGTCGAATGCTTAAGCTTACGATTTGCAACTCCGTGATAGTTGTTCAGAGCTATCAAACGATTCCAATTCAACCTCTTGATACAGAGAGGTGTGTGATTGACCTCTCCCTTCACAGGTAACGAGATGTGTTATTGTTGCTTCAAGATCTTTAGCATTATTGTGATCTTCAATCACTGAGGTAAAGTCATTATCAGGCTTCGCTTTTAGTTGTTGTTAATTGTTTGTTAACGCCACTATTATCTTCACTCTAATTTGTCATATCTCCTTCTTTTTACTCTCACCTCTCAAAACTTTCCACCATACAATGCATGATGCATTTCAATTGTTTGCTTTATACGAAAGTGACAGTGGTGCTGATACAATTATTATTATTATTTATTATTGTTTTCTTGGGTTCCTAGTGGAACATAGGGCTTCAACTCCACACCTCCACTTGCCACTTCTGTCTTCCTTCTGCTGTACTTTTCACCTCCATCCATGTTAGTCCATACTCTTTCAACTCCTCTTCACACGATCTCCATGTCACCCACCCTTGCACTGACGTCCCACTCACCGCTTCCCTTTCCCTCGGGTTCTACTCGAACAATGGCCTGGCACGCATGCGACGTCACCCAGCGGCGGCCTCCTCAGCGAGCTAGTGTCCGATCCATCTCCACTTCCTCCTGCAAATTTGTTGGGCGGGCTGATGCAACAATGGTTAGATATTTTTGACAATGTTCGAATCAGTGTTATTGCTCTGTCCCTCTCTCTCTCCCACAACTTCTCATATTCAGATTGGAAAGCATACATTCATTCACTAGTGAAATCCTCAGAGGAGTTGTAAGAATTACTTTTCATGTCTAATCAGTCCCTTATTAGGATTTATTTTGCAGAATCTTTTTCGAAGTGAGTCAATCGACATTTTCTATCGTGGTCACTGTCCAACTGCACAAGAAGCCGACATGTCAACCTGAGACCGAGCACTTCGGTCCAATCAATCGACGGGAAAATCAAAAATTCAATTCAATAATTGTTATTTCCTTGTTTACTACTCAAGTTCATAAAGTGGAGAAATTTCGTGAAGCTGAGAACTAACTCATTGGCTAACGAATAAGGAGGAGCATAAAGTTGTCAATTGTTTGGACTGTAAGCAGTGAACGAGGTATTGACGAAATAAAATCATTGTCATTGTCATTGCTGTTTTCAGTGATTTCTAAGCTTAAGATGAGACAGACTACGTGTGTTAGTCAAGAACTCAAAAGAGTTGTTATAAAATTATCCTCATGAGAAATGTACTATTAGAAGTAGTTTGTGTTATCTGTTTTCGTGACTGTGTACTATGGGGATTTGAAGTCATTCAGTAGGTGTTTTCTATCCTCTCTCTTCAGCAGATTTCAGTTTGCTAACGTCAGGATGGATGGAGGATGTTCCTCACCTGCATATTCGGTGTCTGAAAGTCAAGATACTAATATTACCAATGAAAATAATAAAAGAGTACTCATGATATACAGAATGGAATTCTCAGCATTTGTCACAATATTTCATCGGATTTGCTCAAAATATAAACAAAAATAAAAATTAAAACAAAATTACCCAGAGGTATTTGTCCACATCTACGATATAAAGTCCAAAATATTCGAAGGACGAATTCAGAATATTAAATATAATAATAATAATAATAATAACAGGAATAACAGTGAGTTTGTTTCAAACAGTATTGTCGATCCAGTTTGGAAATTTCAACATATTATACATTATTGAATCTAATGTTCTGTTGATATAGTATATTGTGGGTAGATACAAAATTAACATTTATAACACGACTTGTTCACACTTATGAAAAAATAAACAAATAAAAAATCGAGAGGATTATGAATATATGATGTACAATAACAATAAAGGTTGATGTTGTAAGGGTGCAGAAAATGGCTTATTTAATAGTGCAAAGAAGGTTAGTTAGTTAGTTAGTTCATGTCTAACACTATTTTCACCACATAAAGTACGTGCCACGAAATATGGTATAGTGGAATTGTTATTCTTAGACGAATGTGTATAAAGTCTTCTGAAAAGACTTCTTGTTTTACCTGAGGAGACACAAATTTGTAGATGCGGGTGCTGCAGTGGATGCTCACAGTTTGACAAAATTCCTTTATCAAACTTGTTGCATGACATCAAGTGCCTATCAGTGACAATGTCAACGATATGGCCCAATGGGATACCATTCGCCCTGCCGACAGATAGTCTTCAGAGTTCTACAAAGTATGACATAGTCTTTTATTTAAGCAATCCAGTAAAGAATAAGCAAGAGTGAATAGTAAAGAAGGATACTGCGGTAAATGAAACGGATTTCAATAATATAATTCCACTGAGACAGTATGTACCCCCAGGAAAAACATTTGTAATGTAAAATTTTATGTAAAAAGCATATCAAAAATATAACTTGTCATTAAATCACCATAGCAACGAACCATGATGCTTTGATTAGCTGATTACCGCCAATCATCTAGTATCAACAATTCAAATTTGCACCACCCACGATGGCGAGCCAACTAAAATGATGGCCACACTGCAAAACTTGCTGGATAGAATTCATTCTGTACCCAATAAAGGACTAGACTAGTTACTACCTAGTGCCTAATCAGTGTAATGGATTAAAGAAGTCATTGAGTTTTGTTGAAGCATTCTAACACTCACCAGATAAAGATTTTTAGCTCTTTAAAAAAAAGGGATGTGTCGATATAATCTCTCCAAAATACTAGTTCGTTTATAATTCTATGTCTTTTGAATAACGTAGTAATATATCGTTCAAAGTCAATAAAGGTAGTTTCCCCTTTTTCGTGCTACTAAACCTTAGTCAACTTGATGATATTAGATCTGTGGAGGCGATCGGCAGGAAGCCTTGCTTGATGTAGGTTTCGTGCTAGTTGGCACTTACCAGTCAGTCAGCAAGACGTATCTGCTACCTTGAAGAAACTCATGTCCCTTCTGAGATTCAAACCCGCGTCACCCAGTGAGTGGTGCAGTCAGAGACGTTACCATTGAGCTATTCCAGCTCGCGATTGACCTCCTGTAGGACTGTAGTGGATATTTCGATTTGACCCTAGTAATTATTGTGATGTGTCTAGTCCATTTTCTGGTACAGACTGAATTCTATTAGTCAGATTGTAATGTGGCCACCATTCTAGGTAGCTCACCATCACAGTGCACGTTGATTTGATGATATTAGATGGTTGGAGGCAGTCGGCAGGAAGCCTTCGACCTCAGTCTTCTTGTACTAGAAATGCTGATTTTTCTAAAATCATTAAGCTGACCGAGGTGAATCAACCCTTGTTCAATAATCCACGGACAGTAAGGCAGTATTAATCAATCAAAATAATTTGTAATGTTTGATATACATCGGAAAAACATCGCGAGAAATCAAAATCAGAATAAATGAACACCTTTAGAGAATCTGTTCAACGACCGAGGAATCCAGTCGAACTAGAAAAGCTTGAAAAATCATCAGCCATAGATTGGTCTACACGCGATGCTATAGAATCAGTCCACAAAACTGATTACGAGAATATTGAAATCGTCATCCAGAAACATTTCAGAAATCACAAAGAATATCTGATGTCTTCGGAAGCACTTCATATCATCAAATGGAATCTAAATTGTCTGAATAAGAATGATGGACTGAAACAGAATCTGAACTGGATACAACACCCGCCTCCCCCATGAAATGACAAAATCAAAACGAATGTGATGTTGTTGTCAAAACGAACTGAGATCACCCTTAATCTATGTAGAATTTTATTTATTGTTAGTGTACATACAGACTGGATGCAATGCTGTAGTGAGCTGCTGAGAATTCCATTCAGTATCACGAGTACTGTTTTGGAATAAAGCAAATTATTATTATTATTGTTATTATTATTGATACTATAAACAATATCGTTTCAACTACAGGCAGATGACAAGGATAGGGGTGTCGAAGGGAGGCGTGGGAAAGCAAGACAGGAGGCCTTCATCACTATGAAATCATTTTGGAAATCTGCAATCAGCATAAAGAACGAAATTCGGATTTTTAACACCAATGTTAAGTTGGTCACTTCCTCTGTATGGGTCAGAAACCTAGCGTATCAAACAAATTACATTTCTAACCAGCTGTAGACTTTTATAACCAGTTGGGTTTTCTGACTCCATGCTGAATATCAGATGGAGAGAAGAAACTGTGAACATGAACCAATCAAGAACCTGTTGTTGAAGAAAACGCAGATGGGTGAAACACACTCTGGTGATGTAGACGCGTGACATCGAGACATGCTTTCTAGTGGGACACGAATGGGAAACGATGAGTTGGTCATTTGCCTGAGGATGTCATGGGGGATATTGTGTGAATAGGAGATTATGGAGGTCGACAGCACACAGCATCAAAAATAAGATCGGGATTTTCAACTCCAATGTGAAGTCAGTCAGTGCTACTCACTATACGGATCAGGGACTTGAACTGCGCATAATAAAGAGCATCTCCAACAAACTACAGACCTTCATTAACAGCTGTCTTGGCTCAATACTCCACTGAAGATCAGATGGCCGGCTAGAAAAGATCAGCAACAGGGAGGGGTATCTGGGAGCGAAGCAACCCAGCAGGAACCGAATGTGTACAAATAGACAGGAAGAAATAGAGATGGATTAGACGTACTTTGAGAAAAATAACCATCAAGTGACATCACTAGACAAGCCATTGCTCGAGTGGAACCCGATTCGGAAGCGGCGAGTTGGTCGTCAGTGCGAGGGTGACATGGAGGAGGTCATGTGAAGAGGAGATGAAAGCGTGTGGGCACACTTGGAGCCAGTATACAATACTGTTTCACTGTGTGATACATTTAATAAACAAACTAATATGGAATTACTTACTATCACAGTGCCCAAGTTTTACACATATATTAATGTGATATCTATGACTTATTAAATAGTCAGTAGAGCAGCAAATGGATTTCGTCTTTCCAACTCATATCATTTATAGGTACAACGTTTTCTTTCTTTCTTTTCCTTTTCTCTCTCTCTTTTTCTTTCTCTGTTATGTGCTGCTTTGTTTCTTTCTTCTGCTTACGCCAGTAAATATGCTAGTAGTATCTACTTTTCTAACACCTTCAAACACTCTGTTCAATTTTGGCTTTGCTACCGACATACCAATACGTTTTTGTCGTAATGAACTGAGATTACCCTTAATCTATGTAGCATTTTATTTATTGTTAATGTACATACAGACTAGATGCGGTACTTTAGTAAAATGCTGAGAATTCCATTCTGTATCACAAGTAATGTTTACGAATAAAGTAAATTATTATTATTATTTTTATACACTTTTCAAATTCAACAGTAATCTACACCTGGTTTTATTATCTTTACCATTTGGCTCATTTAACAATAGAAGAATGACCCCATGCTGAAGAACGATAATTAAATTGTTACATAAAAGTCAAGATATTGAAAATTCTGCTTTAATAATACTTTGATAAAGCTATTAGAGACATTAAATAGTGAAACGTTAGTGAAAGCAGCAATATCGTTTTGTTTTCCATGTAGATATGTGCTGAAAATTCCACACTGTACCACTAGTACTGTTTCTGGAATAAAACAAATTATTATTATTATTATGATTATTCATTGGGAAATACAAAAAATAACCTTTCTTATAATGAATATCATATACCCAATGCCCAAATATTTTTTGAAGCTGTTAAAAGTGAACTTTGTTTGGATATATACATTATGTATTAAACTTATCGATTTTTATAAGCGATTGAATGACTACAAATCAATATAGAATATACTTCATCCTCCTTATTTCTATGATTATAGAATAAGTAATCTCATAATTGCGTTGATTAATTATTCCTCAGCATTAATTAACTTGAAGTAAGCCTAAAACAACCAATAATATAAGGATATCTACTGATGACAAATGACATCTGATAGAACCTTTAAACTCTTTCTTAAAATAGTCTGTACCCATTTAAATATTATTAATCCTCAAGAAGTAATCGCTAATTTCTTAGACTTTGATAATATACGTAATCGAACACTGTTACAAAGATTATTCGACGTCTCGTGTAGATCACCAATTGATGTGTACAATACACCATTTGGTTTAATATTTTATAAAACTAGTGAAAACTATGAGAAAACATTTGCTATCCCAATAGCTAATGGTGTTCCTGTTCTTCAAAAGTCTGTAGAGCATACAGCAGTGGCAGGAGCAGGGAGTAATGCAGATGAGTTACAAAGTACACAATCGGATAATGATGCCTATGTGGTATTGGGAGTTGCAGATGGTGATATTGACCAGCGTTTATCTGGTTCAATGGACACAGATGTGATGAAGCAAAGAGATTCTTCAACAAGTGCTCAGAGTACAACTGAAGGTGAGAATGAGACAAGTGTAACCGGGAATGGTTCTACGCAGCAGTTCTTAGTAAGTTGTAGTTCATTTCAGTACTACTTTCTTTTTTGTTGTTGATTTCGTTTATGTGTCTTTATTTACAATTCGAAATTGATTTCACAGTGGGTAGTATTTTCGTAATCTTCCGGAATGTACTGATGAGTATGCTGACACCTCATTTGTATGAAGAATACAGATAGATAGAGCATCGAAACTTTATACTACTGACTGGTTGACATGAGTAGTTGCATGCCACTCAGATCAACCATCAGTGTTTGAGCTAACTCACACAGCGTACACCACTGACGATCTGGGTTCCAAACGAGCAAAACGGCTGTCTAGTGTTTAGATGACCTCGATTTGATTTCTAAAGGTAACTACGGTGAAATCTCACTACTCGAACTGTGTAGATCGTAAAACTGCTAACCAGTTTGTAGGTTGTGAATTTTTGTTTTGAGCACTGAAAGGTGTCTTCACAGTAAATGAGGCAGTACGCTTTTGTAACTAGCAATGGGATCCCGGAAGAATGTCTTACCCTACCTATGATGCATCATCTGTTTGAATTTGCATCCTAGTCAGTAAAGAATGCATACAGAAACTAGAAGGTACTATCTGTCGTTCCAAACATCAAAATTGTTAATCATCAGGTTACTCAGTGACTTGCTGCGCAAAGATTATCATTCTGAACAAATGCTTTAGTTCTTCATGGAATGACAAGAATCAGCGATTGGGAGTGGTGATTGGGCGCAGGTGTATTTGCCCCTTGTAACCATCCTTATTTATTCGATCTACATCATTTTTCATGTAATTTTTTTCTTGTGCCATACCTTATCGTGTAACGTTATTCCATTGCATTTCTGATTTCTACCTTTTTCTATTTGCTTTTATAAGGTGTATCAACTTGAGCGGAAATCACTCAGTTAATTTACCTCGAATTTTATTAGTTTTAAGCTATAGATTAAAAGCTTTCAGTTACTTTCTTCATTTCTAGTTGTGGACACGTTAAAAGTTAAAATTGATTGAATTAGAACACTGCAAGTGACTGGAAATTTGATCGATAGTGGCACCTGTCTATCTATCTATCTGTCTGTCTGTCTATCATATTAGTTGACAGAGTGTATGACTTGGTGAGTGATCACTGCTCACTCACAACAAAAAATGAATTCATCTCAAATGGCATAAAACAACCAGCCATGGAGATTGCGCAATATGCTTATTAAATTTTGTACGATTAGTAAGTCAATTTGCATTTCCAGTCAAAATTAAGACCTCAATAATTCAGAAATAAATTATTTAATAGACAAGAGGTCATTAATCGAGGATTATGTCAAAGGTGATTCAATAATCAGCCGACAAACTCTGACCCATAGGTTTATGAGATTGTCTCTTTGTTTCCTTTGACAGCTCTTTATCTTTGTAGAAGAATGTAAGTGTTCAAATCGGTCTGAAGTTAGGTAAGAGAGTGTAAGTTTCCTGTATAGTCTGTTTGAAATATGAAAAACCGAAAATTTGCATTACCCTATTTCAGCTAACATTGTCAACAGATGAAGGTGGTGATTAGGCATAAGTAAAACATGTCCACGTCGTCTTAGTCTGTGTAACTCTACAGTCTTATAGTTTGAACTCCTCCTCCTCTTAACTGAAATTCCATACCTAACTAAGTTCATTATTACTGAACATATTACTTCACCTTAAGTAATAGATTGAATGAAGGAATCTATTGTCAAAAGGCCCTTCAGTCCTTTTGTATCTTCTGTCTTCTGCAGATATTTCTCGGAAAGAAGAAAAGTATAACAGAGAAGACTGCTGCACAGTATAAATCGCCTTCAACAGTTAACCAAGGATCACGTAGGCACCAGAAGCAAATTTTTCATTTAGTTATCGTCTTCGCCGAAAGGAAGAGTATCATCTGCATACTACATTCCGATGAACATGTGTTCAAAGTCTCTTATGTATCATTGTTCAAGCCTAGGCTTCAACTACCTGTTAGTAAAACTGACGAATAAACACACTGACGGTAACAGGTATATCTCATACTGTTGGACACCATAAAGTAAGCCATCAGGGCTTCACATACAATGACTCTTGACATCTAACATCATCACCATATTTATCTACCTTTCAAACAGTCAGTGAACTATTTTCTTCATGTTTTTTTTTCTTTTAGTTTATCACTAGAACATTTACACGTGAATGTTTAAAAATACAAAAGTTACCAATATATGATTCATTCACTGAAACTTACAATATTACTCAATACTTTTATGTGGTTCGAACAAATCGTGGACGGGCTATACCTAATGTTAAAACATTTGCAGAAGTAATGCAACACTTTCCAATCTCTTTAAATATCGGCTATTTACAAGATACAATGCTCAATTGTACACGTTGTGCTATTTCTAAGGTAAGCGATATGGGATAATTTTGTTTTGCTTTTTTTTAACCAAATTGGTATTTGCAGAATGAACCCAGTTCACATTAAAACAGGATGGAGTGATCGAGAAAATTTGTAAATGAAGTAGATATTAGATAGTTTGAGGCAATCGGCAGGAAGTCTTGCTTGAACTAGGTTTCGTGCTTGTCAGCACTCACCAGTCAGTCAGCAAGGCGTATCTGCTACCTTGAAGAAACTCATGTCCCCTCTGAGATTCGAACCCGCGTAACCCAGGGAGTGGTTACGCGACTGACGACTGAGCTATTCGGGCTAGCGACTGACCTCCTGCAGGACTGTAGTAGGACACTAGTAACTAGTGTGACGTGTCTGGTCCTTTTTCTGGTCCAGACTGAATTCTATCAGTCAAGTTTGGAATGTGACCACCATTCTAGGTGGCATGCCATCATGATGCACATTGATTTGATGATATTAGATGGTTGGAGGCAATGGGCAGGAAGCCTTGGACCTAGGTTTCGTGCTAGTTTGCATTCATCAAAAAGGCCTATCTGCAACCTTTTAGGAACTCATATCCCTTCTGAGATTCAAACCCACGTCACCCAGTGCCAGATATTTATATGTTGGTCTTGTTGTTGTATTCTCTGTGGTGGATAGAGGATTGGAGATGCTTGCAACATCATCAGTGCTATTGTGGTGAGAGCAGGCTGCTAGCCAATTGGTAGACATTAATTTACCTCAAAGTCTAGGTCACTAATATTGGCCGTGAGAAAATACGAACAAGGCTGATTCAACAACCAATCACAGCAGACTTAACGTGGGCAAATAAGATTCGCAAATGTATGCCTTAACTTTCCGAAAAACCAGAAACAACCAATCAGAAGACTGCGTTTGTCTTATTGAATAAGCTATAATAATGTACATGAAATATAGATAAATACATGCTGATTTCCGTAATAAAACGATCTGTTGTCGGCCCTTGTCTTCTGTTGTTACACTATGACTAGAGCTATTAATATTCTCCATGATTGTCTCTTCTCATGACCTTCATTGTGATTGACTGTCTTCTGTGGCTTTCTTATTCTACATATATGTGTGTAAAACATATCGATTTTTGTTTATTGAATATATCATACAAAATATTATTTATTGGATGATGAAGCTCCCAAAACAATTTATTGTTCTCAATGATCCCAACAACTATAACTACACAACTTACAAACATTCATTTTATAGTCTTCTTTATTACGTCATATTCGTCTTAGGGGTAGCAGAATTTTTCAGATGTTCGGGACCAGTGTCGAGCCGTTCTTATTTCAAGTATTCGGAGTTGATTTGATAATTAAGGCTTCGGTTTTAAATCTCTCCCTCCACTCATTTTTTTATTAGATTTCAATAGTGTCACTTTTTTCCATAATTTTTTTGGTTGTGTGTAACTGTCTGCAGTGCCATAACTGCTCGGGGTATTGTATTCGCTAGTTTCTTACATTATATAATATGTCTATCTACAATAGTGTTAACCAGTTGGTTTATCGATATCCCACTTGCCCTACTAACGGCTTTTAGTGCCTGCCCTTCTCAGCAAAGCAAAGTCTTTCTTAAGTAGTCCAGGAAAGATTAATGAGGAGCAGTAAAGAGGGATGGGTAGAATACAAGAATTGACAAACTGAGAAAGCAAAGACTGCTTTATACCAGACTGCCTTAACTTCCTGACGTAGAACATTAAGCGAAACATCTTTCTAGTAACTAGCAAGATGTGGGAGGACCAGGAAAGATCAGTGGAAAAACTCAGTCCAAGGTTCTTGACATTAGATGTATTTTCAACCTGTATGCCGTCAATGATAGTGGGGCCATGTGAGCTGACTAGTTGTTGTAGGTCACGTTTACGTCTGAAACTGAAATTGACTACCTGACATTTAGACGGATTTAGCTTAAGACCGTTTGAAGAGGACCACTGACTAATTTCCGACAGAAAGTTATTTAATTTGGAACAATCTGACTGAGAGTTTGTTGTTGTGAGAACTTCAAGCATTTCATCTGCAGAAAATAGCTAAATTAAATTGAAATCAAAATGTTTCACATAAAAAGTGAGTGAGCGTACGGCACTATTTTAAATGAAATTTTCTGAACGAGACTTTCTCTTAGCGTATTTCAATCCACAGTCACATCTGCACTAACTTTGGTTATCTTTCGATTCGTTACGGCAATAATCTGATTAAAGGAGATTGAATGAAATGTGTTTTGCCATAGTTGATTCCCTCTTATTACTTTAGAAACCGACGTCTCTAAGTTTATTTTGTATTTGATAACTAATTGAACTAATTTTAGTTCCTTGTTAATATCTTCCTCCTCAGTAACTAGATGTTTGACTCTGTTGATCAGATTCTTGTCCACAGTTACTCTGGTGGTAAATGGGTGAGCTGAATGGTAATCTAGGTATCTATCCGAATTTTGTCGGCTTTCTGAAAATGTTGTATGTGACTCTAAAAATCATAAATAAGCTCTCGACGACAGAAACTGGGTCCTGTATCACAAACTGGTTGCATTCCTTTTTCTCAAACAGAATGTAGTACACTGTATACAAAGGTTAATCCCCATTTGCTGTGCTCACTGAAGCTGGTGTCCCTCAAGGTGCTGTACTCTCCCCACTTCTCTTTTCTTTCTTTCTACATGACTTACCATCTTCATATGACATTAATTTTGTCAAATATGCTGATAACCTAACTGTATCTTTGCCTGTCAAGTGTCAAAGTGATTGCTCCAAACTAAATGGCTTTTATCAGAAATCAGTCAATGGTCCAAGTAAAACGGTCTTAACTTAAATCCCTCCAAATGTCAAACAGTCAATTTCATCTTTAGGCACAAATCTGACATAAACAACCTGGTTACCACTTACGAGGTGTGCAACATAGATGGCACTGAAATAAAAACCAAGTCGGAAATTAAATTTCTTGGCGTCATTCTATCTGCTGATCTTTCTTGGTCGTCTCATATCTTGATGATTTCTAAGAAAATATTACATCTTATCTTCTACATTCAGAAGTTTAGATATTCTGGAATAACCCAACACTTACTCCTACTATTCGTTAACTCTCGCATTCTGCCTATTATTCTCCATTGTTCCCCCTTAGTTTTTCCAGGGCTGACTACTGAAGAAGGACTATATTTTATTACGTAGGGTCCTAAAGGTTGTGAGCACGGTAAGCTACGTGCCACTTAACCAGCTTGTTAATATTATGGTTAACAGGCACATGCACTCATGTGAAAAATGGGCTAAATCCATTCTATCTAACTCACACCACACTCTTCATTCACAACTCTCCCCATGTATCTCATCAGGAAACACCGGAAGCAAGTAGCAAGTACAAAAACTCAACCATACCCTACTTGGCTCGTGTTCTGTGCGATAAAGAAAGCATTAGGCGTGATACCTATAACTTATTAAATAGTCAGTAGAACAACAAATGGATCTGGTCTTTCCAACTCATATCATTTATAGGTACAACGTTTTCTTTCTTTTTGTTACCGCTTATGGCTTCTACTTTTCTAACACCTTCAAACACTCTGTCCAATTATTGGCTGTGCTAACGACATCTTGAAATGTTGTTGTCAAAACGAACTGAGATCACCCTTAATCTATGTAGAATTTTATTTATTGTTAGTGTACATACAGACTGGATGCAATGCTGTAGTGAGCTGCTGAGAATTCCATTCAGTATCACGAGTACTGTTTTGGAATAAAGCAAATTATTATTATTATTGTTATTATTATTGATACTATAAACAATATCGTTTCAACTACAGGCAGATGACAAGGATAGGGGTGTCGAAGGGAGGCGTGGGAAAGCAAGACAGGAGGCCTTCATCACTATGAAATCATTTTGGAAATCTGCAATCAGCATAAAGAACGAAATTCGGACTTTTAACACCAATGTTAAGTTGGTCACTTCCTCTGTATGGGTCAGAAACCTGGCAGATCAAACAAATTGCATTTCTAACCAGCTGTAGACTTCTATAACCAGTTGGGTTTTCTGACTCCATGCTGAATATCAGATGGAGAGAAGAAACTGTGAACATGAACCAATCAAGAACCTGTTGTTGAAGAAAACGCAGATGGGTGAAACACACTCTGGTGATGTAGACGCGTGACATCGAGAGACATGCTTTCTAGTGGGACACGAATGGGAAACGATGAGTTGGTCATTTGTCTGAGGATGTCATGGGGGATATTGTGTGAATAGGAGATTATGGAGGTCGACAGCACACAGCATCAAAAATAAGATCGGGATTTTCAACTCCAATGTGAAGTCAGTCAGTGCTACTCACTATACGGATCAGGGACTTGAACTGCGCATAATAAAGAGCATCTCCAACAAACTACAGACCTTCATTAACAGCTGTCTTGGCTCAATACTCCACTGAATATCAGATGGCTGGCTAGAAAAGATCAGCAACAGGGAGGGGTATCTGGGAGCGAAGCAACCCAGCAGGAACCGAATGTGTACAAATAGACAGGAAGAAATAGAGATGGATTAGACGTACTTTGAGAAAATTAACCATCAAGTGACATCACTAGACAAGCCATTGCTCGAGTGGAACCCGGTTGGGAAGCGGCGAGTTGGTCGTCAGTGTAAGGGTGACATGGAGGAGGTCATGTGAAGAGGAGATGAAAGCATGTGGGCATACCTGAAGCCAGGTAAAAACATTGCAGAGAACCAAACGCAATGGAGACTCACGGCTGAAGCCCTATGTTCCTCTACGAATTAAAGGAAATAATAATAATAATAGGGAGATTAAAGCTTGTAGACAGTTGTGGTGCTACCTAAAGAGAGCTCCAGAGAACAGGAAAAAATGGAGATGAGCTGTTAAAGCCTCAATATTCCACTGGAAGGCAAATGGAAATACTAACAATAATAAATTTATAAAGAATAAAAGCCTTCTCATTATTGTGAAACATTAATAGATACACTAGACAAGCGAAACCGAGCAGCAGGAATAATGAATCATCTTTTGGTGTGTGTGTTCTTTTTGTCTTTTTTCCGTTTTTCAGGTATATACTAAAATGTTATCTTATTTTGGGCATAAAAGAGATATGTTTTCAGATGATGATGGTTTAGATTCACGTGCAGCAAATTTCTCACCTTCATCAGGTGGAAAAAGTGTTATGGAACATTCATCACGGGCAAATAATATAGAATCATCATTTTTAAATGAACAAGAAGATTATCAACGTTTGAGAGATGAATTCAGTGTGACATTGCATAAATTTAATGGTGTACTTGAAGAGACAGCTGTTGCCTTGTTGGGTGTTTTTAATCTTACTATACCAGATTTTATGCCAGACAATGATGTTTATGTGATTGATCCAACAAGAGATTTTATATTCAATGATAAACTAATTCAATTATTTAAAGAATGGGGTAAGTGGAATTGACTCGTTCGAGGTATTGATGGGTTTTATTTTGTTGTAAACGTCTTTTAGGTATTTATTTAGTAGCCTTATAACTATTATTGTCAATGGTATTCCTAATTGTGGTGGATTGGATTATGCGTCAGACTGAGCATTGGAAGCGAGGAGACAGAAATAAGCTGGACCACCGATAAGAAGACACTAGAAGAACTGTATTTCATGGACGGTTTATGTTTAGTGTGACACAAACTCTGAAACTTGGCGTGGGAAAGCCAACAAACTGGCTGAAGAAGCAGCCAGTGAAGACAAAACTCCAAGAAGACGAAGGTGATAAAGACAACCAGCGGACAGCAACGAGAACGCCGACCAGCACCAATCACCATCAACGAGGGAGAGAGAGAGAGAGAGATTCCTTCACTTGTCTAAGAAGTATTGGTTCAACTGAAGGTGGGAAGCCACAATCGGAATGGTGAGATACACCTTTATCAACCTGAAACCAGTCTGGAGATCTTCTACAATTCACTCAGCCGGCATAAAGAACAGGTTTTGAATTTTTAACACAAATGTGAAGTCAGTCAGTCAATCAGTCCTTCTTTGTGGGTCAAAACCTTGGACAGCTTGTCACGAAAAGGATTTCCAACAACCAGCTGCAGACTTTTATCAACAGTTGACTTCTCTGGCTGGCTCCATATTGAAGATCAAACGACTGGCCAAGAATAATTAGCAACAAGAAACTGTGATTGACAACAAACTAACCAATAGCCCATCGTTCAACAGTTATGTAGGAGAAAATGGAGGTGGATTGGGTATACGCTGAGGAGACCGTCAAAAGACAACAGGCACAATGCAGACCATCGCTCAAATGGAACCGGATGGGAAACGACGGGAGGGGGGGGGGTCGTCCAAGGGTGACATGGAGTGGATGGAGAATTATGGGCAATCGTGAAGCCAGTTAAAAAAAGGAATTCATCTATAGGAATGAAATAGACGTGTACTGTTGAAGGTGTATGTCACGCTCCAGACTTAAGGGAATGATAGGGATATTGTAAGAGAAGTGATAATTGCAATTACCTCATAATTCATCATTTGAATACAGAATATTGCACTGATCTGAAGAATGTAACTATATCACTGATATATTATTATTACTTGTCCCTTGTGTTCCGAGTGAAGCATACGGTTTCATCAGCACATCTCTAGTATACTCAGTTCCTTGACGTTACTTTCAACTGGCTCCACAACTTCCCATATGTTTAAGTTTTCACTTCACATGACCTTCCCTATTGTCATTGAGGCACAATTCAACGCTTCTTATTGTGGTTTTATTTTCCGGCCTGCCCAGCGTTTTGTGTCACTTAGTGACCTCCTCAGTATATGTCTGGTCAATCTCTATCTGTTTATTCAAATTTAGCGTAGCATTAGATTGTCACCAGAGCTAATAACTGCTTATCTTCCCTGGCCGGTCATCTGACCTTCATTATCGAAGCAACAAAGGCAGATGTCGGTGAGAGATAACTGTAGCCTGTTCAAAGTGTTCTTCAAGTATCTGAATCACGTAAAGGTATCAAGTAAACTTGTCTTGATCCTATCTATCTATCGTTGAAATGCTACTGCCAAGATAGTAACTGAAAGGTAGGTCTTTTTTCACGTTTCTCAAGTTGACTGATAGTGATTGGCACTTGTTCATGTTGGTTAAGGTGTATTCATCCTCTCTGTCTGTCCCCTCTTTGTTCATCTTAAGTTCTTCCAGTTTTTTCTTGCTCTCCTGATAATTTATCGATTAGTGCTTGTTAATTTTCAAGTGTGTGAGACACAAGACATAGATCATTCACAAATTCCAAATCTTCTAGGGTCTTATTGTCAGTCTTCACACACCCTCGAGCAGTGTTTCACGATGAAGTCCACTAAAGTGGATAGTAGTCAGCCTTGTCTTACACATTATTACTACAGGTGAACATTGATCTCCTGACGAAATCAGAAGTCCTGAATGCAATCAAGATGCTAAAAGCTGGGAAAGCAGCAGGACCAGATGGAATCCCAGCAGAAGCTTTGAAAATGGACCCAGAGACAACAGCGGACTTGATGACGCCATTACTGGAGAAGGTGTGGAAAGAGGGCAAAGTACCCGAGGATTGGAT
The DNA here is from genome assembly GCA_944472135.2 of Trichobilharzia regenti. NCBI lineage: Eukaryota > Metazoa > Platyhelminthes > Trematoda > Strigeidida > Schistosomatidae > Trichobilharzia > Trichobilharzia regenti. The sequence goes on from OX235262.1 coordinate 184,251,065, forward strand.
AAAAAGGATACTTATTCAAACTACCAAAGAAAGGAGACTTATGTCAATGTAAAAACTGGTGTGGAATTATGCTTCTGTCCATTACAAGCAAAATACTAAGCTGCATCATCCTGGAAAGAATTAAAAAAGCCATCGATAAAAAACTTCGACCGGAACAGGCCGGATTCAGGAGAAACAAATCATGTACTGATCAAATCGCCACTCTACGGATCATCATTGAACAAAGCTTGGAATGGGAGTCACCTCTCTATCTGAACTTTATCGACTGTGAAAAGGCCTTCGACAGTGCAGCGTCGATCGAGAGGTGATTTGACAACTACTTCGCTACTACAGTGGAGTCCCATCGACAATTATACATCTCATCCAACAGTTATACGACAATGCTGCACTGCATGCCACGTAATCGACAACGGGAAACTTACGGAAGCCTTCGAAGTGAGGACGGGAGTGAAGCAAGCTGGCTGTCTACTATCGCCAATGATTTTCCTGATTGCAGTAGATTGGATAATGCGACAGACAGTGGCGGGAAATGAGGAAACAGGCATAAAATGAACTCACACAAAAAATGGACTTGGAGGATATGAACTTCGCTGATGATGATATATGTCTGATTTCCCACAAACTGGAAGATATGCGAGTGAAAACCAACAAGTTGGCAGAAGAAGCATCAAAGATAGGACACCATTCAAGTGAGCATAGAGAAAACAGAGGTGATGAAGATTCCTGGCCAACAGCAACATCAACAACAACAGACAAAAATCAGCCGGCATAAATGGAAGGAACCTGAAAGAAACAACCTCCTTTACCTATCTACCTACCTGGGAAGCATCGTTTCAACTACAGGCGGATTTTCAACTCCAATGTAAAGTCAGTGCTACTATACGGATCAGAGACTTACACTGCGCGTCATAAAGAGCATCTCAAACAAACTTCAGACCTTCATTAACAGTTGTCTTCGTTCAATACCACTCAAGATCAGATGGCCGGCCAGAAAAGATCAGCAACAGGGATCTCTGGCAATGAGTGAACCAACCCAACAGGAACCGATTGTGAAACAAATAGGCAGGAAGAAATGGAGATGGACTGGCTTGGCCATACTCTGAGGAAACCATCAAGTGAGTGACATCACTAGACAAGCCATTGCTCGAGTGGAACCTGAAAGGGAAGCGGCGAGTTTGTCGTCAGTGCAAGGGTGATTCGGAGGAGGTCATGCGAGGAGGAGATGAAAGCATGTGGACGGACCTGGAGCGGGGTGAAAAAGTTGGCAGAAAACAAAAGGCAATGGAGGTGAGCAGCTGAAGCCCTATCTTCCTCTAGGAATTAAAGGATACAATAATAATAATATTTCTAAATGAATATTTTTGTTATTATTATTTTATATTTCTAAATAGACGAACAGATTGACGGTGCATTAGAAATTCTCGACAAACCACGACCAATTAGTTTAGGACCATTGGATGAAGTGGATCATTGGCGTTATCGTAGTAAAATTTTGACAGCTATCTCAGAATCATTGAATACAAAACAATCACGTTGGGCAATCAGTACATGGAGTATACTAAATCCTGATTTACAGCCGTATACACGTGGTGCTGAAATTAAATCATTAATGTTTGAAGCTAAGGATAATTCAAGGTAAGTCATCACTCATAATGTATGTATTTGAAGTGAAAAAAATACAATGGTACTGTAAATATTTTTTATAAAATTTTTTATTCCCATTGGTTCTGAATGAAATGTACAGCTTCAGTGGGATATCTTCACTTTATTCTGTTCTCTGAAGTTTGTTTTTAAATTTAGCTACACGACTGCCCATAAGTTTTCACCTTTTTTTTCCCTAAACCTATACCTAACTCGTCGTTTCCGATTCGGATTTGACTTGACGACCTCTCTAGCTCCAAGGTGTCACTCATTGGTCTTCTAAGTGTTTGTTTCGTGTCCAAGCCACCTCCCATTTCCCGTTTTCCACATTTATTAGGCAATTTATTCTTTATTGATTTGTTCCCAGAATTCCTTGTTGCCTGCCGTCTCCAACTAGCCATCTAATCTTCAGTATGGAGAGGAATCAGCTGTTGATAAAAGTCTACACCCTATTGGAAATAAATTTCAGTGATGCGTCGAGTATTTCAACCATAGGAAAGCATCAAAAATGTACCCACACTTCTCAGGTTTACCTGTCGGTATTGACTCCAGTGAGAGAATAATACTTATTTAAAGTGATTTTGTCATCAGACTTTCTTCGTGTTCACTATTCGGATGTCAGATCTCAAAGCCTCAAGGTGGGAAAATGACCTCTAGCATCTATTTGGTAGTCTACTATCAATTTTTTTATATATATTTTGAGTTATTTTCGATAGGGAATGACTGATAGAAACCACCTTTTTTCATTCTTTTTGTATGAAATATAAGGCTTCAAACTTCAAAGATTATTTTATGCTTTTTGATTGCACATAAGTCAGTAACTAGTGTTGTGGGGGTGGTGTGACGCAGACAGTGTGTTCCAATAGAATATGATTCTCACATATTCCCACAGTTCAATACGGTATTCGCAACAGAATACTATGTATATTTGAACATTCTATTTCATGTCGTTTAATGAGCATGCTAACATCACACGCTCAGTTAATGAATTGGTTAACGAATATAAACTGTGAATATATAAAAAGCGGTTTGATTAATGAAATATATATTCCTTGGTTTCCGTGTCTTGCCTTCTATTGTTACAGTGTAATGTGTATCTTTGGTGCAGACTGAGTTCTGTCAGGCAAGTCTGAAATGTGGCCATATGCTAGTGGGTGGCTAGCCATCATGACGCACTTTGAGTTGTTGATATTAGATGGTTGGAGGCAATTGTCAAGAAGTCATGTACCTACGTCTTGTGCTGTTTGGCACTCGTCAGTAGGCTTTTTCTTCAACTTTGCAGGAACTCACGTCCTTTTTGAGATTTGAACCCGTATCACCCAGTGAGTGGTGCAGTCAGAGACGTTACCACTGAGCCCCTATCTATTCTCTCTTGCGACTGACCTCTTGTAGGACTGTATTGGATATTTTTGAGTGTATACCAGTCATTAACTAGGTAGCTTGCCGTTCAATGAAAAACATTCTATACAGTCTTACATGAGGTCAGTCGCGAGCCCGAATAGCTCAGCGGTTGCAGATACGCCTTGCTGACTGACTCGTGAGTGCCAACTAGCACGAAACCTAAATTCAAGACTTCCTGCCGATTGCCCGTCTCCATCTAATACCAACAATGGTTCATGCTTGCTATTTTGTTGTTTTTAACATTTCACCATATAATCCAACTGGTTTTATTCATATTTTTGTCTAGCATATTCTCTAATCAATCGTTTGGTTTGCTTTCATTTCAGTAATTTAAATTTATTTTTATTTTTTATTTTTTTTATTTTTTGGTAACAGCTTGATTCCACACTGTATTTTTGGTACAAGTATGGAATTTCCAGCGTGGATATCGGTAGCCCAAATTTCGCAGGCCGACCATAGATATCTGGTATGCCTCGGTTTGGGCTCGAACCCCGGACCATGTGCATGGTCGTCGAGAATCCTAACCCCTGTGCCACCGACGCATCCCTCTGTAGTTTATGCAGGACCAGAAAACTTTCTGAGCGAATTTTCTGTGGTTTCATTAACGTGTTATTCTTTCGGACATTGCAGTGATTAATCCATAAAATTTAGATTATGCAACTTATGGGGATTTCGATTAATTTAATTTCACTTGTTATATTTCCTCACGAACCAATAGATATCAGTCGCTAGTTCATGGATGGCTAGTCGACGCAATTCCTGAAACTTCAATGAGAAGTCGTGACCATTAGAGTCTACCACATCAGGGTGAAGCGGATGTTAATTAAAGGCATTGGTTCAGCGTAGTGCTATGTAACGAAATGAGAAAGTTTGAACCCGCCGGTCAGTGAATTGTGATTAGAATGACTGAATAGACAATGAGCTTGGTGCAGTAACCTGAACATTCTGACTTCGATCTTTGATGGGGACGAGGGTGTACACTTCTGGAGAGTCTCACCACGCGACGATACAGCTCTCTAGTGTTCCCTCCAATTTTCTGTTTTACCTGTAACTGTTGTTAGTTCGTGGCGAAATGCTAACAACTGAAATGAAATAAGCAGATGGACGTTAGAATATAAATATCCAGTAAAGAGAAGTAGAAAATACGTCAAAGACTGTGTTGGGACACAATAATGAAATAGAGTAATTCGTACACAGCACCTGTAATTCTGCCTACATATTACGGACTCATATGACTAGATGCTCAAGGTTATTAATCTGGGTAATTCATTGGGTAATTTCGCTTCAAGCTGCTTTCGTTTACAGTCACCTTATATATATATATATATATATATATATATATATATATATATATATATATATATATATGTATATATTCGGGAAAAATCTTATTTCTCAGGATAACTATATGTTCTACATTACATTGTCTCCTCTTATAATATCTGTAACACAAGTACTCATATTTCACCTTGAACGTGTTCACAGCAGGTTCAAATTTAATATTTATCATAACAGTGATTGGTAGTTTTGCGACGGATATCTTTTTCAAGTGTTGGTTTGTAGGGATTTGATTGGTTTCAGGATTTCGTCATGAGCTGACATTAGTTAGAGAACCATCGGAAAACCTGGGAGTACTGGACAGCTGTTTCGTCCTAGTTTGGAAGTCTTCAGCAGTACGCACCCACCGGGATTCGAACCGGATATCTTTTTAATATTTCATTTCCCGTTTTTCTTTTAATCTCAATGCTTTCATGATTTACACCTTTTATTCTAGCAACATTATGGAATTTTCCACTCCCATTATTCTCACTTAACACTGGAGATATTATCTATCTTTTCTCAATATATGTCACTCTGCCTCATTCATTCAAGCATATATTTATTGTTGAATGAGAAATTATACACAAAGATGTTACTGTCTCCTCTTCAGTATGCTAACTACTTACCATTATACCGTCTGACAATGTCTTGAGTCAACTGACTAGCGAACTGACCATTCCCATTCACGGCATTGTATGAATGTGGCTATGATGACTAATCGTCACAACTATAATCTCTCATTTCAGCCTTGTTTGTAATTTCATTCAGTCGACAAAGTTAAACACACACACACACACACTGACACAAAAACACCATTTACATTTTGTCACACGATGACTAATGCTGATCTTTTACTCTACGCCATAACAAAATGTGACCTCTGAGTCACTGATCATTATTATTGTTATTATTTTTATTATTATATTGATCAATATTCTATTTTATAACCTTATTGTGAACCTGAAGAGAATATTCTCTGTTCAGACCATCTTCTGACTCATACTAGTGGGAATATTTCACACTCTTTCATACAGCTTTAATGTTTTGAAAAAAACGATCTTGTGCATTGATTAGATGATGATGATGCAGTTTATTATTTTCTCTAAAAAGTTTTTCTAATTCTCATGGTATGAATAAAGTGAAAGGACATTGATGTCTGCCTATCCCACCAACGCTTAACTAGTTTAATACAAATTTGTCCTGTATTCATTCTGATATCAGTTCACTTTTCGGTGAGCAATGATCACTAAGCCATACATACTATTAACTCTAATATTATGATGGATAAGTTAATTTGCCTTGTTGTGTCGTACACTATTCAGAAAAGTTGATCTTCTCAATAAATTTATTATCAAGCTGTCCAGCAGTGGACACATAGGATATTTGAAGAAAGTACATGGCGTGAGGAAATTTAACCAATAAGTTGTCTAGTGGCTAACGCTTTGGCGTTTGAAACTATGGTCACTGGGTTCGAGCCTCGGTAAGAGACATCATCATTCACTGAGAAATGCAGGTACAACCAGATAACGTATCCCAAATAGGACGGAAGCGTCGGTGGCATAGCGGTTAGGACGCTCGTCGACCATGCACATGGTCCGGGGTTCGATCGCCGGCCACCGACGCACTCCTTTACCTCGCTAAGCCAGAAATAATGCTGGTAAAGAGGAATGAGGCTAGCAACCCCATCCTGTAAAAATAACCCTGCCACAGAAACTTCAAGCCACTAGCTTGAAGCCCTTTGTTCCACTGGGGAACGTGAAGGAAAGAAGAAATAGGACGGAATGCGCATCCTCGATTCCACTGCCAGTCTACATCCATAAATTAAAAAGGTGTGAGTACTTAAAATCATAGTAATAATAATAATAATGTGAAGCTCTGTAAAATGTTTGTGATAATAGTGATCACATTTCAACTTTAAGCTATCAAACAGATGATATCATAGATAAAGTAGCTCTCAGTAGTTTGTTCGTAGAGATTTGATTTGTTTCAAGTTCTATCACGGATTGATATCAGTCAACGTAGTGAATCACTGAAAACCACCAGGGAGTTTTGGACAGCTGTTTCGTCCTAGTGATTGGGACTCATCATCACTACTCACCCACCACCGAAGTGGGAATATTTCACACTCTTCTTAAAACAGACTGAATGTTTTGGAGTGACTTTAAACGATATGTTGCTAAGTCATAGACATAGGATTATGTTTACAATTGGTGGATGGTGGCTAGCAGTGGAATCAAGGATGCGCATTTCGTCCTATTTGGGACTCTTCAGCTGAGACCGAGCACTTCGGTCCAATCAATCGACGGGAAAATAAAAAAAAATTCAATTCAATAGGATTATGTTATTTATTTATGATTTTATTTTACCAGTGGGGCATAGGGCTTCAAGCTAGAAGCCTGAAGTGTCTGTAGTAGTGGTATTAATTTTTACGGGATGGAGTTGCTAGGTTCATGCCTAACCTTCCCTCCTTACCACTATTATTTCTACCTTAGAAAGGTAAGGGAGTGCATCGGCCGGCGACCAAACCCTGAACCACCTGTGTGGTTGTCGACATTCTACAGCTGTGCTACCGACCACATTTTTTCTAATATATTTGAATAGTCTACCAACATGTCTGTCAATTTCAGTTAATGTTTTGTACGGTGGGTAGATGATTTCCTCTGTTAGACGGAAAATTTGTATAACCCAGGGAATGCAAAAATAATAATAACTGGATAATGATTTAACTGTTGTATCGCCGTTTTAAGCGACTTCTCACTAGAACGCACCTATGAATGACCCACGAAAACACCCTATAACCGGAATGCTCCGCCTTCGGATCCTGGTGAGTGCTTACTGTGAAGAGTCCCAGAATGGGGTACGACAGCCCTCCAGTACTCCCTGGTTTTCCAGTGGTTCTTTTACTCATGTTAACTTGTGATCGAACCTGTAACCAGTCAAATCCTTGCACTCACTCAACTTTCTTGCAAGAATGTTGTATGAGTGTCTTGATATGATTATGAGTGGCAACATTTTGTGATCACTAGTAAATATTAATTATTCTATAACAATGTGTGATTTTATCAAAATAAAATTTTATCCACAATGGAGTTCTACTCTAGCACAGTGCTCAAGATTTATCCTTATATCAACTCTACATCAAAACACCGCCAGTTATAATTTTCATGAAAATCAAAAGTTCACATATGTTTTGTTGTGTAAATATTAGACGTGTATCTTTTGAGTTGGTGAATAACTCTTTTTACGAGTTTCATCCTAGTTTGGGACTCATCGGCAGTTTGCACCCCATGGGATTCGAACCCAGGACCTTCCGGTTACAAGGCAAGCTCGTATACCAATCAGCCACTGGGACCCGATTCAGTGGCTCATGAAATCTTACTTCCACCAATTCATGATTTAGAGTGAACCCAAGCAATGTTGTCGTTGGGACTTCCATCGTCACACGTGACATCTGGATGGACCCCACTAGTCACGACTTCTCACTAGAACTCCAGGAAACTCCATCCTGTAGCAAGTCACTGGTGAGCATCAGATTAATTTTCTATAGTTTGATTTGTAAGTGTTAGTTATGTTTTTACGAATTGGTAGAAGTTAGATTTCATCAGCCATTGAATTGGGTCCCAGTGGCTGAATGGCATATGAGCTTGCCTTGTAACCGGAAGGTCCTGGTCTTATCCCTTGGTCGGTGAGTGCGTACTGCCAATGATTCTCAAGCTAGGATGAAACAGCTGTCCAGTACTCGCTGGTTTCCAATGGTTCTCTAACTGATATCAATCCGTGATCAACTCGTAACAACATAACTAACACTAACAAACCAAACTATAGAGAAAAACGTTTTGGTTTTTGAAACCACTGATGATGAATTCGAGTCTGAGTGAAAATATTCCCACTTGGTTGGCATACAGACTCATCACCCGATTCGGCCGAAACAAGCCTTGTGGATGTGCTGATTTGTAAAATATTTACACAGTTACATATTTTTAATTCATTCACAAATTAATGAGTCATACTGACTCATCTATTCACTTTCCATATTCTATAAACAGTTTATTAGTGACGAATTGAAATGCCGTATTCTAAATGTAATGGTTATTCCCATATATTTGATAATAACATTAATTGTACGTTCAATAACGCGGGCCTGAGTTCACTTAAGGATTATAAGAACTAAGTGGATTGCGTGTAAATTACTGTCTACGAATTTTAGCTAGCAGACAGCTCTCACAACATGCAACATACATATGCTTACTGTCTGAATGACTGACTGGCTGCCTAAATTTCAGCTATCCTAATAGTACAAGATAATCACCAAAATCTGTGTAGTTCTTGTTTGATTCTGGGATCAATTTCGAGTTAGTACTAATTCTGAGAAAAGTTACTTCCTAAATCGATTGTGACTAAACAGTACAGTCCGTTGATTACACTGTAAGCCATCACCAATCAAATAGCATAACACCTGTCTGCTTCTCATAATATTTCTTCTAAAATCGATCATAATTCTACAATATCCGTAAGAACAGTAAATTAGATCAGTTGCTTTTCAAACAAACTTGCAGGCAGTTTAACCTGTCATTTGTAAATTACACAAGTTGAGATGAGCAATGACTACAGTTTTCTTTCGAAGATAAGAGTATTTTATCATTATTATTATTGTTCCTTTGGGTTCCTAGTGGAACATAGGGCTTCAACAACACATGCACGTCTCCACTTGCTTCTGTCTTCCTTCTGCTGTACGTTTCACCTGCATCCATGTTAGTCCATACTGTTTTAACTCCATTCACTTCACACGATCTCCTCCACGTCACCCTCGCACTGACGTCCCACTCGCCGCTTCCCATTCGGCTTGGTTCCACTCGAGCAATGGCCTGACGCGCGCGCGATGTCACCTAGCGGCGGCCTCCTCAGAGAGCGAGTGTCCAATCCATCTCCACTTTTTCCTGCCTATTTGTTGGGCGATAAGACTAGTCAGATCAAAATATGTGATCTGCTGCATTTCATAAATGGCAGTCACCAAGAAACAGTCGAAACAGAGTGCTGGTATTTGCTACTGGTATGAGAATAGGGAAACCAATCATATCAGACAGTTATCTTGGTAACTATTGGGATTTCTTACTTTGAAAAGTGTATTTGTCAATGACGATTTCAACGCCACATATATGGCCAGTTCACCGAAAATAATTATCCAGAATTTGGGTGATTTATAAAGATTCGGCTCAGTGCACTGATGAGCTAGGCCCTGAACTAGAAACTATCGTACAGTCATTGACCTGAACAAGCTAGAATTATGTGTAGGTTCAAATCACTGACATTCAGGTTAAGTGGATACCTTTTATGGTGAATACTATTCAGTTAGACGATAGTATGATGAGTTTGCCATGTTTATGTGAACCTACTGCACAACAGATATGTAGTAGGAACTGGAGATGAGTTGAACATATCCACTGAGTAGTCCACTGAGTGATATCGCACTCCATGCGAGTCCCCTAGAGAAACCCAAATAGGAAGCAACCAGTTGAGAGTAGGTTCAAGGCAAACCTGTAGTAGGTAATGAAAGCGAATAGGAAGTCGTAGCTAACCAGCTAAATAAGAGTGTGGAGGAAAGCATGAAGTGGAGATTTGCTTCCGAAGCCCTACGTTTCACTCGGAATTTTCAACTATTGGTTTTGTAGGGATATTTTAGTTTGATTGGATGGAGGATTTCATCATGGGCTTATATCAGTTAGAGGACCATTAGAAGACCTGCAGAGAGTGCTGGACTGGTGTTTCGTCCTAGTAATGTACTCTTCGCAGTACGCGCCTACCGTCAGGGTTCGAACCCAGGACCCTGTGGTTGCAAAGTGAGCTCAAAATGATGTCAGCTCATGTCCAACCAATCAAACAAAATTCTCTACAAAACCAATGATTGAAAACTCATCTGATTCTCACTAGTGACTGGCCCTATTCAGGCAGTTACCTTCGGTTCTAGTGGGGAGCCGTGACCAGTGAGGAACAACAGGTTTAAAGTGAGGCAGTAGCTCATTGAGGGAGACATTGCAAAGTAGTTGTGCAATGTCATGAATTGGCAGAAGTTAGAATTCATGGGCCATTGGATCGGGTCCCGATAGTTTGATGGTCGTCTTGTAACCAGAAGTTTATGGGTTCGACCCCTGTGGTGGGTGGATACTGCTGAAGAATTCCAAACTAAGTCGAAACAGCCGTGCAGTAGTCTCAGGTGGTTTCCAAATGGTTCTCTAACTAATGTCAGCTCATGATGAAATCCTCCAACCAATCACTCGGAATTCATTTGAGACGAATAATCACCATGATACTATAACATTGAATAAGACCCATTTAACCTACTAACTTTGTACAAAATTTAAAATCAATAAAAAGCGTTACAAAACTATTATTTTTCATTATTTAGATTTCTACTATTGGTTGAAAGACACTTTAAAAATTTACAATTTGGACCAAGTTTTGAAAGTGTCACTGAAACTATTCCAGCTATGATACAATCTTTACGTTTAATTTGGACTATATCACGTGGTTATAATAAAGATGAACGTATGGGACCATTACTACAAAGAATTGGTTGGTCATTATGTGATCGTGTTATTAATGTGTTAGATATACGACATTTATTCAAGTAAGTTTTATGTCTACATATATTTACATGTGTTTCCAGGTAGTCTTACCATTTAATAACAAAGCGTTTATCTTTTTCTAATTTAATATGATTAGGAACGACAGGAGAAAACGTAGTTTTGGGCATCGCTGTTGTCGTTTGCAGTTGAGACATGTAGCTCCCCTTGTAGAGCTGTAGACTAGTAACTCAGGGATGACTGGTTCGAATTCTACAGCCGTCTAGATTTTTTTTCATCTTTAATTACCACTCACTATAATAACAACACTCTGCCAATTGAAGACTGCATCAGATTACGCCATCATGAATAAGTGTTTACAGAGATTGACGATTTTCGAGGAGGCTTCAATTCTTTCAAAGAGGAACGTCACAGAGTTGCACTAGTTACCATAAAAGTTAGATTCAGGGTTTCCAGTCAACTGCTTCCAATCAAAGTGCACCGTGATTATGAGTTCCCTAGCTTGGTGACCGTAATGCAAACTTGAATGATGCACAACTCAATCAGCAATACCTCTAAGAATTAGATTCATAAAATCAGCAACATTTCAGTGTATGCACACTGAATCTTGTTGATATAATTAACTTTCAAATTGTGTAACATGAGTGAATTGAGCAGTTTCACTGAAGTTGCTTGGTCATAAAGTACAAAATGGCATTAAGATATCAGCGGGCAAAAACTACTGCCTTCAAGTGTGTTAATCCAGATAAGCCTGCCACGCGTGAAATTACACTCTACTGCAGTTAACATGTTTTTCTTTTATATTAAAAACCCCACCTTTTTTGTAAATCTAAACTATAACAACACTTGACAAGTCCTCGAGTGGAACCCTAAAGGGAAGCGGCGAGTTGGTCGTCAGTTCGTGGATGACTTGGAGGAGGTCATGTGAAGAGGAGATGAAAGCATATGGGCAGACTTGGAGCCAGGTGAAAACTTTAGCAGAGAACCGAACGCACTGGAGACGTGCGACTGATGCCCTATGTTCCTCTAGGAATTAAAGGAAATAATAATATTATATCATCCTTTTGTGATAGATTGATTTTAAGGTATTCGGATGATTAAATATAGCTTGCCTTAAGGTTTATAATAGACAGCAATCATAACTTTATAAGTATATGAATTTAACAGAAACGTAGGTGAAACTCCAATTTCATTACTCAAACAAAGATCTGTTTTATTTCAGTAAACAGATCCTAGTTAGTGTTCTTCAACATGCACCTAAGATTATGTACGTTATTCTTCGAGTAACATCTCTGTTATGTTTTCTTGGAAAGGTTACGAGAAGACACTTGTGTAAGACTTGCTATATATTTTTTAGGCAGACCTCGTACAATAAATACAGTGATCAGAGTTGAGAATAGGAGCTCGTCTGTGTACTTTGTATATTCCATCATTGTTAGTGAACACTAAATCAAGTGTTTTATTAAGTCAGGTACGGAAGTTAACAATGTTTACATCTTCAAGTGATTCAAGGAAGGATCAATCATAGGAGTTGAAGTTACCAGTAACTATTGGTAGAGAATTCTCCTGATATGGAGCAAAGAAAAAAGCTGTAAATTCATCTGCCAAATTAGATAGATCTGAGAGAGAACAGCCAGGAGTAATGTATACGTTTAAAACAAGTATTTGTTTGTACTTTTATAAGTGTTCCGGACGATATTTGCTAGTAATATAGTCAATAAAGTCACTCGAGAATTTGAAACTGACCACCGAGAATGAACAAAAGTTGCGGCACCACCACCACATTTCTTCTTGGAACAGAACCGATCTTATTTAAATAGAGTTGGGATCATTTAGCCAGACAAGGCTGCGATCGTAAAGATCAAAAAGCCAAGTTTCTTTTAACTTGATTATGGTAGTACTGTGATTAGTATCGGGGGACAAAAGTGATTGCAGATGCATACTATTGTTGAGCAAAGAGCGGCAGTTGGCACTAAAGATAACACAAACAGCGATACGATGTATAGGTGTGAGTTTTAATACATGCTGCCAACCTCCATAATGTTTTTATTAGTTTTTTTAGAAACCTTGTTCTTAAAGACTTTATAAACTCCCAACAGTGGGCCATACGATTTGACATCATAGATCGAAATGTAAAAACAAATAAAACACTGTAAAGTTGATAAGGTATGTTTAGACGGTAATCAGGTAGCCCAGCGATCGAACGTATCACTAGATGGGGCATGATAACTAATAATGAGATTATTCATACGAACTATGATCAAAATTTGACCGATTAGTTTCAAAATAATTATGCACCGAGTGAGAAGTAGATATTTGTAAAATCTTAGCGAAATGGAATTTAGTGATAAGTTTAGTTCTTAAGTGTTAAGTGAAAGGGGAAATAAGTTAAGGATGTTGTGAAGCTCGATCGATTGATGTGGTCAGGACACATATTGCGTGTACCAAACCACCACCTTCTCTGATTAGCGATGTCAGCTGAAGCAAGATTAGAGTGGGAAAAAGTTAGGAGTGGTCAATAGCATCAACGCATGAAATCTTCAGTGGTTAGTTTAAGTCACATAGGCGGGTGTAGACTGGCTGGTTGTGGTCATCAGGATGCTAGGAGCCCATAGTTGAAGACTGTTGATGACATGACTCAAAATCATTTATAATGGTAAAGGTCTATTCACTTATACGTTCTACTAATATAGAGTAATCTTGATTATGATAAAGGTTTTTGTATTTCCCAATGAATGAATGAAAAACAAAACGATACTGTTTTTACTGACGTTTCGCTATTTAATGCTAATAGCTTTATCAAAGTATTATATAATAGAGTAACCTTCATTTATTGATTTTGTCTGGTAAACATCTTCATCCACACCTTTTTCAAGGCGAGCCAACATGAACTGATGTACGTCGAATGGAGTCCTGTGTTGATAATTCACTCAAGTAAAGCTCCGATTAGTTGATCCACAGTTCACCATTATGAACGTTAAGGTTTTCATTTAATAATAATTAATAATAAATATAATTTTTCCTTCACGTTCCCCAGTGGAACATAGGGCTCCAAGATATTGGCTTGAAGTTTCTGTAGCAGTGTTTATTTTTATAGGATGGGGTTGCTAGCCTCATGCCCAACCTTTCCTCTTTAGCAGTCTCATTATGAGTTTAGCGAGGTAAAGGAGTGCGTCGGCCGGGAATCGAACCTCGGACCATGAGCATGGTCGGCGAGCGTCCTAACCGCTGTGCCACCGACGCACAAGGTTTTCATTTAGACCTGATTTATTGCTCCCTTAGGTTCCTAGTGGAACAGAGGGCTTCAACAACACATGCACGTCTCTACTTGCTTCTGTCTTCCTCCTGCTGTACTTTTCACCTCCATCCATGTTAGTCCATACTGTTTCAACTCCTCCAACTAACACGATCTCCTCCATGTCACCCTCTCACTGACGTCCCACTCGCTGCTTCCCTTTCGGTCTGGTTTCTACTCGAGAAATGGCCTGACGCGTACGCGATGTCACCCAGAGGCTTCCCTCCTCAGCAAGCGAGTGTCCAATCCATCTCCACTTTCTCCAACTGCATATTTGTTGGTTGGTGATTGGTTCTTGTTTTGTTTTGTTTGTTCCCATAGTTTCTTGTTGGTGATTATTTCCGGCCCGGCCATCTGATCTTCAGTATAGAGCCAGCGAAGACAGTTGTTGGTTGATGAAGGTCTGCAACAGGCTGTTGGAAATATACTTTGTGACCCGCCAAGTTTCTGATCCGTATAGAAGAACTGACTTTACGTTTGTATTGAAAATCCGAATTTTGTTGGTGATGATGACCTGAACTATCACCATATTATTGTTTGCATTCATTTTTTTAAGTTTTGATAACAAATCGAACTTAAAATCAATAAAATTCTTAAAAAAGCTTTACCAATGAGCATTCTATTCAAGGATTCACTTCCAGTGCGGTAATTAAATTGAATTAATGGTGATCAGATTCTAGTTCATTCGTAAGCTTACGCTTTTTCTAGATATCTTTGTCGACTTTCGTTGAGATCCTGGTTTCAATGTTGCTTCAAGAATAAATTTAATCGCGAAACGTTGGGGGGGGGACAACATTCACAAGAAAGATTTTCAAAATTGAATACAAGTAAATGACCAACTGATTCAAACATTCTTCGGCGATTTACTAATATAGTTCTGATTTATTTCGGTCCTTACTACGTACTCTGTAGTGATTTGATGGGTTAATAGCTACAACTTGTATTTAAATTATACCAAATTCCTTTTATGTGAAGTAATTAATTTGGTTCTGTTTTACACCATGTGATTTAGTTATCATGACAGTGAACTTGTCGCCTCGGAAGCAGTTTCGTCTCTCAAAAACGTCAATTGGAGCAGTTAATTTTTTCATACCTGCTCTCTATTACTTTTGTGTGTTTAATTTGAACTACTTATTACTAGTGAGTAGTATACGTTATACTTTATTCACTGAAGTAGTTACCTCCCTATGGCTAAACAGTATTTGCTGCTCATTTTTTCTTTATGTCCTATTCTGTGTTAAACATTGTTTATTCGAACCTCCTTATTATCTGTTTATTCTATCATTATATTTATGTATAAAATGGTGTCGTATATTTTTTTGACAAATCCTATATTTTGGATTTTACTGAAAAACCCGAACGTTTGGTTTTGTCAGTCGAAAGTTCAATTATGAATGATGGTTTCGGATTTCTGGGAAGAAATCTACAGTAACTGCAGACAAGGGTTATCAGTGAGAGATAATCTCAATAACTTGTTACTTGATGGCTAGCTGCCAGTAGAAGTAGTATGGTTCATTCCATTTTTATTCCACAAACTTAAGCTTCGAGCCGCCCTATGTTCCACTGGGAGCACAAAGGAGTAAAGAAAAGAACACAATGTAAGCATATTTTCCTAACAGGTTTTGAAATACATATCAAACTGGATATCAATGATGACATAATTTATAATTCTTTTTTTAAACTTATCTTATCTAGTCAGCCTATTCAAGAGATTCTACGTGAAGTTAACGCCGCCATACGTATGCTAACTGTATTCGAAACTGTGTATGTACAGGAAAGGAAACGTGTAGAAGCCACTACTCAGGATAATCGTTGGGAATTTGATAAAAAACTTTTATTTGGTGATTCCCTTTATTTACGACGTATATTAAATGATATCGCTGAAATGGCTACGGTTAGTCTTTATTCTTTTTTAATAATTATGCAATTTGTTTTGTTTTTAATAAATGTTGGAATCATTCCATTCACGAAGCAACATCACTTGAAGTATGAGATATTTCATCACTGGATAGCGGTGCACTTCTTTCAGGTGAATTTACCGACTTAAATTTAATGCTCCTTTGAGTTATAAAATATTCCAAGTGCTACTGTACACAGTGAAGTGTAAACCAGTTATGTTAATGGTTTCTCAAAGAAGGCTAATAATATCCTATACCATAATATTTCCTTTCTCTGTAAATGAGATATTTTTTTAACTTAATAAGAACAGTGACATAGTGAGCCACACTGCTTATATTATTGTTTCGTTTAGTTCCTAGAGGAACATAGGGTTTCAGCCGCACGTCTCCATTGTGTTCGGTACTCTAACAACGTTTTCACCTAGATCCACGTCTATCCATATGCTTTCATGTCCTCTTCACACGACCTCATCCATATTACCCACGAACTGACAACCAACTTACCGCTTCCCATTGCGGTTCCACTCGAGCAACGGCCTACAGTGTGATGTCACTTGATGGTTTGTTTTCTCAGAGTATGGCCAATCCCTCCAACTCCTCCCTGCGTCGGTGGTATAGCGGTTAAGACGCTCGCCGACCGTGCACATGGTCAGGGGTTCGATCCCCGGCCACCGATGCACTCCTTCACCTCTCTAAGCCAGAAATAATGGTGGTAAAGAGGAAGGGTTGGGCATGAGGCTAGCAACCCCATCCTGTAAAACAAACACTGCTGCAGAAGCTTCAAGCCACTAGCTTGAGGCCCTATGTTCCACTGAGAACGTGAAGGAAAAAAATAAATAAATAAAAATAAACCTCGATTTCTTCCTGTTGCAAAATTGGTTCCTGCTTGGTTGGTTCGCTCACTACCGGAGATCCCTCACTATTACTGATGTTTTCTGGTCGGCCATCTGACCTTGACTAATACTGAGCAAAGACAGCTGTTGATGAATGTCTGTAGTTTGTTCGAAGTGTCCTTCGTGACGCGGCGCGGTGCCAAGTCCCTGATGCATCCATATAGTAATACTGACTTCACATTGGAGTTGAGAATCCGGATCTTATTTTCATTTTCATGTCGAGTGCTGTTGATCTTCACACACACTTGAGAGTAATGAAAGCTTGCCTTGCTTTCCTTACCCTCGCTTTCTTATCCTCATCAGCTCTGTTCGCCTGCGGTTGAATCGATGCTTCCCAGGTAGGTAGGTAGGCAGATAGGTGAAGGAGGTTGGTTCTTTCAAATTTATCCTATATATGCTGGATGACTGTTGTCTGTTGTCTGCTGCTGCTGCTGCTGCTGTTAGCCAAGAATCTTTATCACTTACCTCCGTCTTCCCCATGTTCATCTGAAGGAAGTCCTATCTTCTCTGGATGCATCTTCCTCCAGCTTGTTGCTTTTCACTTGCATATCTTCCAGTTTGCGGGAAATCAGATATAAATATATCATCGGTGAAATCCAGATCCACCAAGTGTTTTGTGTGGATCTATTTTATACCTGCCTCCTCATTGCTCACTTTCTGTCGCATTATCCTGTCTATCGCAATCAGGAAAATCATTGGAGATAGTAGACAACCAGCCAGCCGGCCTTGTCTTACTCCCGTCCTTACTTCCAAGGATTCCGTAAGTTTCCAGTTGTGGATTACTTGGCATGCAGCATTATCGTACAACTGTTGGATTAGGTATATAATTATTGATGGCACCTCGTAGTAGCGAATTAGTCTCCAAATCACCTCTCGATCGACGCTGTCTGCTGAAAGCCTTTTCAAAGTTAATAAAGTTGAGTGAGATAGAGAGCTGACTGACATTTCAAGCTCTGCTCAATGATGAAAAGTAGTGTATCATACATAGTGTAACAATAGACTTTACGATTTTATAAGATCAGAACACCTAAATATCCCATATTAATGTAAAAATATTATGATGTCTGAAAAAAAGAGGATTAATGGATTACCTAATCAGAAATATGTCCAGTGACATAAATATAAGTGCTGAAGTGGTCATGAAATCTACCACTGGGCTCGAATAGCTAAGCAGCATTAGTTAAATTGAGTTTTAATCTCCAAGAGGTATTAATTCCTTTGCATTTTTCAGACACACCTTACTGACGAGTGCAGTTAAACAAGAAACATAAGTCCAGGGTTTTCTGGATGTCGTCTTTATTCTACAATGTACTGCGATAAAGAGTCTCCTGATTCGGCGAACACACTGCAAAACTGACTGGTAGAAATTAAATCAACGAGAACACCTAAGGACTAGACACCGACTATACTCGGTATTGACTAATCAACATAAAGTTCCGTTTCCAGTTATGCTTGGATTTTGTTGCAACAATCTTAACCGGTTTGTTTTCCAAGAAAGTAGTCATTTTCGTTACAAATTGTCATGATATCTTTTTACAGAAATTGTGGTTGAATTTAACTCCTTAATCAGTTGGTTTTCTCGAATCGGGAAGGCGAGTGAGAAACACATTCATCAACCTGAAACAACCAATCTGGAAATCTTCGTCACTCAACCAGCAACAACAACCGAAATTCGGTCGGATTTTCAATATAAACGTCAAGTCAGTCAGTTCTTCTATATGGATCAGAAATTTGGTGGGTGGGTCACAAAGAATATTTCCAACAGCCTGTTGCAAACCTTCATCAACCAACAACTGTCTTCGCTGGCTCTATACTGAAGATCAGATGGCCGGGCCAGAAATAATCACCAACAAGAAACTATGGGAACAAACAAAACAAAACAAAACAAGAACCAATCGTCAACCAACAAATATGCAGTTGGAGAAAGTGGAGATGGATTGGACACTCGCTCGCTGAGGATTGAAGCCGCTGGGTGACATCACGCGAGCGTCAGGCCATTTCTCGAGTGGAACCAGGCCGGAAGGGAAGCGGCGAGTGGGACGTCAGTGAGAGGGTGACATGGAGGAGATGGTGTGTAGAGGATTTGAAAGAATATGGACTAACATGGATGGAGGCGAAAAGTACAGCAGAAGGAAGACAGAAGCAAGTGGAGACGTGCATGTGTTGTTGAAGCCCTATGTTCCACTAGGAACCCAAGGGAACAATAATAATAATTATAATCAGTTGGTTTTCGAATCATACATTTATGTGGACCTGTAAACTACGAGTAAAATAAAAAATATCCCGGTGATGTCCTGAAAAAACCAATTCAAGTGTCTTACAGCTTCGCAATGAATGAATGAATGAATGAATTTCTCACCTCACTGTAAGCAAAAGGAATTTTATGAAGCGAAATGATGACTTTAGACTATTGTATTTACTCCATTTACCCAAGTATGGAAGAAGTTGACACAAATCAGATATAAACCTTATTATTTAGGCTAGATAATGCAAACACTGACACAGTATTTATAATTGGACGACATTTCAAGCATAATTCATTGCTCATGATCATATCAATGCATTCACATGACTTCAAGACGTGCCTTATATGGTGGTGTGAGACAAACAGTATGTTCCAATGGAATATTATTCTCACATATTCCCACAGTTAAGTACTACATTAGCAACAGAACAATATGTGTATTTGAACATTCTATTTCATGTCATTTTATGTGAGCCAAAATCACACGTTCAATGAATGGTTAGAGAATATAAACTCTCTCTCTCTCTCTCTCTCTCTATATATATATATATATATATATATATATATATATATATATATATATATATATATATATATATATATATATATATATATATATATAGCAGTTTGATCTTAATATATGTGTAAAACTTGGGCACTGTGGTAGTAAGTAATTTCATATTAGTTTGTTTATTTGATGTATCACACAGTGAAACGGTATTATTTAATGAATGACACAGTTTCGAACAAACGTTTTTTGTTCATAAGCATATCAATTATAATCACACGACTTTGAAACTTGAGTTTTATGGTTTTCTTCATTCTCTCCTATTTTTCGTCGTTGGGGTAGTAGAATTCTCCAGAATTCTCCGTCTGGAAAGGTGTTGAACCACTCCGACCAAACGTATTTGCAGTTGATTTAAAACAAAACAATTTCGTTTATCTAATACCCTGCCTGCGTTGATTATCAGGTCAAATACATTGGTCAAAGTGAGTAGAACAGGCGTTGTCAGACTAGCCGAGCATAAAAGCCCAGTAGCAAAATCTAGGTTAGTTTACCCGAATAAGATAAGAAATCTGGAGAATAGTTCAGCTATAGCACTACACGCAGTTACACACAACTATACAATAGGTTGGATGGGATAGGATGACAGTTTTAAAATCTAATGTAACAGCAGGGTGGAGGGAGAGATTGATAACAGAAGCTTTGTTTATCGAATCAACTGCAAATTATCACGTGTATTGGGAATGATTCAACACCTGTCCACCGAGACTTCTGGAAAATTCTACTACCCCAACGACGACAAATAGGAGGTGAACAAAGAAAACTATAAAACTCAAGTTTCGAAGTCGTGTGTTTATAAATTGTATGATTATGAACAATAAAGTTTGTTCGAAACTGTATCGTCCAGTAAATAATACTGTCACTTCACTATGTGATACATAAAATAAACAAACTAATATAACGGTTTGATCACTTGAAAATATACCTTTGCTTTTATGTCTTGCTTTGTGTGATTACAGTTTTACTCCTTCCTGTTTTTAATTCAAAGGCTAGAGTGTCTGTCTGTCTGGATTCAACATAGAACTTGGCACTGAAATGCACCAGTTCGAGTTGCCACGTTCCAAATAGCAGCACAAAGGTAGACAAGAAGATGAGTGAAGAGAATCAATAGAGTTTGGCAAGTATAACAGTGAAACAGAATGGGTAATGGTAGAAAGGAATATGAAAGATTACAGAGACTGAATACATCTGCTCTGGCCATTGACAACGATAAGTTTGAGCCATGTCACCTATTGTCTCCAGCCATTGATTCCTAGAGTCAGTCCCGAGGGCCCCAACCCGGAAGTCTGCATCTCCCTCCCTACCTGACTGACTCAGTTTAACTGTCAAGGATTTCATGGATTGATGAGGCCATGTTTTTGTTTGGCCACCACAGCTTACTCTTTTCCAACCTGCACCTATATCAGCTAGTAATGTCCGCCTGTTGGGGGAGGCGATGGTTGGGCATGCACAGAACGTGACCTAGCCATCTCAATCTATGTAACTTTATAGCCTCGTCGATTGATTTTCCCTCTTTGTCCAACACTCTACGCCTAACGTCAACATTACTTACCTTATTATACCACCACCTAACATGAGAAAGAGATCGCAGACATCTATGATAGAAATCAGTCAACCTTTTCGTGTCTTCAACTCGTATTGGCCATGTTTCAGAGCCATAGAGAAGGATGGAGCGAACTGATGAGCAGTAAACACATCCCTTGGTTGATGGTCGGATGTCACACCTACGCCAGAGATGGTGTAAGTCAGCGAAAGCAGCTCGAGCTTTTCGGATCCGTGCTGAGATTTCGTCGCCACTCAGTCCGTTGGTGCTGATACACCTTCCCGAATAGGTGAAGTGGTCAACATGTTCTATCACTTCAATCCCTTTCACTAAGCCAGGAGTTGACGTAGTTTAGTCCTGTAGCAGCATCTTACATTTTACAAGGGTGAATCACATGCCAAACATACGGAGATTGCTGCTCAAGGTGTTCAGAAGACTCTGCATTTTGTCAGCATCCTCTCCTAACAGGACTATGTCACCTGCATATTCTAAGTCCATGAGACTATACCCTGGTAAGAAGACGATTCCTAAGCCGTTACGTTCAGTTAGGGATACTTCCATTAGCATATCTATGATGAAGGTAAACAGTAATGGGGAAAGTGGACATCCCTGACGAACACCACTGGTTGTTATCAATTCAGATGATAATTCCCCAAAAAGGCTAGTGTAAAGATATCTAAAGCAGTTAGAACGTTATGTCAGTAATATACACATATAATTATAAGCAATAAATTGTGCTCAAAGTGTCATCTAGGTGTTGATGTGGCTTGCGCTACCGTTTAGATTTATCAGTAGTATATGAAGAGACGTTCATCGGCATAAAAAGATCAAATAGCCGGGAGATTGTTTTGATGTCAGAGAAGACGGCAAATAATACACGGAAGACGTGAATGGAACACAAAGAAACACAATGTGAAGGCCAGACGTAGCACAACACGGAATACCTATGCAAATGGTGATCTGTAGATAAGGTGTACATAATTTCTCCACATATACAGGTAGAATATTGCTAATCAGCATTTCTTTGTCTCGTCTTCCACCGTTACACTGAAACTGTATCACTGAAAGTAATATGAAATGAACTTTTCTAATGTGGGATGATACTCAAACACATTCTTCCGAAATTCTACTGTAATATAAAGAGTGGATATCAGTCAGAGAACCATTGAAAAATAGGGACTACTTGGAGTCTGTTTCTTCCTAGTTTCAGTCTGTTCAGCAGTTCACACGCATGACCGCATAATGGATCGGATCTAGGACTTCCACGTTACAAATCGAGTCACTGATATCAATCTGTGATCTAATCTGAAACGAATCAAATCCTTGTAAACCAACACTTGAAACCCCCCCACTTGATATTAAATGTGTACAAATCTGATTTATTTGAAGACAAGTTTAGTTATTAACCAAAGTGAAGATGTTGAAACGCAAGGAGTATTGGAAACTTCTTTATCCCTAGCTGTGTAATCTTCGTTTATTTGTGACTCCAGTAGCGACTGAATCTAGTTTCTTTTTGTGTCACAGAGTAGATGGTATCAAACAGCCACTGTCTCTGAGTTGAATGACTACTTATATGGTGAGAACTGGCTGTTAGTCAAAATTGGTGGACAGTAATTTACGTCAGTGTTTATGGCCCCAATATGTGGTTGTGAGAAAAATGAGAACAAAAGCTTTGCATAGGCGGATACAGTTAACATATAGATGATTTAACATTTAAGAAACAGTCATAAAGAGATGCAAGGTTAACTTTCTGTGAGAAACAACCAATCAGACGACTGTGTTTTTCTGCTAACAATAATCTATAATAATGTACATGTGTTGATTTCTTGAGTGAACAATCTGTTTGGCTGGTCCTTGTCTTCTGTTGTTACACTAATACTTCTCTCAACTTATGAAGCACATCAAACTGTCATCCAAACTGCTTCTTCTTGCTTCTTGATAATCCTTTGGTTGATGTTGATTTTTCCCGTAAAGTACTTTGAAAAGTTTAGGAATTATTAAATATCACTATTTTGTTAATAGTTCCTTAGAGTTGAATAATTTGCTCTCTTTTTTAACCTCTTATATTAATTATATGTACTTTAACAGTGTGCAAATGAATTCTACCATATGTTTGGTCCAGAATTAAAGAACATCACAGGAGATAGTAAAACATTGAAAGAAGTTCTTAGATTAGTAGATCAATTATTTGTTCCATTAATAAGTCAGGTAAGTGAATTTATTTTTCCTTCATGTTCCCCAGTGGAACATAGGACTTCAAGCTAGTGGCTTGGAAGTTTCTGTAGCAGTGTTTAATTTTTACAGGATGGGGTTGTTAGCCTCATGCCCAACTTTTTCTCTGGCTTAGCGAGGTAAAGGAGTGCGTCGGTGGCCGGGGATCGAACCCTTGACCATGTGCACGGACGACGAGCGTCCTAACCTCTATGTCACTGACGCACCAGGTAAGTGATTTGGTTAATTCAAATCACCGGAAGCACCCATTGAGTCATAAAGAAAATAAAAGACAATTCAGCCAAGACAATTTTTTATCGACGAAATCATCTTCAGAGGCTGTACAGTTGTATTTATATTTGATAGTATGAAATATTCGCATATTATGAATTAAAAGTCAATCTGAACGAAGAATATTTATTCCAATAATTTCTCTCTAGGTTCTCACAATTATAAAATATAATATAACTGTTGTCGTTACAATAAAGGCTAGTTATGCGGCGGATGCAGTTTTAACTTTGTATTCAAAAAGAACACTTCCAGACGCTGTTCCTACCATGGCCAAACTTGGATTGATTATTACTCTTCTCACCAAGAGTGCTCCTTCTCCTTAACCCTCTTGGTTTTTTTCCTTCGCCTATTATTACAAATACTATTATTACAATTACTATTATTATTCGTCATAATTTATGCCCTTCATGCAAACATTCTCTCAATACTATCGAATTCTTCATTAATACTATCCGGACTTATTATTAGTGATATTATCTGTTTTCTCAATATATGCCTCCACCTGTTTCATTTCACATATTCGTTACTTCATGATGAACCTCTCATCACAGTCTTAATATCTCCTGTTTAGCATAAACCACTTTCTACTAGCCACTCACTCACCTGACACCTTTTATAACCTTGAACTGACTTTTCAATTTTACTACCCCGCACTCTACAAATCTACTATGACTAACCACCACCATTGTCTCCCATTTCAAAATAGCTTGTAATTGAATTCAGCCTAGCACGTTTGTCACACAAATACGACTATTTATTTTGACACACCATAGCTGCTAATCTGTTATTCTACGTTAAAAAATGTATCCGCCGCATAACTGGCCTTTATTGTAACGACAACAAATATTGTACTTATATTTCCCAAAGATGTATATTGGTCTATTATTGAGTAATAGGGGGTGACATAATTCATATAATTACTCAGAAGTGGCTTCAAAAATAAAAATAAAAGTTATAAATCACGTAGTACTCAACAGCGCAAAGGAAGGAAGGGTAAGAAATTCGATAACGTTAAAATTGTTATTGACTGAGAAGAAAGGCAGCTGACTGTTAATTTAACAAGTGTGAAATGTACAGAAGGAGCATATGAGAGTGATAATAGTGACTTAATTATTAGAATAAAACTGGAAATTAAAAAATAAAATGTCTTTACATGGAACGACTAGTGAAGAGGTTAAGACTATGGTAGAATATGAGACTGGACAAACGTTTCCTGCATACAGAGTTCGGGCTTGTATTGACGAATTACCAACGCCGCCGCCATACATAAATGCCAAAACCTAACGCCTTTTTTACTATTTGACCTCACCTTGTATATAATCTCGAAAGACGTCTCTGGTGTAGCTACGTGACTTAAGTTCACCAAGTACGCGAGAATTGGGCTAGTAGTTGTCTCGCATTATCCTTTTGCTAAAGATGCCGGATAATGTTCATAGATGTGTTTGGAAAGTGTGCGTTTTGTGCGGCCAATATAACTAGCTCCACGTGGGTAGGTGAATTTATAAACATACATCAAAGTGGTCCAAGGCGGTTAATTTAGAAGGCTTTCCTCAGTGATCTGTATAAGCGATTCTTCAGGATCTCAGCTGCGGTATCACCTTTATATTCAACGTTCACAAATAGCAGTTTCTTCGGCACCGTCTGGGTTCTTTCAGGCTTTTGCTTTAACTTCATGTTTTACTTGATGAGTCGTAGAGGATATCCATTTGCCATGAAGACTTGTCTGAGTCGTTCGAGTTCCCCGTCGATTACGACTGTACAGCCTATGAAGATGATTTCGTCGATAAAGAAAATTTTCTTTCCTGAACTTATTAGTTACCAATATTTTTTGCATGAATGTTTTATTCATCCAATTAGTTTTAATTACATCATTTTTAGTTGACGATGACTAGTACTGAAGTTAAGAATGCGTGTTTCGTCGTGTTTGGGACTTGTCATCCGGATGTACCTTGACTTTATGTAGGTGATAGTGTCCTCACTGAGACTCAAAATTTACATCCACCATGTGCGTCGGTAGCACAGTGGTTAGGACTCTCGCCGACTATGCACATGGTCTGAGGTTCGATCCCCTGACGACGCACACCTGATATGTATGGTCGACCTGCAAAATTTGGGCTACCGATATCCATGCTGAAAATTCCATACTTGTACCAAAAATACAGTGTGGAATCAAGCTGTAATCAAAAATAAAAATAGATAAAATTTGCTAAGGTCTAGCATAATCAATCAATGGGAAATGCAAATTAGTCTAAAAACAAATAACACTTGCACAAGAGGTGGCTATCGTGGGCCTCATAGCCTAGTGGACAATGTTTTGGTGCAAGAAACGATAGGTGTAGAATCCGGGTATCAGCGGGCATACTATCGCTTACTGGGAATACAGTTACCCCAAGACGATGAGTTCTAGACAGGACAAAATGAGAATCCTGGATTCCGCCGTTGGCCACTTCCGATTAAAATAACGTCACGACAACATATCTATAGAAAATCTATGATTCAGTGCATCTAAATGTAGTCTGTATAAACATTGATTTACACAGGTAGCTATTTAAATACGCCCCGCCACATTATGTAAGGACAAGAATAAGTTGGGGGCAAACAATTGCGAGTTCAACAACTTCATCTTTTCCAGACACTACGGTATTAGGTCCATCTAACTCAGCAAAGAATATCGATAAAGGTAAATCGGAATTATATCAGAAACTGTATTGGAGTACAAGAAGTCTAAGGGAGAATGACAGTCCGATGGTTGAAATTGTAAGTTAAACGTATATAAAATGTGCAGACATTAGGAATATTAGATAAAATGTGAGAACAATAAACAAAATAAGTTACCTCATTGTGTGTTGACAATAAATAAAATATCGAATTTCGGTGTGGTGGGTGAGTTACATTCACTGGTGTGAGGAAAAAGTTGTAATTATGATGACAACATATAATAGTCATATAGTGTAAACTGTAATGTAATAAAGGGGATAAGTTAAGCTTAGTACATATATATGATATGTATCCATATGATGTGTGCTTTGTCTTTGACAGTCTATTATTATTTTGCTATGCGTATATGGATCGATATTTCATTATAACTGACAATATGCTTTTGTCTGTCCACTAACTAAATAAACAATGTATGACCTTGTTGTCACATGACATTACAAACAATCATGTTAGGACTGTCTATTTATTGGTTCATGTGTATTAATCATTTTCATACATACTTTTGTACTGGACACTTGTTCCCACGTTTCGTACACTACGTACCATTTCACTCACACTCTTGTGTGACATTTATTTTCCTTGTCTGGAAAATACAAGTATCATCGTAAACCTGCTGGTCTTCTGATTTCCCTCCTTCCGCGTCAGGACTATTAACTACTAGACGAGAACATAACATAACGATAAATAATGGTGTGAAGTAAGACGATGTAAGAAAGAATGAGCCTTGTCTTCTTGATCAGCCTTCTTTGTCTTCTCACTGTAGGTATCGTATTCGAGTGGTCAGTCGAATACTGTCATGTTTTCAAGTACAGTGTGTGAATAATAGCTGTCTTAATAGTTCGCTACCGACGCAAGTATTATTCGACCACTTTGATAGTTGGTGGACACTCAGAACCACATACAACTTCTATTACGCTGTAGTTTCCAATCAATTTGTAGAGTGTCGTACAAATAAAGTCATAATTAGACACATACTTATAAGTTCAGCATAATCGTCCAACTTACGCGATATATTTCAGGACCAAAACGAGTTGTTAGATGAACGCTTAGCTGGCTAGTGATCGTTCACGAACGTGACACGATGGAGCACCAAATGGCGGGGATGCTTGAACGAAAGCCTTCAGCTAAACAAGCCGACTTAAACTCTAAGGATCAGCATCCAATGTTCCTTGATGATTCCTATGGTCAATAATTTTGGGGAATTACTTACCGCTACATATGTGAGAATATCCTACAGTCACCAGTGATGTTCCTGATTGTTGTGGTCGAATCATAAGACAACCTCTGGGGAGTAAGAAGACAAGCATACGTTGAATCAACAAGAAAACTCTAGAAGATCTGAACTTCACGGAACGTTCCATGTCTAATTTCACACAATGTCGGAGACCTTCAGGCGAAAATAAACAATGTACTTGAGAAAGTAGCGAATACATGACTTCAATTGAACACAGAGGAGATAGAGATGAATAAGATAACTAATTATAGCTTCATTTCACACCGTATTTTCGTACAAGTGTGAAATTTTCAGCATATGACATCGGTAGACCAACATATTTGCAGACCAACCATTGATATGGGTTGTGCGTCGGCGAGGGATAGAACGCCGGACCATGTGCATGGTCGGCGACAGTCCTAACCATCTATTTCAATACAACTAGACAGCATGCTTTCAACTACAGGTGGCACAGATGATGAGGATGTCAAGGCCAGACGGGATAGGAAAATCAAGACAGGCGTTGATTAATCTGAAATCTGTGTGGGAACCTTCTACACTAAGCTCAAAGGATAAGATTCAGATTTCCAACGCTAATGTTAAGTCAATTCTTCTATACGCCTTAGAGAATTGGCAGGCGAGTCATCAAAAGCATTACCTGCAGGCTACTGCAGGCTTTCATCAGCAGGTACCTTTGAAGAAAGACAGAATTCTGGGAAGGAACAAACTAAGAACCTATTGCCCAACAAGTCTTCTAAGTGAAATGTGGACCGATAGAACGTTCTAGTGACATCACATGCCAAGATATCGAGTTGAATAAGATTGGAAAACGGCGAGTTAGGCGTCCAAGGGCAACATGGAGGAGATCAGGTGAGGAGGAAAGGAGAGTTTATGATCAGTCATGGGGACATTTGAAGAAGACTACAGAGAACAAAATGAAATGCAGACATGTTGTTTAAGTTCTCTGTTACACTAGGAACGTAACAGAATAATAGTGGCTTCATATGCTCACATTTGGTCAGCCAGGCTGGGAATTAGTGATTCTAAAGAAACCTTCTTGATAATTATGTCTACGACAGTAGGTTTTTGAAAGAAGTTTCAAAACAAGCTAAACATATTCAAACATACAACCATTCCAATTGTCTTTTTTTTATTCTAGAAGCTACCTTGTCCATTTTTAAGAGAAAATGAAAAAATGTGGTTGAAAGTAAAAAGTGAATTCGATGATCGTGCTTCAATGATTGATGCTAAGGCGAAGAATTTTATTAATGATTATTTTGGACATATAAAAGGTGCTAAATTAGCATTTGATTTGCTAGAGAAATTTAAATCTGTTAAAGCAAGAGCACCGATTGCATGTCTACTCAAGGATAAATATCGTGATGTATTAAGAAGTTTTGGTACTGAAGTAAGTTAACGAGTTTCTAAGTGTTTTTTTTCAAGTGTTAGTTTGCAGGGATTTGATTGGTTACATGATTTCATCATGAGCTGACATTGGTTAGTGAACCATTGGAAAACCTCCGAGTACTGGATAACTGTTTCATCCTAATTTGGAACTCTTCATCAGTACGCACCCACCGACAGGGTTCGAACCCATGACCCTCTGGTTAGAAGGCGAGATCGCATACCATTAAGCCGCTGGAACTCAATCCAGCAGGTCGGGTGTGAGAACAAATACTTGCGGAAGACATTGGCTAGGGGTTGCGCTATGTCATGAATTAGCAGAAGTTAGAATTCATCGGCTGTCCATTGGATCGGGTCTCAGTGGCTTAATGGTCTACGAACTTGCTCGCCTTGCAACCAGAAGGTCCTGGGTTCGAACCCTGTCGGTGGGTTTGTACTGCTGAAATGCCCCAAATTAGGACGATACAGCTATCCAATACTCCCAGATTTTCCAATGGCTCTCTAACTAATGTCAGCTCATGATGAAATCATGTATTTTTTGTTGTTGGTTTTTTAGGCATTTGACTGCTTTCAAATTATCAAAAGGTGAGGAATTGATGTCAATTAGAGCACCGCTGAAAATCAAGATGTACTTGCCAGTGGTTTTACTCTATCATAGAATATACTTCAGTAGAACGCATCCATCACCTCGTAAGCGATGGGAGCCCGGAAATTTCAGCTTAAGAAATGAGCACGTTACCACTTAGCTACTAGGATAGAGGAGTTGTGAGTACGTACTGCCGAAGAATCGTAAACTAGAACGGAGTGGCTGGTTTCCAGTTATTCTGTAACTGTTGTTCGATCGTAATTATGAAATGTAACTTAATTTTATTGAATTTTTAAACATTGAGCTATACTCACAACTCGAAAACAAGTAGTGCTCAGTTACAAACACACATTTATGCATAAGAGATTTGAGAATCCCAATTAGTATTGTATGGGTGATGAATAATCACACTGTAAAGAGAGAGAGATGAAGATGAATAAGTATAGACTAAGAGCGCGAAATCTGAAAAGTGTTTTTGAAAAAAATCAATTGTAAATGAAAGAGTATAGAGACTAGTATCAAAACAAATTATGTAGTAGGTGAAGAGAGAGTGAACAAAAGGTTAGTTAAAAATGATGTGAATAAATGTCATAAGAAATTAGGCAAGAAAAGTATCAATAGCAAAATATTGATAGAAGTTGAACTCGGAATTATACTCAAGCTAGAAAAAGGGGATGGAGAAGTTTTTTGTGTGTTTACATTAATCAGGGGTTTTCCATCCAAATGGCTAAGGCCTCTCCAAAGCGAAGTATGCAGAAGCATGCAGTTTTCGGGAGGCTACTTTTGACTTTCTAGATAACTTTTAATAAATTATCCTTACATGTTGAGCCGTTAGTGTATTGGGAAGCCGTAACCAATAGGGTACAACAGGCCGAAGACAAGGCAGTAACTCATCGAAGAAGATATTGCGAAATGGTCTCGCTATGTCATGAATTGGCAAAAGTTAGAATTCAAGAATCAACGGATCGGATCCCAGTGGCTCACTGGTCTATGAGCTCGCTAGCGTTGTAACCGGAAGATCCTGGGTTGGAAACCCGATGGGTGCGTACTGATTAAGAGTCCAAAACTAGTATGAAACAGATGTCCAGTACTCCCAAGTTTACCAGTGGTTCTCTAACTGATGTTAGCTCATGATGAAATCCTCCGTGCAATCAGACAAAATCCCTACAAAACCAATACTCTTAAAACACTTTACTACCAGAAGACCAAAACATTCTCTCCAGGGTCAACATACCAAAACATCAAATTGACACAACAATGTATGAACTTCTGGAGTTATATCTCGCTTAGCTTGTTCGTTATGTTAAGGCCATCCGGAATATCGATTGGAAAGTTACAATAGAAACTAAATTGAAATCTCTACTTGACAATTCACTGAAAACTGGATATCAACCGTAAAATGAGGGGAAATAGTCATGACTGAAGGTATCAGATGTTCTCCAGAAAGAATTGAATTTTGAGGGTGGTAATTAAAACCAACAGAACAGTACTTTTAGGCACCAAAGATAGGCATTTCATGAGGCTATCATAAAAATCACATTCTTTAGGATAAAACTAATCAATTCATATGTAGCAAACAAGATGGAGCTTTCACTACCAGTGTGTATTTACCAGTTCACTTCATCCTGTGGAGCAAGTCCATAAGAGTATATAGTAGCACTTTTCAGCATGGTTAAGCGAAAGAAACGAGAGGGATACTAACAGCCTAATTCTCGAGCATGATTCCGCCTATGGGAGTCGGACACTTCACGATCGTTTCACAGTGATCTGCACTGCAACCCAATGTCTTACTAGAAAACTTCCCACACACCATTCATATATATGTTTAAATCACTGGCTATTCCGTACTTTATACTTAACCTCCGTGGCTAAAAATAGTTCATACAGTCACTTGCTCTTACCTTGCCCAGAGTGATATCCTCATCATAGTTTTGCTTACGTGTGTTGTTTAATGCTTTGTTGCCTGTTTATCTTTCTTTGACTAGTAACTTTTCCTTTCATATATACAGATTTTATTTTGACGCTTTACTGTCTTTTCAACTCATATGTCCATCAATGTACATTCAGGACTGACTAGGTCAATTTTACATCGATTACGTAATGCCTAAAGCCTAATTGCTGATATTTGATTATATTTTTATGATTTCTTCTGTTACATATGATTCATCAAAAAAAAAGCTCATTCGCTGAAACGTCCCGCTTTTATAAATACGTTAACTTCTTAAAATTCCCAATCATGTTTTACACTACAATGACTATCAGCTCCTTATTCCGATTATAGATGAGTGGGCAGATCATAAAGGATATACGACATTCAAAAGCAATATGAAATCCAATGGAGTTGCCGATGCTTTGTTTCAAAAGTATTACTAATTCTTGAATTGAATTTTTGATTTTCCCGTCGATTGATTGGACCGAAGTGCTCGGTCTCAGGTTGACATGTCGGCTTCTTGTGCAGATGCTTCGACGATGTCTGGGTGGCTCTCGTGGCCCAAGTGGTCTAGTGGATAAAGCTTTGGAGTTCGAAACTATGAGTACTGGGTTCGAGACTCGGTGGGAAAATCATCACTCACTGAGAAATGCAGGTACATCCAGATGACGAGTCCCAAATAGGACGAAATGCGCATCCTGGATTCCACTGCTAGCCACCATCCACCAATTGTATTACTAATTCATTTCTTGAGATCTGTGCAGAGCAAGTACAACAAAGTCTGGTTGTAAGTGATTTTGATAGATACATAAGATAGATTGGATATACAGTGAGAAGACTGTTGAATGACACCATACATCAGGTACTTGAGTGAAACGCGTATAGAAAGCGACCAGCTGGTTGTGAATTCAAGCAATAGGTAGAGGAGAACATATTAGGATGAAATAAAAGTTTGTGGGCAATCGTCCAACCTGCTGGAAATGATGGTAGATATAATATACTACTGTGAAGCACCAGGTTTCACTCATAAACTACTGACTAAATAATAAGGTTATCATATAAAACATTCGATTCAGAATGAATAAAAATACACAGACAACGGCCATACTTTATCAAGAATGAGCTGAACTCAAACTTACTTCAACCAGTTTGGTCAGATCAAAAGAACTAGTGCGTGTAACTGAAGATTGCTATTTAGAGACTTTCCTGACAGAAATATAATTACCTTTTGCCGCCGAAGTGAGGACGGGAGTGAGGCAAGCTGGCTGTCTACTATCACCAATGATCTTCCTGATTGCAATTGATTGGATAATGCGACAGACAACAGCAACCAACGAGGGAACAGGCATAAAATGGACTGACACAAAAGACCTGGAGGATCTGGATTTCGCCGATGATATATGTCTGATTTCCTACAAACTGGAAGATATGCAAGTGGAAAGTAACAAGTTGGCAGAAGAAGCATCAAAGATAGGACTTCAAGTGAACATAGATAAAACAGAGGTGATGAAGATTCCTAGCCAACATCAACAGCAAAAACAACAACAGACAACAATCAGCCAGTATAAATGGAATGAACCTGAAAGAAACAGCCTCCTTCACCTACCTGTGAAGCATCGTCTCAACTACAGGCCAACGGAACTGACGAGGATATCAAAGCCAGAATCGGAAAAGCAAGACAAGCTTTCATTACTCTCAAATCTGTGTGGAGGTCAACAGAACTCAGCATCAAAAATAAGATCCGCATTTTCAACTCCAGTGTGAAGTCAGTGCTACTATACAATTGGATCAGAGACTTGGCGAGTCATAAAGAGCATCTCAAACAAACTTCAGACCTTCATTAACAGCTGTCTTAGCTCAATACTCAAGATCAGATGGCCAGCCAGAAAAGATCAGCAACATGGCCTCATCGGTCAATGAAATCCACAACAGTTAGCTTGAAACAACCACGCAGGAAGGCGTAGACTTCTTGGTTGGGATCTTCGGGACAGTAAAAACCAATGGCTAGAGACACTTAGTGATGTAGCTCAAACTCATTGTTCTCAATGGCTGGCGCAGATGCATCCACTCCTTATGACGTATGATTGTCAATAAAACTATATTGCTCTTCGATACTACTATTCTTTTTGCCTCATATCTCTGTTTGCTGTCACTGTTTTGCGTTTCTTTTTACTTTACTTTTGCTGCACATCGATGCAAAGTCTGTCTCTGTCTGTCTTGATTCAACATAGAACTTGGCACCGAAGTGCATCAGTTCGAGTTACCATATTCCAAATAGCACACAGAGGTAGACAAGAAGATGAGTGAAGAGGATCAATAGAGTTTGACAAGTATAACAGTGAAACAGAATGGGTAATGGTATAAAGGAATATGAAAGATTACAGAGACTGAATACATCTGCGCTGGCCATTAACAACGATTTTGAGCCATGTCACCTATTGTCTCCAGCCATTGATTCGTAGAGTCAGTCCCGAGGGCCCCAACCCGGAAGTCTGCATCTCCCTCCCTGCCTGACTCAGTTTAACTGTCAAGGTTTTCATGGATTGATTGATGCCATGTTTTTGTTTGGCCAACACTTACCCTTTTCCAATCTGCACCTATATCAGCTAGTAATGCCCATCAGGGGAGGCGATGGTTAGGCATGCGCAGAACATGACCAAACCATCTCAATCTATGTAACTTTATAGCCTCGTCGATTGATTTTCCCTCTTTGCCCAACACTCTACGCCTAACGTCAACATTACTTACCTTATTATACCACCACCTAACATGAGAAAGAGATCGCAGACATCTATGATCGAAAGCAGTCAACCTTTTCATGTCTTCAACTCGTATTGGCCATGTTTCAGAGCCATAGAGAAGGACGAGCGAACTGATGAGCAGTACACACGTCCCTTGGTTGATAGCCAGCCGGATGTCACGCCTACGCCAGAGGTGGTGTAAGTCAGCGAAAGCATCTGATTTTTTTTCGATTTTTGATTTACAGCTTGATTCCACACTGTATTTTTGGTA
Organism: Trichobilharzia regenti; assembly: GCA_944472135.2. Classification (NCBI taxonomy): domain Eukaryota; kingdom Metazoa; phylum Platyhelminthes; class Trematoda; order Strigeidida; family Schistosomatidae; genus Trichobilharzia; species Trichobilharzia regenti. The sequence continues at coordinate 184,285,812 of OX235262.1, forward strand.
CAAGTATGGAATTTTCAGCATGGATATCGGTAGCCCAAATTTTGCAGGCCAACCATAGATATCATAGATATCGAGCTTTTTGGATCCGTGCTGAGATTTCGTCGCCAATCAGTCCGTTGGTGCTAATACAACTTCCCAAATAGGTGAAGTGGTCAACATGTTCTATCACTTCACTCCCGATCACTAAGCTAGGCGCTGACGTGGTCCAGTCCTGTAGCAGCGTCTTGCATTTTGCAGGGGCGAATCGCATGCCGAACATACGAAGATTGCTGCTCAAGGTGTTCAGAAGACTCTGCATTTTGTCAGCATCCTCCCCTAACAGGACTATGTCATCTGCATATTCTTAGTCCATAAGACTATACCCTGGCAACAAGTCGATGCAAAGTTCTATGTTCAAACCAGTCAGTCAGTCAACTTACAATTAAATCATAAGATCACTAAAAGCTGTAGATAGTTGTTATGTTTGCAATTACATCTACTGTCAATTTTTATTATTAGTATCTGAGGTCTCTATATTTTTGATGACAGTACTTAGATGTCAGGACTAAGGTGGAAGGAGTGAGGTACGAAAGTGGAACCCACACTGACTGAATATGTCAAGTACTTAAGCCGATAAGCCAAATCTCTAAAGCAACAGTCCCATTATTTGTTGATATTCCTGTGGGATAGGATTGAACTTCATACTTTTGTATGCAGGTTATCGCATTTGTTCTAACTTCTAAGCTCTGTTAATTCTCATTCCTTTAGGAATATCGTAAAGAGCATAAAATATTTATAGTTAAACAACTTATGTAGTGCTTAATTTCTTTTGTATTATTTAATATTACCATTTTTGTTTATCATTACAGTTAGTAAAAATTGGAAAGAAATTTAATGAATCTAAAGATACACCAGGTGTACCACGTTATGTACCACCTGTATCTGGTGCTATTACATGGTCAAGATTAATACTGAATATAGTTAAAACTGGTATATTACGATTTCTTCATTCACAACCTGATATATTTGAAGAAGAAGAGGGTAAAACTGTGAGTACTGTCAATATTTTTGTGCTTATTTTTTCTGTAATGTTTGGTTATATTTCAGTAGATTGATGAAATATATAACCGACTGTATTCATCCAGTGGATCTAAGTGAGAAATTCTAGTTTGGTTAGTGAATACGGTGAACAATAATAAAAGCTCTGAATCCATCCTAACCAAATTAAGATGGTGTGAAATACTGAATAAATAAAGCGAGATATAAATCAGTGGGAACCAGTCGCCCAACAAATATGCAGGAGAAAGTGGAGATGGATTGGACACTCGCTCGCTGACGAGGCAGACCGCTGAGTGAAATCGTGCGCGCGTCAGGTCATTGCTCCAGTGGAACCAGGCCGAAAGGGTAGCGGCAAGTGGGACGTCAGTGCAAGGGTGACATGGAGGAGATCGTGTGAAGAGAGAGGAGTTGAAACAGTATGGACTAGCATGGATGGAGGTGAAAAGTACAGCAGAAGGATAACGGAAGGAAGTGGAGACGTACAGTTGAAGCCCTATGTTCCACTAGAAACCCTAGGGAACAATAATAATAATAATAATTCAGTGGGAGAAATCTGAAAGAGGGGGTTCTTTCACAGTTATCTAGGCGGCATCATTTCAACGACAGGTGACAAGAATGAAGATATGAAAGGCAGGACAGAAAAAGTAAGACAGAATTTTTAAATGCTGAAATCAGTCCGAAAATTTACCGAATTAAGCACAAAGAAGAATATTTTTGGATTTTCAACACGAATGTCAAATCCAGGACTTCTGTATAGTTCAGGGATTTGACATGTGCCTCACCAAAAGCATTTCCATTAGGCTATTGTCGACCTCTGCCGACATTTGCCTTCTTTAACTGGATACTAAGGATCAGATGACCAGAAATGATTATCCGTAGGGAGCTCTGGTAGTGCCGCAAACCAACCTGGGGGACCTATCACCCAACAAATATGCAGGGGGAAATGAAAATTGATTGGACACAAGCTGAGTAGACCGATGAGTGGCATATCCCACCATGGTGTCTAGAGGAACCTGAATGGGAAATGGCGATTTTAGCGTCTGAGGGTGACATGGAGGAGGTCGTGTAGAGAGATGATAAGGGATTATGGGAAATAGTCGTGCCAGTTACAAAGGACTTCTGAGGACTGGATGCAACGGAGATTTACTGTTGAAGCCTTATATTACACTTAGAACTCAAGGGATTAATAGTATATATAGGTCAAAGACATGTGAATAACTGATAATGCAGAATGGTTACTGTAGATTGCTACTAAGAAGTCTTGAGTGATAGTTCTCATGGATTAATTAACGACACAGTGAGTTACGCATCATAAGCTCCAGAAAAGAGGATTCGTTTAAGGCAAGGTACTAAATTATGCATAAAATAATGAAAAATATAATATACAAATCTCGAATTGTGAGACATCTGTGGCTGATTGCCATCAAATGCACAAATGCACCAAACCTGCATCAAAGGCGATCTACAGTTAGATTAAACAGAGTGCAAATATTCAGAATAAGCATTAAGGGATTAGAATGAACAATGTTCAACATAAAGACCATTTAACTATAAGAAGATAATCGCTGTATATCAAAGAGAGTAAGTTAAAAACCTCACCTAGTGCGTCGGTGGCACAGTGGTTAGGACTCTCGCCGACTATGCACATGGTCCGAGGTTCGATCCCCTGACAACGCACACCTGATATGTAGGATCGACCTGCAAAATTTGGGCTACCGATATCCATGCTGAAAATTCCATACTTGTACCAAAATTACTGTGTGAAATCAAGCTGTAATCAAAAATAAATAAATAATAGTTAGCTAGTTTTCTAGCGGGTCCCAAGCGTGGGTAAACAGGGAGGAATGGGCGTGGTGATAGCGACCCCACACCACAAAACAAATCAAACTGCTACAGGAAATTCAACCCACAAGAAAAATATTCCAAAATACAGAAAAATACATAAACATACTTATTTTTAGTTGGAATTGCAGAGGCGAACTGACATATTGGGCTAGTGAAAGACTTCGGGAAGGCAGTTAGCCAGCCGATGGGTCTTCTCTACATGAAAGCAAGAATAAGAATGGGGAAGTGGAATGTCCGTACAATGTATGAAGCTCGCTGGGAAGGCTGCCCAGGTAGCCAGAGAAATGAGAAGATATGACATAAAAGTGCTGGGAATCTGCGAAAGCAGATGGAATGGATGTGGACTGTCCAAACTGTTACCCGGAGAGTTAGTAACCTAACCCAGACGACAACCACAAACACACTGACGCAGTGAGTGGCAACCAAAGCCCTAATGTAGTGCGAACCAATTTCATCCTGCAGGATCATGACAACAAGACTCAACTAAAAAGGTAGGAAGGAAGGTTGCAGTTATCATGCAATGCTACACATAGTGCTACAAACAACGCCGAACAAGAAAAGAAGGAGGATTTTGACAGACGACTACAAACAGTGATGGACAAGATCCCAAACGGTGACATCAAAATCACCATGCGTGATATGAATGCCAGCCAAACTGGGAGCACATAATATTGGAAGAGAACTCATCATTGGTCGAGAGGCTCTCGCTAAGAGAAATGAATGAGAACGGAGGACTTTTTGCAGACTTTTGTGCTTTCAGTGGTAATTGGAGGCAGTGTGTACAAGCACAAGGTTATACACAAAGCAACATGAGTTTCACCTGATGGATATACCACAAACCAAATGGACTTCATCTCAATGATGCTCAAGGATATGGAGACGCAGCCAGTTGGCTGGATACAAAGTCGAGAAAGGGAGCCAACTTGGGCTGAGACCATCACTTAGTTTAAGGAACCTTCAAGGTGAAGCTGAAATCCTCCAGAATGGCTAGAAACAGGCTGCTGTAATTCAAGCTCAACATTCATAAAATGAAGGAAAAAACTAAAAGGGATGACTTCGCTGCAGATATGAGAGCAAAGTTGGAGACACTACGTGGTATCACTGAGGAAACCTGTGTTGAAGAACATTGTAACTCTCTGAAAGTGATATTTAAGGAAACTTGTACAACTGTTCTAGGAAGAAGGAATGGCTGTCAACGGATACCTGGAAGCTAATCGAGGAGAGAAGAGGAGGATGATGAAAGAGATGACTGAATGCAAAGATGGACAACAGAAGGAGAAGCTGAGTTCAATGTACACTACACTGGATAAAGAAGTGAAAAAGAGTGCTAGGAAAGACGAAAGACAATTCTATGACACACTGGCAACTGAAGCAGAACAAGTACGCCACAGGTAAAATAGACCTCAGGACATTATATCGGATAACAAGGTCTCTATCTGGGGAGAGATCAACCCAGATGATGAAACCAATAAAAGATGCTCAAGGGAATCTGATTACCAAAGAGGATGAACAAATCAAAAAATGGACTGATAACTTTAAAGGACTCTTGAATAGACCATCAACTGTAACTCTCCAAAAAATACCACCACCACCACCAACAGCACTCACGGAAATGCCTGCCGGTGGACACCAATCCTCCAACGAAAGGTAACCTATCAACAGCAACAACAGCAACAGCCAGCACCAACCATCACCAACGGGAGAGATTTGAGAAAGGTTCCTTCCTTCACTCGTATGACCAGGAAGCATTAGTTCAACTAAAGGTGGGAAGCCACAGTCAGAAAGGCAAGATACGCCTTCATTAATCTGAAACCAATTTGGAGATCTTCTGCACTGCCCTCAGCCAGTATAAAGAAGATTTGAATTTTCAGCACAAATATGAAGTCAGTCAGTCCTTCTCTGTGGGTCAGAAATTTGACCAGCTTGTCACGAAAACGATTTCCGCAGAATTTCATCAACAGCTGACTTCTCTGGCGGGCTCCATATTGAAGATTGAATGGCTGGTCAGGAAGAATTAGCATCAAGAATCTGTGACGATGAACAAACCAACCAAGGACTGATCGCTCAACGAATATGTAAGAGGAAATTGGAGACGAATTGGGCATACGATGAGGAGGCTGTCTAATGATATTGTGTGCAATTCAGGTCATCGCTGGAGTGGAGTCTCAATGGGAAGCGAATGGGGGTTGGTCGTCGGTGCGAGAGTGACATGGAAGACATCGCGTGATGAAGAGATGAGATATAATGGGCAGTTGCGTGGCTATCCAGCTGAAGAGGACATCGAGAAATAGAAGAGAGTGGAGATGTGTTGCTGAAACCCTTTGTTCCACTAAGAACCCAAAGGAGTTATAATAAATAATAAACGAGTTAAACCTCAGTGACGAATAACTGTTATAGTTATGAAGTGACAAAATATACTCAGACTACTTACCAGAAATAAGTAGTAGAAATTAAACACAAAAGAAAGTGTAATAAAAAATAAGTAATGAAGGAATCAACAGTAATACAATGCTGCCCTGTCTGGCTCTTAGTCCTAATTTTATTCATCGAAGACGATAGATACCTCCCATTGGTGTTACTCACTTAGAAATCGTCAATCCGAAGGAGTCAGTATCTCCCCTGTCCAGCTTGTGTATTAGTAACTAACGGCAAGTTGTAGATGCTTCTTCGAAAAGACTCGTGCAAGCTTCGTGCTTGAACCTGTACTATTCAGTACTTATCGGTATGTTGAAGATTGTTGATATAGATCTTATAGGAATGGGGAATGACACTGCTAATGATACTACTCATATCACTAAATCCAGTAATATATGACGAGAGTACACAATATTCTATGCAAGTCAGAGACATGAATTTCTCAAATCATTATCCAAAATCATTCTTAATTGAATTCTTCTTCATTGTTTTACGACAAAATTAATGGAGCTGTAATTGTGGAGCTTGAAGATAAATTTATTGAAAACAGTTATTCGCTCAAATTATTTCGTATTGTTAACTACAAGAATGAAGTTTAACCAATTAATTTATATAAAAACATTCATGTTGTCATCGCAATTGATTTACTTGTAATCACTTGTAGATTAAAGCAAGATACATTAGTTTAGCAGAAGAATTACGTAAATATGAGCAAACGTTGCATAAAAATTGGGAAGCGGAAATAACCTCATGTGTTAGCCTACGATTGAATCAGCCAGTGTTATCTAAGTGTCTCGATTCTATTCCATTTGATCAGGTAAGTAAAAGAGTATTTATTCTACCATGAATACTGTCATTTTATGCGCTGTCTGTCGTTTCCCCCAGATCGAGAATTTATTTTTAAACCACTGTAAGATTTAGTGACATAGCTCAGGGTGGTAGACTTTTATGATTGCTTTTTTTTTACAGTGGGGCATAGGATTTCATAGCTAAGCTTTCAAATTTCAGTAGCTAAGGTGTTATGTGTATGAAGAGTCCGCGGGGGGGGGGGAGTGGTACCAATCAGACAGTAGTGGTGAAGATAACCAACTAATTACAACAAACAGCATCAGTCTCTATCACCAGAAGAAATATGACAGATAGCACCGTTTCAGCAAAGATATCTCTGCGGCGATTTCATTCTCAAAAGCAGCTGTACAACCTCATTTATATAGAGATTAGTTTACATGGATGCAATTATTATTTGTTTAATTAATTCCACATAGTAACGAAGGTGATAATAATTTTCAACTTGATATGAAAGTTTGAAGGTACGAATATAGATTACAAGGGGCTTAGAGACAAGATTTCCTAGGATTAGAAAACAGTTACAACAATGTATGCAAAATTAATATTTGATAACTGGAGAGATAATAATTTTAAAGGCGAATAAAAGGTGATAATTGTTTTCAACTTGATATAAATTACAAGAGGTTTAGAGACGCAAGGATAGAACGGATTACAGGTGTGAACTAATTGAGCATGGAAACAAATTGAAATCAAAAATTTTCAACTTGAAATGTAAGTTAGCAGGTGTTAATATAGATTACAAGAGGCATAGAAACAAAAAATAATTACACAGGATTAGAATATAATTGTAAAATGGTTATTCTAAACGGATTACAGGTGTGATCAGGAAAAGCATCGAAACAAACTTAAAATACCTAGTTTTATAACTGAAAATTTGAAATAATAATTTGAGCTTGAAATGCAGAAGCCCTCGCAATATGCATCGAGAAGCCGGAGCTGTGTGTTCAAAAGAAATTAGTCCAACCTCTACAACTACCATGGGTGACCTAGTTTGGTATGTTCCCTTTGCTTCCGTTTATTCTCTTCCTCGTCTGTTTTCGTTCTCTCTTTTCTTTTTGGGCATTTTTTTCGTTCGCTGTGTGTCTGATCCTTAGTCCCTCAGTCTTTATTAAATTCACCTAATTTTTTTCAGATATAAAAACAGTTTTTTTAAGTTTGTTTCGATGCTTTTCCTGATCACACCTGTAATCCGTTTAGAATAACCATTTTACAATTATATTCTAATCCTGTGTAATTATTTTTTGTTTCTATGCCTCTTGTAATCTATATTAACACCTGCTAACTTACATTTCAAGTTGAAAATTTTTGATTTCAATTTGTTTCCATGCTCAATTAGTTCACACCTGTAATCCGTTCTATCCTTGCGTCTCTAAACCTCTTGTAATTTATATCAAGTTGAAAACAATTATCACCTTTTATTCGCCTTTAAAATTATTATCTCTCCAGCTATCAAATATTAATTTTGCATACATTGTTGTAACTGTTTTCTAATCCTAGGAAATCTTGTCTCTCTAAGCCCTCTTGTAATCTATATTCGTACCTTCAAACTTTCATATCAAGTTGAAAATTATTATCACCTTCGTTACTATGTGGAATTAATTAAACAAATAATAATTGCATCCATGTAAACTAATCTCTATATAAATGAGGTTGTACAGCTGCTTTTGAGAATGAAATCGCCGAAAAGATATCTTTTCTGAACTTCATGTTCTCTTCTTTCTAATGTCCACGAGCATCTTTTCAAACAGCTGGTTACTTGGATGAGGATTTCAGAGCTAGAATTGGAAAGGCAAGGTTAAACCTTCATCACTCTGCAATCTGTTTGGGGATCTCTAGGTCTTGTCAGAACTAGAAGTCATGATCTCTGAGTTACTCATTCTGAGTTTCACCAGCTGATCTAATGGACGGCTACTTGACCTTCATGAACATGAGTTATTTTATAGCTCAGCTGCTAGAGTTCCGGAGGAACATATATGCAAGCTACTGGCTATAGTCATGCTACCGTTCAGATTTTTATTTCGCCAATAGCAATTGAGACATTTATAAAATAATAGATGATATCAGTGTAAATGGGAAGCAAATGCTATCCTTAGATGTAGCATCACTGTTTACCAATGTACCACATATGGAGACTGTGAAATTCATATGCCAACAGATACTAGCAAAACAGATCGACATCGGAATTCCAGTTATTAGTCTGAAAGATTTACTTTTAAGATGTACTATGAATGTACACTTCACATTCAACAACGTTTACTACAGACAAATCGACGGTATTGCCATGGGTTCTCCATTGGGGCCAAATTTTGGCATATTTCTTTCTTGCCAAGTTTGAAAATGGTCCATTGAAAAAAGTAATAGAAAAAGCTGATTCTTATTTTCGTTATGTTGATGATACCTTCATTATTCTTGATGTGAAAGCTGACAAGAATGAAATGTTAAAAAAGTTTAACGATGCACATCCATCGCTTATCTTCACTTGTGAAGAAGAATATGATGGTGGACTACATTTTCTTGACGTCCAATTGAGCAGAAGAGAGGATGGTTCACTCAAGAGAGATGTTTGTAGAAAACCTACATCTGTAGGACAATATACACATTTCCTCAGTTTTGTACCAATCCGATACAAAGTCAATTTGGTCAGATGCCTGACGAATAGAGCAAGACGTATCTGTACAGATGACTCCCTAGAGAATTAGCTAGGATACATCCAAAATACGCTGGTCCAAATGGGTTATCCTAGTAGATTTGTAAGAAGATACATCAACACCAGGTACAATAAAGAAAAAACTGACAACAGTTGAAATAGAAACAACTATTCATGAAACTGCAGCTTAGTGGGGAAGTGGCTAGCGAAGTCTTACATCAGAGATTATCGAGAGCGATAAAACGGACTTATACTGCTGCCACCCTCTGTTTGTCATTTTCCAGCCGGCCAATTATGATTGCTGAAGTGAAAGATAAGCTACCTAGCTGTGCCACTTCCATGTGTATCTATAAATTTAGTTGCTCCTGTGGAGAGAGAGCTATATAGGGCGAACAACTAGACAGCTTAACAAACGCATTAATGAGCATCTTCCTTCATGGTTCAGAAAAGGTCAAATAAAATCTATAAGAAATTCTGTTTTGGCTCATTTGATTGATAGCGGTCACCAAGTGGACAAAAATAGTGCCTTCAATGTTATTTACCGCATTCCATCACGTCTTTCGAACGGAATCAGAACCCGCCTTTTACACTTAGCCGAAGCTATGTGAATTCGAGAGAACATGCTAGTCTTTGCATACAGCAAAAGAAGTTTGTTCTACGTTTGTCATTCCCTTGTGCTTGGTAAATTCTAATTATAAAATACCCTCCACCCTTTCTTATTTTCCGTTTCATTCGTCCTTTTATGATATTTATTCAAACTCTGATTATCTGTCCACTTCACTTTTAGTATTACGTAACTCTTAAGATCTGACCTAATTTATTTATTTATTGAATTGTCTACATATACACATATTATTACCTTTATCATTCGTATCTCCACCTGCATAAAATGGTTTTTGTCGAAAATAATTATCTAAAAAATGCTATGCTACACGCTGATCAAGTGATTGCTTTTTATGACCTCACTTCAACTACAGATAATATAGGGCATACAAAATAGGTATGATATAAAACTTGTGGCTTGATAGCTAAGAGGGAGTAGCATTTTGTCAATTTATCCAGAGATATGCGATTAACTGTATCTGAATTCTATTTCAAGTAAAACCTTATATTCAAGTGTTGGTTTGCAGGGATTTGATTCGTTCCAAGATCTCATCATGAACTGACGTCGATTAGAGGACTGACCACCAGAAAAGTCTAGAAGTACTGGACAGTTGTTTCATCCTAGTTTGGGATTCTTCAACAGTACATACCCACCGCCATGGTTCTAACCCAAGACATTTTGGTTATAAGGCGAGCTCTTAGATCACTAAGCCACTGGGACCCGAGCCATGAGTTCCTATTTCTGCCAATTCACGATATGACGTGACCACTAGTGAATGTCATCGCTGACTAGTATTTATCCTCACACCTGATCTGCTGTACCCTATTGCTCACGACTTCTCACTAGAACCTAGGTCACTACCTACCTAAATAGGACCAATCACTACTAGTGAGCATCAGTGGGTGTGTAATGATGAAGAGTCCCAAACTGGGACGAAACAGCTTTCCAGTACTCCTGGGTTTCCCAATGGTCCCTTAAACCGATATCAGCTGATGATGAAATCCTAAAAACGTACGTATTTTAATAGCCTACTGACATGTTAAAAATGCATTCACCTATGAGGATTCCGTTGATTTTAACGCAGACCGTGACATTAAAAATTGACATTAGGTGAAAAAGTATTGAACAACAAAGAGCTAACCCAATTGACTTATCGACTGTCTGTATAATGAAGTTAGTATTCATGAATCATTCGGTTTTAACCTATTGACTGAAGGATCAAATGCTGGTATCCGGCTTTTATTGTGCAAAAGCTTCATCTTCAGTATAACTAGCATCTACGCTAGTGTACTAATCAATATACTTTTTTAGGCTGAGTAAGCATGAGGTCATTTTTAGGCTAGAAACTTATGCTTAAAATTCACATACTGATTGAAGAGGTTATCCTAGATGTCCAGACGTACTTTAAATCTGTGATGTGTTAGGCATATACTCAGAGCAGTCTAATCTTGGGGCCAACCTGACCGACACATTTATAGTACTAAAGTCAGAGTGTTTAAATAAAATCTTTAACATGTACAAATTCTATAGTAGATACAACTTTGTTATACTCACTGGCTACAAAGTGATAAATGAGCGCTATGTGGGATGACATAATCTAAAATGAAACGAAGTAAGTTTGAAGCTTAGAAACCTGTGTCTGTAGAAAGTTTATCAGTTTAAAATTGTCATATGTTATTTTCTGTAGGGATCTGGTTGGTTTCACGTCCCATCACGAATTAACATCAATTACAGAGTCTTTGCATCTTTTCAATAATTTAATAATTCCCATTGTAGCATTAAGAACACAATTTTCAGCGAAGAGACTCTTTTCAACGAATTTATTATCAAGCTGTACAATCGTATATATATGGTTTTATAAAGAAATTATATCTGGTGAGGGAATTAGGTCAAAGGTGTAAATACATGAAATAATAATAGTATGAAATAAATTTAAAATATTTGTGATTAGGTTCATAGTTTAAGTCAAGTGGAACAATGATTAATGTCATATATAAGATAATACATCAGGTGTATAGATTTTGGGGAGAGGCATATAATTGTAAGATTAATAGACGAATGTAAAATGTTACGTAACATGGTGTGAAATTTGATAACATAGAATTTAATATTGTAAAAATAAAGATAAAAAGTATACACATGAATAATTTTTGGTTTAAAATGTCAAGTAGATCAAGTGGAAAAGATTCAGAATGAGAGTCGTAATAATAATAATAATCGAAGTAATAAGGGAAAAGTACATAGAATAATAAAATAAATAAATGTCTATCCCTCTACGGCCAAGGCAGCAGTAGGGATTGTACATACTTCTTTTGTACACAAAGGTCTGGCTTAAAGTCATGAATTGCCAAGCCCTCAGCTGTCTTTAGAAGTCTGTAACGAAGAAAACGCGGGAAGTTAGCATGAATTCTGTATATGACCTTGAAATCATGGTCTGGGTTGACCGAGTGACAGGAGTCGATGAGGTGTTCTAAGATAGAGCTTCGCACACATTTCCTTTCTCCTTTGTAAAACCAAGCTGGAATATGTTCTCGTATCCGTGTGGAGAGCATTCTCTGACTACGGCCTCATTCTGAATCTTTTCCACTTGATCTACTTGACATTTTAAACCAAAAAATTATTCATGTGTATACTTTTTATCTTTATTTTTACAATATTAAATTCTATGTTATCAAATTTCACACCATGTTACGTAACATTTTATATTCGTCTATTAATCTTACAATTATATGCCTCTCCCCAAAATCTATACACCTGATGTATTATCTTATATATGACATTAATCATTGTTCCACTTGACTTAAACTATGAACCTAATCACAAATATTTTAAATTTATTTCATACTATTATTATTTCATGTATTTACACCTTTGACCTAATTCCCTCACCAGATATAATTTCTTTATAAAACCATATATATACGATTGTACAGCTTGATAATAAATTCGTTGAAAAGAGTCTCTTCGCTGAAAATTGTGTTCTTAATTACAGAGTCATTGAAAAATATGGGGAACTGGACGGCTGCTTCAGTCTTTTCTGGGACTCTTCATCAGTACGTACCTATCAGCCAAACAGAGATTTAGTTACGAGATGAGCTCTCCGACCATTCAGCAACTGGGATGAAATCCGATCGCCCATGAGCTGTAACTTTTTTTCAATTTACTATGGATAGTGCTACCGGGAGCCGATGTCAGCGATGAGGACAGATAATTGTTCTCGCACCTGACCTGTTGGACCCGACTGGTTGCAACTTCTTACCAGAACACCAGGCAACTCCGTAGTGTATCCAGTTACCAGCTCCAAGTCTTCAGTGGTGAAGATTTTATTTCTGCTGTACTGATTACTGAGTTTAACAGAAAAATGAAATAGCTAGAAAGTATTGTGTATAAGGTTGACACTCATGACATTAATCCATTCATATTGATAACTCATTTTAAAAATTAATTTAAATTTGTGTTGTACTTTTTTGTTTGTATCTAGACATATCAGAGTATCTTTCCACCCCCTACATGGTGGGCAGGTTGTAAAAATGATCCAGGTACAGTGTTAACACCGCTGTCAATGTCATTTTCAATTCCACCTAGAACATTTAGTGTAGAACAGAGTCAAATGCAAGTACTGATTAGACGCTTGTCATCACTTCACTTACCCCGTAATCGTGCTTCAATGATATCATGGACTAGTGGAGAACGTACGTCAATGGGAACTACTCCAATTCCCCAGGAAGGTTAGTAGTATATTGTATTTTTTTCATTTTTATTGCTCTCCACTATTTTAGCATAGATAATTAGTATATGGTCCGATAATTTACTGATAGGTTGTTACTGGATTCTTTAGTGTTGTTCGCAGTTTCTCATTTCTTCTACTCAAAGCCAGATTACTAGTCTTAGGTACCAAAAAATAAGCAAAGGGAAGATAATCTCTCTATTTTGGAGGCAAGTAAAACGTTAACTAGTTATATATTTTCAAGTCAGGTCATTATATGACTTCAGTTAAGGAACCACTGGAAACCAGGGAGTATTGCACAGTTTGAGAATCTTCAGACATGAGCGCCCATGATCTCACCTGTGGCTGAACCTAGAGTCTTTAGGTTACAGTGGAGAGGCCACTGACCATTCAGTCGCTTGGTTGGAATTTAATGATCCACTGATTCTAATTCTTGCCAATTCGGGGTATACAGCCCGAAAGACAGTCACTGACACCGGTGATTATTTGTCCTCGCACCTGAGACGATGGACTCCTCTGTTCGTTACTTCTAACTAGAATTCCAGTCAACTTCATCCTGCAGCCAATCGATAGTGGATAGTAAGTCATTACTAAAGTTCTCATTTCTTGGGATCTGACTGATTTTAGGATGGATCGATAAATGATATCAGTTAGAAAAACCCAGTGAGAACTATGGAGTACTCGACGGATGTTTAGTTCTAGTTTGCCAATCTTTATTAGTTTGACTGATCTCAACAGTACGACACACATGACAAACACAAAAAATTCATCAGAGGCTTTCTTGATCTCAGAGTTTTTAATTCTGAACGTAGAGTTTATCAACGCCATGCTTCATGACACTTTTAGCAGTAACTTCATTGAAATATGCGACAGGTTTGAAGAGGAAATTTAACGTACGAAGTATCTTTTTTCATGTTTTTTTTTAAATATTCATATCGTCTATGTATCTTCTACGAATTTCAAAGAAATTGGTGTCAACATTGAAATGTGTACCTTCATTTTGAGCATTAAATCTTGAGCCAATACAATCTCGTGGAACATTTTATTTATTTGTTTTTAATTATTTTGATTGCAGCTTGATTCCACACCGTCATTTTGGTACAAGTATGGAATTTTTAGCATGGATATCGGTAGCCCAAAATTTGCGGACCAACCACCTGATATCAGGTGTACGTCGGAAGGGGATCGAACCCCAGACCATGTGCATGGTCGGCGAGAGTCCTAACCACTGTGTCACCGACGCACATGACATTACGCTTGGTTTTGTATTGATTTACCAGCATAAGTGACCATGGATTTGAAATCTGATACCCGTGTGGAGAACAGTGGCTGGGGTGAAAAGAGATCCACTCCAGATTACTAAGCCAGCATTTAGTCAATAGAACTACGAGAAACCCCTGTTGATTGGGTTATTTTTTTTACTGCAATCACTATGAGCTAAGCCCAGCTGTTTTGTAAATGATTGAAACATGTGTTGCAAATGCAATGAAGTTATCACAGCAAGTAGATGGGTATTTTAATTCAGGTAGTTGTGCCTTAGGTGAGAAATTCACAGGTGACTAGTTCGAATCCTGCTGGGATTAAGGCTTTATCTCAATTTTAATTGTAACTCATGCACTCATAATCCATCCGTATGTGTGAGTGAGTGAGTGAGTGAGTGATACTGGCGACAAAATAAAAATTAACGTAGTTGGTTTAGCATAGGAAATTCTTGGATTATAATATCAATGCTATGGTTTTGAAGTCTCTGTAGCGATCAGATAGATTTTCCAGAGTACAGTTACTCGTCTCAGGCCTAATCTTCCATCTTTTTCCGAGGATAGGACTGGCTAGTAAACTAGTGAACTAATAAAGTAGGCAGATAGACAGGAATACATTAAACCAACAAGAAAACATGGAGAGACGGTCTAGACTGGGCGAATGATTTAAATCTAATGTCAGACAAACTCGCAGATCTACCTACAAAAACCAACAAATCGGCAGAAGAGGCAGTGAAGAGAGGATTTCAGGGGAATACAGAAAAAACAAAGGCGATAAAGACAAACAGTCAACAACAACAACAAACACCAATCACTATTAATCAAAGAAATCTGAAGGAAGTTGCCTGTTTCATTTAGCCGACCAGAGCTCAGCAGTTTCAAATGGCATGGATGAGGATCTCAAAATAAGATAGACCTTTATTGCTTTGAAATCAGCATATAAATATGCTGCACTGACTATAACACACAAGATCCTTATCTTCGGCACTAATGTTTAGCTGGTAAATAGTCGTATATGGTTCAAAGATTCGACACGTCACGAAGAGCAATTCCGACAGGCTGAAGACATTCATCAACAGCTACCTCCACTGTCTCGATAATGAAGATACTGAAGACCATAAAGAATAAGCAAAATGGAACTATTGGAAGCAACAAATGGAACAAAAGCCTATTTCCCAACCAATATGTTTAAGGAAATTGAAAGGATTTGGACATATACTGAGGAGATCATTGAGTGATATCACACGTCAACTCCTTGAGTGGAACTTGGATAAGAAACAACGGGTTCGGAGTGCATTGGAGATGAGGGGCGCACTGAGAGGGTTGTGTGAAGAAGAGATGAATAGGTGGGAGCGTTCTTTCAGCCAACTTAAAAGGTGATGTGCTGCTGAAAACCCATATTCCACTCAGAATCCTCGGGAATAATAATGGTCTAATCAAGGCCCAAAACCCAACTTTTGCGTAAATCAGTGAAACATGACCTTCCGTCAGCAATGAAATCGCCTTGTAGTAATTGGTAAAGTCTCGTACTTGAGATAGTCATGCTCTGTACTAATAATTCACAAATCTGTAGTTTGAATCTTGCAGCGATATGGGTTTCATTTAAACTCAACTCATCACTTATTGTATTAATGTTTGTTTGAAAATTTTATTATTATGTGCTTAAATCCTGCAAGTGTGTACATCTAATAATGGCTATACAGTCATAATTAACTTACTTTATCTATCATAGAAAATTCTTGGATTGTAATGTAAACGCTACAGAAATATAACTGTTCATATTAACGACATAATTTATATTTCAAAGCCTGTCGGCATCAGGCTCCATAATTGTTAACTAAGTATCACTGTTAGATTGTAATGTATATTTAACGGTCTTCGCTTATTTCCCCCACCAGATTCCACTAGACAGTAATTCGGTTAGATTAATTTTAACTCTAGTGTTGGTCTGCAGGGGTTTGACTCTGGTTATAGGACCACTAGGAGCTAGGGAATATTGGGAAGTTGTTTCGTCCTAGTTTGTGACTCTTCACCTGCACGGTCATAGGTGAATATTGATGAAATAGAACGAAACAGCTCTCGAATACCCTCTGGTTTGTAATACCACTGCAACTGATATCAGTTCGTGATCTGATCTGAAATTTAACTTCAGCTAATTGGTTGTCTTCAAATATTCTTTGTAATACCACTAAGGAAGTGGTGCTTTAATATTGTAGGAGAAAATTATCACAGTTCACTAAATGTCTCTCCTGAATGGCATATTCTTAAATATACAATTTTTGATGTATCGTTTTTTTTGTTGATAAAAAACACAGATTTGTTACCAGTTTATGAGGTCAACTTTGATTCAAGACTATGGAGTGTAATTCAAGAATCTAGTCGAATGGAATTATTTGGTCTTTCATTACCTGAGATCGGTCGACTTTTAGGACTGCGCGTAAGATCAGGCTATTTTTTCTGTTGTTACTGTTGTTGGTTAATCAGTAAAGTTTTATATCTAATAGTATTACGATATAATCTTGGTTAAAGAACTTTTATTTTATTTATTTATTTAAACGCAGAAAAAAACTTTGTACAATATGGCACCAAGGAAGATGCACCACAGTAAATTCCATTTGTTGTTTGAGGGCTGAGATACTACCCGGACGCTCAGACCGAAGCAGGTGGTTTTCAAAAGGGACCACCCCCCCCCCCGAACATTTTACTTGGAATCTAATCCTCAAGGCAGCAGAGCAGCGTCAAGAGCTGCATTCCCATGGTTGCCGGTGACCCATATAGGTTCATCATACGCCATTTGATCCGATTGAATTCTGGAGCCCATGTACCCGATGGTAACTGCTTTTAGTCTAAATGCTATCCAAACAACCTTACTGACATGGTAGGACCCATTGGGAATCATACTAAAGACCTTCAGGTCAGGAGGAGAGCCCATTGACCAATCAGTAGCTAGGAAAATCTTCAATGACGTATGAATTCTAAGTCAATGTTAATTTGCGACATGCAGTGTTTACTATTCACAGGAAACTGTACTGCCTTTACAGTCACCACTGAAGTGGTTTCCGAATACAGAATAACTACGGTATCGTTCTATTTCCCGTGTAAAGTGGCATAATAAGGTGAGCAACATTGAGGTTAGGCGTAGAGTTCTAGGTAAACAGGGGAAATCAATCGACGAAGTCGTGAAGCTACAAAGACTGAGATGGTTAGGACATGTGTTACGTATGCCAAGCCATCGCCTCCCTCGACGAACTATGTTAGCGGATGTAGGGTCAGGCTGGAAAAGAGCTAGCAGCGGTCAAACAAAAACTTGGCATCAGTCAATGAAATCTACAACAGTTGGTCTAAGCCACGTAGAAAGGTGTAGACTTCCAGGCTGGGGTCCTCGGGACGATAAAAATCTATGGTTGGAAACAATTGGTGACATGGCTCAAAATCGTTCTCAGTGGCGCAGATGCATCCACTCCCTGTGACTTATGATCTTCAATGAAACTGTTTTGTATTTCTTTATTACTCCTTTGTCTCACACCTCTGCTCACTGTTTCTATTATGCTTTTCTTGTACTTTCTTCTCTTGCTTCGCGTGCTACACGGAATGTGGCGACTTGAACTTCCGCACATTTGTGCAAAGTTCTATGTCGAAAACAGACAGACAGACAGACGGTATCGTTATTTATATATTCAAATGAACTATCGTCAAGATTTGACGGAATAGTTCTGAAATATTTGGGCGCCGAGTGAGAAGTAGACATTTGTAAAACATTATATTTGTAAAATCTCAGCGATATTGAAATGAGTAATTCCAACGTTTCGTTCGGAAATCTCGTCCGAACTTCTTCAGGGAAATTAATCGAAATTAACATAACAGAGGTTTATATATAAAAATGGGGACATCTCTTGTTTTTAAACACTTTGTCCAATCATGAGACATAAAACAAGTATTAACAAGTATAATAAACAAAATTGTACGAGTTGTGATCAAAGTTTGACCTCGGACGTGCAAATATTGATCTACCTTTGTTAAACACTTTAAACACTGTGTGTGTATGTGTGTGTGTGGGGGGGGTAAATAGTTGTAAATATCTTAGAACTACTCTGTCAGGTCAGCTGTGGAGTCACCTGACAACTCCAGTAGGTCGGATAAATCAGCTCAATGTTCAGAAAGAAGACAAAGTAACGAGTTTGACAGGGTGCTTCAACTAAACTCTAATCCTAAACACCATAATTTTGAAAATACGTTTAATCATAAAATTCTAGATACTAACAGTTTGAACAGACATGAAGGTGTGATGTTAACTGACACATAGGAAATCCTGATTAATAAATAAGAATGGATATGTATCACTAACTAATAATACTTGGTCGATATCCCCGACTGTCTACATCTTCTTATGGAGACGTTAAGACATTGTTTTACAACTGTTTATCCGCACACACACACATATATACACACTGTGTTTAAAGTGTTTAACAAAGGTAGATCAATATTTGTAAGTCTGAGGTCAAATTTTGATCACAACTCGTACAATTTTGTTTATTATACTTGTTAATACTTGTTTTATGTCTCATGATTGGACAAAGTGTTTAAAAACAAGAGATGTCCCCATTTTTATATATAAACCTCTGTTATGTTAATTTCGATTAATTTCCCTGAAGAAGTTCGGACGAGATTTCCGAACGAAACGTTGGAATTACTCATTTCAATATCGCTGAGATTTTACAAATATAATGTTTTGCAACTCTTATTTATATAATTAATAAATTTTGATTTTCCCACAAAAATATGATGTAGATAATTTTGGATAAAGCAATAAGAAGACGTAATTTGTCTGAATCGTGTAATGTATTTGCGCAACACATTTCGAACAATCTGATCACACACGGACTTGTCATAGGAATATATATGAAATTAATAAAGAGGTAAGAGGTGAGAAAATAGACTTAGGTCAAGTTAAAAGGACATATTCAAGGTCAAAAAATAAAAATGAAGACCACTAAACCAAATAGCAGAGGTATTAGTACATCTGCTACGGTATCAAAACAAAATTTACCAAGGAAGGTTTAATGTGATGACAAATTGTTTTTGAACGCATAAAGGTGGCTTGAACTTTCTAATTGCTAGGGCTTCTACAAACTTTAGGATACGCCCCAAACACGTTTTATAGATAGGTTTAAAAGATCTGTTAACATCAATTTTGTGACCTGTCTCTATAATATGTTTCGCAATAGAAGAGCTAGGTCTCCTGTTCTCACCGTTAACAGGTTCTGATGATTCCATTTGTTTCTGGAGCCATTTTGGAATATGCTCCAGTTGCCACGTTCCAAATAGCACACAGAGGTAGACAAGAAGATGAGTGAAGAGAATCAACAGAGTTTGACAGATATAACAGTGAAACAGAATGGGTAATGGTAGAAAGGAATATGAAAGATTACAGAGACTGAAAACGTCTGCGCTGGCCATTGACAACGATTTTGAGCCATGTCACCTATTGTCTCCAGCCATTGATTCCTAGAGTCAGTCCCGAGGGCCCCAACCCGGAAGTCTTCATCTCCCTCCCCACCTGATTCAGTTTAACTGTCAAGGATTTCATGGATTGATGAGGCCATGTTTTTGTTTGGCCACCACAGCTTACTCTTTTCCAACCTGCACCTATATCAGCTAGTAATGCCCGCCCGTCGGGGGAGGCGGTGGTTAGGCATGCCCTGGATATGCACAGCTATTAGACTACAAAGACTCTTCAGCAGTTTTCAAATCTTTATACAGATACTATGAAGGACATATACTGCAATATGATGACTCTGTAGCTACTTGTAAAATTATACCTCCTTTTGTGTGAGACGCTTAATCTATTTTGATAATCCCTATATGATTATATTACTTAGATTAGTGTCTGTTTGCATTATCATCCATGCAATTAATCTTCCCTCTGAGCATTTCTTATTTTTTTTTTATTTTCTATTCATACCTTCTCGTGTTTTTATGAATTGTAGCAATCTGAACTGCTTGACTTTTGCACAAAGTTCCACTGTGATGGTGACTAGCAGTGGAATCCAGGATGAGCATTTCGTCTTATTTGGGGCTCGTCATCTGGACGTACTCGCATTTCCCAGTGATATTAATATAACCCGTCGCACAAGAGGTGGCTCTAGTGGCTCAAGTGGTCTAGTGGATAACGCTTTGGCGTTTGAAACTATGGGTACTGGTTTCGAGCCTCGATAGTAGGAACATCATCACTCACTGAGAAACGCAGGTACATCCAGATGACGAGTTCCAAATAGGACGAAATGCGCATCCTGCATTTCACTGATAGTCACCACCAATTAAAAATAAAAATTAGTTAGGGTTACTGTTTACGACATCAAAATGTTTTTTAAAATGCGAAGAATAATCAAAATTGTAACTAGGAGGTTTGAATATTGGTAAGTTTTGACAAAGGTTGCGCAATATCAAACAGGATGTTAATAGAGAAATGTGTTCAAAAAATAAATTATGTATTAGGTAGAAAGAGTGAATAAAAGGTTGTTTAAGAAGAAGATGTTACTAAGATGCCATACAAAAATTCAAAAAAAACATCATTAACAAAGTCGTACAACTTTGAATTATGCTCAAGGTACACACACACACACACACACACAAAATAATTTTATATATAAATGCAATTGTACAGCAAAGTGGATGAATTCGCCGAGAAGAGACTCTTCACTGAACTTTAGTTTTCATATATTCGAATTGACTGTAATTTCATTTATTTTCATATAAAACGGAAGGTTAGGAAAGTTACGCATCGAAGATGACATTGCCAAATGATCGTGCTATGTCGTGTGTGAATCGGCAGAAGTTAGAATCCACGCACTGGCCATTGGATCGGGTCCCAGTGGCTTAAATGTTCTACGAGCTCGCTAGCCTTATGACCAGAAAGTCTTGCGTCCGACCCCCTGTGTCGTGGGTGGATACTAATGAAAAGGTCTTCCAACCGATGTCAATTCATGATAAAATCCTTCAAGAAATCAAACAAAATCCCTACAAAAAGCAATACTTAAAATGAAAATGTTGAAAATACATCGCGAAAATACATCACTAGCAAACTAGCGTCTTCTGAAAACTCAAAACACAAAAATTCACCAAAATGGTGTAGTCATTTTAAAATTGAAATGATATTTAATCAATTTATCTAAAGTTCTCACTGTTTGTTGTATTGGTCGAATTCTTTCAGACATTTTTTTTTGTTTTCTATTTTATTATTTTTTCTTATCTAGAATAATTATTATCAAAATGTTGTATTAAATTTACAACGTATGGTTGATCGTTATGAAGCAATAAGACAAGGATTGGATACGTTGAAAGTAATATTTTATTTTTGCATACCTTCTATTATTCTTTCATATGTTTCGTGTTCTACATCGGGGAGTGGGGGACGAAAGCATCAATAGCACTCTGTTATCTGCAATCCTTTTAAACTACCCTAAAAATTGACCATAAGCTTTCATTTCGCGTCCCCCCCCCTTATACAATCTACTTCATGTCACACTTGGACGCATACCTAACTCTTCTTTTCATTAGAAGGCATTGCACTACAAGTGATGTAACTCAGTGGTCTTCTGAGTGTATATTTGATCCATCTCTGTCTTCTTCTGGATATTTGTTGGGCAATAGGTTCTTGGTTAGTTCTCTGATTTCAAAAGCTTCTTTCTGCTTATAGTTTTCGGCCAGGCATCTGATCTTCTTTATGAAAGGAAAGCAGCTGTTGATGAAAATCTGCAGTACCTTGTTTGGAATTCTTTTAGTGACGCTTCAAGTCTCTGGACTATACAGAAGTACTGACCTGAAAATCCGAATCTTCCTTCTTATGCTTTATGTTATGGATCTTCACAGTCATTCCAGATTAACGGTTAGTATTGCTTTCTCGACCCTACCTTTTTGAAATCTTCGTATTTTCCACCTGAAGTGTAGATACTGCTGTCTAAATAAGTGGAAGTGGTGCCTTCCTTTACATTTTAGTCTTGATTGAGATGTTTGTTGTTGCTGTTAGTTAGGTAATTTGATCAGCGTCATCTTCTTATGCTCATGTGAAGTCCTGCCTTTCCAGCCAGATTGTTCGTTTTTACCTTAGAAATAAATCCTCCTCGAAGTCCAGATCTTCTAGAGTCTTCTCTGTGATACAGCGTATGACCATCTGCTTGTTTTTTCATAGTCAAATAGTAGAATTTAATGAATATTTGTTTGTTCTTTTTGAGGTAGACTTTAGAAAACACACACACACACACATGCACATAGACTCAAGTGGTTTCTTTTAATGATTACCGGTTTGAATCCAGCTACGACTCAAATTTTCATTTGTCCTTCATTAATCAGCCAATAGATCAATAGTGGTGTACCTATAATTGACTATTTGGTTTAGTCTCATTATCAGTGATAATATTTCATCGTTTCTCATCACATGTGCTGTTCAAACTACAAGAAATTAAACCGCTGTCTTTTTGTGCAATGGTTCTATGTTAGTCTTTTCTGATATGAGAATAGAACTTGTACACTGCGGTAGAGTATAATTCCATTATGGGTAAAAATTATTTTGATAAAGTCTCACAGTGTTGTTATACAGTAATAAACAGTTATTGATGACAACGTTTCGAGCACAATTTATTACCCTGCTCATAGTTATCATATCAATGCACTACTCAAGCGAATTTCTAACTTCATTTATATAATTCCATCATTATTTTTCATCGCTTGATTTGGTTGGTAGTAGTATTTCCCATATTTCTGGTATGAGTGATGAGCCATTCCTATTGCACGTGTTCGGTGTAGATCCGATGAACAAGGATTCAGTAATCAACTCCTCTCTCTGTTTTCACTTACCTATATTACTTCTCAGAATTTTAGTCGTCTCTCACCCTCTTGTGTGTGAGCTTGTCTCTCACTCAGAGACAAGCTCTGTAAGTTAAAGGAACCTGTCAGTTGATCCAGTTAGACAAAATAATATATATATATATATATATATATATAAAGCTCAGCAACTGCACTGTATGCATTAACACACAACCACACAATAGGGTGGAAGAGGGTCGAAATTCTAAGAAGTGATATAGGTAAGTGGAAACAGAGAGAGGTTGGTTACTGAAACCTTATTCATCAAATCTACACCGAACACGTGAAATAGGAATGGCTCATCACTCATACCAGAAATATGCGAAATACTTTTACTAACCAAATCAAGCGATGAAAAATAATGGGATTATATAAACGAAGTTAGAGAGTTGTGTGAGTAGTGCCTTGATATGATAACTATGAGCAGGGTAATAAATTGTGCTTGAAACGTTGTCATCAATAACTGTTTATTACTGTATAACAACACTGTGAGACTTTATCAAAAGCAAATTTTACCCATAATGGAGTTAGTCTTTTCTGCTTAGTTTTAATTAGGTGTTTACATTAAACATCAACAAGAATTACAAGATCATTGTAAACTCGTTCAATTGATTTTGTATAACTTCACAGACTTATAATTTAATCTGCATCCTTTGCTGAAGCTTTTTTATCTGTCTATAAATCCAGTGGTCACCAGGGTATACTTAGTATCTCTACTTTTCTGGTACAAATGAAGGCATAAGACAGTGCACCTCTCTGTGTCACATTAGTTCCACATTTACACAGTGTGCTTGTTAGGTCTGAAATGGTATATTTCTCTCACATTGAGGTAGACGACCAATTATGTAGACAAACGTATTGGCTGTTCTTGTCGGCTAATTTCATAATGTGCTGTAGTGTAAATATGGTTGAGAACGAATACGAATTTCGATATAATGCCTTAATATTAGAGGATTTAAAGAAAATTAGCTCTTAATAGCTACATATATCCGGCAGAAGCCTACATCTCATCAAAATTGTCGATGAATTCGAATCCACTTGAGATAAACTTATGCATTATAAGATTCGAATTTTGGAAGTGGACACTGAAGATGAAATGGCATGAAATTATAAGTTACAGGGAACTTCGGGAATGAACCAAACAAGAACCTATTGCTCTCAAAAACAAATGTGCGGAAGAAAATGGAAATGGATCACTGGGAAGACCATTGAATGACTTCACGCACAATGCACACTCTCGAGTGAAACCCGATTGGAAAATAATGAGTTATATGTCCGATAGTGATGTGGAAGAGGTCGTGTGAGGAGGAGGTGAACGCTTATAGTTACTGTGAAGCCAGCTCAAGAGCATGAACTGAAAGTGTGCTTCGGAAGCCCTGTGTCACATTCGGTATCCTAGGGAATAACATATACATATATCAGGGGTGGGATAAGATTATTATCTCACTTTCGCAAAATATAAGAAACCCATAGTAAAAATCCTTCAGTGGCATGGATGAAAGTTTAATACATTCACTGAAAAGCATTCGTTGTTATCATAAGACTTTAGGTTAGTTTGAGCTACCCGGTGACTAACTATATCGTAATCGAGAGACTCGTTTTCTGCTGAAATGTTCACTCCTTTGCACGGGCACTTCAACAACCTCGTCCACATTGAGTGGTGGTGTTCTCACCAAATTGGCTTCCTGGATTCCAGTGCAAGGCATTATTGACCAAAATAACCGTTATCAACTAACGAAATTCGAATTGCATTCGTTTGTTTGTTCTCTGACGTCATTATTAGAACTAAATTGGATTTCTAAATAAGGGAAGTTATCAGAGCCTTATATCACTTCACCGCCAAGCAGTAAACTTTATGTTCGTTTTCATCACTTCTGTAAAAAATACTACCAAAGTCTCTAAAACTTCATACGAACTGCGATCAAGATTTGACCGGATAGTTGCAAAATATTTGAGCGCTGAGTGAGAAGTAGACATTTATAAAGTTATATTTGTAAAATCTCAGCGAAATTGAAATGATTAATTCCAACGTTTCGTTCGGCAATCTGGTCCGAACTTCTTCAGGGAAATTAATCGAAATTAACATAACAAAGTTTATATATAAAGGGACACATCTTGTTTTTAAAATTTTGTCCAATCATGAGTCATGCAACATTTATCAATATGTATAATAAATAAATAAATAGAATTGTATGTTTATATAAAAGTACATCTCTTATTTTTAAATGTGAATCAAAAGGTATACTAAACAAAACAAAACAAAAATTGTATGAACTATGATCAAAAACTTTTTGATCTCAGACTTTCAAAATTTGTCTACTTTTGTTAAAATATATGTGTATATGCAGTATATGCAGGATACAATGGTGTGTGTATGTGTATCCTGCATATACTGCATATATACATATATTTTAACAAAAGTAGACAAATAGAGGTTTTTGTATTTCTCAATGAATGAAAAAACAAAACGAGATTGTTTTTACTGACGTTTCGCTATTTAATGCTAATAGCTTTCTCAAAGTATTATTAAACCGGAATTTACAAAATCTCAGCATATATATAACAAAGAGTTATGGGGTGAGAAAAATATAGGCTTAGTTCAACTTAAAAGGACATATTGAAAGTCAAAATAACAATGAAGATCGTTCAAACCAAATATCAAAGGTAATAGTATATCTGTTATTATATCAAAATAAAGTTTACTAACTTGATCATCGTTCGTTAGTCTGGGTCACCCCCTAACTCTTTGTTATATATATGCTGAGATTTTGTAAATTCCGGTTTAATAATACTTTGAGAAAGCTATTAGCGGCGTTAAATAGCGAAACTTCAGTAAAAACAATCTCGTTTTGTTTTTTCATTCATTGGGAAATACAAAAAACCTCTATTATAATGAATATCATATACCCAATGCACAAATTTTTTCAAACCGTTAAAAGTGAACTTGGTTTGAATATATATAAAAGTAGACAAATTTTGAAAGTCTGAGATCAAAAAGTTTTTGATCATAGTTCATACAATTTTTGTTCTGTTTTGTTTTGTTATACCTATTGATTCACATTTAAAAATAAGAGATGTACTTTTATATAAACATACAATTCTATTTATTTATTTATTTATTATACATATTGATACCTGTGGCATGACTCATGATTGGAAAAAATTTTAAAAACAAGAGGTTGCCCCTTTATATATAAACTTTGTTATGTTAACTTCGATTAATTTCCCTGAAGAAGTTCGGACCAGATTGCCGAACGAAGCGTTGGAATTAATCATTTCAATTTGGCTGAGATTTTACAAATATAACTTTATAAATGTCTCTGAAAGTTGATTTAGCATGTTTTTAAGGAGAAAAGTGTATATTATCCTTTCAGCTCCCTTGACTGACATAGCGGCACTGTGGTGAGAGCAGGCTGCTAGCTAATTGATAGACACTAATCTACGTCAATGTCTAGGTCACTAATATTGGTCGTGAGAAAATATGAACAAGGCTGATTCAACAACCAATCACAGCAAACTTAACGTGGGCAAATATGATTCGCATATGGATGGCTCTACTTTTTGATGTTACCCGAAACAACCAATCAGGAGCCTGCGTTTGTCTGCTTAACTTCCGAGAAACAACCAATCAGAAGACTGCGTTTGTCTACTTGACTAAGCTATAATAATGTACAGGAAATATATAGAAATACGTGTTGATTTCCGTAATAAAACGATCTGTTGCTGGTCCTTGTCTTCGGTTGTTACAGCACCATCAATTACCCCTTTTCGAGGTGTTATATCTACTTATTACTGATGTAAGCTAATTAAAGCAGTCGCTGTCAGAAAACCTATAATATGGTAAACGGTGATTAATTTTCGTGAACACTGAACATCACATCGCTTGATAGAGTGAACCCCTCGAAAACTGTTAAGCAGCTAAAAAGAATGCCTCCTTGACTTTACCTACACAATAAGATACTTTCAAAACATGGTGGTGAATACCGTCATCGGGTCAAAACTCATAAAGAGTTTCGATATAATTTCAAGGATCTATTGGAGAGTGAATATATATGACCAGTGTAAACTAGTCGTTAGGAGTTTAAATTATGTCATTTATTTTATGAATAACGTCTAACAGCACTGATAGTATTGATTAATTAAATTTATTTTTTGTTTAATTTTATTACTTACAGCATAGTTTAATGGAAGAAAGTCTTAAAGCTTTGGTTACTACAATCGATCGTGGTGTCAATTATATTAACTGGGATAGTTTAGTAATAGACGAATATTTAGAATATTGTGATCGAGTGAGTGCATTGTGAAAATATATCCTTCTTTATTGTCATTTCTGTATTATCCTCACTTCTTACAATGAAGTGATTCGTACTGTTCATCAGTATGCACCCACCAGGGTTCTAGTCCAGGACGAAACAGATGTCCAGTACTTCCTGCAGGTTTTCCTATAGTTCTCGAACCGGTGTCGGCTCATGATGAAACCCTCCAACCAATCGTACACAATCCTTACACAAAAAACCAACACTCGAATATTTTTCTTTGATTAATTTAGAGTAATCTGTGCATTATATTGTAAGTTGAAAATTAGTTAGGAGTTGTAAGGTTAACCGAGGCTTTCAGTATTGGCATACCTGTAGAACAGGGACGAAAAGACTAACAAAAATTCAGTCTTTACACTGGTATACAAAGTATCCTCTTAATTCTATAGGTTTAAACGCCTTCGATTGCTAAGCATAGCTTAGACAAATGTCATAAAAACTTGTGAACACAATCTATTTGTTCAATTCCTCTCCTTTCTATGTCCTTCACCTACAACTTACAACAGTTATCTATCTCGATGATACTGGATAACTGTAAGTATTATTTCATGTATTAGACTTCATAAGGAACCAACATCAGTCGAAGAAACCACATTGGAAACCAGGAAGCACTTGACGGCTGTTTGAAATGAAATTAATCCACAAATCTACACAAATTCCGTAATCTATTTATCCTTCTCTAGATGAATGTTGGCTACTGGGTGGAAATCCTGAAGCTGTAGTGAGAAGGCGAGTCCATCATGTCAGGGTGAATCTGAGGCCCGTCGAAGGCATTGAGCAGGAGTGTGGGGTAGTGCAGTATCACGAGTTGGTAAAACGAAAATTCATGGGTCATTGGATTCCGGTCCAAGCGGCTTAGTCTTGTAACCTAAAAGTCCATGTCCGATCTCTGGTAGGGATTTTGGGTGTGCATTGATGAACAGTCGCAAAGTAGAATGAAACATTTGTCTAGTGTACCCGCTAATTTCCAATGATCTCTCCCCAGATAACATAGGTTCGTGATGAAGTTTGATAACTGTTATCGAATTATTCCGAATCCACACAAATCCCATGGTCTATGTAAATGTTTTACTGATAACTCTACCTTTATCATCAATATGATACTGTGCTTGAGTTGCATATTGTGATATTAGTTTCACAACCAAACTGATTTTAAATGTTCATGATTAATATTTTATAACTCTTCATCAGGACCATAGAGCGAAGAATAGAGTTACTTGCATCCCTACTCTGCACATCTGTACCTTTCCTTCAGTAACCGTCCAGTATTCACCCAGCAACTCAAGGATGTCTTACCTAACCTTACCTCTTCTTCATGCATGTACCATTTCAACTGTTCCTGTGGTTCAACTTATATAGGGCTCACGATTAGGTAGGTTCGTCTACGGGTTCGAGAACATTTACCAGCTTAGTTCAGCAGGGGGAAATTAAGTGCATAAAAAGCTCGACCCTGTCACACTTCGCCGATACGGGATATCGCATCGATGCCAACACAGCCTTCGGTTTTGTATACGTCTACTACACACTGTTGAAGCTATTGCAATAAGATAGACTAAACCAGAACTTTGTATCCAAAAAGAACACATCCAGACGCTGTTTCTATCGTGGCCAACCTTGAATTGATGATTCTTCTTCTCGCCAAGATTGCTTATTTCTCTTAACCCTCTTGGTTTTTTTCTTTCTTTCCTTATTATTACAATTATTATTATTATTACTATTCGTCATAATTTATGCCCTTCATCTCAAACATTCTCTCAATACTATTGAATTTCCCAGTTATACTATCCAGGCTTATTATTGGTAGTAACATTATCTCTTTTCTCAATATATGCCTTCACCTGTTTCATTTAAAATATTCGTTATCTCACTATGAACCTCTCATTGCAGTCTCACTTCTATCTCCTGTTCAACTCAGACCACTTTGTACTAGCCACTCACTCACCTGACACCTTTTATAACCTTGAACTGATTTGTCAATTTTCCTACCCCACACTCTACAAATCTATTATGACGAATCACCACCATTGTCTCCCATTTTGCAATATTTTGTAATCAGTTTCAGCCCAGAGCACGTTTGTCACACAAATACGACTATTTATTTATTTTTTTTTCCTACACGTTCCCAGTGGAACATAGGGATTCAAGCTAGTGGCCTAAAGTTTCTGTAGCAGTGTTTAATTTTTACAAGATGGGGTTGCTAGCCAGCCTCATGCTCAACCTTTCCTCTTTACCACCATTATTTCTGGCTTAGCGAGGTAAAGGAGTTCGTCGGTGGCCAGGGATCGAACCCCGGACCATGTACATGGTCGGCGAGCATCCTAACCGATATGCCCTCGACGCACACTAATTATTTTGACACCCCATAACTGCTAATCTGTTATTCTACAATACAAAAATGTATCCACTGCATAACTGGCCATTATTTTAACGACAACAAATACTATATTTTATAATTGTAAAGACGTGAAGAGGAAATTTTATTGAAAAGAATATTCTTCGTTCAGATTGACATTTAATTCATGATATGGGAATATTTCACACTGTTATTTTTATTATCACTATTGTTATTGTTGTTCCAAGTCATTTCATGAAATGACATCAGGTAAAAAAGCTATTAAGATCAACTTACTACTGCATATCTGTTTCTTCCCTATCTGGGACTCGTCTTGGGTACTCACCTTTTATGTGGGATGTGAAATGTGGCGAATTTCAACTGCTACACTTTTCTGTAAAGTGTATCAAGTTAAAACATAGGCTGGGACCAAAATATGTATGGCCGCGTTCCTCTCCCTTATTCCAGATGGTTTATGTTTTGTGTAATACTTCCTACTGAATGTGTTGTACATATTGCTTTGCCATAAGCGTGCTGACAACTACTTCGAATCTGATTTCATACACAATCATTTTGACTTCTTGTGTTATTCGTTTCACTTTTTTTTGCCCATTTAAGCGTCTTAAACGTACAGAAAATAACATGAAAGAAATCGATCGTTGTTTCTCTACACTGGATCGTATTGGATATATTATTTCTAAAGTACAACTGTTCAAAGAAAAAGAACCTGGAACACTTGTCTCTGCTAAGGTATACTTTCAGTTGAAAATAATTTTAGTCTTTTTTTTCCAGTAACTATTTATTCCTTTTTTTTTAATTTTAAAGGATTCTCATTTCGCTTGGAGGATTTCATCATGAGCTGACATCATTTAGAGAGTACTGGACAGCTGTTTCGTCCTAGTTTTAGGGGTTTTTGGCAGTATGTACCCACCATTAGGGTTCGAACCGAGGACCTTCTGGTCACAAGTTTAGCGAGCTCATAGACCATTAGGCCAGTGGAACCCGATCGAACCAATCAAACAAAAGCTCTCTATAAAAACCAATATTTGATTCGCATTTTGCTGTGTTCTCTCTCTGACATGGTTTTGAGCTAGCTTGACGACTGCCCACAGGCATTCATTTCTTTCTTACACTGTCTATTTCTTACCACTTTCAGACGACTGATTCGTCGTTTCCAATTAGGGCTCCACTCGAGGACCGACCTGTTAAAAAAAATGTATTTTTGATAACCCTATAGAAGTACTGACTGGTTTGATATTCTCATCTGCGCTGTTTGTCCTTTGGGTAGTAAGTGATGTAAGACTACTAAATAAAGGATTTTTTCCCTCGTTTAGTTTGTTAAGCTTTCCTAAGCCTAGAAAAAGAAAGAAGGTTGAGCATGGGATAAATGAACCTGCCATGGAAAATCAATCCAATCATCAAAAAAAACTACAAAGTATCTGAAAATTATTAAGGAAATATTTTGTATATAGTGACATAATATTACAGTCACTAGTAAGAGAACAACGTTTCTAAATGCTTTTCCATGGAGACGACACCTACCTATCTAGAAAAGCCTTTATGAGTAACAATAGAATATATTAGTCATTTTAAAATTCAGATTTAGTACACTAGCGTCTACTGGATTACAAACCAGACTTGTCACATTCATTCATTCATTAACCTCGAAAGAAATGTAATCGATTCTTTTATTAGAGAATGGATACTGAACAAAGAGTACTATTTGCGATAACCCCTTCATCATCAGGCTATACAGTTATATATAGATTATAGTGAATTGATGAATTAGTGTAATGAACAACATTAATGTTGCTGTTTAAATAACATCGAATCAATAATATTCATAGATTACAGCTCACTAGTATCAACATAAAATAAGCTGAATGTCAGAAAAATTAGGAAAAATGATATTACAAATTCATGCATCAATTTATAGTCTCTACTAAACGTCAGGGCAGTAGTAAGGGCTGGACTTGTTTATTTTGCACATAGAGAACTGGTTGTTTGAAGCAAATTGCAATAGCCTCTGCTGTTTGGAGCATGCGGTGCTTCAATGTTTTTGGTAGTTTATTTGACATCCGGTAGATTATAGAGAAGGATTCTTCCACCAGATGGTTCAATATTGAAATGTTGATGATGGTTTTCACTACACCTTTAATTAGCCACAGTCGGTGATGTTCTCTAGGTACGAGAAATCAAGTTCCTACAGCAACGGCCAATATAACTCGCTTCGCTAGCGCAGTTGAATTGGTAGATACAATTGGAAGCGGCTAGTGTAGCTACTTCATCTTTCAGTCGAGGAATCACCAACAGTCGTGTCTGTCTGTCTGTCTGGATTCAACATAGAACTTGGAACCGAAGTGCATCAGTTCGAGTCACCATATTCCAAATAGCACACAGAGGTAGACAAGAAGATGAGTGAAGAGAATCAATAGAGTTTGACAAGTATAACAGTGAAACAGAATGGGTAATGGTAGAAAGGAATATGAAAGATTACAGAGACTGAAAACGTCTGCGCTGGCCATTGACAACGATTTTGAGCCATGTCACCTATCGTCTCCAGCCATTGATTCCTAGAGTCAGTCCCGAGGGCCCCAACCCGGAAGTCTGAATCTCCCTCCCTACCGGATTCAGTTTAACTGTCAAGGATTTCATGGATTGATGAGGCCATGTTTTTGTTTGGCCACCACTTACTCATTTCCAACCTGCATCTATATCAGCTAGTAATGCCCGCCTGTCGGGGGAGGCGATGGTTAGGCATGCGTGTAGAGAATAATAAGTGTAGTTCGCTAGCATTAAAAGTTTTTTGGACTGATTTTCTTAATTTTTTCGTAATTATTTCGCTTTGTATATCACCCAGTCGTATATAAAGAGGCTTCTCGTTAACGGATAGTGAGTAGTCCTTTTCCGCTTTCTTTGTCATGTTTCTTGATAAATTTGTCGAGATAGCTATTTTCAATGAAAGTATCATATACGATGCTTAATTCATCTTCAGTTACTTCTTCTGGGCATATAACTCTAACTAACCGTGTGGCAGAGGGTCTTCACTAAATCTCTTGTGTTCCTGACAGGAACATAGCTGTGAAGATGTGTATATTGTCCTATGCAAATTTCTTATGTTACCATCTGATTTTCTTGTAAGGAGGAAATCCAGGAAGGGAATTCTCTTTTGGGATTCCTCTTCACATGAATTTCATAGCCGGATGTAATTCATTGAATTCAGTAATTGTTGTACCCCTATCCGAATCATTATCCCAAAGAATAAAGTTGTCATTCATATACTGGCAATAAAATAAGAAATTTCTGATAAGGTTGTTAAATTGTCCATTTTCTAGTTTGCTTTGAAAGAAATCAGCCAAAGTGGGACCCAAAGGGTAGTTCATCGCCACACCGTCCACTTGTCTGTAAAACGTGTCGTCAAATTTGAAATTTACATTCAAGGTACACTTTAATTACAATTCTTTTAGGATTTCAGTACGGATGCCAATGCTTATCGGTTGGTTATCCACTTATTCGCATATGTAGTTAACTGTTTCTACTAGACGTACATTAGTGAATAAGGATGTTATATCCAGAGATATCATGGTTTTGTCCTTGATATTAATATCTTTGATTTCGTCTAAGAATTCAAATACATCTTTGACGCTATATTTCACTATCTTCTCATGCAAAGGTTTGAGAATATCTACTAACCATCTAGCTAGAGCCATCGACAATTATGCATCTCATCCAACAGTTATACGACAATGCTGCACTGCATGCCAAGGAATCCACAACGGGAAACTTACGGAAGCCTTCGAAGTGAGGACGAGAGTGAGGCAAGCTGGCTGTCTACTATCGCCAAAGATCTTCCTGAGTGCAGTAGATTGGATAATGTGACAGACAACGGGCGATGAGGAAACAGGCATAAAATGGACTCAAATAAAAAACAAACTTGGAGGATCTGGACTTCGCCGATGATGATATATGTCTGATTTCCCACAAACTGGAAGATATGCAAGTGAAAAGCCACAAGCTGGCAGAAGAAGCATCCAGAGAAGATAGAACTTCAGGTGAACATAGATAAACAGAGGTGGTGAAGATTCCTGGCCAACACCAACAGCAACAACAACAACAACAGAAAACAATTAGCCAGTATAAATGGAGGGAACCCGAAAGAAACAACCTCCTTTACCTACCCACTTACCTGGGAAGCATCGTCTCAACTACAGGTGGAACTGACGAGGATATCAAAGCCAGAATCGGAAAAGCAAGACAAGCTTTCATTACTCCCAAATCTGTGTGGAGGTCAACAACACTCACCATCAAAAATCAGATCCGGATATTCAACTCCAATGTGAAGTCAGTCACTGTTACTCACTATACGGATCAGAGACTTGCACTACGCGTCATGAAGAGCATCTCAAACAAATTTCAGACCTTCATTAACAGTTGTCTTCGCCCAATACCACTCAAGATCAGATGGCCGGCCAGAAAAGATCAGCGACAGAGATCTCTGGCAATGAGCGAACCAACACATCAGGAAACGATTGTGAAACAAATAGGCAGGAAGAAATAGAGGTGGATTGGCTATACACTGAGGAAACCATCATGTGACATCACTAAACAAGCCATTGCTCGATTGGAACCCAAAAGGGAAGCAGCGAGTTGGTGGTCAGTGCAAGGGTGACTTGGAGGAGGTCATGTGAAGAGGAGATGAAAGCATGTGGGCAGACATGGAGCGGGGTGAAAACGTTGGCAGAAAACCGAAGGTAATAGAGACGCCAGCTGAAGCACTATGTTCCTCTAGGAATTAAAGAATATAATAATAATAAGTAATAATAATCTAGCTAGAGCATGGTGGGGCGAATTTTGCCCATCAAGTATTTGTCTTAACCGTACTCCAGGCTTATGCACATTTTAAGTAGGTCATACTGTCTTGGCTTCCAACTATGAGAAGCAGATTTACATTATCACATTGATAACTTATATAAAGTTATAAACACTGAAACTTAAATGAACACAATCAGCTTGCCAGCATTTTGCTTCACCTACTGAACTACGAGCTGATAATCTTACTCCACACACACACACACACACACACACACACACACACACACACACACACACACACTTACAGAGCGTTTTACAAAGCCATTATAAAAATAAAAACAAATGAAGATAAGAAACGTTTCATTATTTAAACGTAGATTTTTCAAATAAAAGCCTGGATTATATTAAAATTCGATTCAATGACCGAGAAATTACTAGTCTGTTACTCTAACAACTAAGCTAATGAGAAAAGCATTAAAGGACTAGTAGTGGTTCTCTGAGCCAAATCACACTCTCAAATAGTCGAAAAACTAACAAAATCTTTTGTTCGTTTATCGGATTTTTATTAATTTAGGAGTATATGGATTATGCAGAATCACGTCGTGATCAAGATATGGAAGAATTAGCCAGTAAAGTGAGCACAATGGCTACTAGTTGTTTGGGTAAACTTGAAGAAGCTCTGTTCGATACAAACACTGGGCATAGAATGGAAATGTATCCTATTTACAAACGATTTGAATCAACAATATTAACGAAACTCCTTGAAGTAAGTTGAAAAGTATTGCTATTTTCTTTAATAGGCGAGATTAAGTATCTGTGTGGTTGAGTGGCTTAAATTCCATTTTAGTTTGTTTATTACATGTATCACACAGTGAAACAGTATTATTTACTGGATGACGTATATTAACATGAGTGGCTTAAAAACTCGGTTTTTCCTGTCAATTTATCGTGGGTTAGATTCCCATTCTGCTGTCAGAAGTCGAGTAGGTTGAACTGATTTGAATATCCAAGTAGATGGGTTCGGCCGAAAAAGAGTGAAGCGAAAGTCGGATGTTTGGATCACCTTGATCTGTCTACGAAGTGTTACTGGTTGATGTGA
The DNA here is from genome assembly GCA_944472135.2 of Trichobilharzia regenti. NCBI lineage: Eukaryota > Metazoa > Platyhelminthes > Trematoda > Strigeidida > Schistosomatidae > Trichobilharzia > Trichobilharzia regenti. Next base: position 184,321,617 of record OX235262.1, read on the forward strand.
CTGGTAACAAACTACTCATATCAATTATTCGGTAGTATATATAGTTCTAGTGCATTCATGTCTGTTATCTTGATTGCCACTTAGGGTATTATGTACTCGTCGCTAAATTATTGTTATGTACTGGTCGAGAATTTAATAGTCCTGACGCAAGAAAGACGGAAATCAGAAGACCACTAGGTTTGCGATGATACTTCTATTTTCCAAACACAAGGAGAATCAATATGTCACACAAGAGTGTGAGAGCAAAATATATACGAATGTCCGAACAAGTGTGTGAACACAAGTGTGTGAGCGAATATTCAAAATGAACAAATCAATAGACAGTCTTAACATGATTGGCTAATTATAATGGAATATCGATCCATATATATACCTAGCAAATATAACAGACATGTCAAACAAACACACATATTATATATAATATAAGGGGAATATACATTGTTAAAGGAGACAGGTTCATCAAAGTGAAATGGTCACAGACTAAGAGAGCAACAGAATGAGAGACCACCATACACCATATATATATGGATACATATCAGGTATGAAGCAGATTGCATATTGTGACCTGAATAATTTGGATTTCAGAGGAAAATGAAGTAATAGGTAAACTGCAAATTGAGAATTTGATTGAAGCCGATCGATTCTAGGTAGACAGTTGTGTTTTTATGCTACTATTCTGTTGTTATTTAAAATCCTTCCTTATTATTATTTCATCTGGAATGGATACAAATTAGGGGAGTACAGGAACCCTGAAGAGAGCTAAACGTTTAACCTTATTACATGGTTAGAGGTAATCGGTGAGAAACCCTAACTTACCTAGGTTTCGCGCTTGTTATTTCTTGTCAACGAGGCGTATCTGTAAACTTAAAGGAATTCATGTCCCTCTGAGAATTGAACTGGGTATATATTCAGCAGTGACTGTTAATAAATGTCATCAAAGATCAAATGTTTTACAATAAAAGCTGATTTGTCACTTGTATTTCCCATTTTTCCATTTAAATATCATTCACATTGTAAGTATTATTATTATTATTTAAACCAAGTTTGCAGTTAATCCAAATGAACAGTGAGAACTTACTTAATCAATAATAGTCTGTCAACCGAGGCCATCCTTAATAACCCTATCATCAAAATGTAAATAGAAAAGTAGATTTTTTTTGTAAGCTGATATCACTGAAAGAACTTAGAAGGGAAAAGAACAAAGAAGTTAATTGGTGGATGATGACTAATAGGGGGAATCCAGCATGCGCATTTTCGCTCCATTTGGGACTCATCATCTGGATGCACCTACATTCCCCAGTGAGTGATGGTGTTCCCACCAAGGCTCTCACCCAGCGCCTATTAGTTTCAAATGCAAGAGTGTCGCCCACTAGATCACTTAGGCCACAACAACCACCTCTTAAGCCACGGGTCTTGAGCACTTCGGTCCAATCAATCGACGGGAAAATCAAAAATTTGAATCATAGAAAAGAATAAAGGATTGAGTTTTTTGTCTGATTTGATACCATTCAGTAGTACTCACTGGCATATCTCATCAAGGTGATAACGGTTCACATATCATCAATCAGTTTGTCTTTCTCATACGAATAATATGAAGAGGAAAGACGCTAGAAGTTAAAGTTATGTCATACTTCAGTGTCCACGTCCTACAGCAGTCATAAAGTAGAACAAAGCTGACTAATGCTGTCAGACTTATAAGACTTATTGCCAAACCACTCAAATTCTTTACATCATGATTGGACTAGAACTGGATAGTATTTCTTCTAATATCTGTGAATAATTTCAATGTTGACTTCATCATGAACCACTATCATTTAGCAGTCACTGAAGAACAGGGAGCACTGGATGACTGCTTCGTCCTAGCTTAGGACTCTTCAGTGATTCACATCTACAATCTTACCAAGGAATGAAACTGTTCTCTTAAACTGAAGGTCTCAGGTGCGATCCTTGGCGGGATCATGTATGTGAGCTACTGAAGAGTCACGGACTAGGACGAAACACTCATCCAGTGCACTGTGGTTTTCAGTGACTACTAAGTGATGCTGGTTTGTGACGAAATCCATCCTGAAATTAATTTATATCCTAAAAAAAAACCATTATCCAGATATAAACTTTATGGAATCATAGTTTAGGTTCTTTTAAAGGACCATTATATATTTAATAATAATAATCTACTGCTTTCTATGTTGAGACATAGCCTACTGATGATGTATAGTCTTTATTAAACCAGATTGTAGATCCTCTTAAACTGATACTCAGTTAAGTTCATAAATTTTGTTATCATTTCTCTGTTTTATACCTTTTAGGTTGTACTTAAAAATATGCAATCATTTGTCAATGCACTGGGTGGAAAACAACCCTTATTTTATATTGATGTCTTACTGGTCAATTCTGATGTTGTACTTTATCCAGTTAATGCTGATCTCTATAAATGGATGACACAGACACTACGCGGATGTATTGAAAGGTGAGAGATCTTTCATGATATATATATGTATATGTATACAGACAATCGGTATGAAGCCCTAAAACTTAAGATTAGTTCTTCCTGTCACCTGTCAGCCAGGCTTATCTACAATTCTGAAAGAAGTAATGTCCTTTCTGAAATTTGAGTCTCTATCATTCACTGCTACTGTCAGGGAAGTTGCCACTGAGCTTTACTCGACTCCTGTAGAACTATGCTGGAAAGATTTTATATGTATGCATGTGATATAACTTTAACTCCTGTATTAATTATATCATTTGTAGTGTACCTATTGTAGTTGCTTTCATATATTGGCTAGTGAATGTCTGTCTATCTGTTTTCAACATGGAACTTTGCAAATATGTGCGGAAGTTCAAGTCTCCACATTCTATGTAGCACACTTAGCAAGAGAAGAATGTACAAGAAATGCATAATAGAGACAGTAAACAGAGGTGTGAAACAAAGGAATAGTAATAACGAAGAACAAAACAGTTTCATTAGAAATCATAAGTCACAAGGAGCGGATGCATCTGCGCCACTGAGAACGATTTTGAGCCATATCACCAATTGTCTCCAACCACTGATTTTTACCGTCCCGAGGAGCCCAACCAGTCCGGAAGTCTACACCTCCCTACGTGACTGGCTTAAACTAAATGTTGTGGATTTCATTGACCGATGAGGCCATGCTTTGGTTTGACCGCCGCTAGTTGGCTCTTTTCCACCCTGACCATATGTCAGCTAACATTGCGCGTTGAGGAAAGCGATGACTAGGCATACGTAACACATGTCCTAACCATCTTAGTCAATGTAATTTCACAGCCTCGTCGGTTGATTTCCCCTCCTTAGCTAGCACTTGACCGATGTCTACCCTGAATATCGCTCACCTTATTATACCACTTGACACGAGAGATAGAACGCAGGCGCCTATGACTAAAGACAGCTAATCTTTTTATGTCTTCCACTCTCAATGGCCAGATCTCACAGCTGGTCATAGAGGAGGACGGAGCGGAACGATGAGCACTACACCCGCCCTCTTACATAACCAACATCTATCAAACTGCCTTAGTAAAATATGTCGGAACAATGAAGTATTCAGAAAATGTAAGTAAAAAGCTAATGACTAGTGATTTGATCCTACATAGGGAGGTGTAACTTGACCGGCTAGGCTTCAAAGATGCTAAACATCAAGATTTAAAAATCTTGCTTATCATAAGTCGAAGGCAATTACATTGGTGTAAATGAAAATTTTAACTAATCACCTTCGGGTTGCTCACTTCTTCACATTTGTCTAGTATCAACAACTTCTCTCCTCTAATTTTCTCTGAATTATTTCGAAATGTAGAAATTTGAAGAGATGCACCTGCATTTTATGCTGTCGAGGAAGGCGATGACTAGGCATATGTAACACATGTCCTAACCATCTCACTCAGTCGATGTAACTTCACAACCTCATCGACTGATTTCCCTTGCTTATCTAGAACTCGATGCCTAACCTCAATAAGTACATTCAAAATTTGCAATTAGTTGTGTTCTCTGAGCTGGTTGGTTTAATTGAGGATATCAGTTTGACTAGGATAATGTCAAAATATTAAAAATACAGGAAATACCAAAAGTGTTAGAGGATTCCTAGAAGTTTGGTATTCAAACGAATATGCGATTAACAAACATATTAATATAGACCAAATCTACACAGATGGTTACCAGGAGACGCAATTGTATCTATCATTCATGGAGAATTTAAATCAGTTCATTTTATTTAGTATACAATTGGTGGATGGTGGCTAGCAGTGGAATCCAGGATGCCCATTTCGTCCTATTTGGGACTCGTCATCTGGATGTACCTGCATTTCTCAGTGAGTGATGATGTTCCCATCGAGGCTCGAACCCAGTACCCATAGTTTCAAACGCCAAAGCGTTATCCACTAGACCACTTGGGCCACGACAGCCGAGAGCTTCGGTCCAATCAATCGACGGGAAAATCAAGAATTCAATTCAACAGTTCATTTTATGCTAAATTTTGCGCTGAAGATGTTGTCCAGAAGGACAACAAAAGCTTCGAAATTAAACCAAACAGCTCAGAGAATACAAATAATTGCAAATCATCCATCTGAGCTACAAATCTTCTCTATTACATATGTCATTTTCGCCTTATTGAATTAATATTCACTCCGAATACAACTAAAACCAAGGCTGATAGTTCAATGTTCACTTTGGTTTATTTTCCAACTCAAAAGTGAATTTGATTCCACCTATCTATGCTAGACTGTAGAATCAAACAAGAATTTATAGAAAAATGGACAAATTTCTAATAAATCCCACCCCAAAATCTGTAAAGCTAAAATGTTTTTTTTCGTATAACCGGGCCAGAAGCCTAACTAGTAAGTCAGAAGATTTGAATAATGAAATCATCAAACAAATAAGAAAAAATATTACTAGTGAATCACTGCCAAGGAGACATTCATGAAGAATAAGTGTAGTAAGGCAATTAATATAAATAATAAGGAATTCAAGTCGTTGATAGTACTGTTGTAACAACAGAAGACAAGGGCGAAGCAACAGATCGTTTTATTATGAAAATCAACACGTATTTATACATCTTTCAACTACATTATTATAGACAAGCGCAGTCATCTGATTGGTTGTTTAGGTAGACAAACGCAGGCTTCTGATTGGTTGTTTCGGGATTCCTTGACAAATAGAGTTCTCTATCTGCGAATCATATTTTGCCACGTTAACTTTGCTGTGATTGGTTGTTGACTCAGGCTTGTTCATATTTTCTCACGGCCCATATTAGTGACCTAGACCTTAACGTAGATTAGTGCCAACCAATCGGCTAGCAGCCTGCTCTCACCACACTGTCACATAAAAGAAGAAAACCTCAGAAGTTCTGCATAGGATTTTTTAATAAAGCTGGAATTGAGGTGGCATTTAAACCAACCAGAGACAAACATTGTCGACTTTAGAACTAATAGATCCAATTAAGCAGCGAATAATATAATTTACGAAATATCGTGTAATGACTGTGAGGTCACTTACACACGTAAGAATATTTGATTGGAGTTAGGAATTTTATTGTATTCAGCTTGACTCCACACAATATTTTAGTACAAGCATGAAATTTCAAGCATGTGATAACGGTAGCCCAAATTTAGCAGTGTGACCATTATGAAGACAATTGCAGCGAAGAAAATTTTCTTTTCGACGAAGTCATCATCAGCTAGGCTGTACATTCGTGTATTTATATCAAATGGATGGGAAAGTTCCAGAATAATTTCCGGTTAAGGGTCAAATTAATAAAAATTACAGTCAGCAATTAAAAAATGCCATAATAAACATTACCCAGCCTGGTTAGGAAAAGGAGACCAAAAGCGTGTATACAGTTCAGTGATAGAACATCTGGTCAATTCAGGACATTCTGCGCCTTTCGAAAAATCTTTCCAAGTAATATACAAGATTCAATCAAACCTATCAAAGGGAGTGAAATCAAGACATCTGGGCATAGCCGAGGCACTAGCTATACAAAAGCTCAAACCCACGCTTTGTATACAAAAGAAATACGTCCAACCCTTGTCCCTGCCATGGCCATCATAAACAGGCAATTTCTTTAGTAATGACTATCCCATCGCCTTTCTTATCTAAACTTCCTGTTTATTCATGTTATTTTAAGTTTTTCTTAATCTCTGTTTACACTATCATATTTTCACACCCGAACTTCCCGCCTCTTTTGTCATTTTACTTTTTCTACATATTTAATCCCTGATTACACAAACAATTATTCATCACATTAGTTCTTTTCCAAACATCCTGTCTATTTTGTTATTTCTACATTTCTAACCCCTAATTGCACAATGTCAATCTTCTTAGCTATCATGATGCTACTTTGTTTGTTTTATCCATCCCCCTGTTTATTATGGCATTCTAATTCCTAATTTTAATTTTTATTAATTTGACCCTTGACCGGATATTATTCTGGAACTTTCCCATCCATTTGATATAAATACACGAATGTACAGCCTAGCTGATGATGACTTCGTCGAAAAGAAAATTTTCTTCGCTGCAATCGTCTTCTTAATAACTCCTATGACCCAAGGGTAACCATTGATATTAGGTGGGCGTCGGCCAGGTATCAAAACCCGGGCCTTGCGCATGATCTGCAAGTGTCTTAACTTCTGTCCCTTGACGCACAAAGCTAGGATGACTGACTGTGCTTGGTTAAAGTATTTAGGAAACAATTTTAGTCATTGGAATGCATTCACTTACATGTAATCACACAATCAGTTTGGATAGGGGAAAAGTAATAAAATGGGATAAAATTAGGTGGAGGGAAAGATATATATAGAGAGAGGTTCATGTAACGATGGCCAACGTAAGGAAAATGGACGTACAAATTTCTTCTGAACAAACAGGCTTGGCTTCTTCACGTGGATTCCTACTGCTTCAACTGTATTATTTAGAAGACGAACTCGTAAAACAAAATTAGTATACTTGTGAATCTTAGGCACTGTGGTAGTAAGTGTTAGTAGTAAACAAACTAATATGGAAAGCAAAATTAAGCTTCCTGACTAATTTACCGGTCGGTCAGTGATTCCACTCATCAACCAGACTGAATTATTTTAGAAAGATACACGACAGGGTTGACCTGAGACAAGAAAGTGAATTATGGCCATTTAATTAACCAGAGGCGTGATGGCCATTTCATTTGAGATTCCAGAATAATTATGTGGAAATTATTTCACAAGACTATTTGGGATCTGTGATTTCAAACATCCCACCCACATGGTTTCGTTGACCATATGGATATGCAAATTCAACTGGGAATTCACTATGGGTTATATCCGATTAGAATTGGTGTTACCACTTGAAGGACTATGACGAAGAGGATTTGATGAGCTACAGGTGACGTGGAATTATCATATTGTGAATAATCAATTATGGATAGGATAGGATAGAATTTGAGTTACACTTTGAACCTCTTGTGGGCATCATCACTTATCTTTCACTATGCATATCCCGTTGTAACAACAGAAGACAAGGGCTGGCAACATATCGTTTTATTACGGAAACCGGCACGTATTTATATATATATATTTCATGTAAATTATTAAAGCTTATTCAATCCGACAAACACAGTCTTCTGATTGGCTGTTTCTGGTTTCTCGGAAAGTGGAGCCATCTATCTGCGAGTCTTATTTGCCCACGTTAAGTCTGCTGTGATTGGTTGTTGAATCAGCCTTGTTCATATTTTCTCATGGCCAATATTAGTGACCTAGACATTGACGTAAATTAATGTCTACCAATTGGCTAGCAGGCTGCTCCCACCACACCATGACAATGATATTGTCGATAGGTATAGACGTCATTTGTAAGGTGATAACACCAAATTTGTGAACAGATTCAAAGAACATTTCCTAAGTATGTGTGAAACCTTGTGAAAGTCCCTTATATCTGCTTCTGAGACGATACATCAATCATGGTTGCTGCTGCACGCTTTCTGCATTACTGCGTAGTTTCCCCAAACTTCTAGAGCCATCTTACAATATCGAAGATGTAGCTCATTCTGTCACTCATAAAATGAAGATTAGTAGGAATGTGATAAATAATTTTAAATCCAGTATTAACGTCAACCTTATGCTCACTATCTACAAGGTGTGCTAAAACACAGCTACCACTAGATATTGTTCGTCCCTTGCTTAACCATGCAGGATGATGCTCGAAAATATGATGATGAACCTGTTTAATTGTACGCCCAATGTAACTGGCACCGTAGTTGCAGTCAAACTGGTAGATACACAAAGAAGAGGTAGAAATTAGGTAGTTTATCTTTTATTTCTTGAAAGTGGGATAGGGGTGATAATGGCAGATTTTGATTGGTTGTTGGCTAGCTGGCTTCCTATTGGTCTAAAATATAAGTTCAAGTGGTAATCTTTTTATTTTGACACGGAAATTTACAGTCAGTATGATTTAGGGCTTACCTTACTATAATATAATGGCGTGTTAATTCTTTTGGGTGTGAGTGTAGTGTGACAGTCACACGCTATTTAGATGCATTATTGATGTTTAAAGTATATTGAGATGTATGAGAATGTCTAGTAAGTGAATATAAATCAACAATAATTTTCATGCATTTATTTTAAGTCCAAAATAGGATGTGTGCCATTTTGGTTACTGGGCGAATATAATTTCACTACGATTTCTAAAAATTTAATGTCCTTAATTAGTACATATAGATAAATGTATGTATTAACTAATCTCCTTTTTTTTTAATTTGTCAATTCAATGACCTGTGGGATTTGTGCATACTAGGTCAGCATAAATCAAGTAAATTTCCCTTCAAATGGTTGAAAGCGACAGTTTAAAGCATACTTTGGTTGACTGTTTTGTGATGAGAGCGATTTGGAGTCCGTTATAAATTACAGCGATCTGTGTCTTAAGTACTACGTTTTTCAGCTGAGCATTTCCGGTACATAGCATATCCTGAATAACGGTGATTAATACGATTTATCACTTAGACCACAGAACCACCAAGCTTACAACAATTCTAAACTTATTCTAACCTATTCCTCGATAATGCCTTTTTATGGTAACTGAAGATCTTATTGACCCACTATGTTCTGAAATGACACAGGTCGTGCTTAAAAAGACAGCTGCGTGCTGAATCAAAACTTTCCGCTCTGGAGTAACGTTAGTCCATGCTTAATATGTCCTGTGAGGGCTGGAACAACGTTGATAAGCAAACCCAGTAGGTTCGATTTAGTACCACTCATGCTGAAAAATCAGCGCACAGTTTCACTGTCAAACAATGGCAAAACAGCAAGGGAGTTTAATGTTACTATTATTAGCATAGTCTATGTTACTATATTGGTATAGTATGCGTTAATTAGCTCAATGATTGCAGGTTTACCATAATCCTTGACTACCAACATAATAACTGGGAGCTTCAGGCTAAAAAATAAGCTAAATACTAGCATCCAGTGACAAAAACGCACCTACAGACTGCAAAATGAGCAAAACATCCAGAAAAACCTTTAAAATTCAATGGAAAACGAATTCACGAAAAAATATAACTAGCCGACGCAGGAACTCATCATGACCTAGAAACTGACTGTAGCCTCTTTCCTGAGGAACTGCAATTCTATTAACAATGATTTTTTGGAGCTGTTGCCATACTGTCTCTCTTCGGTGCTAAATTCACATTTCTCCCAATGAATTTATCCAGATAACCATTTTTACTAAGTAGCTCTACAATAATCTTGATCTTTTCATTAAGGGAGTTGTATGAACAGATTAACCTGGCTTTATGAACCAGACACTTTACCAGGTTATATTTATATTTCAGAGGTACAAAACCCAAAAAGTGAGTGTACTGACCTGTTGTAGTAGGTTTCCTGTACACACTCCTTCTTAGTGTGCCATCTTCTTTCCTTGCCATGAAGACGTCTAGGAATGAGATACTGTCATTACTTTCTTTCTCTATGGTAAAGTTTATTGCTGAATGGGCATCATTAAACTTGTCAAGGATGTTCATTGCATCATACTCGTTTTCCATAACAAGAAATTTATCATCCATATATCAACAGTAGAAATCCAAGTCGTTAAATTACTCCATTCACTGGTACATTCTCTAACTTAGTGAGGAAAAAATCAGCTAGGATTGCTGCACCATCAGCTTGTCTGTAATATTCCTTATTGAATCGCATTCCTACTAATCTTAATTCTGCTTTACGAGTTCATCTTCCGCATACACCTGAAGTATTAGGAATGTTTATTCATCGAATCAACCAAACACGTGCAATAGAAATAATGCAAAACCTATACCAGATATATGAGAAATAACAATGAGTAACAATGGAAAGAGGAGAAAATATATATCAAGCAAATTATGACAAGACGGAGGTTATGAAAATAACCAACCAACCAACCAACAACATCCAGCGCCAATCACCATCAACGGGAGGGATTTGAAAGAGGCCACTTCATTCACTTATCTAGGGAGCATTGTCTCAACTACAGGACGAGGAATGGACGAGGATGTCAAATCGAGCGAGAATCGGGAGGGCGAGAAACACATTCATCAACCTGAAACAACCAATCTGAAAATCTTCGTCACTCAGCCAGAATCAACAACAAAATCCAGTCGGATTTTCAATACAAGCGTCAAGTCAGTCAGTTCTTCTATACGGATCGGATCAGAAACTTGGCGGGCGGGCTGGTCAAAAAGAATATTTCCAACAGCCTATTGCAGACCTTTATCAACAACTGTCTTCATTGGATCTATACTGAAGATCAGATGGCCGGGCTGGAAAGAATCGCCCACAAGAAACTATAGGAACAAACAAACAAAAGAAGAAGCAATCGCCAACCAACAAATATACAGTTGGAGAAAGTGGAGATGGATTGGACACTCGCTCGCTGAGAAGGCAGGCCGCTGGGTGACATCGCGAGCGTCAGGCCATTGCTCGAGTGGAACCCGACTGATTGGAAAGTGGCGAGTGGGTCGTCGGTGCAAGGGTGACATGGAGGGGGTTGTGTGAAGAGGAGTTGAAACAGTATGGACTAACATGGATGGAGGTGAAAAGTACAGCAGAAGGAAGACAGAATCAAGTGTAGACGTGCAGTTGAAGCCCTATGTTCCACTAGGAACCCAAGGGAACAATAATAATATAATAATAAATTATGAAGCCATGTGAGTGCAATAATATGATTATTAGCAGCAATGAATGATTTTAGAAATTTCATCTAGTTATCAGTAGCGTATTAGTGTGAAATAATATAAAATAAACTTATCTAATATGGAATTCATGACTGCGTAGATTCACTGTAGAATATCCCTTTCGAAGCTATTTAGTCATAAGCATTAGATTCACATGCAGATTTTGAGGTTTTAATTAACTTCTCATACATAAACAGTCATTTCGACTCAATAAAACTCATTATGGAAATAGAGAATGAAATTGGGGAACTGCCTATGTTAGACTGCAAAATACAAAGAGTAACAGATGGTAGGTGGTATAAAAACGACGCTATATTGAGAAACGACACATTCCGAAAGATTCCTTGATTATCACTCAGCTTATCCATTCACGCACGGTGAAACGAGGATTAATACAAGGTCTTGCTGATAGAATACATAGAGGACTTCCAATAACACCACAGGACCAGTGTAAAGAAATAAACGTCCTATTCAAAATGTTACTCGACAACAACTATCCGAAAGAATTTATCAAATATAATTTTAAAAAAAAGAAGAAGGTAAAACCAGAGAATAAAAAGACGAAGGAAGGCAAAAAAAAAACAGTCAGGATACCATACAAAAATGGTACATCAGAGGCAATTCGAAGAAACCTCAAAAATATTGGCGTTCGAACAACGTTTAAACCGATGAATCTAATCAAAAATAAAATAAATCAACTGAAAGATCCCATAAAAATGATGGATAAAAACAATGTGATTTACAAACAGATATCTTGTACCGAGTATGCGTCTAAATATGTGGGGCAAACGTCCAGATCACTTAAATTAAGAGTGAATGAACATAAACGCCTGACCAAAGGTCAACCAAAAGGAACAAAAGCTTACAGGAATTTAGAAGAAAATTCATCAATAGCTGCACATGCATGGGACAATAATCACAATATCGATTGGAACAATGTGTGTATTCTAAATATGAACTAATATGAACAAATGGAAAGAGAGACTTATAACAGAATCTATATTCGTTAAGGTCACTCCGAATACATGTAACAAGGTCGACTCAGCAGTACAACTGTCAACAACCTGGAATACAATTCTGAATATACAAGAATGAATGAACCAAAAAATGAACTATATATATTTGAGTACAAATCATAAATGTGTGAATTAAAAACAAAACAATTCCGACAGTGGTGTGAACACGGGCAGTAATTTTGCTCGAAATACTAACAATAACAAAACTTATCGTTGTGTGTAAACTATTGGAATATAATAACACTTTATTTAATCTGTTTCACAATATGCAAACTTTTTACTGACATTAACAAAGCATGGTTGTCATCATAAAGAATTACTAACTAACTTAGTGAGACTGTGAGTAAACACCGATGGTATCGACCAAAACTTATGTTATAATCTGAACGCAGGAAACCAGTCTTTGGGTTCTACCTTATAGCTGTAACGACAGAAAACAAGAGCCAGGCAACAGATTGTTTGTTGAGAAAATCAAGAGAAATTTATAGATTTTTATGTACATTATTATTCGTTATCGTTAGCACAAGAACATCGTGTTCTGATTGGTTGTTTTCCTACTGAAGATTATTCTGTCATCATCTTTGTTGCCGTTTCTTAGACAGTCCGTTGATATATCTGCTAATCGTATCCATCCACGCTAAGTCTGCTGTGATTGGCTGTTGAGTTCCTCAGTGTTACTGTTTTATCTCGTGACCCGGATTCGGGAAGTAAACATTGACGTAAATTGGTGTCTACAATTTTGGCTAGCAGACAGCTCTCACCACATAGCTAACCGAGATTTCTCTAAGTTACTCACGGTCCCAAAAGTGTTCCAACAATAGTAAATAGATAGCTATTTGCGATAAAATCTGTGATACTATTTAGCGATGGTAACGTATCAAAACTCATAATGACCTCAACAATGCTGTTAGGCAGTTTTTAAAAAAATCCAGAGCTCTCTCAAATACAAACACTATAAAGCCAAGATCAACCGTAAAAAGTACTCGGGAATCAAAGAGAATATCCCCAATAAAGTGGGATTAAAACACTGTCACTCACCAAACACTTCCCTCAGACACTACACGGTCGAGATCCCCTCGGCCAACCTTGACCTTATTCGGACAAAAACACAATTGTAGACTGTGAAGGCCATCGAACAACCTCAAAGAGAGTCTTTTAAATTGTGGATTACACAAGAATAAAGACAAATAATAAAAAGAATTAAGTCAATGTTAGGACAATGATATACAGCCTGGAAGAGAAGAGGAAAATAACTACAAAGTTATTTGAAATAAACAGGTAAGTACCAATATTGGAACTGGATCGTTCAAGAGGGATTTTCGAAAATAATTATCCCGTTATACTGTTGGTGAACTCCAATCTAGGACAAAACGGCTATCAGTTGCTCATGAGTTTTGTATGGCATGTGACAGTCAAATTCACATGAAACCACAGAAGAATACAATGGCATTATTGTAATCAGTTTTAAGTTTTTTTACTTGGGCTTTCGTATCTTCCCAGCTCCCCTCAATAGTAAATTCATGTTTCAGGATTTTTAACCATCTTAAAATATATGTGATGAATGAATGTTGTCAGTATTTAATGTTATCCAATGAATAGCTACTCAATGAAGGATTTCATCGTGAGTTGAGATCAGTTAGAGAACCATTGGAGACGATTCAACAGTACGCACCCACCATCGGGGCTCAAACACAGGACCTTCCGCTTACAAGGCTAACGAGCTCGTAGACCATTAGGCCGCTGGGACCTTGTCCAATGGCCGATGAATTCTAACTTCTGCCATATAAAACTCCCTAAAAAACCAATACTTGAAAATAAATCTAATGCTCACTAGCAACTGGCCCTATTCAGACAGTTAACCTGGGGTTCTAGGGGTAAGCCGTGGCCAGTAGGGTACAGCAGGTTGAAAGTGAGGCGGTAACTCATCGAAGAAAACATTGCGAAGTGGTATCTCTATGTCGTGCGTGAATTGGCAGAAGTAAGAATTCATCCACTGGCCATTGGATCGGGTCCCAACGGCTTAATGATCTACGCACTAACTAGCTTTTTAACCAGAAGATCCTGGGTTCGAATGCCTGTGGTGGGTGCGTACTGTTGAATCGTCCCAAATTAGGTGGACGAAACGGCTATTCAGTACTCCCTCGTGGTTTCCCAATGGTTCTCTAACTGATGTCAGCTCATGATGAAATCCTTCAACAAATCAAACAAAACAAAAAATCTCAACAAAACCAATACTTGAGAATAGCTATTCCCCAAGTAATCCACAACGGGAAACTTACGGAAGCCTTTGAAGTGAGGACGGGAGTGAGACAAGGCTGTCTACTATCGCCAATGATCTTCCTGAGTGCAGTGACAGACAACGGGCGATGAGGAAACAGGCATAAAATTGACTCACACAAAAAACAAACTTGGAGGATCTGGACTTCACCGATGTCACATATATGTCTGATTTCCCACAAACTGGAAGATATGCAAGTGAAAAGCCACAAGCTGGCAGAAGAAGCATCCAGAGAAGATAGAACTTCAGGTGAACATAGATAAAACAGAGGTGATGAAGATTCCTGGCCAACACCAACAACAACAACAGAAAACAATTAGCCAGTATAAATGGAGGGAACCCGAAAGAAACAACCTCCTTTACCTACCCACTTACCTGGGAAGCATCGTCTCAACTACAGGTGGAACTGACGAGGATATCAAAGCCAGAATCGGAAAAGCAAGACAAGCTTTCATTACTCCCAAATCTGTGTGGAGGTCAACAGCACGCAGCATCAAAAATCAGATCCGGATATTCAACTCCAATGTGAAGTCAGTGTTACTATACGGATCAGAGACTTGGCGCCGTGTCATACAGAGCATCTCAAACAAACTTCAGACCTCTATTAACAGTTGTCTTCGCCCAATACCACTCAAAATCAGATGGCCGGCCAGAAAAGATCAGCAACAGAGATCTCTGGCAATGAGCCAACCAACACATCAGGAACCGATTGTGAAACAAATAGGCAGGAAGAAATGGAGATGGATTGGCTTGTCCATACTCTGAGGAAACCATCAAGTGACATCACTAGACAAGCCATTGCTCGAGTGGAACCTGAAAGGGAAGCGGCGAGCTGGTCGTCAGTGCAAGGGTGATTCGGAGGAGGTCATGCGAGGAGGAGATGAAGGCATGTGGACAGACCTGGATTGGGGTGAAAAAGTTGTCAGAAAACAGAAGGCAATGGAGGTGAGCAGCTGAAGCCCTATGTTCCTCTAGGAACTAAAGGATACAATAATAATAATTCCTTTGAAACAACTAACGTTAATATGAAGTGCATATAATTCCAGACCAAAAGTCATATACTCTCATTTATGACATATTCTTTTTCAAACACCTTATTGATATTTTGTGTTTATTTTTATAGTTGTCGATTCTTTTTACGATGGAAACACGGTACATGTGAACCATGTCCGCCTATACGCTCCGAAGGGGATGAAGTGATCACATTTAGTTATGTACAAGAACTAGAAAGGTGTCCTGAATTATTGGAACCTGATGTCGCCTTTACTCAACGTGCAAAACATCTAAATCATGATGTTGTAGAATTTTTAAAACGTTTAGCACGTTATTCACTTTTATGGCATCAGGATAAGGTAAGTATATATTTTATTATTCTACGAAAAGTATTCCTCACCCAGGTGCGTCGGTGGCACAGTGGTAGAATACTGTCCGATCACGCCTCATATGGTCCGGGGTTCTATCCACAGCCACAGACACACTCCTTTACCTCTCTAAACCAGTAAAGAGGCAAGGTCGGGCATGAGACCAGCAGCAACTTCATCCTGTAAAAATAAACACCACTGCTACCAAAAATTCAAGTCTCTCGCTTGAAGCACTATGTTCCACTGGGAACACGAAGAAATACAAAAAAATTCCTTACCCAAATGATGGGACATTTCATCAGGTTTACACAGTTACATTGTGATAACCGTATTTCATCAGTTGTAGACGAAACGAGCTATAATAATTATGCAACCTCATTTCATTAAGTCACATTGTTAGGGTATACAGAAAGAAGATACTGCCTACTTGTAGATATAAAGATACTAAAACCTGGTTATTTGGCCCTGTTTAACCTAAATTTTCGCTCTGGTTAGCTCCGTTCTCTTGGAACTTCAGAGAAATTCGTCTTTCTTTTAAGGATTCCGATCTACGTTATTCAATATTGAAAGTAGCGAAATAAAGGTAGGATTTGAAGTAAAGTCTACAGTTTCAGGGCTGGGTAAAGTATGTTCCAAAATCATGGATAAGACAAGCTTCTGGAAGATTTGATTTAATTCATCATCTAGTGCAGAAACTAAGGTCAAACGAAACTTCAGGTTGATTAGTTAACTTCAATTCCTACTAGTTGACTTACTGAGAATTAGAGGGTCCGTCGTTATTCACCCATAATACAGAAGTATAATATTCGAATACTATCACCACACTGAGAGGTCATAGAAAGAATTAGGCGAAAGTAAGATTTATCTCTCCTGGGAAAATTTAACTGATCAGAAATTATGCCTTTTAGAACTATAGTTGTGTAACCTAATCAATAATTTGGAAGTTGAATTCACGGATACAGTACTGTGAATGATTGGTTACGTATCCACAAAGAAATTCAGCTATCTAAGCTTTGATTTAGGTTAGGGTCAAGGATTTAGTTCACAGATTACAAAGTACGTACTGACTAAGTTCTCACATCTAACAGCAACTCCAGGTGGAAGTGCTTTCGCTTTACTTTTTATGAGAAGTAATATATTAGATTATGTCACTGTCTATAAGATGATTAGTAAGGAGTTCTAGACTGTTGTAAAGCATCACAATAATTCCTGTTAAACATATGGCACATTTTAAAGCATTTTTAGAGTTGGAAAAACCTCACTCTCTTTTACATAATGTTGGATGTAGACAGTTTGTAGGTAAAGGTAAATGCACTTTCTGATCATGAAGCTTATATAATCACTTGGCATTTCACTCGATGAACAGTACTCAGTTGTATATTACAATGATAGAAAGAAGGAGAAAATGCATAAATGATATGACAGATGTAACTGCTATGGTTCTGTTTAGAGTAGAATCAAAGAACAGATTTACCCGGAACATTTCATCACAAAAGCTATGAAGCCCAAAACACAAAAACCATCCATGCTTACTGCTCCCAAGAAACTTCTCTATTTGAATCTACAAGTCAACGGAGATTCTTCAGCAGAAATACTGAGAAATCGGCTGTGCCGTTCACTGAAGAAAACCTTCTTCTCAGCGGAACTCAGACTAACTTTTTCTACGAAACTAATGATTCGCACGAACGTGAAGGATAAGCTTCCACTGGGGGCCTCATCAATGTGCATCTACCAATTCACCTGCTCATGTGATTTGCTATCCAAACGAATCAGCGAACACTTACCTTCATGGTTTTATAAAGGAGAAAGAAGATACCCCCGCCACAGCTCTATTCTAGAACATTTGATGGAATCCGGACACCAAGCAAACCCATAAAACAACATCTCAGTTATCTACACAATACGTGGGAATCTTACCAAAAGAGTACGAATTAAACTTCTTCAAACTGCAGAAGCAATGGCAATTCACATATTGAATCCTGAACTCTGCATACAAAAGAAGTTTTTTCAGTCACTAAATCTACAATGGTCCTGATCTATCTTAACACCAAATACGTAATTTTGTCTTACCTCTTTCTTCTTTGTTTGTCTATTTCTTAATTGCATTATTTTCTAACCCCACCCTCTATTAAATCTCTACGCTCATGATGACTGTTGCTAACTCGATTTTCGTTTATTTTTAAGTGAATTCTACTCAGCTTATTAACTTGACTCTCATTCATTTTTTTATTGAACCCTATCAATTAGATTACGTCACCCAACCTACTTTTGTAACTTTATTTTAGTTTCTAATCAATTAACCCCTTTAAAATTACGTAATTTGTTTGTCAAAAACTAACAATTGCATTAACATATCTTTGGAAATATTCCTTTTGTTGCCAAGACAAATTACTATAAATTTGCGATTTGTACAGCTTGAGAATGATATCGCTGAAAAGAGTAACTCTTTGCTGAACACCTTTTCTTTTCTATTTACATTTTTGACAGTTCTGGCATTCCAAGTGGTATTGTAACAACAGAAGACAAGGGCCAGGCAACAGATTGTTTATTAAGGAAATCAACACGTATTTATATATTTTCATGTACATTTTTTCCCTTCACGTTCCCAGTGGAACATAGGGCCTCAAGCTAGTGGCTTGAAGTTTCTGTAGCAGTGTTAAATTTTACAGGATGGGTTGCTAGCCAGCCTTATGCCCAACCTTTCCTCTTCACCATCATTTTTCTGGCTTGGAGAGGTGAAGGAGTGAGTCAGCCGGGTATCGAACCCCGGACCATGTGCATGGTTGGCGAGCGTCCTAACCGCTGTGCCACCGACGCACCTTCATGTACATTATTATAGCTTATTCAAACAAACAAACAAACACAGTCTTCTTATTGGTTGTTTCTCATAGAAAGTTGACGTTGCATCTCTTTGTGACTGCTTCTTGAATGTCAGGTCATCAATATGTTAACTGTATTTGCCTACGCCAAGTCTGCTGTGATTGGTTGTTGAATCAGTCCTGTTCATATTTTCTCACGACTAATATTTGCAACATACCCATTGACGTAAAATACTGTCTACCATTTTTGGCCAGCCTGCCCTCACCACAGTATAAAGGGCTTTAAGTTTTAAAGCTTCACCAGGAGTGCCGCTTTTCACGAAGTAGTTAGTCTCACGCCTAATTTTCCTTCTTTCAAAAAAAACAACTGACAGTCAGTTAATAAATTTGTTATCAATTAGGATTAAGTCGACTGAGAGTCTAAACCTAGAACCTTCTGTGTGGCTAGCGAGCATCCCCCAAAAACAGTTTTAATCATGGTCTTGATGCTTTTTTTGTCTTCCTACAATTTGCAATACAGATGTTTCTAGGTACCTGACTGAAAAATAAACAGAAAACTTGAGTTTCTGCCTTTTCAAATTTTTAAATATTCCCCTTTTTAATATTAGAACAAGACAATATAAGCGAACAATATTGTTGTTTTCAATTAGATCTTCTTCAGGCTTTACTCTAATTTACATTTTTATATATAAATCTATGTAAATTAGAGTAAAGCCTGAAGAAGATCTAATTGAAAACAACAATATTGTTCGCTTATATTGTCTTGTTCTAATATTAAAAAGGGGAATATTTAAAAATTTGAAATCACGTGAGGATTCCAGTGCATTAAAAGCACTCAGTGAGTACTTAAAGTATAATGCCAGACTTACAGAAGCAAATTCCCGATCACTGAGACATTATTTATTTATTTTTTTTATTTTTGATTTACAGCTTGATTCCACACCGTATTTTTGGTACAAGCATGGAATTTTCAGCGTGGATATCGGTAGCCCAAATTTCGCAGGCCGACCATAGATATCGGATGTGCGTCGGCGTGGGCTCGAACCCCGGACCATTTGCATGGTAGGCGAGGATCCTAACCACTGTGCCACCAACGCACTTAACCAATTGGATACTTTAAAAAAATTTACATTTCGGATATAGAAAGAAATTTGTCGCAGAAGAAATTTGCGGTTGATGAACTCCCTGAGGGTTTATTATTTGATTTCAGGGAATATGTTGCCAGAGTTAGCCAAAATAGAGTAGAGAAAAGGAGAACGAAACGTATCAAATCACTAGACAGTCAAAATCCTGATAAGGAATATCCCTTCATTCTCTCCACACCCTTATCGGTACATCCATAAATTTTCTGGCTTTTAGCGTTAAAGTTTGGAGCTCTGTGTGGTCATTAGACTGACTTTCTATGGTAGGGCTATTAGCCCTACATCCGGACTTTACTCTTGGTCCAGACTTACGACGATCTGTTAGTTAACTTGACAAGGATTTATCTGATCAACTTCAATAATTAAGGAAACAAGTTGTCTGTTGAATTTTTTAACTTAATAACCGGAATTTTATCTGAAAATAGAAAGATTTTAAAACTTTCTTTTTTTGCATTTTTGTTCATATTTTTTTCATTAATTTATTTGTTTATTTTACATTGACAGCAAAATATTGTTGATAAATGGATTATTAGTAAAACGCCAACAATAAAAGATTTTGAGAATCGTTTGAGTCAGTTAACATCTCGTTGGCAGGCATTAGAGCATTCACTTGGACCGAAAAAGTTAGTTTATATCGGTGCTGTTGCTTTACGACTTCATTCATTTTTTAACAATGTCACCTCAAATGTACGTGATTGGATAAGAATTTATCTACGTTATTTATATGAATCAGCTGAAAATTATTATAAGACAGCAATAAAAACATTACTTGTAAGTTTTGACAGTGTTGTTAATATTGAAGTTATGCTAGATTATTATTATTATTGTTTCCCTCAGTTCCTAGAGGAACATAGGGCTTCAGCCACACGCCTTCCCGTAGGAGCCTTCGGTTCTCTGCCAACATTTTCACCTGGCTCCATGTCTGCCCAAATGCTTTTATCTCCTCTTCACATCACCTCCTTCCCCCATGTTACCCTCGCAATGACGGCCAACTCGCTGCCTCCTATTCAGATTCCATTCGAGAGATTGCCTGGCGTGTGATGTCACTTGATGGTTTTCTCAGAGTATGACCAGACAATCCACCTTCATTTATTCCTGCAGATTTGTTGCACAATTGGTTCCTGGTGGGTTGGTTCGCTTTCAGATATCCCTTCCTGTTGCTGATATTTTCTCATCGGCCATCTGATCTTGAATAGTAATGAGAGAAGACAGTTGTTGATGAAGGTGTGTAGTTCGTTTGAAGTGTTCTTCATAACGCGCAAAGTCTCTTATCCATATAGTAGCACTGAGTGACTTCACATTTTGGAGTTCACCTGAAAGAAGTCCTATCTTCTCTGGATGCTTCTTTTGCCAACTTGTTGCTTTTCACTTGCATATATTCCAGTTTGTGGCAAATCAGATATAAATATATCATCGCCAAAAGTTCAGATCCTCCAAGTTTTTTGTATGGGTCAACTTTATGCCTGTCCTCTCATTACTCGATTTCTGTCGCATTACCCAGTCTACCGCCCAAAATCAGGAAAATCACTGGAGATAGTAGGTAGCCAGCTTGTCTTACTCCCATCTTCATTTCGAAGGGTTCCGTGAGTTTCTCGTTGTGGATTACTTAGCATGCAGTATTGTCGTACAACTGTTGGATGAGATGTACAACTATTGGCGACACCCCGTAGTGGCGAAGTAGTTTCCGAATCACCTGTCGATCAATGTTGTCTGCTGAAGGCTTTTTCAAAGTCAATGAAGTTGAGTCAAGTAGAGAGCTGACAGCCATTCCAAGCTCCATTCAGTGATGAAGTTATTATAAATCTCTAACTTTATTTCATGTTCTGTCATATTGAATGGTAATGATTATTATTCATCCCTTGAGTTCCGAGCGGAATACAGGCCTGTTATGTACTGGTCGAGAATTTAATAGTCCTGACGCAAGAAAGACGGAAATCAGAAGACCACTAGGTTTGCGATGATACTTCTATTTTCCAAACACAAGGAGAATCAATATGTCCCACAAGAGTGTGAGAGCAAAAATATATATATGAATGTCCGAACAAGTGTGTGAACACAAGTGTGTGAGCGAATATTCAAAATGAACAAATCAATAGACAGTCTTAACATGATTGGCTAATTATAATGGAATATCGATCCATATATATACCTAGCAAATATAACAGACATGTCAAACAAACACACATATTATATATAATATAAGGGGAATATACATTGTTAAAGGAGACAGGTTCATCAAAGTGAAATGGTCACAGACTAAGAGAGCAACAGAATGAGAGACCACCATATATATATATATATATGGATACATATCAATTTAAATATTTTAAGCATTACTAAGTAATCGAATTACGCAACAAAATTTTCCATCACTTTAATGTCTCATTTATTGTTTAGGAGAAAAGAGCTGTACTACGCAAACGTCCAACTACACTAACTGAAATGAAAGCTTTACTAACAGTTATTACAGAAGTACACGGTGGAGCATGCGAGTATATTGATGATCTTGAACAAAAAGTATCTGAACGCTTAAGAATTATTCGTCTATTTGCAGATGAGGTAATTTATTTTACATATATGTGTACATATATTATTTATTTGGCTTTTGTAAGTTATATTGTTGCAGATAACATGATTAAATTTATCCGGAATGTTACGAAATCCTTGAAATTACTGTACAATAATTGAGTTTAAATTCTACGTTCAGCACAATCGTTTGCATATCAACAAATTCGGCTGACAAAATGCAGTGGGAGTTGTGGAAATATTCACTGCTATATATGTTCTGTTATTTAAATACCAAGTCTTGATAACAAGCGATCAATTAAAGTAGCTCATTATAGAAAATCGTCCAGTAGAACTTGAGTTTAAGTGTTTCTATACTGATTTATCCAAAATAGCTGAACAAAACAGAGAGGAGTGTTTTGGTCTAGGGTATTTCGAATTCCCATTTGATGTATATTGGACCTAACTGCGCAGTCTAAGTTGTAAAGTCGGCTGACATAGAGCTGTTATGGATTTGTAGCCTAATGTATGATAATTTAGTGTTTGAAACAATGAATATTTAGTGCCAGTCTCACTAGATTACTGTCATTTACTGAGAATCCACAAATACACACCTGATGAATCCTAGATAGGACCAAACGCGCATACTGCATTTTATTCATAGCCTCTACCGATAGAGTAAGAGTTGGGAGTTTAGGAATATCAGTTTTATGCTTTCAACACTTCAATGGTTTTTTAGGTGTGCGTCGGTAGCACAGTGGTTAGGACTCTCACCGACCATGCACATGGTCCGAGGTTTGATCTCCTGCCGACACACACCTGATATCTTTGGTCGGCCTGCAAAATTTGGGCTACCGATATCACATGCTGAAAATTCCATACTTGTACCAAAAATACAGTGTGGAATCAAGCTGTAAATCAAAAATATAAAAAAAAATATAAAATAAAGCAGTGAGAAGAACTAATTTGAAGTTTTATGTTTAGCTTTCTAACAAACAACCAAAGAATGTTCTTTTGAACTCACTTGTTGATCATCAGAATGCTTCATATATAAGTAAGTCTCGAGGATAAACAGAACCGTCTTTTATCAAGTATTCTTGTCTCATTTAGTAAAACACTGAGGTGCTGAATCACTGTATGACTTTTGTAAGAATAACTCAAATATTCTGGTTTCTTTTAGAATTGAAACTCATTCATTTACAAGATCCCTATGAAATACTAATAAAACGAATAGTAACACGTAAAAATAAGAGTAGAAATTACTCTGTGTAATGATGTTTGATGGTGAATTTCATATTGATATCACGTGTGTGACATTGCCATGATGAATACAAGGATTACTGTCTGTCTGTCTTTTTTCAACATAGAACTTTTCACCGATGTGCGTCAGTTCAAGTCGCCACACTCCCTCCTTGTAGCACACAGAGCAAGAGAAGAAAGTAGAAGAAATGCATAACAGAGGTGTGAAACAAAAGAATAGTAATAACGCAGAACAATATAGTTTTATTGGAAATCATAAGTCACAAGGAGCGGATGCATCTGCGCCAATGAGAACGATTTTGAGCCATATCACCAATTGTCTCCAACCACTGGTTTTTACCGTCCCGAGGACCACAACCAGTCAGGAAGTCTACAC
The DNA here is from genome assembly GCA_944472135.2 of Trichobilharzia regenti. Taxonomy (NCBI): domain Eukaryota; kingdom Metazoa; phylum Platyhelminthes; class Trematoda; order Strigeidida; family Schistosomatidae; genus Trichobilharzia; species Trichobilharzia regenti. The sequence continues at coordinate 184,345,548 of OX235262.1, forward strand.
CTTCCTACGTGACTGGCTTAAACTAAATGTTGTGGATTTCATTGACTGATGAAGCCATGTTTTGGTTTGACCGCCGCTAGTTGGCTCCTTTCCACCCTGACCATATGTCAGCTAACATTGCCCGTTGAGGAAGGCGATGACTAGGCATGCATACGTAACACATGTCCTAACCATCTTAGTCGATGTAATTTCACAGCCTCGTCGGTTGATTTCCCCTCCTTAGCCAGCACTTGACCGATGTCTAACCTCAATATCGCTCACCTTATTATACCACTTTACACGAGAGATAGAACGCAGGCACCTATGATCAAAGACAGCTAATCTTTCCATGTCTTCCACTCTCAAATGCCAGGTCTCACAGCTGGCTATAAAGGAGGACGGAGCGGACTGTTGAGCAGTACACTCGCCCTCTGGTCGATAGCCAGCCGGATATCACGTCTACTCCAGAGACGGCGTAAACTTGCAAATGAGAAACGAGCCCCCTGTATCCATGCTGAGATTTCGTCAGAGATCAACCCACTGGTGCTGTCTGATACAACTTCCCAAATAAGTGGAGTGATCAACGTGCTCTACCACTTCACCCCCCATTTCTAAACTAGTAGTCAGTGTATTCCAGTCCGGTAACATCATCTTACATTCGGCGGGTGCGAGTTGCATGCCAAACACTCGTAGATTGCAGCTCAAGGACTCTGCATTTTGTCAGCGTCTTCACCCAGAAGGGAGGACTATATCATCTGGATATTCTAAGTCAGCGAGACTACTGTTCCCTGGTAACAAGTCAATCCCTGAGTCTCTGAAGTGAGTTAGGGTTAGGTTCATCGGTACATCTGTGATGAAACTGAACAGAAATGGAGATAATGGGCATCCCTGACGGATACCATTAGTCGTCACCACAAGGTTTACTAGTGCATTGTATGATATACACAGGTTATCATCAGTAGTTCACACCAGTTGGTTAGTTGTCCTTGAGAAGCCGTTCAATTTCTAACATCTTGTCTGCATCAGAACATATTCATTGAATTATTCGGTTACGTAACACAAATTTTAGTATAAAATTGGAAGTGAAAAATTCTGTGAAAGAGGAATATGAAATATATCCAAGTCTGACTTCCTGAATTCGGTCTGGACGTATTCTCCAAGTTGGTTGATTTAACTGTGAGGCTTTAACTGTTCTTCTGGCCAACACTTTTAGCTTTAACTTCAATCTGCTGACTTCACAATGAAGTTTGCACTGAAGTTGTTGATCAGTAAGGCGGTGAAAACTTCGTAGTTTAACCATCCAGCTTATAGAGTACAACCACACCAGAAAAAACCCACTGGACTTCGTTGAACACCAACTTCGTAGACACATCAACAGCAGCATGCACCTAAGTTTAAAATTCTCCATCATTCAAATGAGTGACACAAACCACCGTAAAAGGGGTAACAATACAAAACTCCCACTTCGAATTTAAATATCTTAGATTATATTTTTTTTTATATTTCATATATATATATTCCCATAATGATAATGAGATTTGAGATATTACAGATGCATATAACTATTTCTTGTCATCTAAAAATTAACACAGGAATTCATTGCAGGAGTAAGTTGACTTGATATCTACACATGTTATTCTATTTCATAGTTATATTAATTTTTTTTTGTTCAACGTTTTTGGTTCATCTTTTTTAACTACTTATTGTTATTAAGTAGTAGATGTTTTAACAAATAAGAATTATTGTGCTTAGTGTGCTTTATATCCACTTAATTAAGTACAAGAATTACCGTACTGACTGACCATTACCTAGACTTAACCAAGTATTGCTACTGAAACCTTCATTCTTCTTTAAAATGTTATTGATTATTGTAGAGGGAGCAGCTGAGAAGAGTGTATTCTGGTTTTAGCTATGATGATGCTTTCAATCAATATAAGAAATTCAGACAGAGAAATACAAGCTGCTTTAATGGTTATAATGGTTATATATTATTGGTGTTGTTATCGCATTTGGTTCCACGTTGAAAATAAATGCTCCAATAAGACATTTCCATTTCACCTTATACTTAGCTGCCTTTTTAACTGACCCTACGACTGTTCAGAAGCTTTCGACCCCTCCTCTCACGATCTCCTCAACGTCACTCCCGAACAGATGCACTCAGGTTTGATCGGAGAGTCAGGCGCCCAATATCACTCAACGGTCCCGTCAATTTATGTTTAAGTCCTTCTCCATTTCCTTCGGAATACTGTCGGGTGATAGGTTCTGGGTCGGTTCATTCTCAGAGTTTCTTGTTGCTTATCCGTTCTGATCGGCCATCTGATCTTCAGTATCGAATCAGAGAAGTTATCTGTTCGCAAACTTCTGCAAAAGTCTTTTAGAAATGCTTTTGCAGATGAATTCAACAAGTGTCTAGACGATAGAGAAGCAGTGATTTGACATTAGTGTTGCAGCTCCGGATCTTGTTCCTTATTCTGAGCATAGTAGATCTCTACACTAATTTCCGACCATGCTTTTGACATCCTCATCTTTACTGTCTATAGTTAAAACGGTTCTACCTAGGTCACGTAAGTGAAAGAAGTCGCCTTCTTCAAATTCCTCGGGTTGATGGCGATTGCTTCTTCTTCTTCTTGTTTGATAGGTATCTTCCATAACCTCTGTCTTCTCTATGTCCACTTGAAGTCCTGTCTTCGTTGCCTCTGCTGCCAATTTAAGTTGATGATGGTTTGTGATACTCAATAGTGCTAAAGCATTTTCCAAATCACTTCATGATCGACACTATCTAAGGCCTTTTCAAAGCTGATGATGTTAAGACAGAGATTTGACTACCATTCTATGCTGTGTTTGATGATGACGGCCTTCCAATGGATGCAAGCTTTATCACCGTTTCTCCATATGCTACTTATATTAGTTTATAAGTAATGCACATCACGCTATTTATCAAAATTAAGATGTTTGTTTGCCTATCCTAAGCTATGAGCCATAGCTGTCGTATGATAAGTGTAGTAGGTGATTCTAAGTACTAACCGGTGAGATGAAATCAACTAAATCAGATGTGAAAACACTCATCCAGTTGGACAGTTATGAAATCTAGTGACGTAACTCTCTATTCCTTTGAATTCCAAGTGTAACATAGGTCTTCATGCTTGAGCTCTAAAGTTTCCCATAGCAGTGATACTGCATAGAGTTGAAGCAGTTGCCGAATTACTTCACACTCAGTGGTAACGAAGAACTTTTTAAGTTGAAGTAAAATAATTGAGTACCATTCTGTCCTTTGTTTTCGATGATGATGATGATGATGCTTAATGTTGCAGTTTGATCCACACATGATTTGCAATTCCAAAATGCAACTTTTTTTCAAATGAAGATCTGCATCCAGAGAATTTTTTATCCTCATAAGGATGACGAGATTTAGTATTCTGTTTGATAAGAAAGATCTAGGAAGGTGAATATAGTTAGAGGGAAGATAGAAAACGCGTAACTAGTATTAACCTATGCGATCATGTAAGAGATGCAAGATATGAAACTGCTATTGATGGAATCAGGTAAGTGATCCCAAATCGGTCAGTAACAAAAGTATTGTCCAGTCAGTTAAAACGAGATAAATATAGTTAACTAGGCAGTAAGCCATTGATCATATTCTGTTTTAGTAAACATAGGTTGTATTGAAAATCTAGCCTTCACAATGCCCGGTAGCATTTCCGTGCATTTAATCTTTTTTTTTTAAGTTTTAGAGACATCAAGATGCTGTCCTGTGTGTGTGTGTTAGATGTCTAGTTAATGTACTTTTTAAATGTAAAGCAGTCATAATTTTCGAGTAACTAACATCATTCCCCTGCTAGGAATCTTGTCAGTTATCTTTAAGATTTAATAGTATGAAATATTCTCATAGTATGAATTAAAAATCAATCTGAATGAAGAATATTCTTTCCAATAACTTCTCTTCACATTCTTACAATTATAAAATATAATATTTGTTGTCGTTACAATAAATACCACTTATGCGGCGGATACATTTTTTTAACGTAGAATAACAGATTAGTAGTTATGGGGTGTCAAAACAAATAGTCGTATTCGTGTGACAAACGAGTTATGGACCGAATTCAATTACAAGCTATTGTGAAATGGAAGATAATGGCGATGATTAGTCATAATCGACTCGTAGAGTGTGGGGTAGGAAAATTGACAAGTCAAGTGAATTTTAGATTTTCCCGTCGATTGATTGAACTGAAGTGCTCGGCCTCAGGTTAACATGTCGGCTTCTTGAGCAGATGCTTCGACGATGTCTGGGCATGCAATAAGAATTTAATTTGTGGATGGTGACTAGCAGTGGAATCCCGGATGAGCATTTCGTCCTATTTGAGACTCGCCATCTGGATGTACCTGCATTCCTCAATGACATGATGATGCAGGTCCATCCGGTGACGAACCCCAAACAGGACGAAATGCGCATCCAGGATTCCACTGCTAGTCACCATACACCAATTAGAGTCAGTTCAAGGTTATCAAAGGTGTCAGGTGAGTGAGTGGCTAGTACAAAGTGGTATGTAGTAAACAGGAGATAGTAAGACTGCAATGAGAGGTTCATAATGAGATATTGAATATGTTAAATGAAACAGGTGGAGACATTTATTGACAAAACAGATAATATCACTAATAATAAGTCCGGATAGTATAAAAGGGAAATTCGATAGTATTGAGGGAATGTTTGCATGAAGGGCATAAATTATGACGAATAATAGTAAGGAAAGAAAGGGAAAAACCAAGAGAGTTCAGGAGAAGAAGCATTCTTGGTGAGAAGAAGAATCATCAATCCAAGTTTGGCGACGGTAGGAACAGCGTCTTGACATGTTCATTTTGGATACAAACTTTTTGTCTAGTCGACCATATTGCAACAGCCTCAACTATTTGTAGGAGACGTAAGCGAACTATATGTGATAATGATCTCGGAATTCGGTATATAAACTCGAAGGCTGTGTTGGCATCGATGCTATGTTCAGCATCTATCAAGTGTGACAGGATTGAGCTTTTTATGCATTTAATTTCCTCCTTGCTGAATTCAACCTGGAACGTCTGTTACACAAATACTATTACGCTGACACCCCATAACTACTTATCTGTTATTCTACGTTAAAAAATGTACCTGTTGCATTACTGGCCATCATTATTGTAACGACAACAATTATTATATTTTATAACTGTAAGAACCTGAAGAGGAAATTTAATTGAAATGTATATTCTTCGTTCAGCTTGACTTTAAAGCTATGAATCGCAAACTTACTTCGTCTAAGCCTGTGAGACTAGACCAACTGTTCGCCTAATTTGTGGCATGATAGATTGATTACTGATGCCATTAATCTCAGAAGGACATTGGTTTGATAAATGCGAAAAATCCGCACAAAAGCGTCACACTTTGGAAGAGTACGGATAAAGGGAGAGTGAAGAAATTTAGTGATAGGAATGTTCCAAAGAAAGCATAGTAAGATGAAGTATATTGGAGTTTTAAGAAAGTGAGACAACAGCCACTGAAACAGTCTCCACTCATTCTCTTTTAGCATTTCAAAGACTCCTATTCACTGGTCAGTCTACACCTACTTACGTGGATTGAACGAACAGTTAAGCACATCATGTCTGTAAATTTATACATAATAAGTATATATTTAATTTCACTTAATAACACTTTTTTTATGTTTCATATTACAAGATCCCTGAAAAAATGTGGAACAGTGCCTACCTGCTACGTAGACGTTGGAATGCTATCCTAAAATTCACCGAGGATGTAGTACAAAATATGTCACCCCTTAAAGCACATTTTTCACTTGGTATTGTACATGATGTGAAAGCTTTTCGTAAAAAGGTTAAAGCATTTGTTGAAAGGTAAGCAACAAAGGTAGGAGAACCAAAAGAAATGTTTTATGTTGTGGAAATTTTGACGCGTAGTTAGTCCGAGTTGTCACAAATCTGTTGTGTTTTCATGTATGGGGCTGTATAAGCTACAGTTTCTATGTTTAGGCGGGTAATACTACTCAAATGCCTAGTCTGAATAAAGAAGTTAGGGATGGATTCGAACCCGTCACCTAGTGTCTGAAAGTTGTGTCCCTAAACCAATTAGCCACATACTTAGTAAAATATGTTAACACCAGATACTACAGCTGATCGTATACGATTTATTGTTAAGCCATTAGAACATAAGGGATTTCTAGTGAAACTATACCGAATACTAGGCATTTTATTTAAAGATTTCGCGAATGCGTCTCTTATCCAAAGCTGGAAACTGCATAAGCTTAATTTATGCATCTAGGAAGATATATTCAACACCTACGTCTACTCTGACCTACCAAAGGGTCATCATAAACGTGATTACCCCATATTTTCACTCTTTCCCACCTAATTCAGACTATACCATTCCAATTACTGTTATTGCTTATCCTTTGGATTAGGTTCCGTTGTGATTCTCGGATGACGCGCTTAGGTCATAGTTCGCTTGAAAAAGAGGGAAGATTAGTCTTGAATTTGATGACAACCCCACGTCGCTACTGAAACTTCAAAGATGAAGTTTGAAGCCCTATATTTCACTGGAAATGCAGACAAATGACACAGAATACTGGATACCATAATGATGTATTCTTTTAAAGATGTATAAAAGGAATATTATAAAAATGATTAAAGGTACAGTAGAAGGAAGCCACCAGACTTCTTTTTAATTAACGAATATCAGACACGTTGTCCAACTCAACATAACGGTTTAATTATGGAGAAAAACGAAAACCCAACATTAAAATTACATGTCAAAGTTAATTTCCGGTTTAGAAGTGACGGATACAGTTTATATTTTATGTGATGGATGATATAGCTAGTCTTTATACTGATAAACTAATGAAAATGGCTCTGAAAGACGTCAGAAAAGAACTAACTACCACCGACCTTGAACTCACTCATAAGACAAAGCTACCCACTGATGAGGTTATTCTTGAGATTTATTTGTGTCTCACGTCTACTGTCTTTACATTCCAGAGCAAACTATACACATAAGTAGACAGGGTAGCAGGAGGATCACTGATATCTGTAATCACAGCATATATCTGTATGAATAGTTGGGAAAGTATAGCTCGGAAGAAATATTTAATTCTACCCAAAAGATATATGGTACAGATATGTGGATGACGTCTTCAAAATGCTGAAAATTATAACATATCTCTAGTTTCTTTACACAAGGAGGAATAAAATTTGTGTTTTGGTCAAAAATGAAGAAGGACAATTAGCTATTAATGTATGTGTAAAACTTGGGCACTGTGGTAGTATGTGTAATTCCATATTAGTTTGTTTATTAGATATATCACACAGTCAGTGAAACAGTATTATTATTTACTGGATGACGCAGTTTCAAACACAATTTATTGCAGTTCATAATCATATCTTCAATTGTAATCACACGACTTCGAAACTTGAGTTTCGTAGTTTTTTCTTTGTTCTCTCCCATTTGTCGTCGTTAGCGTAGTAGAATTTTTCACATATCTGGATGGACAGGTGCTGGATCATTACTATTACACGAATTTGCGGTTGATTTGAGAAACAAAGCTTCTGTTATCAATCTCTCCCTCCACCCAACTGGTACATCAGATTTTAAAACTGTCATCCTATTGTATGGTTGTGTGCAATTCCATGTAGTGAGTGCTATGGCTGAACTATTCTATAGATTTCCTATCTAGATTGGTTGACCTAAATAAGATAAAAAAAAATCTAGAGAATAGTTCAGCCATAGCACTCACTACATGGAATTGCACACAACCATACAATAGGATGACAGTTTTAAAATCTGATGTACCAGTTGGGTGGAGGGAGAGATTGATAACAGAAGCTTTGTTTCTCAAATCAACCGCAAATTCGTGTAATAGTAATGATCCAGCACCTGTCCATCCAGATATGTGAAAAATTCTACTACGCTAACGACGACAAATGGGAGAGAACAAAGAAAAAACTACGAAACTCAAGTTTCGAAGTCGTGTGATTACAATTGAAGATATGATTATGAACTGCAATAAATTGTGTTTGAAACTGCGTCATCCAGTAAATAATAATACTGTTTCACTGACTGTGTGATATATCTAATAAAAAAACTAATTTGCAAGGGAGTTATATTAAATGTCAAAATAAAAGACCAAATTAACCAAGATAATTAAATAATGGGATTAAATCCACTTCCTTGAATTTAACAATATAATCCAGAATTGCAGTGCTCGAAGTACGATTTAACAGCATTTTCTTCACTGTAAATATTGCCAACATGGTGTTGAATGAATACTCTTTGTAGGACGATGAGAGGTTTCGTGTAAATTCCAAAGTGTGCAACTAAAGAATTAGTATGGCGAATAGAGAGTTGAGGAGAGTGTGAAGATGTAGCGTGAACAAAAACGAGTGTATTAATAATTCCGCGGAAAAATTTACATGTTAAAACAAAGATTTCGGTTAAAACAGAAAAATATACACAACGTTTCATTTTTTTTTTACATTCAACGAAAAGTGTACAAGTCCACCATTCTAGACAATGGAAAGAGTTTTGTCACATAAGGAAGGGACATCTGGAAGCCTTTGTAGGATTCTTAATGGAGCATAAACTACCGTGGCATTGAAAAAACCTTCAAACTGGCTCAGAGATATGCTTTGTAGGCTAATGGAATGTATTGATCAAATTTGATGATGAGGCCAACTACATAGATTGGCCCACTAGATCGGTGTATAAGCAATCACCTATAAGTATGCCGTAAGTCTATGATTCCTGCCTGTCTGCAGTAAACCTAGGTTTCCGTTATGACTGAAATCTTTGACTTCAGCATTCGATAGCCTCACTAGTGATTATCAGAGGGATATATTAATCTCATAGTCTTTTAGATACACCCTACTGATGAGTACCAATATGTCTGAATTCTTGGTCAACCTAGGCATTCTGATGGTTGGTTTCTGATACACATAAGACAAAGTTGAACTGAAACTTTTAGCCTTCGAAGTGAGGATGGGAGTGAGACAAGGCTGCCTACTATCACCAATGATCTTCCTGATTGCAGTAGACTGGATAATGCGACAGACAACGGCAGCCAACGAGGAAACAGGCATAAAATGGACTCACACAAAAAGGGACTTGGAGGATCTGGACTTCGCCGATGATATATGTCTGATTTCCCACAAACTGGAAGATATGCAAGTGAAAAGCAACAAGTTGGCAGAAGAAGCATCAAAGTTAGGCCTCCCTTTAGGTGAACATAGATAAAACAGAGGTGATGAAGATTCCTGGACAACACCGATAGCCACAGTGGTTAGGACTCTCGCCGACCATGCACATGGTCCGGGGTTCGAGCCCACACCGGCGCACACCTGATATCTATGGTCGGCCTGCAAAATTTGGGCTACTGATATCCATGCTGAAAATTCCATACTTGTACCAAAAATACAGTGTGGAATCAAGCTGTAAATGAAAAAAAAAACAACAACAACAGACAACAATCGGCCAGCATAAATGGAAGGAACCTGAAAGAAACAACCTCCTTCATCTACCTACCTACCTGGGAAGCATCGTTTCAACTACAGGCGGAATTGACGAGGATATCAAAGCCAGAATCGGAAAAGCAAGACAAGCTTTCATTACTCTCAAATCTGCGCAGAGGTCAACATCACGCAGCATCAAAAATAAGATCCGGATTTTCGACTTCAATGTAAAGTCAATCAGTGCTACTCACTACGCGGATCAGAGACTTGGCGAGTCATAAAGAGCATCTCAAACAAACTTCAGACCTTCATTAACAGCTGTCTTCTCTCAATACTCAAGATCAGATGGCCGGCCAGAAAAGATCAGCAACAGTGAGGGATCTCTGGGAGCGAACCAACCAGGAACCGATTGTGAAACAAATAGGCAGGAAGAAATGGAGATGGATTGGCTTGTCCATACTCTGAGGAAACCACCAAGTGAGTGACATCACTAGACAAGCCATTGCTCGAGTGGAACCCGAAAGGTAAGCGGCGAGTTGGTCGTCGGTTCAAGGGTGATTCGGAGGAGGTCATGCGAGGAGGAGATGAAAGCATGTGGACAGACCTGGAGCGGGGTGAAAAAGTTATCAGGAAACCGAAGGCAATGGAGGTGCGCAGCTGAAACCCTATGTTCCTCTAGGAACTAAAGGATACAGTAATAATAGTAATAAGTTTCTATTTCATATAAAATTTGCTTTGCAATTATAACTCTGATTATTCTCTTTCTGGTTTGTGATTTAGCTATAAATCCTCTGGGCCAGGTAATGAATCAGAAGATTTAGATCGGGGTTATGCAAGTTTAACCAAGTTTATTACAGAATGTGAAAAACTGGATGCAGAACGTTTAGATTTATTAAGCAGTGAACGTCTATTATATCTGCCAATATCAACCTATCCTGAACTGAAAGAAATGCAGTCAGAACTACAGAAGCTGAAGCCAATTTACGAGTTGTATTTAGATCAAAAAGTAATTTATTGAATGAAAGTGTTTCTTTTTTGTGTGTTTTCAATGTTTTATTTCACAATGTTTCATTACTGCTTGGCTGATTAGTCGATATTGAAGTGGCTTCCAGCAGGAATTAGGATCACTCGAAAAAACTAATAAAAACAATGATTATACTATATGTTCTTTGTTAGTTAGTTTAAGCCACGTAGGAAGGTGTGGACTTCCTGGTTGGGGTCCTCGGGACGATAAAAACCACTGGTTGGAAACAATTGGTGACATGGCTCACAGTCGTTCTCTATTATGCATTTCTTCTACTTTCTTCTGTTGCTTTGTGTGCTACATGGAAGGAGTGTGGCGACTTGAACTGCTGCACATATGTGCAAAGTTCTATGTCGAAAACCGTACGATATACTTTCTATTATTATTTTACCTGGAAATCCCCAACAGGTGACTGACTGACTGACTGGATTCAACGTAGAACTTTGCACAGGTGTGCAGAATTTCGAGTTGCCGCACTCCATGTAGCACTTAAAGCAGGAGAAGAAAGTAAGGAGAGATTCAGAAGAAAGATAATAAACAGAAATGCATGGCAAAATGAATACTGATATGGCATAACAATGGAGTTTCATTGGATATGATAGATCACGAAGAGTGAATGCATCTGCGCCTTTGAGAACGATTCTAATCCGTATTGCCGATTGCCTCTAGCCGTCACTGGTTTTTACCATCCCGAGGATTCCAACTAGGAAGTCTATATATCCTCCGAACAAATAGTCAATATAAAAAAAATAAAATAGGCTGCGAATTGTGAACAGTGTGTAAACATTATATTCAGTGTGAATGAGGTTACAGGGGAATACTTGAAGAAAGAACAAATGAATATTAATCCCCATTGATTCGAAATTAATTAATCACTTAGTAGTGACTGTTTTCAAGATGTAATTATGAAGTGTATAGTGGAAAATCGTGAATAATGAGATCTTTTAAACAGAATACAAGGTCAGATACTTGCCGAAAGAGTTCAACGGTGGTGTCTATATACTCTGAATTAACAGACACCAGCATTCCTGATCCAATGAATTCCAACGCAGCACCTAAAGAGTGAAGTGATGATCAATTAATCATATGGTCTTCAGTTGTATTCCTAATCGGATATTGAGTGAGCATTGCTGAATACTCCTAGTCTACCGTAAAAAACAACTATCCACTGATTTATGATTTTCAATGGTTTTATAACTGTCGTCATTCAGAAAATGGACGAATAAAAATAGATTGTATTTATATTCGTGGAATAGAAAATTCAGGTGGAGCAAGATCCTCCAAATAGGATCAACAAATCCTTCAAGAGTCAAATAACATTATTCAGCTACTCATAAATGATAATAAAAATTGTGGTTTAAAGTAATAACAGTACTGATAAAGAATTCCATAAGTTTTAATACACCCATACTTCGAATAATTCTAAATGGAGCCACCCTAAAAGTCACTCCTCTGTAACCTAACAACCTCCTTCTCAGGCATGAGGCTAGCAACCCCACCATTTAATCAAAGCTGCTACAGAAGCTTCAGTACGATGAATCTCCTTGCGACAAAAGAAAAAATCTGTTTGGGGATACCGAACGCCCGCACCATGTAAGAGACTGACAAAGCTGCCCAGATTACAAACGAGATGAAAAGATACAGAATTTAAGTGCTGGGAATATGCGAAAGCAGATGGAATGGGAGTGGACTTACAAAATAGTCAACAAGAAGGTCAGTGATCTACTCCGGTTACCCAGAAGACAACTACGAGTACACTGAGTGTGTGTGGCTATCATGAGGTCACCAACGGCAACGAAGGCCCTAGTGCAATGGGAGGAGATCTCGCCCAGGATAATGACATCCAAATTCAACTCAAGAGGATGGCAATGGAGGTGGATTGGCCATACTCTGAGAGAACAAACCATCAAGTGACATCGCCTTGATGCAGGCCATCGCTCGAGTAGAACCCGAATGGGAAGCTGCGAGTTAGTTGGTCGTCAGTGCGAGTATGACATGGAGGAGATGAGAGCATGTGGGCAGACTTGAAGCCAGGTGAAAACGTTGGCAGAGAACTGAACGCAATGAAGACGTTTGCCTGAAGCTCTATGTTCCTCTAGGAACTAAAGGAAACAATAATAATTGATTCACTTACTCCAGGTTCAGAAGTTATTGACTACCAGCTTATATACTGGACGAAGTGTTTTGATATTGTCAATTATAGACTGTGAATACAACTGACTAATTATGGAGAATTCTTCAGCACTATCTGACTGACTCTAATGTAGACAAGAATCTTGATTTCCATTTATTAGTCATGGAAGAACAAAAATGTTTACACCGATCAACTGTTATGTCATAATCAATCGAATGCATTGAAATCTAGCAGTGATTTTATCTTCGAAATAAACACTTTAGAACAAAGTCCTTTTTAACTGACTAATTGACTGGCAGATGATCCATAATATAGAAACTCATCAGTTCAACTATTGCCACTATTCGAAAAACAATTACATCAAACGAATAAACAGAAATTAATGGTACGATAATGAACAAACTGATTATGAGGCGGGGGTAGGGTTGGAAATGGTGAATGACTTTAAATTATTTCACTTGAAGTCTCTAACTATTGTTTCTTAGTATCCCTAGAGTTTCAGTTACACAAATTACGCTAACAGACTTTAATGTCATGAATTCTCTGATCATTCCTATCTTTATTTCAACTTAACTCCACTACCTATTAAGGAAGGAAATGGTTCAGAATGTCTAAAACACGTCCTAGTTATCACAAAATAATGGGGCTTCACAAAATCACCGAATAGCCCTGACGCTACATCTGATCTCATTACCATAGACCGTTTTGTTTCACTGTGACACAAGCGTGATAGTCTTAACAAAAACTATTCAATTAGTGGGTGGTGACTAGCAGTGGAATGCAGGATAACGCGCATTTCGTCCTATTTGGAATTCATCAGCCAGTGGATGTACCTGCACTTCTCAGTGAGTCATGATGTTCCCACTATCGAGGCTCGAACCCAGTGCCCATAGTTTCAAACGCCAAAGCGTTATCCACTAGACCATTTGGGCCACGACAGCCACCTCTTGTGCAACGGGTCATATATTAATTATTGAATTGAATTTTTGATTTTCCCGTCGATTGATTTGATCGAAGTGCTCGGTCTCAGGTTGACATCCAACTGACGAGTCCTAAATAGGACGAAATGGGCTTCCTGGAATCCCCTGCTAGTCACCATCCACCAGTTACATACTAATTGAATGCCCAGACATCGTTGAAGCATCTGCACAAGAAGCTGACATGTCAACCTGAGACCGAGCACTTCGATCCAATCAGTCGACGGGAAAATCTAAAAATTCAATTAAAATAAAAAAAACTATTCTAGTTATACTTAGAATTTAGAAATGAGTATGTTTTATTTCTTATCAGTGTCTCCTATCTTTCAACGGTTATAATAAGGAATAATTCTGACACTAACTTTAAGTCACTACACGAACTTCGTAATGGTATTAATTCTCTCTAAGAGAAGTCACTGGGGGATACTGAAGCGCTATAATACTTTGATAACAGACAAGCGGTAAGTGGAACACTAAAGTTTTGAATATACTGAAGTATTGCTGTACAATATCACTAGTTGTTGTTTTTTTAACGACAACTTAATTTCTACATAACCAAGAGAATGTTTTACCTGAGAAGTTTAACTTAAAAACGGGTAATTTGTTTCAGATTAGGCCAAAATAATCTACCCAGACATTGCAGATTCTCAACAGTACCAAGTGTTTGTGGGATATAGGGCTTCAGAATCACATCTCCTTTCCACTCACTTCTTTCTCTTCAATTTCAACTGGCTCCACGAATGCCCGCAAGCTTTCATTTCCTCTTTATGTCGTCATCAACACAACCATTCCTAAGCCATTTATTCATATTCCGGTGTCACTCGATAGTCCCCTCAGAATATACATTTGCTAGGTAATAGGGCCTTAGTTGGTTTACTGTCTGCTGGAGTTCCCTAATGCCTGACGGGGCTTGACGTTAGGCGTAGAGTGTTCGGCAAACAAAGAAAATCAATCGACGAGGCTATGAAGTTACATAGATTGAGATGGCAAGGTCACGTGCTGCGCACGCCTAGCCATCGCCTCCCTCGACGGGCATTACTAGCTGATATAGGTGCAGGTTGGAAAAGAGTAAGTGGTGGTCAAACAAAAACATGGCCTCATCAATCCATGAAATCCTTGACAGTTAAACTGAGTCAGGTAGGGAGGGAGATGCAGACTCCCGGGTTGGGGCCCTTGGGACTCTAGGAATCAATGGCTGGAGACAATAGGTGACATGGCTCAAACTCGTTGTCAATGGCGCAGATGTTTTCAGTCTCTGTAATCTTTCATATTTCTTTATATTATTACCCATTCTGTTTCACTCTTATACTTGCCAAACTCTATTGATTCTCTACAGTCGTCTTCTTTTCTACCTTTGTGTGCTATTTGGAACGTGGCAACTCGGACTGCTGCACTTCGGTGCCAAATTCTTTGGTGAATCCAGACAGACAGGCATGCCTGACCGGCGATTCGGATCTCAGTATCTAATGATACTTATTCATTACATATGTATCACACTTCAGTATTTCATTAGAATGTGTTTTTCTTTTTGTTTTCTATCTCTTTTACCCACACTTGCCGATTACCTGCTAGAATGCACGCCAAGATTGGGCATGTATTCTATGGAAAGATATAAAGATAGAAGAATTAATGACTAGTACCAGGGAATTTATTGAAAGATTTAAACGTCAGCCAAAAAGAATGCGTGCATTACCAGCAGCTCGTATGATTAGTAATTCACTGAAAAATTTTCAAGAATCACTTGTTTTAATACAATATTTAAAGGATGATGCTATGCGTGATAGGTAAGTCTTTTCATGGTGCAATGTTAAATATTCTTAACCTATGAAAAATAGGAACTATATTTAGACACGTAGGGAATCGTTTATTAGTATGGTTAAATAAAGGTAGGGGAAGCTAAATACAAACAAGTATAGGTGCATCTTACCCATTCAATTGAGTTTTGTGGATGATCATCTGATTTAGGTTGATTACCGGATAGATGATTCCGTCATCTTTTTCTAAAGATCTAACCAATGTCAGCTCATGATGAAATCCTGTAACGAATCAACCAAATCCCTACAAACCAACAATTAAATATCGATGATATGCTCACTAGTGACTTACTCTATTCAGATAGGTGGTTACCTGAGGTTCTAATGAGAAGTCGTGACCAGTAGGGTGCAGCCGGTCGGGTGTGAGGACAAATACTCGCCGAAGACATTGGCTAGGGATGGCAATCCAGGGATGAATAAGGGTGAACAGTAAAGTGCGTCGGTGGGACAGTGGTTAGGACTCTCACCGACCATGCACATGGTCCGAGGTTCGACCTCCTGCCGACACACACCTGATATCTATGGTCGGCCTGCAAAACTTGGGCTACCGATATCACATGCTGAAAATTCCATACTTGTACCAAAAATACAGTGTGGAATCAAGCTGTCATCAATAAATAAAAAAATTTTAAAAAAATAAAAAGAATAGGTAAAGTACACGAGTTGACAAACTATAAGAGGAGTAGTTAGGTTATGCCTGAGTGCCTTCACCCCTTCTTAATGTGAAATGTCAGATGAAATATTCTTTTAGAAATCGCTAAGACATCGGAAGACGAGGATTGGTCAAAAGAAAGAATTGAAAACTTCATGCAGTTCTTCCCATTGATAAACTTGAACAAAGCAAGAACAACAATTATACCAGGATAATATGAGCTCATCTTTTATTGTTTAATCGAGGATTCTTCTCAACTGGTTACAACCTGAACATTAAAACATATGAATTACATTAAAGATATGAAGATACCCTTCCACGATCATAAGGCGTAATTGGTAGGAATTAAAAGTAACATTAGTCCGGAATGATTTAACTGACTAGGAGTTACAAACACTGACTATTTATAGAATAATTAGACAATTAGGCTTGGAAACAAAAAGAACTTCCAACTGTGTCTACCAATTTACATATACGTGCCAAAGCACATACATTGGAAGAACAGAGAGAAGGCTTAGTGTCCGCATTTATGAATACATACATACCAAAGAACCTGAGACTGAAAGGTCCACAACCGTTAAACAGTGCGATTGCTCGTCATCTATTGGACACTGATCATATTGTAGACTACCAGAAGTCGTTCAAAATAATCAACAAGCAAAAGAAACCAAGCTTGCTACGCTTTGCTGAAGCAACTGCCATCAAACGACTTAAACCAAATCTATGTACACAGAAAGAGACAGTGGTGAATCTTGCACTGCCCTGGTGATAACAAAAAATATACAACTTTTATGAGTCACGCTTTTTCGTGTTTAGAAAATTCTACTCTCTCATCTAAACATGGCTCACCATACCTTGTTTCTTTTCTTTCCTTTTTTCCATTGGCTATTAGATAAGATGCTTTCTTTAGTTACGTAATCTACCTTTTTTTGTTATGCTGTTTCTAGCTAAACCTTGTTTCCACATACACACACATATATACACAACCCTGTTTTTGTTTCCAAGCCTAATTGTCTAATTATTCTATAAATAGTCAGTGTTTGTAACTCCTAGTCAGTTAAATCATTCCGGACTAATGTTACTTTTAATTCCTACCAATTACGCCTTATGATCGTGGAAGGGTATCTTCATATCTTTAATGTAATTCATATGTTTTAATGTTCAGGTTGTAACCAGTTGAGAAGAATCCTCGATTAAACAATAAAAGATGAGCTCATATTATCCTGGTATAATTGTTGTTCTTGCTTTGTTCAAATTATAGGTGCATTTTACGCATTCACATTTGACTGTCAGAAAGTCTCTGAAGTCAGAATCATGTGTGAGAAGAAGGTTTATTCATCAAATATCCAGTCTTCTTTGATTCTGAAGTAATTCTGTGATATAATTAGGTTGAGCTGTGATCGATTTCAAGTAAAAATGGAATATTTTCAGTTTGACTGAGTAAATAAAGGAACAGACAGATTCATTGATTCATCTATGTCACACATTATCATTGATCATAATCCTAATGACTCCGATCAACTATCAGTAGTAATAACAATTTTAGGCGAAAAAAGGTTGAATGATTACATTTACTTTCATCATACCAACCATGGGTTTACATAACTGTACGGAACAGACAGTGTTTACTGTGTTTTTCGCCGCCTTAATCCCAATATATCGTAGTAATTATATAATTCAGGAGTTCTGTAATTTCTCTTGACCTTTTTTGTTATTTCATAATGCATCTGGTTGTGTTTATTTAGACTTCTGTTAATTCATCCCCTACTGAAGAGCCCCAAACCAGGACGAAACAGCTCGCCAGTACTCTCCAGTGGTTTTCTATTGTTCTTTAACTGATATCAGTCTGTGATCAAACTTGACACAAATCTTCGAAACAATGTGTTTTCATGCCTTTACGTGAGGACAGAAATAAAATGCTTTATGACGTAATTTATAGGAATACACAAAGTATATATTTCTACTAAAATGACACATTTTATTTTAAATTCCATCAATAGAGAAATACAAAGTAATATCTCGACGTTGTAATGATAAAGAGATACACTCATTTACCACTACTTACATTAGCACGTAGGTTGGAACAACACAGACAGTCCTTGTGAAAAGAATCCCTTGACTATAGAAGATATAAGGCTACTTAGCAGTGATACTACCAGACACATCCTTGCCCCCCGTTATGTCACTGATTTCCAGGTGGTTAGCAGATAGATTAACAGTAGACTGCTGCATATGGAGAAGTAGGGTCAAGACGTTGATCGGAACCTAACATTTATAGAGTTGAATTTATCACCTTACCTCCCATATGTCAGCTTCTACCCTATTTTTACTACATTTGAGAATTTTTCGCCTTATTCGGGACTCATTATCTGGAGATTTATACACCTTAAAGAGTAATAATGTTCCCTCTAAAACTTAGACTGTAAATCCATCTTTTCAAACTCTGCGTCATTTACTGTGCACCTAGTATCAGCTGTTGTCACTTGAAATTATTGCCATATATTTCTCACTAATTGATTTGATTGAACTGAAATCCTTATTCTCTGTCGAAATGTTAACCCCCTATCATTCACTGAAATGCAGGTACAGCTGAAAAGTTCCAAATACGATTGAACATTGTTCTCTTTCCTTCACGTTCCCAGTGGAACATAGGGCTTCAAGCTAGTGGCTTGAAGTTTCTATAGCAGTGTTTATTTTACAGGATGGGGTTGCTAGCCAGCCTCATGCCCAACCTTTCCTCTTCACCAGCATTATTCCAGGCTTAGCGAGGTAAAGGAGTGCGTCGGCGGCCGGGGATCGAACTCCGGAACATGTGCATGTTCGGCGGGCGCTCTAACTGCTATGCCACCGACGCACACGGTTGAACATGCGTCCTAGATTCTAATGCTAGCCATCTAAATCAGGTAAATGTATTTTACCTTCACAGCAGTGTCGAACCATCTGTCTTAGGGTTCAGTATAGCAACAGAGATTAATCATTTCGGCCGGATAGAATTAGTCGATGGGTAATTCAAAATAACTATAACCAAATGTTGTATATTAGTATTAAAGGTTAAACTGACTTATTCTATGCTGAATTATGTTTTATTCTACCTCTCTATGTTAGAATTACCTTCAAATAAAAATATAAGCATCACGAAGAGCTTAAAAATTTGCCCGCATCATTTTTGAAATAAATCTTGACTAGCTTTCTTTTTCTCTTTTTTTAATAACTACACTGATTCAAATCAACAGACATTGGAAACAATTAATGGAGAAGACAGGAATCAGTTTTGATATGGATCCACAAACGTTTACATTGGAAGGTGTATTTGCAATGCAGCTACATGAGTATTCTGAGGTTATATCAAATGTTGTCAGTAACGCCCAACGAGAAGTAGCGATTGAAAAAGTAAATATTCTAGTTTTGTGTTGTGTAACACTTTGCCGTTATAATTATTAGCATTTAAAAGAAGTTTGTGGTGTCATTTGATAATGTAGGTGCATCACTGAACATGATGTGTTATATTTAAGACAACAGAACTTCACGATGATTTCGCATGCTCTAACAGAAATATACTGACTTTATAGAATCCTTTATAGAATCTTCTTTGTTTCAAGCAACAGGATCTGACAGTTAGTCACTTGTCATACCGTGATACCATACCTACTGACCGGTTGTGATATGAATAACTGGAAACCATTGACATCAGAATGTACTGTTTGCTAGCCCGATAAAAGTGGTTTGAGCAACAGATGGACATTTCATTCATTTAGGGCCTAGAACTTTAGCGGCGTACCCCAGTTCAACACAACTAAGAAAGTCGAGTCAGCTCAAATCATCTTAATTCTGGTTATCCACTGGGGTGAATCATCATTTTAAGGAGAGTTCAAAGGAAGAGTCTACAGAAAATTCCTCTAGAGGGCAGAAATATTTAGACCGTAATATTTGATCTACTTGATACGATAACAAGCAATCAATCAGCCTCACGAGTCGTGTATTATTTTGATTAACTTTCAAATGCATGATGGGCAGTAGTTGTTCGTTCATATGATACTAATCCTCCCCTGTGGATGATCCGCCATCCGAATCTGCATTGAGAACATAATTCGACCTTTTCATCTGTAACCTTAAGTTATTCTCATTCATAATCATACTTCTTAAAATACATCAATGTCTTGTTCTCCAAAATGACCAGATACTGACCGTAATGTTCTATTCCCTGGAATACATTCACTTAGTTAATAGGAGAGCTGAAGGCACTTTAAGTTGACTTTGAAGAATTTATCTGCTGGCCACTGTATGAATTTAGAACATTGCAGTCGGCTTCCCGTACAGCTTCATATAGATGTGCATTAATTCAATTCTCCATATTAACATTAAGTGCTAAGAGTATCAGTAACCTAAAGTGCAACCCTCAGCTGTTCATAGTTGGTCAGAGTTCTGTCTTCATTTTAAGTTCTGTTGTATAAACAAACCAGTTTCTGTTCTTCAGTTTATTGAAGAAATCAGATTGCAGAAACATGTGTAAGTTTTTCTACTGTTATAAACAGATTGAGGTAATCATCAGCTAATGTAGAACCGAGAGAATATAAATTCACTCTAGAGAAATCTCTTAACATTCTCAAAGACTCTGATTAGCTATTCACGCTTCTATGTGGATTTCGTCACAAACCAACCTAATTTAAAGAATCACTGAAGAATAAGAAGCAGTGGAAAGCCATGACGTCCTGGTTTGATTAACGTAGCAAGCAGGCGCCCAGGACCCCCAATCGGTAGGTATGTACACTACGGATGAGTCCTGGACTAGGAAAAAAGCAGTTTTTGGTGAAATTCGGTGGAGGACGTCGTCTTCCAAGAGAATGGATATTCATGGAATTTCATCAAAAGACATATACTCCCAAGCCAATCTATCTAACCAAAAGTCCCCAAAAAAAGCACAAAGAAAATCACCCTACCATATATAAAGGATATCTAAGAAATCACTACAAGACTCTTCAAACCTAAAGGAACTGACATCGTACACAAACCAACAAAGTCACTCTCCTCAATTCTATGTCAACTAAAAGACTCAACAGCGAAAGAAGATAAAACCAACATCATCTACAAAATAAATTGTAACAACTGCGAAAAACACTGACTAAATTGGCCAAAGTGGACGTCCTCTTCGTCTTCGTATCCACAATCATAAGCTAGCTGTCAAAAGACATGATATCCACTCCCTCATATCACTATATACAGACAACCACGGACATCAATTCGACTGGGATAACTTTCAAATATTAGACAGGGGAAACCACAAGAATGCTAGAGAATTTTTAGAAGCCCGCCTGGTATTCCAGTGGATCGTCAGTCCATGGACACATCGAGATAAACAAAATTTATCAACCGATAAGAAAGAAACCTAACACACAAAGGGTTAAAGTTCAAGTCAAAGAAACAATCAGTTCCAGTACAAGCAACCTAAAAGGTGTGAAAACACACACAAACAACCAATCACGTCCAAGGTCACCCGTCAGGAGAGATGATTAATAAACTCGTGGAGAAATCTAAAAGCTCACTTCAGTAAATTGAAGTATGCGCTGAAGATTTCGCCTAGTAGGGCGATGAGAGCTTCGTAAATTAACTATCCAGCTCAGAGAACACAACCACATCAAAATCATCCACCCGAGCTACAAATTTTCTTTATCATATCTAAAAAGCTGTTTATTGCGTTTCGGTTTTCACTTATTCTCTGAATCATTATGCTTAGTGACAAAATCCACACTGAAATCAATCCAAATGCGTAGAAGCCCAAAATCGGATGTTCAATACTGACTTTTCAACTTCATAAACTTTGGAATGTTGAACATTAGAATTACTATTTTTGTTAAAGTTAATTTTCACTTCCCCTTAATAGATTATACTGAACCGAAACTCTTGATCTCTGTTGACATCTTGGTTCCTTCTATGGATCCTTCGACGATTTATGATGACTAACATAATGTTATTTGGTCGATGGTGGCTAGCAATGGAGTCCAAATGCACGTCTCGTCCCATTTAGGACTCATCATTTGGATGCTTCTGCAGTCTCCACTGAGTGATGGATGATGATAGTGACTGCACAGGAAGTGGCTCTTGTGGTTCAGTGGCCTAGCGCATAAGGATTTGTGGTTTTAAACGATGAGTGATGGGTGTGAGTCTCAGTGGGAACATCATTACTGACTTGCTGACAATGCAGGCACGTCTAGATGACGAGTCCCAAATAGGACGAATTACACTGATAGCCACCATCAACCGATTACCAGTATTACTACTACTTTATTATTCTAACACTTAATGCATAAACAGTATTATATTTTCTTTTCTTTTGTTTCTAGGGTTTAGATGATATAAAAAATATTTGGTTAGAAATGAAATTCACACTTACCTCCTACACAAAGTGTAATCGGGAACCGTGTTATATACTCGGTTCACTAGAAGAACCTATCCAGTTTATGGAAGATCATATGATGAGTTTACAATCGATTGGCTCAAGTCGACATGCTATACCATTTGTTACTATTATTAGACAATGGGAAAAAGACTTATCCATAATTAGTGATACACTTGAAGTGGGTACCATTCTATGATATTTTTATAGATGTATGATTTCGAAAAGACTTTGGCACTTAAATTTAGTTTGTCTACTCTCATTTGAGTTAGCAGTTGGTTTTTGTTGAGGTTGTCAATCAATTCCTACCACTAGACTACGAGTTCGAAACCCATTCCGCCCACTGAGTAGAGTATGGTTAACACCCACTTAGTAGGTGTCGTTCAGTGCCAGCAACATGGAAATAAACCATGCCTGCAGACTACATTCACGTATTACCTTTGTTACATTGTTTTGAAGACGTTCCAGTAACCTTTAGTAAGAAAATGACAGATGCTATGAAAAATCTTTGTTGTCATTATATTTAAAACATCATTTGTGAGGGGAAGCGAAACGATCCATTCTTTTGAAAATTATCTGTTTTGGACAGCATATATCAAGACAGAATTTAAGATAGTCAGTCAAATTGGAAATAGTATCATCCAGTTTTAGTTCGTTGAAAAGTTCCCAGTTAGTGTCATTTAGCATGCATCTTAGTTTGAGCATATTTTCTTGTGAGTAACACCTTTGCTGTGTTTTCTTGGACAGATTTGAGAAGATATTAAAGTGAGATCTGCTGTATATCTTAGGTAATATCCGAATAATAAAATGATCTGAGTTCATGATAGGAGCACGTCGGCGTACTTCATATAATTCCTCATCATTAATGAACACTAGGTCAAGGATTTTATCAAGTCGAGTAGGGAATTTAACAATATTGGCATGACCTAATGATACGAGGAAAGAACAATCACAGCAGTTAAAATCTCCTGTGACAACTGATAAAGAGTTTTCAAGATGTGTAACGGCGAATTCAGTGAATTCATCAGCAAAATCAGATAGATCAGATGCAGAACAGCCAGGAGTAACATAAATGTTAGAGATGAAGACGTATTTGAATTTGGATAAGTGTTTCGGGCGGCATTTGACCGTTATACAATCAATAAAGTCATTAGAGTAAGAAAAACATACGTTATTTGAAGTTGACCATTGAGAATGAATGAAAGTTGCAACACCTCCACCTCTTTTCTTTCTGGAGCATAGTTGATCTTGTCTAAACAATGTAAAATCATTTAGGGAAACCAGATTGTCATCATAGAGTTCATGGAGCCATGTTTCTTGTAATGCAACAATCGCCGTATTGTGATAAGTATTAGATGATAAGAGAGACTGGAGATGCATAATTTTGTTGGGAAGTGAACGGCAGTTTGAAGTGACAATAACAGGAATGGTTGTACGATATAAAGGTGTCTGTTTAAGTGCACACTGCCAGCCAGCGTGATGTTTTCTCTTAGAATAATTAGATGCATTATTAGTTGCATGAAAGTCATATGGTTTAAAACGTTTAATGAATGAATTACTGTATTTTATGCGATTTGTGATCATATTTTATTAAAATTAGGAATGAAAACATGACTTATTAGATGCAATATGTAGATGCAGAAAAAAGGTAGCCCAGATGTCAAACAGGCCGCCACTAGCATTAGAAAGCAAAAGTCGTCAACAGCTTGATCGTTAAAGTCTAGCAATTGACGCCTACATCCTGATTTAAGTACAAAACCTATAAACAGGAGATACAACTTCAAGTGAACATGAAGAAGACTGAGGTGATGAAGATATCCAGTGGTCAGTGATAACAAACTCCACTTGACATCGATGAGAAGAAGGTCACGTCAACAACAGGCAGCGCTAATACGAACGACAAAACATTCAGCGGTTCATTACTTTGAAACCACAGCCACAATCAACAGCACTCTGTATAAAGAACACGATCTGAATTTTCAATACTCATATCAAGTTGTTGCTTCTATATATGGTTCATGGACTTGTTGCGCGCGTCAGCGAAAGCATTTCCAACAAGCTGGTGCAGACATTCATCAGCACTTGCCTTCACTGTCTCGATACTGGAGATCACATTGCTGGTCTATAAAAGTAAGCAACAAGGAACTCTGTCAGTACAGGGAATCAATCGAATACCTACTACTACCCAACAAATATGTGGAGGTAAATGTCGATGGGTTGGACATACACCCTCATTAGACGTCTAAGTGACATCACACGCCATGCAGGCCTTCGAGTGAAATCCGAATAAGAAAGCGAAGAATTCGGTAAAGATCTGAGTGACGTGCAGAAGATAGTATGAGAAGGAAATCAAATCTTATGGGTGATCATGGAGACAGTTAAAACAAACTGCATAGAACTGAAAGAAGTGCAGATGTACTGTCGAAGGGATGAATATTTAATATGGCTTACCTTCTGATCTGTATTTTCTCCACAATTTGTAATATATCGCATAAATAGCCCCCTTTGCTTTAGCCAAATCTCTCAACGTAATAAGTCCATCATCTTTTGATAATTCAGAGGACCCATTACCACAATCTTTTACATTGTAAACTTCAGTTTAAACAATTATGAAAATGAGTCCGAAACAATAGCTGACGTGTCATTTCATTTTCTGCTTTTGTTTTTTGTAGATGTGGATTGTTGTGCAACAGAAATGGATGTACTTGGAGGCAATATTTATGGGTGGTGATGTAGCTAAACAACTACCACAAGAAGCTAAACGTTTCGAGACAATCGATAAATTATTTCGTAAAGTAATTCGTACTCTTTTTTTGTTAGAAAACAAAAGTACTAACTAGAAATTCATATTTATATCTTTTGAAAACTACTCAGTTCGAGGTGAAAATCCCATCATGGTTTCCCATAGTTACTTAAACTATTCGGATAGCAATATATCGTTTGCTTGATACTGTAAATAGTAATCAAGGGAGAGTGAGAAATCTTCTTGCATTACATAGTACTGACAGATATTAGTAGACGAGAACCACTGGCATCAAACAACCTATTGTACTTGCTGACCAGAATGAAGTGGTATGAATCCTATACGGATCTCTACACCCAATCTTACCAGTTACAATGCTGATGAACTTTACACCGAATCAGCAAAACTGGTATCCAATGGTTAAACCACTTCTACGTGGATAACGACCATTGTACTAAGTTAAATATTCTTTTCTACATTTTATTATCAAACACACTGAGTTATGGATAGAAGTGATAGTGCAGATCAACTGTTCGGTCGATTTTTGTCAGAAATATGAATCCCGTTTTGAAATCTAAGATGTTTAGTTTTAAAATAACATAAATTAAGTCAAATTAAAGTCCTTAACTTAACTATACCACATGTCAAGTGATCAACAACGGAAAACTCAGTGAGGCGTTTAGAGTAAACACAGGAGTCAAACAAAGGTGCTTATTATACAATTGGTGGATGGTGGCTAGCAGTGGAATCCAGGATGCGCATTTCGTCCTATTTCGGACTCGTCACTGGATGTACCTGCATTTCTCAGTGAGTCATGATGTTCCCACTATCGAGGCTCGAACCCAGTGCCCATAGTTTCAAACGCCAAAGCGTTATCCACTAGACCACTTGGGCCACGAGAGCTGGCCACCTCTTGTGCAACGGGTCATATTAATTATTGAATTGAATTATTTTGATTTTCCCGTCGATTGATTGGACCGAAGTGCACGGTCTCAGGTTGACATGTTGGCTTCTTGTGCAGATGCTTCGACGATGTCTGGGTATTTAATTAGTATAGAATTGGTGGATGGTGGCTAGCAGTGGAATCCAGGATGCGCATTTCGTCCTATTTGGGACTCGTCAGTTAGATGTCAATCTGAGACCAAGCACTTCGATCAAATCAATCGACGGGAAAATCAAAAATTCAATTCAATAATTAATATGACCCGTTACACAAGAGGTGGCCAGCTCTCGTGGCCCAAGTGGTCTAGTGGATAACGCTTTGGCGTTTGAAACTATGGGCACTGGGTTCGAGCCTCGATAGTGGGAACATCATCACTCACTAGGAAATAAAGGTACATCCACTGGCTGATGAGTTCCAAATAGGACGAAATGCGCATCCTGGATTCCACTGCTAGCCACCATCCACCAATTCTATACTAATTAAATACCCAGACATCGCCGAAGCATCTGCACAAGAAGCCGACATGTCAACCTGAGACCGAGCACTTCAGTCCAATCAATCGACGGGAAAATCAAAAATTCAATTCAATAAGGGTGCTTACTATCACCAATGATATTCCTAAATATGGTGGACTGGATTATGCGTCAAAGATTATGAAACGAGAAACGGGACAGGGATATCCTGGATCGACCGACGTGAAGAACCTAGAAGACCTGGATTTCGCGCGTGGATGACTTATGTTTGATGTCACACAAAATCGAAGGCTTACAAGCGAAAACCGACAAACTGTTCGAAGAAGCAGCCATTGAAGACAGAACTCCAAGTGAACATAGACAAGACGGAGGTTATGAAAATAACCAACCAACCAACGACAACAACAGCAGGAACATGAAGAGTCAATCACCATCAACGCGAGGGATTTGAAAGAGGTTACTTCATTCACTTATCCAGCTAGGGAGCATTGTCTCAACTACAAGAGGAGGAACGGACGAGGATGTCAAATCGAGCGAGAATCGGGTAGGCAGGCGAGAAACACATTCATCAACCTGAAACAACCAATCTGAAAATCTTCGTCACTCAGCCAGAATCAACAACAAAATTCCGTTGGATTTTCAATACAAACATCGTCAAGTCAGTCAGTTCTTCTATACGGATCGGATCAGAAACTTGGCGGGCGGGCGGGTTACAAAGAATATTTCCAGCAGCCTGTTGCAGAAGTTACCTTTATTAACAACTGTCTTCGCTGGCTCTATACTGAAGATCAGATGGCCGGGCCGGAAAGAATCATCAACAAGAAACTATGGGAACAAACAAAACAAAACAAGAAGCAATCACCAACCAACAAATATGCAGTTGGAGGAAGTGAAGATGGACTGGACACTCGCTCGCTGAGGAGGCAGGCCGCTGGGTGGCATCATGCGCGTCAGGCCATTGCTCGAGTGGAACCAGGCCGAAAAGGAAGCGGTGAGTGGGACGTCAGTGCAAGGGTGGGTGACATGGAGGAGATCGTGTGAAGAGAGAGGAGTTGAAACAGTATGGACTAACATGGATGGAGGTGAAAAGTACAGCAGAAGGAAGACAGAAGCGAGTGGAGACGTGCAGTTGAAGCCCTATGTTTCACTAGGAACCCAAGGGAACAATAATAATAATAACAACTATACTATTGAAATATATGTCTAGAATAGATGAGACGTATGACAAGGAAAACAAAAATCAATTAGGAAAATCTCTTAGAGCATGACATCCGCGACGGACAGTAATCCAGAAAGCACTATGGGAAGAAAATTGTGAGTACAGTCAATAATAAATTAATTCAGAGGTCAGATATTTTAGTAAACATTTGTTTCAACAGTGACTGGAAGCAATAATCGCTTGCTTGTTTACATTTCTTCGTGTACACTGCATTGATGAGTCCTACCTGGGACGAAACATGCGTCTCCAATTTCACTATTACATATCATCAACCAGATAACATATTTTAATTTCACTCACATGCTTATCAAGTGATGACTACATAAATTACATATAATTGGTATTATGCTGTTTGTACAGAGCCGTGGTTTGAAAAATAGAGTAGAAGAACCAAAGAAGAAAAACATTTACAATAAATTTAATTGAGGTTTTTAGCCAACAAACAAGGAATAAAAAAAATAAAAACTACTGTCCATGCGGTAGGCGATTTCATCATAAATAACATGTACTTCATAACTATAGCAATTCAAAACCCCATGAAATCAACTCATATATGTTTCAACAAGCTCCTAAAGTGAATCAAAGGTAGCGGTAGCCTTTCCCTATTCACAGATGTACGTGTGTTTAAAAGTTTTCGTCTGCGGAGAACCTAAGTTCTAAGTTTCCCGTTGATTAAATTATACTTTACATCATAAGTTAAAAAATTTTCAGCGGTATCAAGTCGCCTAGCTTGCAAACTTAGTCAGTTGATTTCTGTCAGCATCAACGACTAGATGACAACACTTTCTTGAGTTATATGCCTTCTGTAGTTTCAGTCTTTTGGTAACTTCACTTCATATCCTTACGGTTATATACTTCTGTTAAAGGTCAAGGAAGTGACAATAAGGTCAATTTTTCATATCACCTGGTAATAAAACATGCGAATTTACTTATCGAGCGAAATACGACGGGAGTAAAACAAGCTGGCTGTCTACTATCTACAATGATTTTCCTGATTGTGAGGGGTAGACTGGATGATGCAAAAGACATAAAATGGATCCACACAAAAAACTTGATATATTTATAACTGATTTGACACAAACTGCAAGATATGCAAGTGAAAAGCAACAAGCTGGCGGAAGATGAAGCATCCAGAGAAGATAGGACTTCCTTCAGGTGAACATAGAGAAAAGCGAAGTAGGTGATGAAGACTCCTGGTAAACAGAAACAGCAACAACAACAACAGACAATGGACAATAATCAGTCAGCATAAATGAGAGGAATCTGAAAGAACCAATCTCCTTCACCTACCTACCTACCTGGGAAGCATCGTTTCAACTACAGGCAGACGGAACTGACGAGGATATCAAGGCGAGGATCGGTAGAGCGAGGCAATCTTCTATTACTCTCAAATGTGTGTGGAGATCAAAAGCACTCAGTAAGAAAAATAAGATCCGGATTCTCAACTCCAATGTGAAGTCAGTGCTACTATACAGATGGATCAGAGACTTGGAGCATCACGAAGAGCACCTCAGACAGACTACACACCTTCATCAACAGCTGTCTTTGCTCAGTACTACTCAAGATCAGATGGCCGGCCAGGAAAGATCACGAACAGTGAGGGATCTCTGGCAATAAGCGAACCAACCCAGCAGGAGCCGATTGTGCAACAAATGTGGAGGAAGACATGGAGGTGGATCGGCCATACTTCGAGAAAACAAACCATCAAACGAGTGACATCGCACGCCAGTCCATCGCTTTCGAGTGGAACCCGAACGCAAAGTGGCGAGTTGGCCGTCCAAGGGTGACATGCAGGAGGGGATGTGAAGGGGAGACAAGAGCATGTGGGGACGTGTGGATCCAGGTGAAAACGTTTGTGGAGAACTGAAAGCAATGTAGATGTTCTCCTGAAGCCCTATGTTCCTCTAGGAACCAAAGGAAACAATGATAATAATAACGACAATAAATGATGAACATCGTTCAGATATGGTTACTATTAAGTGATACGATTGATACATTCATGTGACGATGGGCGAGGTAAGGAAACAAGGCTGTAAAAATTTCTTCTAAACACATGGTTTTGGCTTCTTCAGGTGGATTCCGATGGCTTCAGCTGTATGTAGAAGACAAACACGTCAAGGAAAATTAGGATTAGTGGGAATGCGATAAATGATTTTAAATGTTGTATTAACATAGCCCTTATACTCACTACCTACAAGGTGCGCTAAAACAGAACTACGAATAGATCTTGTTCGTCCATTGCTTAATCATGTTGGATGATGTTCGGAAATACGATGATGATGAGCCTGTCTAATTGTATGCCCTATGTATCTGGCTCCGCAGCTGCAGTCAAGCCGGTAGATACACATGCACGAGTCAAAATTAACTAGTTTGTCCTCATTTGTCGAACGTAGAGTAGGAGTGGTAGAGAAGAGACAACGTAACTCTGCTACACACTGAAGTCTCTTTTAACTTCATTCCTCAGGTGCTATGTTGCTATTTCGCTGATATTGTCACCGAGAAAATGCAATTCTATGAACAATGGATTTTTGGAAGTGTTGCCATACTGTCTCTCCTTGTTGCTAAATTCACGTATCTCTCAATGAATTTATCTGGATAACCATTTTTACTAAATAACTCTCTAATATTCTTAATCTCCTCATTGAGGAAGTCGTCTGAAGAGATTAACCTAGCTCTATGAACCAGACACTTTACCCGGTTACGTTTATATTTCAAAGGTGCAATATGAATTACTTACCAAGTTACTGTACAAGATGCAGGAAAGTAAGTTGTAGGCCACGGTAATTGTAAACAACCAATTTTTAAAGGTTGTACTATTGGAATTCGACCGGTCGATCTGATGTAAACAAGACACTAAGCCAAAATAATTCAGATGAAAGCAAATTTACCTAGATAAGACAACTTATGTTTGCATGTTGACTAATTAGCACAGGGTTCTACTACTTCATTAATAAAAAGAATGATTTGCCCAATAAATCGTCTTTCATTGGTTGTAGGATTTTATCATGAGCTGACAACAGTTTGGAGAACCATTGGGAAATCATTTGGAAGTCCTGGACAACTTTCTCGTCCTAGTTTGAGACACTTCAGTAACATGTACTCATCGGGGTACTTTGGCTGATGTCAGCTCATGATGAAATCCTCCAATCAATGAAATAAAAAATCTCAACAAAACCAATACCTGAAAGCCGTCTTTCACTTGCTTTCACTGCTGTCGTTTCTACAAGTGGAACATTCATTCCATAATGGAGAAAACTTATTTTGATAAAGTCTCACAGTTTTGTTATACAGTCATACTTACTGATGACAATGTTTCGAGCACAGTTTATTGCTGCTCATAATCATAACAAGTTACCTACACAACTTTCTAACTTCATTTGTATAATTCCATCATTTTTCACCTCTTGATTTGACGGGTAGTAGAATTTCCCATATCTCTTTCCTATATTATTCACTAGAAAGATCAAAAAGACCAAAAGTAGAATAAAAATAATGGTGGAACTAATAATGATAGGAAGAATATAAGGCATCTACAGTTTAACTATATAACTAGGGGACATCTGATACCCTCATTAAAGCAGGAGTTAGGATGGCATTTAAACTTACAAACACACTTAGAGACAAGCTCTGTAGGTTGAATGACCCTGTTGACCCAATTAGACAAAAAATATTATTCACACAATACCTGACAATAACTGTGATGTCAATTACATAGGGCAAACTGGTAGATCGGGAGTAGTCAGATTGTCAGAACGTAAGAATTTAACTAAGGTAAGAATGTTTGATCCCATCCGTGAAGATAAGTAATTTAGAAAAACGCTCAGCAATTGCAGTACATACATTAACACAAACACACAATAGAGTGGGAAATACAAAAACCTTTATTATAAAGAGTGGCAGAAGGTTAAAATTCTAAAAATTAATATAGGTACGTTGAGAGAGGAGTTGATTACTGAATCCTTGTTCATCGAATCTACACCAAACACATGGCATAGGAATGACTCATCACTCGAAGCGGAAATATGGAAAATACTATTACCAATCAATTCAAGCGATGAAATATAATAATGGAATTATATGGACGAAGTTAGAAAAGTGTGTGTGAGTAGTGCCTTGATATGATGACTAGGAGCAGGGTAATAAATTGTGCTTGAAAGGTGGTCATCAGTAAATATTACTGTATAACAACACTGTGAGACTTTATCAAAATAAACTTTCTCCATAGTGAAACTATACGGTAGCACAGTGCACAAGTTTTATCCTTATATCAATGGAACATTTATTATTGCACAAAATGACACACACTTCTGAAATATTGATTTTAATATCACCATTTTACCTATTCTTCTTTTTACTGTTCACCCTTATTCCTATGCCATACTTCGTAGAACTCTGAAGACTAGCTGTGAGTAGGGCAAGTGGAATCCCATTGGGCCATCTCGTTGATATTGTCATTGATAGGCACTTAATATCATGTAAAACATTTGCTAAAGGAATTTTGTCAGACTGTGAGCATCCACTTTACTTACCCTCAGCTTCAACCTTGTGTCTCCTCAGGTAAAACAAGAAGTCTTTTCAGAAGACTTTATGCACGTACGTCTAAGTATAAAAGTTCAACTATACCATATTTCTCAGCACGTACTTTATGTGATGAAAATAGTGTCAGGCATGAACTAACTAAACTTCTTCGCACTACTAAATAAACCATTTCTTCCACCCTTACAGTACCAAACTTGATTGTTATTGTATTTCTTATATTTATAATCCTCTCAGTGTTTTGTTATTTATTTTTTTTATTAAGTGTGAACATCATTTAAGCTGTTTTATAACTGTTAATTTTGTATTTCCCCTCACCATGCTGCTATATCAATAGAACATTAGATTCAAAACACTATAACATGCTAAAATTTCCAAACTGTTTGAAACAAACTCACTGTTATTATTATTATTAATATTTAATGATTTCAATTCGTGCTTCGAATATTTTTGACTTTATATCGTAAACACGGACAAATTCCTCCGGTTGCTTTTGTTTTAATTTTATTTATATTTTAAGTAAATCAGATGCCATAGTGTGACAAATGCTTAGAATTCCATTCTGTATTATAAATACTGTTTTGGAATAAAGCAGATTATTATTATTATTACTGTTTAGCTAGCAGTAAGATCCAGAATGCAAATTTCATCCCATTTAGGACTTCTTAGGTGAATGTACCTTCGTCCCGAGTAAATGATAGTGTTCTCATTCCCATCATCCTAATTTATCGATTCAAGCATTCAACGCCTTTTGTAATCTCTCTATTATATTCACCCAATATATTCTTTTCTTTTTTTTATCTAGATTATGCGTCAAACTAAAGAATCCCAGTTTGTGCTAAAAAGTTGTCTAATTGAACATAAACTTGACCCATTGAAATCATTGAGTCGTGATTTAGAATTATGTCAAAAAGCATTAAACGATTATTTGGATTCAAAAAGGAATGCTTTCCCAAGATTTTATTTTATATCAGATGATGAAGTATTAGGCATACTTGGTGGAAAAGAACCTGAAGTAATCCAAGAGCATATTGTTAAAGTGGGTTACGCTGCTTTATATATATATATGCCTTTTTGCATAATATTTACTACTTTTTTGACGTCTTCATCTTGATATGTTGTTAAAATTGGAATTTTCATCAGTTTCTTCTGTGTGTGTGTGATACTGTAGAAATTTAAGACTGGTAATTATAAGGCTGCACTTCTATCGTCTACGAAAATTTCTTAACCCACTTAAAGTCAAGCGGAGTTGGCTTCATATTCAGTCATTTCATGTGAAATATACAAACATCCTGTGGTGTTTTTTTTAACAGTTGCCAGCTGTCGTAGGACCCGATCCAATGGCCAGTCCATGAATTCTAACTTCTGCCAATTCACGATATAGCGCGACCACTAACCAGTGTCTTCAGCGAGTATTTGTCCTCACACCCGACCTGCTGCACCCTACTGGTCATGACTTCCCACTTGAATATCAATGAGATGCTCACTGGCGACTGGTCCTATTCAGGTAGGTAGTTACCTGGGGTTCTAGTGGAAAGTCATGAGCATTAGGGTGGAGCAGGTCGGGTGTGAGGACAAATACTCGCCGAAGACATTAGCTAGTGGTCACGCTATATCGTGAGTTGGCAGAAGTTAGAATTCATAGGCTGGCTGACCATTGGATCGGGTCCCAGTGGCTTAATGGTCTACGACCTCGCCTTGAAACCAGAAAGTCCTGGGTTCGAACCTCCTGTGGTGGGTGCGTATTGCTGAAGAGTCCCAAACTAGGACGAAACAGCTGTCCAGTACTCCCTGTTGGTTTTCCAATGGTTCTCTAACTAATATCAGCTCATGATGAAATCTTTTAACCGATCAATCAAATCCCTACAAACCAATACTTAAAATGTAGAAGTATCTGGAAATG
The DNA here is from genome assembly GCA_944472135.2 of Trichobilharzia regenti. Classification (NCBI taxonomy): domain Eukaryota; kingdom Metazoa; phylum Platyhelminthes; class Trematoda; order Strigeidida; family Schistosomatidae; genus Trichobilharzia; species Trichobilharzia regenti. Next base: position 184,379,813 of record OX235262.1, read on the forward strand.
CTAATAGAAGAGAAACTAAACATATTTTACGCTAATCAAAAGTATCTAGGCATTTGCTAGTCTAAATGCATAAACAAAATTTCATCTAGAGTCTTAAGGACAGTATTATTTAAGAATATAATATTACCAAGTTGTACAATCGTATGCATATGATTTTTAAGGAACTATATCCTGTGAGATAATGTGAATAGGAACGAAATATTCGTCATTATAACCATATTAATATGTTACCAAACAATAAAAGAAGGTTATTTCCAATGTAGATTTTCGTCACAAACGAACACCAGTTGGAGAGATTATTGAAAACCATGCTCTACTGGACAGTTCCATCTTGTCCTAGTTTGCGAATCTCCTTCAGCGCACACCTAGGACTTACTTCATCAGATATCAAACCCGAGATCAATCTCGTTGACCATTCAGTCATTTGGGTCCGACTTCAATGACCTATAATGTAAAACAGGTTATAGAATATACCAAAGGATGCATAGGGCTTAAAGATCTTGGAAATTGGTGGAAAACCAATAGGTTAATAGGTACAGTAGGCAAATAAAAACAATACGTAACAGAGTGAGGAGTTTGACAAGATAGAGTTTAAGATTACAGAAATTACATGAAAATAAAATACAAAAATGGGACAAATAACACAATACCTGAAGCTCTTCAAAGTAAAAGTAGCGATAACGATCGAAATAGCAAGGTTAAGGTACATAGGTTAAATAAACAACACGAATTTTTAAAGACATTTTTTATTCCTGTACGTTCCCAGTGGGATATAGGACTTCAAGCTAGAGACTTGAAGTTTCTGTAGCGGTAATGTTTATTTTTACGGGATGAGGTAGCTAGCCTCGTGCCCAGCCTTCTTTTTTTACCAGTCTTATTAATGGTTTAGTGAAGTAAAGGGGTGTGTCGGTGGCCGGAGGTAGAACTCCGAACCACATGCGTAGTTGGCGAGCATTCTACCATTGTGTCACCGGCGCACATTCAGGTGAATAGCCAAGGCAGAAATAGAGACTGTACACACTTCTTTTATGCATAAAGGTCTGGCTTAAATGCATGAATAGCCAAGATCTTCCCTCGTTCAAGTGGTTCGGAATGAAGAAAATGTGGCAAGTTGTTATGCATTCGATCGATGATCTTAAAATCATGTTGACAGCCGACAGAGTGATAGAAATCGATTATGGATTTTAGAATACAGCTTATCGAACCCATTCTTTGTGTTTTGTAAAACTGTGCTGTAATTTGCTCTCGAATCCCTGTGGAAAGCATTATCTGGCTACAGTTGAAGTGTCTTGCTCCACAAAAGCAAGTGGACTAATAGATACAAATTTGAAGGCGGCTTTTTACTGAAAATACCCAAGAAGGACAAAGTCTTGCCTGATTCACTTTATTTGTTTATTTATTTATCATTCAGTTAATCTATTCACTGATCTCTTGTTGTTTATCTCTTGTATTATATCTAGATGTTTGATAATATTGGAAAAATTCAATTTACGCATTCTTCGTATTCATCAGATATATCCGCCTCTGCGTTAATATCATTTGAAGGCGAAATTATGTCATTTATTAAGGTGAATTGGATTCGTCTTGTTTGATATGTTCTTTATTTATTTATTTATTATTTATTTCTATTAATTTCGGCAGACTAATTATTGTGATGCAATGTTGACATTGAAGTGGATTATTACTATTATTCCTTTAGGTCTGGGGTAGGATATATGCCTTCAGAAGCACATCTCCATTGCATCCTGTTATGTGCAAGCTTTTTAGTTATCTACCCATAAACTTTTATCTCCTTATATCATGTTATACTTGGACATACTTGAACTTCGGATTTATCGTTTCCCATTCGGGTATCACTCAAGAGGTGAGTGCTCGATATCATTCTACGGTCTCTCCAACTTATATCCAGTCCAGGTCTACTTCTTTCTGCATATTTGTTGGGTCATAGGTTGTTGGTCGGTTCGTCTCTATAGTTCCTTGTTTCTCATTCTTTCTAGTTAGTCATCTAGTCTTCAGTATTAAGGTACAGATATCAGCTGTTGATAAAAGTCTGTTGGAAATGCTTTTCGTGAAGTGTCAATTCTCTGAACAATATAGAAGCATTGATTTGACTAAATCAAGATAGAAGTTAATCTCAACGAAGAATATTCTTTTCAATAATCAGATTGTTCTGAAGACTGTGTAGAGAGAGAGAGAGAGAGAAATCCAGGTCATCCGAGACATTCTAAGCGAGAACGGATATCCAGAGAGGTTCATTAAAGCCAACATAGGTTGCAATAGCCGTAAATATGAACTGGCAACGGTGGAGAAAAAGCCTCTGTTTTCACGTCTCCAATTCAGTGGAGATACTCCTGCGGAGATTGTATCGCAACGTTTAACCTAGGACGATCAAAAAAACTTTCTACTCTGCATATCTGTGTCTAACTTACAGTAGCCGTTCAGTGTTCACTCAGCAACTCAAAGATGTCTTACCTAACCTTAGCTCTCATTCATGCATATACCATTTCAACTGTTCCTGTGGTTCAAGTTATATAGGGCGCACGATTAGGCAGGTTCGTCTACGGGTTCAAGAACATTTACCAGCTTGGATCAGCAGGGGGGGAATTAAGTGCATAAAAAGCTCGATCCTGTCACACTTGCTCGATACTGGACATCGCATCGATGCCAACGCAGCCTTCGGGTTTATGTACCGAATTCCGAAGTCGTTATCACGTACAGTTCGATTACGTCTCCTACACACTGTTGAAGCTGTTGCAATAAGCTCGACTAAACCGGAACTTTGTATCCAAAATGAACACGTCCAGACGCTGTTCCTATCGTGGCCAAACTTGGATTGATGATTCTTCTTCTCACCAAGATTCCTTCTTCCCCTTAACCCTCTTGGATTTTTTCTTTTATTTCCTTATTATTACAAATACTATTATTACAATTATTATTATTATTATTCGTCATAATTTATGCCCTTCATGCAAACATTCCCTCAATACTATCGAATTTTTCATTTATACTATCCGGAATTATTATTAGTGATATTATCTGTTTTCTCAATATATGCCTTCACCTGTTTCATTTAACATATTCGTTATTTTATCATGAACCTCTCATTGCAGTCTTACCATCTCCTGTTTAACACAGACCACTTTATACTAGCTACTCACTCACCTGACACCTTTTATAACCTTGAACTGATTTGTCAATTTTCCTATTCCACACTCTACAATTCTATTATGATTAATCCCCACCATTGTCGCTCGTTTTACAACATTTTGTAATCGATTTCAGCCAACTAGCACTTTTGTCACACAGGTACAATTATTTATTCTGACACCCATAACTAATCTGTTATTCTACGCTTAAAAATGTATCCGCTGCATAACTGGTCATAATTTTAACGACAACAAATATTATATTTTATAAATGTAAGGACCTGAAGAGGAGAAATTATCGAAAAGAATATTCTTCGTTCATATTGACTTTTAATTCATGGGAAATGGGAATATTTCACACTATCAAATCAAGATAAGGACTATCCATTTGAATACTTTTACGTGCCCCTTTGGCTAACTGATACCATAGCTAATTCATCAAATGAAATTGAGGCTGAAATGATGTTTACGACCATTATTTTTGTCGGGAATTATGCATATCGGGAAGCAGATGTTTCGATTTTCGCCTTCATCCTTCAGTCTTCGTTTTAATTCTAGTCATCTCTATGATTAATATTGTTCTAAATAATCAAGAGTAATGAATTATATGATACAGTGGTCAAGAAAGCTACTAAAGATATTTATATGTGGATGTCCAAGGGCGACATAAATAGCTAATGTGAAGAAAGGAAGCAGAGCTTTCAGGCAGCTGTGGAACAATCTAAACAAGACAGTAGAAGAGAGAATGAAATGGAAGTGTACTTCTAAAGTCCTGTGTTCTACTGGGAATGACAGTAACAGTAACAATAGAGTATTAGTATTTGGATAGGCTTTTGAATAGAACTAATTTGTGCTTCATAACTCACTTTATATAGTCCTATTCCCTGCCTTTTTGTTATGGCAGTTTTTCATATAAAGAAGGGAAATTGCAACGGGAGGTAGATTGGGCAAACATTGAGGAGGCTGTCTAATGACATCGCACGCCAAGTCATCAAGTGGAATCTAAATGAGAAGCGATGAGTGGGTTGTCAGTGCTAGGGTAGCACGGAGGAGGTCGTGTAACGGGGAGGAGATGAGAGAGTTTGGGCGATCGTGGACCCAGCTGAAGAAAGTGGCAGAAAATAGAAGAAAAGGGAGATCTGTTGCGGAAGCCCTGTGTTCCACCCGGAATCCGAGGGAACAATAGTAATAATAATAATAATAATAATAATTGCAACGTGAGAAGACAAAGGACTTAGTAATGGCCTTTTTATGGAAGAAAATCACACCATACTTATACATTCTCAGCCAGATTTATGGCGTTCCAAATCAGACTATAAACTGTTCTAATTGGTTTTTTGATTTTCTGATAGTTAAAGCTTCAGATTATTTCCTGACCACAGAGGTTGCTAAATTCAGATTTGAGAAATAAACACTTCTACTTCTGTAGCCACTGACTTCTTAAAATGTTGTTTTCACCTTATTGTTCTTATCACTTTGTGTGGGTACGATGATATAAAGAATATGGGTCAGGTTTAAATTAATTAGTGTATCGAGAATCCTCTGTTTTACCGGGATTTATGTTGTTAATAATATTGAGATAAAAAATCAGGTGGCTATTCAGTTGTATGTCGAGAGAGTGACTTCAGTTCACATCAGTTTACATTGATTATTATATAGTTTTCTTTAGTTCCTAGAGGAAAATATAGCTTCAGCCTGACGTCTCCAACAAATTCGCTTCTCCGCCAACGTTTTCACCTAGCTCCACGTCTGCCTACTTGCTCTCATCTCCTCTTCACATCACTTCCTCCATGTCAACCTTGCACTGACGACCAACTAACACGCAGTTTCCCACTCGAGTTCCACTAGGGAGCGATGGCCTGCATTGCGTGTGATGTCACTCACTTGATGGTTTGTTTTCTCAGAGTATGGCCAGCCAATTCTGTAAATGCTGATCATTTAGTTATATTTTACCTATTCTTTGTGTTCCACTCGGAACACAAGGCTTCAAGCTTTAAGTCTCGATGTTTTTTTCATTTACAAAGTCGGGTTGTTAACCCCGCGTCCAGCCTTCCCTCTTTTTATGGCTTTTTACCAGCTAGATGAGGTTTAGAAGTGGATCGTTCAGAAACTGAGCCTGAACCTCTCATGTAGCAGTTGAGCATTTTAAGACTCAACTGATAAAAACTAATATTATTAGGGAGTATTTGATACAGTTGAATTCGAGTTGGTTGGAGTTTGATTTGAAGTCAGAATACTGAAGTTAGAGCCGATGACGTTGTCTAGAAGGAAAATGAAAGCTTCGCGATAAAATCATCCAACTCACAAAACACACTAAGAGTAAAATATAATTTACACTTCAATAAATACTACTCCTTCACTGTAATTTGTTAAATGCATATCTCTTTAACTCTTTCTGTACATTTTTATAGCCTGTATTTGTAACTGGTAAAGTTGAAGAATGGTTAACAATGATGGAAGCTGAAATGCGAAGTACAAATCGTTTATTAACTAAAAAGGCTATCTTTTATTATTGTGATCAAAAGTCACGTGTTGATTGGATGTTTGATTTTCAGGTGAGTTTGTGTGAATTTCAAATTCACTTTACGGTAATATTGATTTCTTTCCTGACATAGATTTTTTCACAGACCGACGTCATATATGGAAAAACCACTGAGGACCAAACATCTCTTTCGTCCTAGTTCGGGACTCTTCAGGAGTTGAACTCCGTTGGATCTAGGCTAAACTGTTGATAGGTCAGCGGGTTTCCCCATAATCTGAAGGTACTAGGTCCCATCTTCAGGGTAGTTATAAGTGCTTAGTGCTGAAGGGTTCGAGACTAAGTTGAGAAGATTGTCTGCTACTCCCTGATTTTCTGTCATTCTGTTACCCATGTCAGCTAGTGACCTAACATGAAACCATTGTTTCGAATAATAATTTCAAGTAAAGGTCTGAGAAAGACGTTAAGCGTTATTATATTAAATAGCTGAAATGTTTTGCCTAGATGTTATAGAATAAAAAGGTATTACAAGGGGTTTAGTGACGTGACTAACTGTCTTACCCTATATTTCTAAACTGTTCATTTAAATAAATAATAATAGAGTCATTAGTGAGTATTTAACAGCCCTTAAAGAAGGATTTGTAATTATTTTGAAGATTTATTAGCCATCGCTATACTGCTTGTATAATGATAGTCAGAGTGATCAAATCTACACTATGTAATTTGAGAGAGAGAGAGAGAACAAGACACACTGTGCTACTCTACCCAATTAGCAGAGTCAGTGTTCAGCTGTAGACAAATATATGCCAGTTCACGATAATCAGTTCGTTATAAGACTGTTGGTGTGTGCTGTGTTATACGAAAATGCTGACGACCATCTGAATATCACTTTGAGGCTCACTTGCGATTGACTCTATTCAGGTAAGTAGTCATCTGGGTTCTGGCGAGAAGTCGTGACCAGTTGGATACAGCTGATCAGGAGTCAGGACAAATACTCGCAATACATCATGAATTGAGAGAAGTTGGGATTCATGGCTTGACCATCGGATTGGGTCCCAATGGCTTAGTGGTATACGAGCTCGTTATGTAACTGGAAGGTGCTTGGTTTGAACCCTGATGGTGGATGTGTATTGCCGAAGAGTCCCAGACTAGGACGAGAAAGTTGTTCAGTAATCCCTGAAGGTTTTCTGATGGTCCTTAAACTTATATCAACTCATAATGAAATTTTATAACGCAATCACGTCCCTGCAAACCAACACTTAAATAAAGTCTATGAAGCAGATTATTTTCAGGATTTGAATAAAGTGTTTATGTCGACCAGTATGCCGACGAAAGTTTTGGTAGATAGCCTTAAAATCCAATGATCAGCTTTCGCCAACCTCAATTATCTACATTTTAAAGTGTAAAATCCTCGTATGATAGAAGACAACGTTAAAGAGCTCGATGTCTAATCAAGTACACTAGACTGATTAACAAATCGGTTATCAACATTGCATAAAATGCTGTAATAATCTCATAATGCTTAAAGACAGCTTACCTCTTCAAGGTATACACTTTCAACTGCCACGTCTCACAGCCATACATATAGGCTGAGTGATCTATTGTGCAGTATACATGTCCTCTGATGGATAACCGGTTATTATGTCTACACAGATATTGAGATTTTATCGGCAGTAAATCGATTGGGGCTGGTACAACTCCCAAAATAAATGAAGTAGATAGCACATTCAAACACCTCTCCTTATCTTTAAACTAGGAGTAAGTGCAAACCAGTTAAGAATATAAGAAGACGTTAAAAATAGGGTAATGAAGTAGGTATTCTAAGTGGTAGTTAGAAACATTGAGACATTTGTACTAAAATGAATTTCATTCATAATGATAACGATAATAGCTTTATTCCAAAACAGTACTTGCGATACAGAGTGGAATTCTCAGCATTTTACTACAGTATTGCATCCAGTTAGTAAATTAACAATAAAATAAAATTCTACATAGATTAAGGGTAATCTCAGTTAGTTTTGACAACAACATATTAGCATGTCGGTAGCAAAGACAAAATTAAACAAAGTCTTTGAAAGTGCTAGAAAAGTAGGTTCTAGCATAGTTACTGACGTAAGCAGAAGAAAGAAACAAAGCTGCAAATAACAGAAAAAAGAGAGAGAAAGGGAAAAGAAAGAAAGAATAACGTTATATCTATAAATGATATGAGTTAGAAAGACGATACTGTTGTGTAAAACGGCTGCAGCGTCTCAAGTACTCCTACCCTGTTTGTAGGCAAATTGTTTGGGGTCTTCAAAGCTTTTAAGGGAGAGTTCGAGTTAAAGAAGTACTAGTTTTTCCATAAGCTTTAGAAACGGGGAAGTGATAGCAATGGGTCTGAACTTTACGTTCTTGCTATTGCCAGGTTTAGGGACAGAGACTATTTTAATGTCTTTCCATAGAACAGGTACAACGTTTTCGGAGAAAGAAGCATTTAGGATGTTGGTCAGAGGAGAACATAAAGCATCTGCGCATTGTTTAAGAGCATATGCAGGTATACCATCAGGGCCAAGACTACATGAGGGCTTAACAGTTTTAGAACATTTTAGAGCATCGAGAGTGTTAAAGTCCTGGAAGTTGTTACCTACATGATTAGTAACATTAGAAGTGGTTATAATAGAAAATGAGCGTATAAAAGACTGATCAAGAGCGTTAACATCATAGGAGAGAAAAACATTACATCGCTTACTATTGCCAGTAATTTCATTGAAAAGTTTCCACATGCTGATAGGAGATTTGTATGATAAAAGTGTTTGGTTACAGATATCATTAAGATTTTTGATTTCAGATTTGATCTGAGCATTAATCTTTTTAAGTCCTAACTTATCTCTGAGTTTATATAATGTTTCTTTTTGCCTGAGAAGTTGTTTGAGATGAGGAGACGAGAAGCGGTCGAGGCGTTTGAATAGTGTTTGTTTGGGGCAGCATATGTCAAAGCAGAACTTGAAATAATCCATTATATTGGTTATTGAGTCATCTAATTTACTTTCATAGAATAAATCCAAGTTAGTGTTTTTTAACATGCATCTTAGATTGAGTAGGTTGTCAGATGTGTAGCATCTTAGTTGTGCTTTCATAGATAGGTGTGAGAAGATTTTAATTTGTGTTTCGCTGTATATTTTTGGTAAAACACTGACAATACAGTAATCGGAGTTAAGTATCAGTGAACGTCTACGTGTTTTATATACTCCTTCGTCATTAGTAAAAGTGATTAGAATCTCCTTATAATTTATTCCTTTGCCAAATGAGAATATTAATAACACAATATTTAGCGAAGAGACTCTTTTCAACGAATTTGTTATCAAGCTCTACAGTTGTATGTATATACATATATATCCAGTGAGGGAAACAGGTCATAGGTGTGAATAATAAAGGTGTAAAGTAATTATAGTATGAAATGCAATTAAAATATTTGTGACTATAATCATAGTTAAATGTCAAGTAGCAAAACAATTAGCGTCACATGAAGAATAATACATAAGGTGTATAGATGTTGTAAAGGGGTGTATAATTATGGGATTAGAAGGCTGATATAAAATGTTACATAATATGGTGTGAAATTTGCTACGATAAAATTCAATATTGTAAAAACAAAAATAGTAATTTTGGATTTAGAACGACAAGTGGAACAAGAGGGAACAATTCAGAGTGAGAATAGCAATAATAATAATAATAATCGCAGTAATGTTGGGAAAGGTACATAGGTTAATGAAATAAATAAAATAAATAAATAAATGTCTAACCCTGTATGGCCAAGACAGAAGTAAGGATTGTACATACTTCTTTTGTATACAAAGGTCTGGCTTAAAGTAATGAATTGCCAAGGCCTCCACTGTCTTTAAAAGTTTGTAACGAAGAAAACGCGGCAAGTTAGCATGAATTCAGTAGATGATTTTAAAATCATGGTGAAGGTTGGCGGAGTGACAGGAGTCGATCAAAATGGAGCTTCACATACACTTCCTTTCTCCCTTGTACCACCACGCTGCTGGAATATGTTCCCATATCCGTGTGGAAAGCGTCCTCTGACTACAGCCAGTGCACCTTGCTCCACAAGAACAGGTGGACTGATAGATACACACGGAGGCGGCCAGACGGGGGAGCTTACCTTTTACAAAGATGGAGAACAACTTGCGGATGGTGAACGTCATATGTAATTTAACTCCAAAGACGTCTTACTAACTGGTTTAGAGAGACGATTTTTGAGCCCATTTGAAGCTTGATCACCTTTGAACTCCAAATTCATGAATAAGGCTTTCTTTGGAACTAAGTCGGTGACCAGTTTAGACTGCTTATCCTTCGTGTTACTGTCAATAAATCGGTTCAGGTAACCGTTTTCTGCGAGCGTAGCTTTTAAGAAGTCAAGTTCTGAGTCAACGCAATCAGAACTACAAATTTTTCTTATCCCAAAGCAGAGCGAATGAATTAGGTTCCTTTCCTGAAGATAGGCACCCAACTATAAAAATTATTTAGCTGTCCGTTTTGTGTACGTTTTCTGTGTTATGTAACATTTTATAACAGCCTTCTAATCCCATAATTATACACCCCTTTACAACATCTATACACCTTATGTATTATTCTTCATGTGACGCTAATTGTTTTGCTACTTGACATTTAACTATGATTATAGTCACAAATATTTTAATTGCATTTCATACTATAATTACTTTACACCTTTATTATTCACACCTATGACCTGTTTCCCTCACTGGATATATATGTATATACATACAACTGTAGAGCTTGATAACAAATTCGTTGAAAAGAGTCTCTTCGCTGAATATAGCGTTCTTAATGCTACAATAGGAATCATTAAGTATCTGAAGATATGTTATGAGCAGTAATACGTAGGAAAATGAAAATCCAATGTACATATGATGTTTCATTAAGCTTCAAACATCCAAGTCGTTTTCATCTGAATATTTCAAAATTACTTATTTTAAGCATATGAGAACAAAATCTGCTTCTTGAACAAAGCAAGAAGGATAAACTGAACAGGATCAGATGAATAATATTTTCAAGTAGGAATTTATCACATACAGATATCCTTTTTAGAGGACCAGAATGTAAGACCTTCCAGTTACGAGATTATATAGGTTGCAGTCTAATGACTGATGAATTGCTACTTCCGTCGTGAATTACTACCCTGTAGGCTCATGGACACATGCTTCTGAAAAGTTTCTGACTAGGAAAAAGCAGGTGTTCAGTGTTACTGCGTTTTGAATAGTCCTGTAATCGATGTTAATTTAGCTATGAAATAAACAAAATCTTTACGATTCAGCACTCCTCAAATAAATTTATTCTTTTCACCATCATTGAAATCTTTAACAGGGTATGATTGTACTAGCTGCATCACAAGTATGGTTTTCATGGGAAATTGAAGATGTTTTTCGTAGTTTTAAACAAGGCAATCGTACAGCAATGAAAGATTTCAATAAAAAACTTGAATCACAATTAAATGAAATGATTTATAAAATCCGTGGTGATTTGACAGCAAATGATATGAAAAAACTTGAAACTGTACTCATTATTGATGTACATGCTAAAGATATGGTTGAAAAATTTATTCGTGATAGGTAAGTTGATGACTTTTCCCGGGAATTAACGTTTCATTTCATTATAGAAGTGATGTGGAAGTCTTCTCAAGGAGTACGTGTTAGTAATCCATCGGCCTATAGTTTTCTATCTATCTGTGATGTAGTATAACTTCCATGATGTTGTTTTGGCTTTCAATTTTTCCATCTTAACTTATGTCTTTCAGTGAGGAGAGCTACATTAAATCACAGGTTCCTTCAAATGCAGCATTGAAGTGTATATTTTACCAGCTAAATATACACATTGAAAATTTCAATAAAAACTTCATAACCATTTTACTTACAATCTGAAACTTTTCAGTGACACAAAAATATTAATTTATTATTATTATTATATTATTATTGTCCCCTTGGGTTCCATTTGGAAGGTAAGCTTTCAAGAGGACACCTCCACTTTGTCCTATTGAAGGAGGTTCTGTTTAGCTAGCTCAACAATTGACCATAGTCTCTCATCTCCTTCACGCATGCTTTCCTCCATGTCACTTTCGAAGCGACGCCCAACTCACCATTTACCCTTTGGGTTCCTTGACGAGTGAAAGCCTTCATTGAGTAATTCCATATTAGTAGATTAAATATTCCCATAATTTATTCAGAACAAAATATTTAGAGCGAACAATTGTTTTCAATAAATTCTTCTTCAGGCTCTACAATTATAAATCCATTAATGTAAGCATACAATAGCCAGTAAAGGCGAATTAGAATCATATCAGAAAGTGTATTGTGGAACAAGTATAAGATGGGATGAAACAATAGTCATATAGTCATATAGTTTTTTAATATGCATGGTATCGTATTTACAAAATCCTGTTCATTCCACTTCATTATATTCATTATTATTATTTGACAACCGTTCATCAATAGTACATTTAATTTTAATTTTACACCATATCATCGTTATTATTTTACAATCATTCTTATTGTTGTTATTTTCAACCTTGAACTTAAGTCTAGACCGCCCCATTCGTTGGTTTATTTTCATATTGCCTCACACACCCTGATTACACTCACTCTTGAAACCTGTATTTTCTGTTAACTATATATATATATACACACATCATTAAATTAAATTATTTCATCTCATTCTGTCCCATGTTGTTATTGACCATGCATATTAAAAAACTATATGACTATTGTTTCATCCCATCTTATACTTGTTCCACAATACACTTTCTGATATGATTCTAATTCGCCTTTACTGGCTATTGTATGCTTACATTAATGGATTTATAATTGTAGAGCCTGAAGAAGAATTTATTGAAAACAATTGTTCGCTCTAAATATTTTGTTCTGAATTCCATATTAGTTTGTTTATTAAATGTATCACACAGTCAGTGAAACAGTATTATTTACTGGATGACACAGTTTTCAGCACAATTTATCGTGGCTCATTATCATATCAATTATAATCACACAACTTCGAAACTTGAGTTTCATAGTTCTCTTTGTCCTCTCCTATTTGTCGTCGTTCGGCTAGTAGAATTTCCCAGATGTCCAAATGGACAGGTGATGAATCATTCCTATTACATTTACTTGCAGTTGATTCGATAGACAAAGCTGTTATCGATCTCTCTCTCTCTCCACCGTGTTATGTTGCACTTTAACACTTTCCGCTTATCCCATCCATCCTATTGTATGGTTGTGTGTAACTGCATGTAGTGAGTGGCATAGCTGAACTATTCTCGAGATTTCTTAACTTATTTGGGTCAACCAATCTAGATTTTGCTAGGTTTTTATGTTCGGCTAGTCTGACTGCCCCTGTTCTACTACTTTGACCTATGTATTTAATCTGACAATCATTGCAGGGCATTAGTGTTATGTACTCGTCGAGTAGTGAATAGTTTTGATGCAGAAAGAGGTAGGAATCAGAAGACCACCAGGTTTACGATGATACTTGTATTTTCCAGACAAGGAAAATAATTGTCACACAAGAGTGTGAGTGAAATGGTACGAATGTACGAAATGTGTGAAGAAGAAGAATAATGTACAAGTGTCTAATACAAAAGTATATATGAAAATGGCTAATACACATGAACCAACAAGATAACGTCTTACCATGATTGGTTGTAATATCATGTGATAACAAGGTCATACTTTGTTTATTTAGTTAGTGGACAGACAAAAGCATAATGTCAGTTATAATGGAATATCAATCCATTTACACATAGCAAAGTATAATAGACTATCAAAAACAAAGCACACATTATGTGGATACATATCAATCAGATAAACTAAATCGTTTTGTTTTAAAGGCTCCACAGGATCCTTTCACCGACAAAGCTCGTTTCTAATTGAGTTTGTGGTTGGTTTGACTGTCAGTCACTTTTATTCCTGCCTTGTTAAGAATTCTGCTTAAGGCTTCCGGGGTTCCTTCTTTGTATGGAATTACTGTTGATGATTTAGATCCCTTATTGTTGGTATCGTCATTAATATTATTATTATCATTGTTATTATTATTAATTATTATTAGTCACTATTATTACTATCATTATTATGGTTATCATTATTGTTATTATTATTATCACTATCGCCACTATCATTATTTTATTTTTACATTTCTTTGCACATTTCTTGACTAATTTATCCGGGTAATTATTAAGTTTCAAGGCTTCTTTTATGTGTATCACTTCCTGTGTTAGATTTTCCTTGGTACTACTTAGTTTTTGTGCTTTGTCACTTAAACATTTCACCAATCCTATTTTTACTGACGTAAGATGGGATGATCGGAAGTCCAAATATCTGTTTGAGTGTGTGGGTTTTCTGTAAACACTAGTGTTTAGCTTCCCATCTTCTTTCCTTTTAACGTTGCAATCTAACATTGGAAGTTCCCCTTCCTGACTTTCCAATTCATAAGTGAATTGAATTGCCTCTACCTTTGAGTTGATGTGCTCGAAAAATCTATTTATATCTTGTGTTCTAAGTACAGTGAATGTGTCATCTACATACCTCCACCATACTTTTGGGGTGGGGGTGAACGTTTCAATCGCCATCTTTTCCCACCTATCCATGAATATATCTGCTACAACCGGGGATATTGGTGATCCCATGGCAACTCCCTCAGTTTGTTTGTATATTTTCCCTTGGAATTTGAATACTGTGGAAGTCAGGCAAAGCTGTACTCCCAGCATTATGTCCTCAATTGGCACTTTTGTCCTAAGTACGAGTTCTTGGTCAGAAATGAGTTCGTTTCTGACCGCCTCTATAGCCATATTTATTGGTATACGTGTATATAAACTGAAAATGTCAAAACTAACCATTTTTCTTCATTATGTAATTTTAAATTATTAGTTCATAAGAATTAGTTAGTCTAGATTTTGAGTGGCTTTTTAGAGGATCTATTACGAGGGCTAAATATTTAGATAATTCATAAGTAGGTGAATTTCTAAAATCAACTATAGGCCTAATAGGGTATCCTGACTTATGAACTTTAACAACACCATACATCCTACTGGGGTTATTAGTTCTGGGCATTAAATTAAACCACTTAGACTCACCTAGAAGCGGCTTCATTCAGCGTATAAGGTCCGTCTTCATTAAGTGCTATGTCATTCGACGGTCTCTTCAGTGTGTGTGTGTGTGTGCTACCTGGTGAGATAAATCAAAGAAGTGACCTCTTTCAAATTTACTCCGTTGATATTGATTGGTTGGTTATCTTCCTCATCTCCGTCGGCTCTATGTTCTTTCCCAAGTTTAGGACGAGGTAGTAAACTAGTGAACTAGTTAACTAGGCATTTTTAGCGTAACAAATATGTCTAAGGGAATAGGGATTAATTGGAGACATGGTGAGATGATATCACATACTGTGAAGACCTTAGAATGGGATCAGAATGATTTTTAAGTATTGATTTGTAGGGATTTTGATTGATTGGTTACAGGATTTCATCATGAGCTGACATCGGTTAGAGAACCATTAGAAAACCAGCCAGGGAGTACTGGACAGCTGGTTCGTTCTAGTTTGGGACTCTTCGTCAGTACGCATCCACCACGCGGGGGTTCAAAACCAGGACCTTACAGTTGCATAACTAGCGCGTAGCCACTGAAAACCAACCCATGGCCAACCCATGAATTCTAACTTCTGCCAATTCACAACAAAGCGCGACTACTAGCCAATATCTTCGGCGAGTATCCGTCCTCACACCTGACCTGCTACACCCTACTAATCACGACTTCTCACTAGAACCCCAGGGTAACTACCTACCTACTAGAAACGATGGATTTTTCTTGGGTCAGAGAGCGATAATCGTGCAGTCAGCTAAAATAGGATTTCAGAGAATAGGATGAAGTGGAGATGTGTTTCTGAAGACCAATGCTTCACTTAGAACCCAAGGAAATAATAACAATGGTATTAAATAGTTTAAGAATATGAAAATAAATGTTAAATTGTACTTATTTTCGTTTTGAATTCGTTATTTTCTCTTTGGAAAATTGCAAAATATGATTTCAATTTTATTTAGTATAATGGTACCAGATGATTTTGCATGGGAATCACAATTACGCTTTTATTGGGTACGTAAAAGAGATGAATTAGTTGTACGTCAGTGTTCAGCTGAATTTGATTACGGATATGAATACTTTGGATTGAATGGTCGATTGGTTATCACACCGTTAACTGATCGAATCTATTTAACACTGACACAGGTAAGTAAAAAAACTATCTATGGTCAGCTATTGGCTTAAACACACTTAAGTCAGAAGTAATACTGTAACTTCAGAAGACGGTCCAGGTAACAGATCATTTATTGAGAAAGTCAATAGATATTTATGGATTTTTATGTATATTATTATTATTCGTTATCGTTAGCAGAGAAGTAACGTCTTCTAACTCATTGTTTTCTTGCTGAAGGTTATTCTGAACTGTTGGTGGCCGTTTCTGAGAAAGTTAAGCCAAATATTTGCAAATTGTATTTCCACACGCTAAGTCTGCTGTGATTGGTTGTTGAGTCACACTCAAGGTTAAGCTTTGTTTTTGTTTTTTTTCATTACTTCAATTTGGGACGTAAAAATTGACGTAAATTGTTGTCTACAATTTTGTCTTGCAGACAGCTCTCACCACAATACTACATTAAGAAGTATATCTTTTACTAAATGGGGCATAGAAAAGTCCCATATTTACGCAGGTTAACTGTGAATGTCAATCGGATGCCAAGAATCAGTAGTAGAGAATTGTTAGTGACATGATTTCTAATCATTCACAATTATGATGATGATGATTAATTTCATACGAAAATGCACAAAATAGTGATTATAAGAAAATATTGGTAACAGTTAAATTTGGAATCATACTCAAGGTAGAAAGAAGGATAGGATGGAGACATTTCTTCTATATACATAAGTTAGGCTTTCCCATCTGAATTCATGAGACCTCGTCAACGCAAAGTATGTGGAAGCATACCGTATTCGAGGGACTCCTTTTGACTTTGAATGAATTCTCCTTACATATTGAGTGGTGAGTGTCGAATATTTATTTAGTTGTAGCACTCATTAATGATCCATTATAGCCGAGCGTGATAATATTCCTTGACTCTTCAAGATAAAGCCTGCATTGAACGACCTCTATATGTAACTCCACATGAGCAGGTTAATCGAAAAGATACGTATAAGAGTGGTCAAATGCAATAGTTTATGTTTAGAGTTATTGGAGAAAATTAAACGGTACCAGTCAAAATGCAGGATTGAAGGATATTCTTTTCGGGGAGTTTGATATTTTCTTCCTCAGAGCATCAGTCAGAAGGTCACTTTTGAACGCCACCATCATGCACAGAGCGTCTTCTTTGGTAAGGAGACGGGGCATTCCCCCTTGGCCTCGTGTTTCATTTAATATCTTCCTGAGAAGAGTGATCTTTTCATCTAACGACCCAGAGCTGCAGACTTCTTTGGATCCAAATTGCGTGAGATATCATCAGATTTCGTTTGCGATTTTCGAGTACCCAAG
The DNA here is from genome assembly GCA_944472135.2 of Trichobilharzia regenti. Classification (NCBI taxonomy): domain Eukaryota; kingdom Metazoa; phylum Platyhelminthes; class Trematoda; order Strigeidida; family Schistosomatidae; genus Trichobilharzia; species Trichobilharzia regenti. The sequence continues at coordinate 184,396,997 of OX235262.1, forward strand.
TGGAAAAGTTTGTCAACCGGTCATTCTAATTATTCTTTATACATAGTAATCTGTTCAGTATACTACCGCCAATCTTTCTTATTTGAGGTTTCATAAAGGCGATTTTGAACGGTTATATTTACAGTTCTACTCTAATAATTCTGTTCATTCCCGCTAAGAAGAGTTGCTTTAATGTGGATACTCTGTTTTTATGTGACACGACTAAAGTAAGGGAAGCGTTTTTGTAAGGTAGAACATAATAAACTGTTGGTTGACATGAATCCTGGAAATTTGGAGATAGTCATTCTTCAAGTATTGATTTTGTAAGGATTTTTCTTGTTTGATTCGTCGGAAGATTTGATCATGAGCTGACGTGAATTAGAGAACCACTGGAAAACCACCGGGGAGTATTGGACAGGTGTTTCGTCCTAGTTTGCGACTATTCAGCAACACGCACTCAGTGTCAACGTTCAAACCCAGGACCTTCTAGTTACAAGGCTAGTGAGCTCGTAGACCATTGAGCCACTGGGACCCGATCCAATCGCCAACCACTTGTTCTGGAAAGTCCTCCACTACCTCACTTGTTTTAGCTGGTGTTCCTCAAGGTCCTGTTCTCTCTCCCTTTCTGTTTTCGTTTTTCTTACATGACTTGCCTCATTCTGATGTAGCCCACTTTTGTTAAGTATGCCGATGACCTCTCGGTTTCTATGCCTGTCAACTCTCAGTCAGATTGTTTCAAATTAAATAACTTTCTGTTCGAAATTAGTCAGTGGTCCTCTTCAAACGGACTTAAGCTTAATCCGTCTAAATGTCAGGTAGTCAATTTCACTTTCAGACGTAAATGTGACCTACAACAACTAGTTAGCTCACATGGCTCCACTATCATTGACGGCATAGAGGTTGAAATTACATCTAATGTCAAGTACCTTGGGCTGAGCTCCCCCACCGATCTTTCCTGGTCCTCCCACATCTTGCTAGTTGTTAGAAAGATGTTTCGCTTAACGTTCTACATTAGGAAGTTTAAGCAGTCTGGCATAAAGCAGTCTTTGCTTTCTCAGTTTGTCATTTTTTGTATTCTACCCATCCCCCTTTACTGCTCCCCATTAATCTTTCCTGGACTACTTAAGAAAGACTTTGTTTCGCTGAGAAGGGCACTAAAAGCCGTTAGTAGGGCAAATGGGATATCGTTAAACCAACTGGTTAACACTCTTGTGGATAGACATATAATATCATGTAAGAAACTAGCGAATACAATATTGTCGGACCCCGAGCATCCTCTCTATACGCAGCTGTCTCCTTGCATTTCATCTGGTAGAACTAGAAGCAGCTATAGGCGGCTATATGCTAGGACCACCAAATACAAAAATTCCACAATACCATATCTGGTACAGCTGTTATGTGATGAGAAATCCGTTAGGTATGACGCGATCAACTTAATGCGGCACTCTAACAAATAGTCCCATTAGTTTTTGTTTTCTTTTCTTCGTTACTATTATATTGTTGTTCTCATCTTCTATTACACACCAATTTTATATTTCATATCCTGTGGTGCATTGTTTGAAATGTAAACGCAACGCTGTTCTTTTATTTATTTTTTTGATTTTAAAAATCTTATAAAATTTATGAGGTAGTTAGATGCAATATACTGTAATGCACGCTGAAAATGCCATACCTGTACCACAAATACCGTTTGGAATAAAGCTGTTAATATTATTATTATTCTAACTTCTGCTAATTCATGATATAGCGCGATCACTTCTTAGTGTCTTCTTCGATGAGCTACTGTCTCACATTCAACCTGCTGTACCCTACTAGTCACGGCTTCCCACTAGAATCCCAGGCCTGAATAGGGCCAGTCGCTAGTGAGCATCAGATGTACTTCAAAGTATTTGTTTTTGTACGGGTTTAGTCTGATTGGTTAAAGGATGTCATCATGAGCTGACATCAGTTTGTTTTGTCTCTTTTGGTATATGGTGGATAAAAATCCTTTAGAGAAGACGGATTTTTATCTGGTTGATGGTGGCTATCAGTGTAATGTAAGATATGGATTTCTACCCATTTGGGACTCGTCACTGGATACGCCTGTTTCTCAAGCATTGTCTTCAGTATAGCCCATTAAAATAATAGCGACTCATATCCGTTGAGCAAGAGTTGGCTTAATTTACCCAGTAGTTTAGCAGACGACACTTTGGTGTTTGAAACGATAGATGTTCGGTTGGATTTTCAGCGGGAACATCATTCACCACTCACAGGGGAGGCAGGTGCATCCAAATGATTAGTCTCAAACATAAAGAAATGAGCATTCTGGATTCCCCTACTAGCCACTAATAAGCAAAATAACATCAAGTTGATCTTCAGACATAGTCGTTGACATGTCGACAGAGACCCAGTATATAAGAACAAAACATCCATCTATTGCTCTGTAGCTTTTAGTGTTTCTCCAATGGATGTGGATCCATAAACAAACCTGCTTCTAAATCAGTCAAAACTGCACTCAGATAATGCGTCATTTATAACTAATTTGTACAGCAAGTCTTTAATGTTGTGCAATTACACTACCATGTCTAACCCCCCAGAAAATGCAAGTGCATCTCTTCAAATTTCTACATTTCGAAATAATTCAGAGAAAATTAGAAGAGAGAAGTTGTTGATACTAGACAAATGTGAAGAAGTGAGCAACCCGAAGGTGATTAGTTAAAATTTTCATTTACACCAATGTAAGTGCCTTCGACTTATGATAAGCAAGATTTTTAAATCTTGATGTTTAGCATCTTGTAAGCCTAGCCGGTCAAGTTACACCTCCCTATGTAGGATCAAATCACTAGTCATTAGCTTTTTACTTAAATTTTCTGAATACTTCATTGTTCCGACATGTTTTACTAAGGCAGTTTGATAGATGTTGATTATGTAAGAGGGCGGGTGTAGTGCTCATCGTTCCGCTCCGTCCTCCTCTATGACCAGCTGTGAGATCTGGCCATTGAGAGTGGAAGACATAAAAAGATTAGCTGTCTTTGATCTTAGGTGCCTGCTCTCTATCCCCCGTGTAAAGTGGTATAATAAGGTGAGCGATATTGAGGTTAGACATCGGTCAAGTGCTGGCTAAGGAGGGGAAATCAACCGACGAGGCTGTGAAATTACATCGACTGAGATGGCTAGGACATGTGTTCTGTATGCCTAGTCATCGCCTTCCTCGACGGGCAATGTTAGCTGATATATGGTCAGGGTGGAAAAGAGCCAACTAGCGGCGGTCAAACCAAAACATGGCCTCATCGGTCAATGAAATCCACAACATTTAGTTTAAGCCAGTCACGTAGGGAGGTGTAGACTTCCTGACTGGTTGTGGTCCTCGAGACGGTAAAAACCAATGGTTGGAAACAATTGGTGATATGACTCACAATCGTTCTCAGTGGCGAAGATGCATCCACTCCATGAGACTTATGATTTCCAATGAAACTGTTTTGTTCTTGGTTACTACTATTCCTTTGTCTCAAACCTCTGTTTACTGTCTCTATTATGCATTTCTTCTACTTTCTTCTCTTGCTTTGTGTGCTACAAGGAGGGAGTGTGGCAACTGGAACTGCCGCACAAATGTGCAAAGTTCTATATCGAAAACAGACAGACATGTAAGAGGTAATATGGATTTTCCTACATAAAATCATATTTATTGATTAAGAAGTCATTTATGGTGGAGTTGCAGGAATTTCAGTAGTCCTTGAAAAAAATGTCTCAAAGAAATTCCAATAGAAAAGATTTGTAACTCAGGTGGATGATTTGCAATTGCAAATTCCAATAATATGCTTCAGTGATGTATATGATCGTATCGACGGCTAGTGTATTTATGATCCGGCGTCTAAATAAAGAAGAACTTGTTACATAGTGGAGGTTATTATTACATTGGATACAGAAGGTCAGTCAGAGGTTAGTTTCAACCAATAGCTAGTGTCTTAACTTTATCACAGCTACACACAGTGTAGATTATTTCAGAAAAAATCAATAGTTGTGAGCGTATAGTCTAGCTACAATTCGTATAATTGTCCTTTATATGCATTTATTAAAATAATTCAGTAATTATGGGCTTGTTCTGTTCTTATTGTGTGCCACTGAAATGAGCTCTTGTTATTCAACAACCGATCTTATACGATTCTTATACATCTGATATGTACAAACTTATTGGTATGGTTCTGATCTTACCGCATCTTTTGACACACATGTCTCTTGTAAGACTAGGTCGTATAATTTTCTAACAGTATTATTCAGTCTTAGAGAATCCTTGGAAGTAAAGACGGAAGTAAGACAAGGCTGCCTACTATTACCAATGATCTTCCTGATTGCAGTAGATTGGATAATGCGATAGACAACGGGTAATGAGGAAACAGGCATAAAATGGACCCTAACGAAAAACTTGGAATGTCTGGACTTCGCCGATGATATATGTCTGATTTCCAACAAATTGAAAGATTTGCAAGTGAAAACCAACAAGTTGGTAGAAGAAGCATCAAAGATAGGACTTCCTTCAGGTGAACATAGATAAACAGAAGTGATGAAGATTCCTGGTCAACACCAACAGCAACAACAACAGACAACAATCAGCCAGTATAAATGGGAGGAACCTGAAAGAAACAACCTCCTTCATCTACCTACCTACCTACCTGGGAAGCACCGTTTCAACTACAGGTGGACGGAACTGACGAAGATATCAAAGCAAGGATTGGGAAAGCAAGGTAAGCTTTCATTACTCTCATGTTTGTGTGGAGGTCAACAGCCCTTAGCATGAAAAATAAAATCCGGATTTTCAACTCCAATGTGAAGTCAGTGCTACTATACGGATGGAGCAGAGACCTGGCGCGTCATAAAGAGCACCTCAAACAAACTACACACCTTCATCAACAGCTGTCTTCGCTCAGTACCACTCAAGATCAGATGGCTGGACAGAAAAGATCAGCAACAGGGAACTCTGGGAGCGAACCAAGAACCAACTGTGCAAAAAATGTGGTGGAAGAAATGGAGGTGGATTGGCCATACTCTGAGGAAACTATCAAATGACATCACTAGACAAGCCCTTGAGTGGAAAGCGAAAGGGAAGCGGCGAGTTGGTCGTCAGTGGGAGAGTGACTTGGAGGAGCTCATGTGAAGAGGAAATGAAAGCCTCTGGGCAGACTTCGAGCCAGGTGAAAATCTTAGCAGAGAACCCAACGCAATGGAGACTTTTGGCTGAAGCCCTATGTTCCTCTGGGAATTAAAGTAAATAATAATAATTATTATGATTCGGTCTGTTTTTTCATATTCACATCTTCTTTAGATATTAACATGGTGATTCTCTTACAGCATTTCCTGATGTAGTTTATTTAAAAAGCCGTAGTATTTATACTGCTACTTGTACTGTAGGAGTGCAAAGTTAAGGGATACACACTCAGATGGAAGGCACCGATGATTTTGAAATTATTATTGGCTCTACCAAGGACAATTTTAAGACCATAACTCAACCCTTACCCTAAATCTTCGTCTAATCTTATGATGAGAGCTGGCTGAGAACGAGCCAAAATTGTAGACAACAATTTAGGTCTGTGTTACATCCCGAATTGGGTTCATGAGAAAAAAGTTAATAGCAAAGCTTAACCTTGAGGAACTCACCCAAACCAATCACAGTAGACTTAAAGTGTGGAAATAGGATTCGCAGATGTGTGGCTTAACTTTCCGGGAAACGGTCACAAGCGGCAAAGAATAACCCTTAGCAAGAAAACAACGAGTCAGAGGAGGTTACTTCTCCGCTGACAATAATGTACATAAAAATCTATAAATATCTCTTGATTTTCTCAATAAACGATTTGTTGCCTGACCCTTGACCTCTGGCGTTACAACGTCGAACTAACCATATATCTTGTGAACTTATCTTACATTACATGGGTCATATTTTTATGAATATATAGCATTTTAAGATTGTCAGTACGTTTGTTTTCCTGAGTCACTATAATGTCACTTGCGTGGACATGATATGATAAATTTAGACATAATAGCATAGATGAATAAAACTGGGTAACAAGATTATTTTTTGATAAAATTTTCCCACTTCTGACAGGAATGCACTTCCTGAGATGACACATGAAAATTAAGTTAAAGAGAAAATTAGTTGCTATGTATAATTTTGTAAAAGGTGATTAACTTTTTATGTAACTATATTTCTTTTATACTACGAAACTTTAGGCATTATCTTTATGTCTTGGAGGCGCTCCAGCAGGTCCAGCTGGAACGGGGAAAACGGAAACAGTGAAAGATTTAGCCAAAGCTTTGGGTTATCTGTGCGTTGTTACAAATTGTGGAGAAAATATGGACTACAAGGTAATTCAAAACGAGTATTCTTCCCGATTTCCACTGGGACCTCATATTGATGAAAACTTTTTCGGCTCTCACTGGCTAGCTTTGATATTCTCATCTGCACAGCCTTTAGTTTAAATGATGTTGCCAACATAAGTAAAAGAGGTGACTTTGAATTGAATATGTGGACAGATTACTGAGCTTGAACGCTGTGGCTAAGAACAGCAATCAAGTAACGGGAGCAATCAAATCTCCACAAACCATCACTTAAATATCGATGAAATGCTCACTAACGACTTGCCCTATTCAGGTAGGTAGGGGTTACCTGGGCTGGTTCCAGTGAGAAGTCATGACCAGTAGGGTGCAGCAGGTCAGGTGTGAGGACAAATACTTGCCGAAAACACTGGCTAGTTATACGAGCTCGCCTTGTAACTAGAAGATCCTGGGTTCGATCGCCGTTGAGTGCGTACTGATGAAGAGTCCAAAACTAGAAAGAATCGGCTGTCAAGTACTCCCAGGTTTTCCAATGGTTCTCTAACTAATGTAAGCTCATGATGAATTCCTGTAACCAGTCAACTAAATCCCTACAAACCAACACTTAAACAGTGAATATCTTTATTCTTTTATTTGGTCACCCGTGGTAAATTTCATGCTGACAATAACATCGAAAACTATAAACTAAGAAGAACTTCTCATAGCATATTTCGTTGTTTTTAATATCGAGACGATTTGATAGAGATACTTACTGAATTATATGACATAACCGAGTAGATGAATGTGTACCTTAAAGGACACTGGCCACAGTCAGCACTTTAAGTGAATACAACTACTCGCCCACAACGTCTTTTACTTCGTTGAGTCGTGAAGATATCAGAAGATGAATACTTGTTGACAGACCGTTTATCACTGTTTTAAATTGTTGGCTTTCAAGGATATGATTGGTTTCAGGTTAGAACACGGTTAAGGAACCACTTAGAACCACGGAGTACTGGACAGCTGTATCTTCCTAGTCTGGAATTCTTCAGCAGCACGCACCAATGATCTTATCAAGGATCGAATTCAGGACTTTCACGTCACGAGATCAGCCTACCGATCATTCAGTTACTTGGATAGAATCTAATGGCCCATGAATTGTAACCTCTAGTCGACGTCATTGACGAGTATTTATCCATACTGCTTTGACTGTTAATACACTTCGTAGTTTGCGCTAACGAACTTCCTACCTAGTCGAGCCTACTGTTCGAAACACCAACAGCAACAACAATGACACAGTACCATATCACTGAACCTGTGATGTAAGAAGACAAAAGTAGAAGAGAGGCAGTCGACGCTGATAGCTTTCTCTGTCTCAAATCAACAGGAAAAAAAAGTTGACAGAAACTGAGTATGTGTATGCTTTAAATGGCCTTGAGAGACACTAATTATATTCATAAGTTAGGACAGTTAACAACCAATAAGGTTCTAAGGTCATAGGTGTGGAGGGAGGAAATTATTATTATTTATTATTGTTCCCTTGGGTTCCTAGTGGAACATAAGGCTTCAACTCCACGTCTCCACGTGCTTCTGTCCTCCTTCTCTTGTACTTTTCACCTCCATCTATCCATGTTAGTCCATACTGTTTCAACTCCTCTTCACACCATCTCCTCCCTCCATGTCACCCTTGCACTGACGACCCACTCGCCGTTTCCCTTTCGACCTGGTTCCACTCGAGTAATGGCCTGATGCGCGCGCGATGTCACCCAGCTCTACGTCTCCTCAGCGAGTGAGTGTCCAATCCATTTCCACTTTGTCCTGTATATTTGTTGGCTGGAGATTGGTTCTTGTTTTGTTTTGTTTGTTTCCATAGTTTCTTGTTAATGATTCTTTCCGGCCTGGCCATCTGATCTTCAGCATAGAGCGATAATTGACAGTAAGTTGTCGATAAAGGTATGTAACAGGCTGTTGGAAATATTCTTTGTGACCCGCCCACCAAGTTTCTGATCCGTTCCGTATAGAAGAACTAACTGACTTGACGTTTCTATTGAAAATGTGAATTTTGTAGTTGGTGGAGGGAGGGAATACAAATGGATTAATGTCGTATTTAAGAAAAATTAGATCAACATAACATATGCACTCAGTCTGGTGGACCATACTGGCCCCCTACTTCTCAATCACTGAAGAGTCTTCGATTAGGAAGTAGCGGTTGTTTGTTGCTGTTTGGTTTTCTATGGTTCACCAATCATCTTAACCAAATATACAACAAGAATGAATGCCAACTAATGAAATTTGTTGGTAACCATTGATGACGACCGATTTTTTTCCATCACGTTCCCAGTGGAATATAGTGCCTCAAGATAGTGGCCTGAAGTTTCTGTAGCAGTGTTTAATCCTACAGGATGGGGTTGCTAGCCTCATGACCAACCTTAACCTCTTTACCAGCATTACTTCTGGCTCAACGACGTAAAGGAGTGCGTCGGCGGCTGGGGATCAAACCCCGGATCATGTGCATGGTCGGCGAGCGTCCTAACCGCTGTGCCGCCGACACACCGATGACGATTGTTAGCTTGACTTAATTTACTTACACATTAAAATCACTTCACTGTACTCATTCACCTTTCATTTATTTTCTTATGTGTTTTTCTTTTAATATTTAAGTCGTTTGCAAGACTACTTTCAGGCTTATGTCGTTCTGGTGCTTGGGGTTGTTTTGATGAATTCAACAGAATTCATGTATCTGTTCTCTCAGTGGTTTCTAGTCAAATTAAATCAATACAGAATGCTTTAACAGGAAAAGTGTCAACATTTCAAGTAGGTTTCAGTGCAAAAATTGTTTCGTGTTTCTTTTTCTCTCTCACAAAAATGCGTTTTGTTATGCAATCGTATTGTGCTTAAACCTAGTTTATAGACTTGTAATTTATCTTTCCCTGAATATGTTTATAGGCTAAAAAAAATAAGGGTGTGAAAATCGTCTACACTCAGTGCTCTAAGCAGATGGCCTTCTAGAAGTGAAAGAGTAGATATACACCTCTGGGGTATGATACCGATCCATCACGTTGTGGTTGTCGTTAAAGATGATTGTATAGAAGGAAAATATTAAGCTTCAAAATTAAACCATCCGACTGAGAGAATATATAACAAAATCAAATTTCATGCAATCCTTCCCATTAATAAACTTGAACAAAGCAAGAACAACAATTGTACCAGGATAATATGAGCTCATCTTTTATTATTTAATCGAGGATTCTTCTCAAGTGGTTACAACCTGAACGATAAAAAATGTATGAATTACATTAAAGATATGAAGATACCCTTCCACGATCATAAGGAGTAATTGGTAGGAATTATAAGTAACATTAGTCCGGAATGATTTAACTGATTAGGAGTTACAAACACTGACTATTTATAGAATAATTAGACAATTAGGCGTGGAAAAAAAACAGGGTTGTGTATATATGTGTGTGTATGTAGAAACAAGGTTTGGCTAGAAAGAGCATAACAAAAAAAGGTAGATTACGTAACTAAAGAAAGCATCTTATCTAATAGCCAATAGAAAAAAGGAAAGAAAAGAAACAAGGTAGGGTGAGCCATGTTTAGATGAGAGAGTAGAGTTTTCTAATCACGAAAAAGCGTGACTCATGAAAGTTAAAAAAACATCAGGGGACATTTGCAAATTATACATGTGATGAGAAAGTAAAACATTTCGACTGAATAAAAAGTAACCAGCAGGAGTGCCTTGAAGTTTGATAAAAGTTTATTATCACTGATCAGGTTGTCTCGTGTCTCACTGTGTCGAAGATATGTAAGTGAAAACCAAGAATTTGTCAAAAGAAGAAGAGGCAAAGGATAGTAAAGATGCCCAGCCAGCGACAACAAACAAAATCCATAGGCGAAATCTCAACGAAGTTGTTTCCGTTACTTACCTGATCTTGGTCACATCGTTTTAACTACAGATAGCACAGGTGAGGATTTCAAAGTCAGTCGGGAGTGGATTGGAAAATCAAGTGTAGAACTTGGGCACTGTCGTAAAATGTAATTCTATATTAGATAAGTTTATTTTAAATATCACACAGTAATGATGCAGTATTAACAACTGGATGATGCAGTTTTAAGTATAAATTATTGCTCATAATCATATCAATTTAGCCACTCGGTTACATGATTTGTCTCATACATCTACTTTTCATTCTGTCTCTCCAACTTCCCAATTGTTGTTTGTTGCCACTTCCCATATCTCGGGCATAGGCATTGCGTCAGTCAGATTGCAGATGTGCGGTGTTGAATCAATGAAAATCAGTGCGAGGTGGCATAATAAGGTGAGCAATGTTGAGGTTTAGGCGTCGAGTGCTAGGTAAGGAGGGGAAATCAATCGACGAGGGTGTGAAATTACATAATAATAATAATTTTTTGCTTTATTCCAAAAACAGTACTAATGATACAGCAAGGAATTTTCAGCATTCAGTACAATATTGCATCTAATTTACTCAAAAACAACAAAAATAATTAAAAACACACATTACATAACAGTAATAAAACGATTGTTATAGCAGCTACATAGCAAAATACTGTATGCCATACGGAGAAAAATATGCATAAAGTACAAAATTGTAGTAATAATAGTAATACCAACTAAAATAAAATAGCAGAGTTATAATTAAACGATAGAAAGTGTGACACCATAAAATACAGAAAGATGAACGATGAAAGGGTCGATTCACTGTGCTAATTACATAGTAACTTGTAAGTTTCACGTCTAACAGAGTCTTCGTCACATAAAGTACGCGCTAAATAGGGTATTGTAGAATTTCTATACTTAGTGGTACGAGCATATAACTTTTTATATTGACTTCTCGTCCTACCTGATGAGATACAAGGGGACAGGTGTGAATAAAGGGGGTGCAGAGGGTCTGACAGTATAGCCTTTGCCCATTTCGTACAGGAATTTATATGCCTCTCGACTATAGTATTAGCGAGCTCATGCAGTGGCAGACCACAAGCTCTACTCACAGCATTTAATACTCTTCGTAATATGATATAATCTTTTTTGAGAAGCCCAGGAAAGATTAATGGAGAGCAATAGAGTACAATAGGTAAAATACAGGAGTTTAAAAATTGCAAAACTAAAGGTTGGTTGATACCTGATTGTCTTAACTTTTTAATGTAGAAGGTAAGACGAAACATTTTCTTAGAGATAGATAAGATGTGGGATGACCATGAAAGGTCAGAGGAAAGAACTAATCCAAGGTATTTAATGCTTGATTTGGTTTCAATTTCCGTGCCATCTATGCTACAGGGATCATGCGAACTAACTAGTTCAAGTAAGTCACGTCGATGCTTGAAAGTAAAGTCAACAGCCTGACATTTGGAAGGATTTAATATAAGACCATTTGACTTGGACCACTTGTTGATGTCCAACAGAAAGCTATTAAGTTTGGAGCTGTCAGACTCGGAAGTGATAGGCAGTGATACAGTCAGATCATCTGCATATTTGACAAAGTTAGTTTCGTTTGAATGAGGCAGGTCATGTAGGAAGAAAGAAAAAAGAAAAGGAGAGAGGACAGCACCTTGTGGAACACCGGATTTTGTAAGCGAGGTAGAAGAAGATTTGCCGTTATATACAGTATACTGCATTCTATCAGAAAAATAGGAATGCAACCAACTCTTAGCCCAGGATCCTGTTTGTGTCAACGATAGCTTATTTAACAAAAGGCCCCTAGGTACAGAGTCAAAAGCAGATGTGTAGTCTAAGAAAGCACTACGAACATATTTAGCACCTTTGTCTAAACAAGAGACAACATTGTGATATAAGACAACCGCAGCATCCAAGGTACTTCTACCATGTTTGTATGCAAATTGTTTAGGATCATTAAAAGGTTTCAAAGCGGGTTCAAGACGAAGTAAAAGTAATTTTTCCATCAATTTTAAAAAGGGGGAAGTAATTGCAATAGGCCGAAATTTAATATCAGAACCAGAAGATGGTTTTGGTATAGGGATAATTTTAATGTTTTTCCATGCAAAAGGTAGAACGTTACCGGAAAAAGAAGCATTAAAAATGTTAGTAAGAGGATAACACAAAATATCAGCACAATTCCTGAGGACAATGGCAGGTATGCCGTCAGGACCAAGGCTTTGAGAAGGCTTAAGAGACCGGAGACATTTAAGCACATCAAGGGTATTAAAACCACTAAAGTTATTGTCAATATGATTTGTATCATTTGGAAGGGTATCAACAGAAGAGCGTATGAAAGATTTATTAAGAGTGTCAACATTAAGAGATGGAACAGAAATACATCGCTTACCGTTAGTAATTTCCTTGAAAAGTTTCCATACACCGACTGAGATGGTTGGGACATGTGTTATGTATGCCTAGTCATCGCCTTCCTCGACAATGGGCAATTTTAGCTGACATAGGGTAAGGCTGTAAAAGAGCTAGCGGCGGTCAAACCAAAACATGGTACCAGTCAATGAAATCCGCAACAGTTAGTTTAAGCCATATTGGAAGGTGTAGGCTGGCTTCCTAGTTAGGGACCTCGGGACGACAAAAACCAGTGGTTGGAAACAATTGGTGATATGGCTCACAATCGTTCTCAATGGCTGGCGCAGATGCATCCACTCCTTGTGACTTATGATTTCCAATGAAACTATATTGTTCTTCGTTATTACTATTCCTTTGTTTCACACCTCTGTTTACTGTATCTAGTATGCATTTCTTCTTTTGTGTGCTACATGGAAGGAGTGTGGCGACTTGAACTGCCACACGTCGATGCAAAGCTCTTTGTCGAAAACAGACAGACAGACAGACAAACAGAATCAGTGAAAAATGCTTTAGTGATTAACCTCTCTCTCCCTCCACCTAACTATGTAACCCTTTAATACTCACCCTGCCCCCCCCTTTTGTGATTACACTATATTTTCTATTATAGCTTGACTCCACACAGTATTTTTGGCACAAGTATGGAACTTTCAGCATGTGATATTGGTAGCCCACATTTAGCAAGCCAACCATTGAATTCAGGTCTGCGTCGGTGGGGGATCGAACCCCGGACCATATGCATGGTCGGCAAGCGTCCTGATTGCTGTGCCACCAACGCATATGCAGGTGAATGCAATGCAATGGCTGAACTTTTTCCTAAGTTACTTAACTCAACTGGGTCAATTATTCTAGGTCTAGTTATATTTTTATTTTCCGAAAGTCTAGTTGACTGACCTATGTAATTGACCTCACAGTAAGCATTACATGGTATTTAGTAAATTTTATTATTTTTCCTAATTGGATCTTTTTGGTCCTTAAGCCGACAAGGTTTATCTTTGAGTAAGGTGGTTGGTTGGTTTAAATGCCAGCCTGACTAATTCCAGCCTCACTGAGAATCCTACTTAATGCCTCTGACGCTCCTTTGGTATGCAGCAGCATTACAGAGGCCTTGAATTCTATATTTCTTTCGTCATTTTTATTGCTAATCTCGTTTAAACTATGGTTCTTCATAGATTTTTGAATAAATTCTGGTGGGTAGTGAGTTATTCACTAGTAGTATTTGCCCAATTTGTTAGATTTCATTATTTAAAATCTCCTGACTGACCTTGTAGTTAGGCTCTTGGCCCGACTATGCAGACATTTAACTCAACCTACCTTTACTGCTTCGGGATGGGATGAATTAAAGTCTAGGTATTTTGAATTCGAGTGCGTTGGTTTCCTATAAACGCTAATATCCATCTAACTCACCATCTTGTTTTCGTTTTATTCTGCAGTCTAGGCTGGCCAACTCACCCTATTCGTTTTCTAACCCAAAAGTGAATTGGTTTCGGCCTACTATTGAGTTTATATGTGTGGGAAAATGAGGGATATGTTCAGATTTCAACACAGTATAATGTGTCATCCACATATCTCCACCGTAACCTAAGAGCAGGATTAAGCGTTTCAAGAGCCTTATGTTCCCAAATATCCATAAATATATCTGCTATTATTAGCAGTATGGGTGATCCCATTGCCACCCCATTCTCTTGTTTATATATTTTATTTTGAAACTGCTGTGTAGATAGATCTACAGCACTTAGCACTCAACACAAGGAAAAAGACACAAATTTTCAAATTATGTCAAGCCAGTGCTTCTTCGTGGTAGAGAGACTTTGAGCTAGCGTCACCGAAAGCATTTCCAACAGCCTGCTGCAGATTTTTAATCAATAGCCGCCTTAGCTTGCTAACTGTAGAAGATTGGATGGCAAGATCTCTAGCACTGCAGCAAGCCAATCAAGAATTTACTTCCCAATAAATACGCAGAAGGAATGGATCAGACATACACGATGGTTCGACTTTTAAGTGTCACCATAAACCAGACAGTGGACAACAAATGTGAAGCCACAGTTTGAGTGAGGATCTGAGGAGACTATATGAAAAGTAAATCGTGCTATCATTTAAAAAGAATGCAGAGGAAAGATTGGGATAGTAACGGACTTCAGAAGCCCTTCAAGTGGCATCATACTCCAGAGAAGCTGAAGAGTGGAACCTTAGTGAAAAGCGACTACTTTGGTTTGAGTTACGGCGAAGGTCAAGTGAAGAGGAAGGAAGAGCTTGTGGAGATGTACTGCTGAAGTCTTGTGTTCCTCTCCGAACCCAAGAGACGAATAACATAATAATAATGTGATCGGTACTTTGTCGACACTGCTGTGAACATAAATTATTGAAGTGTAGTATTTCTCACAGAGTTATGTAAGGAAACCGCCGCAAAACCTGCCCCGACTATTAGAAATTGAATACTCCTGTGCGTCGGTGGCACAGTGGTTAGGACTATCGCCGACCATGCACATGTTCGGGGGTTCGAGCCCACGCCGGCGCACACCTGATATCTATGGTCGGCCTGCAAAATTTGGGCTGCCGATATCCATGCTGAAAATTCCATACTTGTACCAAAAATAAGGTGTGGAATCAAGCTGTAAATCAAAAAAAATTAAAAAAAAAACAATTCAGCATGATAAATAGTTTTTATTCTTATTTTATATGTGCGATTTCCAGTTTGAAGGTGCAGAAGTTTTACTTAATCGTCGTGTGGGTATATTCATTACAATGAATCCTGGTTATGCTGGTAGAACAGAATTACCGGAATCTTTGAAAGCTCTCTTTCGACCAGTTGTTGTAATTGTACCCGACTTAGAATATATCTGTGAAATTATGCTATTTTCACAAGGATTTTTAACAGCTAGAGTAAGTGCCATTTGTATTATTGATTTTAGTAATATTGTCTTGAAGTGTTACAACATTTATGATTGTATATTTCTATGCAAAGTTCCACCATGTTCTATTAGTTAAGCCAAATTTTATCCATATCTGAATATTAAAATCCATATTTTAGGTCATAAAAGCATTTATCTAATTAATTCGTAATTTTTAAATTATATTATATGAGTATTTCTCAATGAGTGAAAAACAAAATTGGAAATTCTCTCTGGTTTACACTAAAACCAAAATCTTATATACCTTCAAGATTCTACGGTCAACCAAAGATACATAAACCCACAGTTCCATTAAGACCAGTAATAGATTTCACCAACTCACCGACATACAACCTTTCTAAATACTTACTCTCGATACTACAACCACTACAAAAGGACACTCAAAATATTGTAAGAAATTCATATGATTTCAAATCTCAAATAGAACACCGAGAAATTGATAAAGAAGACATTATGGTAAGCTATGCTATTAACTCACTATATACTAGCATCCCTATTACCGAAAGTCTTGATATCATTTCCAGTCTACTAGAATCAGATACAACACTATCACAAAGATGTCCACTAGACACCAGCGAAATAATTAAGAGCTTAAAATTCTGTCTAGAAAATAATTATTTTACATTTAAAGGGAGTTTATATAGACAGACAAATAGTGTTGCTATGGTTGCACCACTCTCCCCAATAGTCGGCGACCTTTACATGAATAAATTCGAAAATAATATCTTTTCAAGCATACTCACTCCTAAAATGTGGTTAAGATATGTGGATGATACTTTTGTAGTACTAAAACGAGATCTACACAATTCATTCCCGCAGAAAATAAACTGTGTATCTCCCAAAATCCAGTTCACTTTGGAAGCAGAATCAGACTTTCGATGAACTACCATTTCTAAACTGCCAGACTAGTTAAGAGGAGGGAAAAGGGACATTTTAGTATATCTATATTCAGGAAGAAAAGCCACTCCAACAAGAAATATTTAGACTTCGGATCATCACACCCCATCAGCGAAAGGTTATCAGTTGTTTCAAGTCTTCTTAGACGAGCACACTCTCTGATAACAGATTAGAAAGAAAAAGAAGAGGAAATATCAAACATTGCTGAAACTCTCAAGCAAAAGGACTTCATTAACAAAACCAACACTGATATTAAGTGTGGTCAAAATCGTATTCCGAAAACATGAACATCAACAGTTGTCATTCCATATAGAGCGGAGACATCAGACAATATCAGAAGAGTACTCAATACGCTTGACATCAGAGTTTTCTTCATAACACCAGACGCATACACTATAAAGCAACCTTGTCCATATAAAAGGCCGAATCCCTGAAGATTCTCTATCTAATTGTGTCTATAAAATAAAATGCTCGGAATGTGATGTGACCTACATCGGACAAACATCTCGAGAAATCAAAATCAGAAGAAATTAACACCGTAGAGCTTCTCTTCGACCACCAAGAAATCCAATCAAACTAGAAAAACTTCAAAAATCATCAGCCAAAGGTCTACATGCTACGCTATAGAATCAGGCCACAAAATTGATTTTGACAATATTGAAATAATCCAGAAAAACTTCAGAAACCACAAAGAACGTCTAATATCAGAATCACTTCATATCAAGTGGAATCCGAATTGCCTGAATAGGAATGATGGACTGAAACAGAATCTGACCTGGCTACAACACCCTCCCCCATGAAGTAACAAAATCAACGCAAATGTGATGAGCAAATTCACTATGTAAACACACACTACTACACACTGATAAAATCCAACAATCTACACTTGATTTTGTTATCTTTACCCATTGGCCAACTTGAAAACAAAAAAACGACCCAGACTGACGAACGATGATCAAGTATTTCACAACCTACACTTAGTTTGGTTACCTTTACCCTATCTCCAACTTGACAACCTAAATGATACCAGACTAACGAACGATGATCAAGTTAGTAAACTTTATTTTGATATAATAACAGGTATATTATTACCTTCGATATTTGGTTTGAACGATCTTCATTGTTATTTTGACTTTCAATATGTCCTTTTAAGTTGAACTAAATCTATATTTTTCTCACCCCCTAACTCTTTGTTATATATATGCTGAGATTTGTAAATTCCGGTTTAATAATACTTTGAGAAAGCTATTAGCATTAAATAGCGAAACGTTAGTAAAAACAACAATATCGTTTTGTTTTTCATTCATTGAGAAATACAAAAACCTTTATTATAATGAATATCATATACCCATTGCCCAAATTTTTTCAAACCGTTAAAAGTGAACTTGGTTTGGACATATATATATATATATATTATATGAGGTTAAAGTTCACCACAGTTCCCTTTGGCGGTCAATACTATTCAAATCACATTATGTGATCTACTCGATGACATAAGTGGTAATTAGGAAAGCAAACAAAATAGTATGTTGGCATGTACTACTGTTTGAAATGAATAATTGAAAGCTACTCACATCATCCAGTATTGCTTACTGACTAGATCAAAGTCGTCTATACACCACTGCTTTGTATTACACGTTCGCCTAAATAGCTAACCAGAATTCAGATGGTGGTGGTGGTGGTGACTGATTCGGCTCTCTCAGATATAAATCAAACCGAGTACACTACAGATGAGCTCGGACTCAACTTAATGATGAAATAGTCTTCATCAAAAAATGGTAATTTTAAGGTCTGTTACATGCTACCGATGTACTTCTTGATACAGACTTCTACCACAGTTATTAATCCCTGTTAGGTGTTAAATGTGCTTGACGTTGTTAGTTTTTATACCGCCATTACTATGTTAAGGTGCCCACTGTCCTATCTTACATTGGTGTAAGTAGTCATTCTTCAAACACCGGGATGGGAGTTAGAAATATTCCTCACCCATCGATGTCTGAGCAGCCAAGTAGTATCCTCAATCCCCACAGAATCAACGTAACTCGTTACTAAATAAAATGTGTACAGATTACCAATTGATTTCAAGTTTTATCTAATTAAAGTCTGCAAATGATGAGTGAATCTCATTTAGTTGAGAAAAACAGTTTGGTAATGCATTCCATTAGTTAGGAAAATAATCTAGTTTCATACTAGTTTGTTTATTAGATGATGTATCACACAATGAGTGAAACAGTATTACTTACTGGATGACAATGTTTTGAACAAAATTTATTGTGCTTCATAATCATTTCATCAATTATAATCACACGAATTCGAAACTTGAGTTTTATAGTTTTCTTTGTTCACCTCCTATTTGTCGTCATATGGGTAGTAGAATTTTCCAGATATCTGGGTGGAGAGGTGTTGAATCATTCCTATTACATGTATCTGCAGTTGACTTGATAAAAAAAGCCTGAGTCAGTCATCAATCTTTCCCTCCAGTCTGTTACATTAGATTTTAAAACTATCCTCTTATCCCAGCCATCCCATTGTATGGTTGTTTGTAATCTCATGTAATGCTATTTTTTTATGCCTTCACGTTCCCATTGGAACATACGGATTGAAGCTAGAGCTTTGGAGTTACAGTAGCAAGTATACAATTGGTGGACGGTGGCTAGCAGTGGAATCCAGGATGCGCATTTCGTCCTATTTGGGACTCGTCAGCCGGATGTACCTGCATTTCTCGTGGCTCTCGTGGCCCAAGTGGTCTAGTAGATAACGCTTTGGCATTCAAAACTATAGGTACTGGGTTCGAGCCTCGGTGGGAACATCATCACTCACTGAGAAACGCAGATACATCCAGCTGACTAGTCCCAAGTAGGACGAAATGCGCATCCTGGATTCCACTGCTAGCCACCATCCACCAATTGTATACAAATCAAATCCCCAGACATCGTCGAAGCATCTGCACAAGAAGCCGACATGTCAACCTGAGACCGAGCACTTCGGTCCAATCAATCGACGGGAAAAGCAAAAATTCAATTCAATCATTACAGTAGCAAGGTTTATTTTTACAAGATGAGGTTGTTAGCCTTATGCCCGACCTTCCCTCTTTAGTAGTCTTATTACTGGCTTAGTGAGGGAAAGGAGTGCATCGGCCGAGGATCCAACCCCGAACCATATGCGTGGTTGGATAGCATTCTACTGCTGTACCACCAGCGCACTGAATGTTCTATACAAGGAGCAAACAGTATGATTCAACACCTGTGCAGCTGGGCATCTGGCAATGCATTCTTCTACCCCTACGACGACAAATAGGAGAGAACAAAGAAAAATATAAAACTCAAGTTTCAAAGTAGTGTAAATACAATTGATATGAATATGAGCAATAAATTTTGTTCGAAACTGTGTCATCCAGTAAATAATAATACTGTTTCACTGTGTGATATACCTGATAAACAAACTAATATGGAATTTTGATAGAGAAAGAAAGACCAGATTTGCAGTATAAAATGATATCATTCTATTTCACAGGTTCTCATAAGCTGCAAACTACCTGAAATTACAATGGTTATAAATAATAACATTTCATACGACGTGACTGCCTTATTCATAAATGTACCAGTGATAGAAACAATAGATATCATTTGTAAGCAAAGAGATCTATTGCCACTATCGGAGTCGGAGATGAAACGGCTACTAATTCTTTGCACAAAAGAAATCCAATTTAGATTAAATAACCAATTCTACCGACAAATTGACGGGGTCGCCATGAGTTCACCCCTAGGACCCATTCTGGCAGACATCTTCATGGGCTATCTCGAACAGACAAGACTGAGTGACTCTATCAATGGAACAACATACTACTGTCGACAAGTCGGTGATACTTTTGTTGTTTGTAACGACATGAGTCAGGCATCTGTATTATTTGACCGCCTAAATGAGGTCCACCCAAATATTAAATTCACCATAGAATACGAACACAACGATGAGTTTAATTTCCTGGACCTAAATGTAAAAAGAAGAAACGATGGAACGGTCGAAAAGTCCATCTACAGAAAAGAAACTTGGACCGGACAATACCTTCATTATAACAGCTTCTACCCTATGAGCTATAAGCGAGGATTAGTAAGGACACTATACGACAGGGCCAGGAAGTTATGTTCGCCTAACAAAGTAGAAGAAGAATTAAGCTTTGTAGAAAAATGCCTTAAGGAAAACGGGTATCCAAAAGGATTTATCCTTAAGTACAGCAAAGAAAGAGATGAGAAAGAGAAGTCTCCAACAGTTGAAAAGAAGGTGTTCATTTGCCTCCCATACAAAGGAGAAACCGTATCGCAAAAGATTGAAAAGAGGATGAAGGGAGCAATAAAGAGATGCTTCCCTGCAGCCAATCTGGTGACACTATACAGTACTACATACTCTATAAGGCAATCGAAACTGGATAAGTACCCTGCTGACGTTACCTCCAACTGCATTTATAAATTTACGTGTACCTGCTGCAGTGAGTACATTGGAAGGACAGAAAGAAGGGCTTCTATCCGGTTTTCAGAGCCTACTCCAAGAAACTTATGCCTAAAAGGAAGCAGATATTTACAAAGTGCAATTACCAGACACCTTGTGGATACGGGTCATTTTATCGAGATTTCTAAATCCTTCAAAATATTAAACAAACAAAGGACAGCGAATCTACTACGATTTGCTGAAGTAATTGCAATCAAACATCACAGACCAAACTTATGCATACAGAAAGAGAGTGTGGTCAATCTCTCACTCCCTTGGTAACCATATCACTTTCATTACACTGATTAGTCATACACACTAGTGAGCTCAACTCACTAAGCCAGTTTTCAAATTGATGAACTTTGACCTTCTTGAGTTGCTATGTTGACACTGTTTATTAGATTTTTCTGTTTTCTGTCTTCTCTCACCCCCCTCTTTTTTTTCTTCTTTCATAGTTTGATAGTATATAAATTGATGGTGACTTAGATTATAATACTTATATTCCAGATGCGTTCACCTTATAATGTTTTCTCTATTGCCTTTCAAACAATGAAGTACGAAATGTTATTATTTATAACCATTGTAATTTCAGGTAGTTTGCAGTTAGCTGATGAGAACCTGTGAAATAGAATGATATCATTTTATACTGCAAATCTGGTCTTTCTTTCTCTATCAAAATTTATCAAGGGAACCAAATGTATAATATGGATTTGCTTACTACCACAGTGCCGAAGATTCATACCTATACTAATACTGTAGTCTCCTACACAGTAATTAATAATTAGGGTTGCTATTAGATGGTTGGAGGCAGTCGGCAGGAAGCCTTGCACCTAGGTTTCGTACTAGTTGACACTCACCAATCATCAAGGTGCGTCTGCAGCCTTGAAGGAACTCATGTCCCTTCTGAGATTCGAACCCGCGTCACCCAGTGAGTGGTGCAGTCAGAGACGTTACCACTGAGCTATTCGGGCTCGCGAAGGACAATCTACACAATGTGAGGTATATTATTTACTTTCCTGTCCTTTTTTTCTGAAATAGGAATAAATTTCTAAGTTGAAGTATCATTCTTAATTGATTGTGTTTATCAGAGAGAACCTTCTTTTTGTAGTAGTAGTAGTAGTACTAGTCAAAAATGTATTCACATCAAATTATTTCCTCTACAGATCTGAAGACGATGTCAAGGGGACAGACTTATCATTGAGCATTACTGATGAGTGCCTCCTGCTTAGACAATTCTATTTAACGCATAGCAGGAATTCATTTTATAGTGGGTGTGTGTGTGTTACTGACAAAATTTATCAGTAGTATATAGACTCAGATTGATAGAAGGTAATCAGAATTGAAAACAACAGAAGTAGAAGTGTTTATCTCTCAAATCTGGATTTAGCCTACTCTGCGGTCAGGAAATAATCTCAAGGTTTAACTTTCAGAAAATCAACACCTACAATTAGAACAGTTTATTATCGGCTGGCGTCAGTGGCACAGTGGTTAGGACGCTCACTGACCATGCACATGGTCTAGGTTTCAATCCCCGGCTACAGGCGCACTCCTTTAACTCGCTAAGCCAGAAATAATGCTGGTAAAGAGGAAAGGTTGGTCATGAGGCTAGAAAACCCATCCTGTAAAATTAAACACTGCTAAAGAAACTTCAAGCCACCCGCTGTTCCACTGGGGAACGTGAAGCAAAAAAATTATCGGCTGATTTAGTAGACCGTCAATGTGGCTGATAATGTATAAATATGGTGTGAATTTCCTCAATAAAAAGTTCATTATTAAGTGTTTTGCATTCCCTCTCGTTACAGTTTGAGATAACATTAACATTTAAATTGTACACTTGTGTTTAACTTTCTTAAGAATCGGGCAACATGTAGGATTGAAATTTCTGCTAGTAGGTTGGATTAATCTCCATAATCTTGGCACTGAAAGTGTAACAACAAAAGACAAGGGCCGGCAACAGATCCTTTTATTAAGGAAATCAACAGGTATTTATATATATTTCACATACATTATTATAGCTTAGTCAAGTAGACAAACGCAGTCTTCTGATTGGTTTTTTCCGGTAACCATCGAAAAGTGGAGCCATCTATCTGAGAATCATATTTGCCCACGTTAAGTTTGCTGTGATTGGTTGTTGAATCAGTTTTCTAAGTAACAGTTAAACAAATAGTGTATTCAAAAAGAATAAACAGAATAGATATTTCAAGCTTAGGTGAAAGGAAATTTAATGTTAAAGCGAATGTTATTTCACTACAGCAAATTTCTAATGTTACATACGAATGGCTATTAAATACTTGAATAAATTTGAAGTTTCTTTGCAAAGGTTTGATTGGTTTCTGTTACGGTCATGGACTGACATCAATTATAGGACCGTTGAAAGACGGGCAGTGCTGAACATATGTTTCCTCCTAGTTTGAGAATTTTCAGAGGTTAGAAGTTATGGATTGCAGGGTCCCAAGTTATTTGCTAATATATGGACTAGCTTGATATGACCCGTTGCACAAGAGGTGGCTCTCGTGGCCCAAGTGGTCTAGTGGATAACGCTTTGGCGTTCGAAACTATGGGTACTGGCTTCGAGCCTCGGTGGGAACATCATCACTCACTGGGAAATGCAGGTACATCCAGCTGACGAGTCCAAAATAGGACGAAATGCACATCCTGGATTCCACTGCTAGCCACCATCCACCAATTCTATACTAATTAAATACCCAGACATCGTCGAAGCATCTGCACAAGAAGCCGACATGTCAACCTGAGACCGAGCACTTCGGTCCAATCAATCGACGGGAAAATCAAAAATTCAATTCAGCTTGATTGGTTACTTAAAAGTCATGAGTTTTATCCTCAGTGGGACCACGGGTAAGTGATAACGAATAGTCCGAAGCTCTGTGGTTTTTAATGATTCTGTAACTAATGTCAATAAAAGATAAAAATCTGAGACTTAAATAACTTGAATGGTTTGATGAAAGAGTTTTCCTCACAGTGTACATGGTAACCAAATCAAACAAGGAATTACATAAGAGTTTTAAAGGAATACAAGAGTTTTAAGAAGTTAGAAAAACAAAGCGAAAAATCAAAATTTAAGTCACATCAACAGAGTTGTTATCATGATTGTAGAAGTGGCTGAATAATTTTCTTTGGTATGCATAGTTCTGTTTCTTATAGCTGAATAGCTAGGGCTTCTGCAATACAAAGAAGACGGAAACGTATTGTATTCGGCAGGTTGTTCTTCAGTTTGTAGATTACTTTGAAGGAGGCGTTTGTTGAGATGGAATGACCTATGTTGACGAGATGTTCGATTATTGCACTCCTGGCCAACACCAACAGCAACAACAACAGAGAACAATCAGCCAGTATAAATGGGAGGAACCTGAAAGAAACAACCTCCTTCATCTACCTACTTACCTGGGAAGCATCGTTTCAACTACAGGCGGAACTGATGAGGATATCAAAGTCAGAATCGGAAAAACAAGACAAGCATTCATTACTCTCAAGTTCGTGTGGAGGTCAACAGAACTCAGCATCAAAAATAAGATCCGGACTTTCAACTCCAATGTGATGTCAGTGCTACTCACTATACGGATCAGAGACTTAGCCAGAGCGTCATGAAGAGCATCTCAAACAAACTACAGACTTTCATTAACAGTTGTCTTCGCTCAGTACCACTCAAGATCAGATGGCTGGACAGAAAAGATCAGCAACAGGGAGGGATCTCTGGCAATGAGCGAGCCAACCCAGCAGGAACCGATTGCGCAACAAATGAGCAGAGGAAACCATCAAGTGACATCACTAGACAAGCCATCGCTCGAGTGGAACCGGAAAGGGAAGCGGCGAGTTGGTCGTCAGTGTGAGGGTGACTTGGAGGAGGTCATGTGAGGAGGAGATGAAAGTATATGGGCAGACTTGGAGCGGAGTGAAAAAGTTGACAGAAAACAGAAGGCAATGTAGACTCGCAGCTGAAGCCCTATGTTCCTCTAGGAATTAAAGGATACAATAATAATAATACAATACGGCTGCAGAAAGGAAGTAGTGGCCCTATAAGGAGTTCTATAATCGAGCATCTTGTCACCACTGATCATTCCATCTCAACAAACGCCTCCTTCAAAGTAATCTACAAACTGAAGAACAACCTGCCGAAGACAATGCGCTTCCGTTTTCTTTCCGTTGCAGAAGCCCTTACGTAATTCCGTATGCTATTTTGTTTCCATGTACACAGTGGGCACAACTTTTCCATCAAACTATTCATGTTATTACGTAACTCGTCTTTAACGATCATTTATGACAACTCATCAGTTTTTTTACCACCCTCTTTTGTTCACATCCAATACATCTGAATACTTTTTGTATTACGTAACTCCACGAAAAAATTACTAATTCTCACCCATTTAGTTAAAATAACCATAACCAATAGTGTTTTCGTCTGACAAACTTAATGTACACATCCATATAACCCATATATATATTTACAATTGTACAGATGATAAGATGAATTCGCAGAAAAGAGACTCTTCGCTCAACCGCTCTGTTCTCCTCGCCATTAATGTTCGAATAGGGATTTTTCCCATAAACTTAAATAACTGCATTCTTCTTTCTTGATAAGACTGACTGTTGATATTTTGAAACATATCTTTGGGTGTTACATTATTCTCTACCGTAATTTCACCTTTCTCTTCCCTCCTTTTTTCTCTCCGTGATATCAAGGAATTAGCTAAAAAGATGACAGCTATGTATCGTTTAGCTAAAGAACAATTATCTCAACAATATCATTATGATTTTGGTTTAAGAGCGTTACGCTCTGTATTACTTATGGCTGGTGCAATTAGACGAGATTATCCAACTGTCAAAGAAGATCATTTATTAATGCGTGCATTACGTGATTCAAATATACCAAAATTAATTAAAGATGATACACCATTATTTATGGGACTTGTACAAGATTTATTCCCTGGTATGGAGTTTGAAGCAGCTACTATTCCACAAAAATTGGCTGAAGCATGTGAAAAAGTTTTAGAATTACATCGTTATACTATAGTTGATGAACAGGTTAGTTTTGAAGGAAAAAAAATAGGATTAATTGCATGTGATTATTGTACTGTTGAAATAATGATAATTATTATTATTAGCTATCATTGTTCCCTTGGGTTACTCATGGAACATAGGGCTTCAACTCCACGTCTCCACTTGCCACTTCTGTCTTCATTCTGCTGTATTTTCCACCTGCATCCATGTTATTCCATACTGTTTCAACTCCTCTCTCTTCACACGATCTCCTCCATGTGACCCTCGCGCTGACGTCCTACTCGCCGCTTCCCAATCACTCGGGTTCCACTCGGGCAACGGTCTGACGCGCGCGATGTCACCCAGCGCTACGCCTCCTCAGCGAGCGAGTGTCCAATCCATCCATCTCCACTTTCTCCAACTGCATATTTGTTGGTTGGCGATTGCCTCTTGTCTTGTTTGTTTGTTCCCATAATTTCGCATAGTTGGTGATTCTTTCCGGCCCGGCCATCTGATCTGATCTTCAGTATAGATCCAGCGAAGACAGTTAGTTCTTGATGAAGGTCTGCAATAACCTGTTGGAAATATTCTTTGTGACCCGCCCACCCGCCAAGTTTCTGATCCGTTCCGTATAGAAGAACTGACTGAATTGACGTTGTTTGTATTGAATATCCTATTGAATTTTGTTGTTGATTCTGGCTGAGTGACGAAGATTTCCAGATTGGTTGTTCCAGGTTGATGAATGTGTTTCTCGCCTGCCTTCCCGACTCTCGCTCGATTTGACATCCTCCTCGTCCGTTCCGACTGGCTGTAGTTGAGACAATGCTCCCTAGCTAGATAAGTGAATGAATTAACTAACCTCTTTCAAATCCCTCCCGTTGTGATGGTGATTGATGCTGGATGTTGTGGCTGCTGTTGTTGTTGTTGTTGTTGGTTGGTTGGTTATTTTCATAACCTCTGCCCTGTCTATGTTCACCTGGAGTTCTGTCTTCGCCGGCTGCTTCTTCAACCAGTTTGTCGGTTTTCGCTTGTAAGTCTTCGATTTTGTGTGACATCAAACATAAATCATCCACGCGCGAAATCCAGGTCTTCTAGTTTCTTCACGTCGGTCGATCCAGGATATCCCTGTCCGGTTTCTCGTTTCCCACTCTCTGATACATAATCCAGTCCACCACAATTAGGAATATCATTAATGATAGATAATAAGCACCCTTGTTTGACTCCTGTGTTTACTCCAGACGCCTCGCTGAGTTTTCCGTTGTGGATCACTTGAAATGTGCCGTTGTCGTACAGCTGTTGAATAAGGTTGATGAATACTTGGGGTACGCCGTAGTACTCGAGTAGTTTCCAAATCACTTCGTGGCTAACGCTGTCTCTTGAAGGCCTTCTCTAAGTCTATCAAGTTGAGGTAGAGGTTTGATTGCCATTCCATGCTTTGTTCTGTGATGATGATGCGTAAAGTTGCAATTTGGTCAGTACATGATTTGCCTTTCCTGAATCCAGCTTGTTCTGATCGGAGTTCTGTCTTCAGTGCGTCCTTTATTCTCTCCAGGATGATGTGACTCAGGATTTTACTTGGCGTCGACAGGAGTATGACTCTTCGCCAGTTTAAATAATAGTAATAGTGAAATAATATCTTGCCTAAATGTACGCAACAGATATCCTGTCTTGTTACTTCATCGTTCTGACTAGCTGGACAATTAACCTGACAGTTATTCATGAGTTTTGAAATCAGTGAAAAGAATAGAAGAATATATAAATATATCCGTCGAAGGCAAAACTTTATTATGTGTATACATTCCCTCTGATTCATTCTGTTGAATGTAGAAGCTTTAGTATGGTTAACCGCCTCTGATTATAGCTTTCTGCATTCAGTCTCTCCATTTATGTCATGCATTATGATCAGTAGTATCGAGTTAACGCGTGGAGTATTAGTTATTATTATTATTATTATTATATAAGCTTTATTCCAAATCAGTACTTGTGATACAGAATGGAATTCTCAGCATTTTACTACAATATTGCATCCAGTTTTTACATTAACAATAAATAAAGTTCTACATAGATTAAAGATTATCTCAACAACATATTAGTATGTCGGTAGCAAAGCCAAAATTAAAATGTTTGAAGGTGTTACAAAAGTAGATACTACTAGCATATTTACTGGCGTAAGCGATAGCAAAATGGTCGAGATATACAGAGTGTAAAAGAACAACAAGATGTTTTAACTAGAGTTTGCAAGGAAGAGAAAAACAAAACAGCACTTAACAAAAATAAAGACAAAAAAGGTAGAGAGAATGGAAAAGAGAGAAAACGTTGTACCCATAAATGATGTGAGTTGGAAAGACGAGATTCATTGGTTCTAGTGACTATTTAATAAGTTAAAGGTTTCATGCCTGATGCATTCTTTATCACACAGAACACGGGCTAGGTAGGGTATGGATGAGTTTTTGTACTTACTAGTGCGGGCATATAGTTTCCTATATAGACTTCTTGTTTTCCCTGAAGAGATACATGGGGAGAGTTGTGAGTGTAGAAAGTGTTGTGAGTCAGATAAAATGGACTTCGCCCATTTTTCACATGAGTCCATGTGCCTGTCCACCAGACTGTTAACAAGCTGGCAAAGTGGTAAACTAGATATGATAGAGAAGATTTGTAGCTCAGGTGGATAATTTTGATGTGGTTTTGTTCTCTGAGCTGGATAGTTAGTTTGCGAAGCTTTCATCACCTTACTGGGTGACATCTTCAGCGCATACTTCAAATTGAAGTGAGCTTTTAGATTTCTCCACGAGTTTATTAATCATTCCTCCTGGTGACCTTGGACGTGATTGGTTGTTTATGTATGTTTTCACACCTTCTAGGTTACTTGTGTTGGAACTGATTGTTTCTGTGACTTGAACTTTGGCCAATCGTGTGTGAAGTTTCTTTCTTATTGGTTGATAAATTTTGTCTATCTCGATGTGTCTATTGATTGATGATTCACTGGAATGCCAAGCTTCTAAAAATTCTCTAGCATTCTTGTTATTTCCTTTGTCTAATATTTGAACGTTGTCCCAGTCGAATTGATGTCCGTGGTTGTCTGTGTGTAGTGAAATGAGGGAGTGTATATCATGTCTTTTGACGGCTAGCTTATGTTCGTGGATACGAAGACGAAGGGGACGTCCACTTTGGCCAATGTAGTGTTTTTCACAGTTGTTACAGTTTATTTTGTAGATGATGTTGGTTTTGTCTTCTTTTGCTGTTGAGTCTTTTGGTTGACATAGAATTGAGTGCAGCGACTTTGTTGGTTTGTGTACGACGTCAATTCCTAAAGGTTTGAAGAGTCTTTTAGTGATTTCTGAGATATCCTTTATATATGGTAAGGCGATTTTCTTTGTGGTTTCCTTGGTGGCTTTTGTTTTGGTAGGTTGGCTTGGGGGTATATGTCTCTTGATGAAATTCCGGGATATCCATTCTTTTGGAAGACGTCCATGAGATACTTTTCTTCAATTTTTCTTAAGGTGGGAGTGCTGCAGTGAGTCCTTGCTCTCTTGAATAGTGTTTGTATGCAGTTCCTTTTGTGTGCTATTGGGTTGTTGCTGTTGTAATTCAGTATTTGGTCTGTGTGAGTTGATTTCCTATAAACTTGAGTTTCTAATTCTCCTGTAGTTGTTCGCCTGACTAAGACGTCCAAAAATGGTATTTTGTTCTCGGATTCCTCTTCTCTTGTGAATTTGATGTCGTTGAAGACGTTGTTTATTAAGTTGTGAGTTTTGTCTAATTCGTTTCTTTTGATTATTACAAATGTGTCGTCGACGTAGCGTATCCAAATCTTGGGTTTGATCTTTGGTAGAATTATGTTTTCGAGTCTTTGCATCACTGCTTCTGCAATCAAACCTGATATTGGCGATCCCATGGGTGTTCCTTTGACTTGTTCATATATTTGGCCGTTGAATTGGAAGTATGTTGTTAGGCATAGATTTATGCATTCCATCCAGCTTGTGTGTTGCATTTTTGATTGTTGTGGAAGTTGTTCGTCGTTGCTAAGTAATTGCTCCATGGTTTCTTTTGCTAGTTTTTGTCCGATAGAGGTATATAATGCTGTCACGTCGAAGGATACCATTATTTCTTGTTCATCTATTTGGATGTCTCTGATTTTCTCTAGGAATTGGATAGCAGAGTTGATGGAGTGATCACAGGATTCCGTTAGGTGTTTTAGTTTTCTGTATAATTCCTTGGACAAATTATATGTTGGAGTTCCTGGGAGTGATACAATTGGTCGTAACGGGATATTTGCCTTGTGTATTTTGGGTCTGCCGTAGAATCGAGGTAGGACTGGTCCATTGGATTTCATTCGCCATTGGTCTTGTTTTGTGATCTGTCCAGTTTTGCTGAGCTTGTTTAAGGTCCTTTGGATGCGGTTGTCCAATGTTTGTATGGGATTTGTTGGGAGTTGTTGATATACATCTTCATCTTTGAGTAGTTCTTCAGCTTTCTTGGTGTATTCTTCTCTGTCCATGACTACTGTTGTTCTTCCTTTGTCGGCTGGTAAAATGACGATGTCCTTCCTATTTTTCAGCTTTTTGAGGGCCTTTAGTTCTTGAGAGTTGAGTTGTGTGTGTTGTCTTTTCTGTTTGACCATTGGTACAATTGTTTGGCGTATCTCTTCCTGTGTTTCCTCGTTCAAGTTTGATGATTTGAGTAATGATTCAAGGGCAGCGAAGAAATCAGTTTTTGAAGCATCTCCGGTGTTGTAGTTTAATCCTTTTTGTAGTAGTTGTTGTTCCATTTTTGATAGTGGTTGTTTTGATAGGTTGACTACGCAGTCTATGGGCGTATTGTCTGGTTGTTGTTTTCTAATCTTGGCTAGCTTGGTTTTGAGGACTCTTCGTCTTTGTTCTCTGTGTTTTCCACTTGACAGTGAAATTGCGGTGATCAGCGTTGACAGGTGTTCTTGGTTGAGGGTTTTCTCTAATTTTGCTTTTTGGACATCTATTATTTGTTGATATTTGTTGATCCGATAATGTGCGTCCGTAATCATTAATTTGACCATTCGTCTTCCACATTGTTCGGCCAATTTCCATCCCATTGGGCAGTTGACTGGTGGCTTGTATCTTACACTGTTTGGTAGGATTGAATGACGAAGGCACTCATGGAGAAAGAATAATTGTTCTCTGGTGGATCCTTGCCTTTTGGCGAAGTCTTCCCACTTTCGAACAGAGAGAAGCGTATCCCGCTCGTAAGATTTAGATATGATAGAGAAGATTTGTAGCTCAGGTGGATAATTTTGATGTGGTTTTGTTCTCTGAGCTGGATAGTTAGTTTGCGAAGCTTTCATCACCTTACTGGGTGACATCTTCAGCGCATACTTCAAATTGAAGTGAGCTTTTAGATTTCTCCACGAGTTTATTAATCATTCCTCCTGGTGACCTTGGACGTGATTGGTTGTTTATGTATGTTTTCACACCTTCTAGGTTACTTGTGTTGGAACTGATTGTTTCTGTGACTTGAACTTTGGCCAATCGTGTGTGAAGTTTCTTTCTTATTGGTTGATAAATTTTGTCTATCTCGATGTGTCTATTGATTGATGATTCACTGGAATGCCAAGCTTCTAAAAATTCTCTAGCATTCTTGTTATTTCCTTTGTCTAATATTTGAACGTTGTCCCAGTCGAATTGATGTCCGTGGTTGTCTGTGTGTAGTGAAATGAGGGAGTGTATATCATGTCTTTTGACGGCTAGCTTATGTTCGTGGATACGAAGACGAAGGGGACGTCCACTTTGGCCAATGTAGTGTTTTTCACAGTTGTTACAGTTTATTTTGTAGATGATGTTGGTTTTGTCTTCTTTTGCTGTTGAGTCTTTTGGTTGACATAGAATTGAGTGCAGCGACTTTGTTGGTTTGTGTACGACGTCAATTCCTAAAGGTTTGAAGAGTCTTTTAGTGATTTCTGAGATATCCTTTATATATGGTAAGGCGATTTTCTTTGTGTTTCCTTGGTGGCTTTTGTTTTGGTAGGTTGGCTTGGGGGTATATGTCTCTTGATGAAATTCCGGGATATCCATTCTTTTGGAAGACGTCCATGAGATACTTTTCTTCAATTTTTCTTAAGGTGGGAGTGCTGCAGTGAGTCCTTGCTCTCTTGAATAGTGTTTGTATGCAGTTCCTTTTGTGTGCTATTGGGTTGTTGCTGTTGTAATTCAGTATTTGGTCTGTGTGAGTTGATTTCCTATAAACTTGAGTTTCTAATTCTCCTGTAGTTGTTCGCCTGACTAAGACGTCCAACAAAGTCGCTGCACTCAATTCTATGTCAACCAAAAGACTCAACAGCAAAAGAAGACAAAACCAACGTCATCTACAAAATAAACTGTAACAACTGTGAAAAACACTACATTGGCCAAAGTGGACGTCCCCTTCGTATTCGTATCCACGAGCATAAGCTAGCCGTCAAAAGACATGATATACACTCCCTCATTTCACTACACACAGACAACCACGGACATCAATTCGACTGGGACAACGTTCAAATATTAGACAAAGGAAATAACAAGAATGCTAGAGAATTTTTAGAAGCTTGGCATTCCAGTGAATCATCAATCAATAGACACATCGAGATAGACAAAATTTATCAACCAATAAGAAAGAAACTTCACACACGATTGGCCAAAGTTCAAGTCACAGAAACAATCAGTTCCAATACAAGTAACCTAGAAGGTGTGAAAACATACATAAACAACCAATCACGTTCAAGGTCACCAGGAGGAATGATTAATAAACTCGTGGAGAAATCTAAAAGCTCACTTCAATTTGAAGTATGCGCTGAAGATGTCACCCAGTAAGGTGATGAAAGCTTCGCAAACTAACTATCCAGCTCAGAGAACAAAACCACATCAAAATTATCCACCTGAGCTACAAATCTTCTCTATCATATCAAAATCTTACGAGCGGGATACGCTTCTCTCTGTTCGAAAGTGGGAAGACTTCGCCAAAAGGCAAGGATCCACCAGAGAACAATTATTCTTTCTCCATGAGTGCCTTCGTCATTCAATCCTACCAAACAGTGTAAGATACAAGCCACCAGTCAACTGCCCAATGGGATGGAAATTAGCCGAACAATGTGGAAGACGAATGGTCAAATTAATGATTACGGACGCACATTATCGGATCAACAAATATCAACAAATAATAGATGTCCAAAAAGCAAAATTAGAGAAAACCCTCAACCAAGAACACCTGTCAACGCTGATCACCGCAATTTCACTGTCAAGTGGAAAACACAGAGAACAAAGACGAAGAGTCCTCAAAACCAAGCTAGCCAAGATTAGAAAACAACAACCAGACAATACGCCCATAGACTGCGTAGTCAACCTATCAAAACAACCACTATCAAAAATGGAACAACAACTACTACAAAAAGGATTAAACTACAACACCGGAGATGCTTCAAAAACTGATTTCTTCGCTGCCCTTGAATCATTACTCAAATCATCAAACTTGAACGAGGAAACACAGGAAGAGATACGCCAAACAATTGTACCAATGGTCAAACAGAAAAGACAACACACACAACTCAACTCTCAAGAACTAAAGGCCCTCAAAAAGCTGAAAAATAGGAAGGACATCGTCATTTTACCAGCCGACAAAGGAAGAACAACAGTAGTCATGGACAGAGAAGAATACACCAAGAAAGCTGAAGAACTACTCAAAGATGAAGATGTATATCAACAACTCCCAACAAATCCCATACAAACATTGGACAACCGCATCCAAAGGACCTTAAACAAGCTCAGCAAAACTGGACAGATCACAAAACAAGACCAATGGCGAATGAAATCCAATGGACCAGTCCTACCTCGATTCTACGGCAGACCCAAAATACACAAGGTAAATATCCCGTTACGACCAATTGTATCACTCCCAGGAACTCCAACATATAATTTGTCCAAGGAATTATACAGAAAACTAAAACACCTAACGGAATCCTGTGATCACTCCATCAACTCTGCTATCCAATTCCTAGAGAAAATCAGAGACATCCAAATAGATGAACAAGAAATAATGGTATCCTTCGACGTGACAGCATTATATACCTCTATCGGACAAAAACTAGCAAAAGAAACCATGGAGCAATTACTTAGCAACGACGAACAACTTCCACAACAATCAAAAATGCAACACACAAGCTGGATGGAATGCATAAATCTATGCCTAACAACATACTTCCAATTCAACGGCCAAATATATGAACAAGTCAAAGGAACACCCATGGGATCGCCAATATCAGGTTTGATTGCAGAAGCAGTGATGCAAAGACTCGAAAACATAATTCTACCAAAGATCAAACCCAAGATTTGGATACGCTACGTCGACGACACATTTGTAATAATCAAAAGAAACGAATTAGACAAAACTCACAACTTAATAAACAACGTCTTCAACGACATCAAATTCACAAGAGAAGAGGAATCCGAGAACGAAATACCATTTTTGGACGTCTTAGTCAGGCGAACAACTACAGGAGAATTAGAAACTCAAGTTTATAGGAAATCAACTCACACAGACCAAATACTGAATTACAACAGCAACAACCCAATAGCACACAAAAGGAACTGCATACAAACACTATTCAAGAGAGCAAGGACTCACTGCAGCACTCCCACCTTAAGAAAAATTGAAGAAAAGTATCTCATGGACGTCTTCCAAAAGAATGGATATCCCCGGAATTTCATCAAGAGACATATACCCCCAAGCCAACCTACCAAAACAAAAGCCACCAAGGAAACCACAAAGAAAATCGCCTTACCATATATAAAGGATATCTCAGAAATCACTAAAAGACTCTTCAAACCTTTAGGAATTGACGTCGTACACAAACCAACAAAGTCGCTGCACTCAATTCTATGTCAACCAAAAGACTCAACAGCAAAAGAAGACAAAACCAACGTCATCTACAAAATAAACTGTAACAACTGTGAAAAACACTACATTGGCCAAAGTGGACGTCCCCTTCGTCTTCGTATCCACGAGCATAAGCTAGCCGTCAAAAGACATGATATACACTCCCTCATTTCACTACACACAGACAACCACGGACATCAATTCGACTGGGACAACGTTCAAATATTAGACAAAGGAAATAACAAGAATGCTAGAGAATTTTTAGAAGCTTGGCATTCCAGTGAATCATCAATCAATAGACACATCGAGATAGACAAAATTTATCAACCAATAAGAAAGAAACTTCACACACGATTGGCCAAAGTTCAAGTCACAGAAACAATCAGTTCCAATACAAGTAACCTAGAAGGTGTGAAAACATACATAAACAACCAATCACGTTCAAGGTCACCAGGAGGAATGATTAATAAACTCGTGGAGAAATCTAAAAGCTCACTTCAATTTGAAGTATGCGCTGAAGATGTCACCCAGTAAGGTGATGAAAGCTTCGCAAACTAACTATCCAGCTCAGAGAACAAAACCACATCAAAATTGGTAAACTGCTTACCCTGCTGACAACCTTTAACATCCTACGTAATAAGGTATAGTCTTTCTTCAATAGCCCAGGAAAGTCTTAGGGGGAGCAATAGAGAATTATAGGCAGAATACGGGATTTAACAAATTGTAGTAGTAAGGGTTGGGTTACACCAGAATGTCTTAACTTCTTGATGTAGAAGGTAAGACGGTATATTTTCTTGGAAATCGTCAAGATATGAGACGACCAGGAAAGATCAGAAGATAGAGTGACGCCTAGGTATTTAATTTCGGACTTAGTTTCTATTTCAGTGCCATCTATGTTGCGCACCTCGTGAGCGCTAACCAGTTTGCTTAGGTCAGATTTGTGCCTAAAGGTGAAATTAACTGTTTGGCATTTGGAGGGGTTTAAGGTTAGACCGTTTTCCTTGGACCATTGGCTAATTTCTGATAAGAAGCCATTTAGTTTAGAGCAGTCATTTTGACATTTGACAGGTAAAGATACAGTTAGGTCATCAGCATATTTGACAAAGTTAATATCATTTGAAGACGGTAGGTCATGAAGGAAGAATGAAAAGAGAAGTGGGGAGAGTACAGCACCTTGGGGGACACCAGATTCAGTGAGCACAGCAGAGGAGGATTGACCTTTGAAATGTCTGTCTGTCTGTTTTCGACATAGAACTTTGCACAAATGTGCGGAAGTTCAAGTCGCCACACTCCGTGTAGCACGCGAAGCAAGAGAAGAAAGTACAAGAAAAGCATAATAGAGACAGTGAGCAGAGGTGTGAGACAAAGGAGTAACAACGAAGAACAAAACAGTTTCATTGGAGATCATAAGTCACAAGGAGTGGATGCATCTGCGCCACTGAGAACGATTTTGAGCCATGTCACCAACCAATGAGGTTTTGAAGTTGCATCGCTTGAGATAATTTGTACACGTGCTATGCATTCTGATCCATCGCACATATATCGTGTTTCCAGGTTTCATCCATGTGAAAATGATAGAAATGTTTGATAGAATTCAGACAACTAGTCAGTGTACCCAGTACAGTGCTACTAGAAGTTAGTTGTCAGTCCGAATATGTCAGTGGTAATGACCTTGTCTGTATCAATTGGTTACAAGTGTTCGAATCTTAGAGGGGATATCAGAGTTACAGATTCTCCATGTTGATGAGGGCTAATAAGTAGGAGACCTAGATGCAGAGATTCCTACGCCTTACGCCAACTCAGTTCACTGCGAAGGTGAGTCATCTCGCATGGATGATCACATTGAAAACGTGACTTACAGAGTTCAATTTGCACTAAGACTAAGGACTAGACTCATGTCATTAGTTACTTCCTAGGGATTAAACAATGAACACCTAGTTTTTGATGCAGTTGCGTTCTCTGAACGGGATGGTTTATTTGCGAAGCCTTCATTGTCCTACTAGGCAACATCTTCACTGTATACTTCAATATGAATTGAAGTGAGCTTTTAGATTTCTCCACGAGTTTATGAGTCATCTCCCCAGGGGACCCTGAATGTATTTGGTTGTTTTTGTGTGTTTTCATACCCTCTAGGCTACTCGTATTGGTACTGATTGTTTCCTTGACCTGAAGTTTGACGCTCTGTGTGTGTAGGGTTTCCTTCTTGTCGATTGGTAAAATTTTTTAATGTCAATGTGTCTATTGATTGACAATTCACTGCTATACCAGACTTCTAAAAATCCTCTAGCATTTTCAATGTTTGCTCTGTCTAGTACTTGAACGCTGGTTGTCCCACTCGGATTCATATCTGTGGTTGTCTGTGTGTATTGATATATAAGGGGTTAGATGGCATCATGTCTTTTGAGGGCTAGTTTATGATCGTGGATACGAAGACGAAGGGGACGTCCAACTTATTTTGTAGATGATGCTGGCTTTATCTTCTTTCGTTGTTGAGTCTTTTGGTTGACATAGAGCCAGCCAGCTGAGTGGTGAAGTAATTTTGTTGGTTTGTGTGTGTGTGACATCAAGAGTGATTTCTGAGATGTCTTTTATATATATAGTAAGGCGATTTTCTTTGTGCTTTCTAATGGGCCTCTGATTTTGTAGGTTGGCTTGGGGCTAAATGTATTTTGATGAAGTTCTATGGATATCCATTCTTTTGGAAGACGTCCATGGACATATTCATTCGATTATTCTAAGTTTCTTTGTCATTCGTATCGCTGGAATACAGCTAGAGCTACTCAGCTAAAGTGAACTAACTGTCTCATCACTTAATCACTCTTTTAGTGATTTTGAACTTTGAGAAGGGAAAAACTCAATGTAGGATGTTATTCTATCTTATATTGATTTATTTATTTCAGTTTGAATACTGTCAATCTCTTTTTCCATTTTTTATTTTTTTTGAAAAAATTAATTTCAGATTAATAAAATCTCTCAACTACAGGATACTTTAAAAGTTCGACATTCTGTCATGGTTGTCGGTCCAACTTCTGGTGGGAAAACAGTTGTAATAAATGTTTATGGAAAAGCTTTAAAAGCGTAAGTTTACAATCAAAATAAAACGGGGGGGGAGGGGTCGCTGGGGGTGTTGAACGAGAGCTACAAGATCATTGTAGGATTTCTTTTTCAAAAAAGTCTCGAATGATAATTAGAAATTGAACTTTGAAATAGATTTATAAAAACAAAACGTGTAGTTCAGCGAAGAGTCTCTTTTTGATGAATTCATTCACTGAAACTATACAGCTAAGTGAATGTATTCACCGAAAAGAGACTCTTCGCTGAACTACGTGTTTTGTTTTCAAATAATGACTGGTTGAGGATTATTCATGAGTTAATATATATATAAAGCATAACCATTGAGTTAAATATAAACCTCAGAATACATTTACTTGTCTGTAGTATATGCTATAAGCAAGGCAAACTTTCATTACTCTCAAGTTCGTGCGGAGGTCAACACCACTCAGCATCAAAAATAAGATTCGGATTTTTCAACTCCAATGTGATGTCAGTGCTACTCACTATACGGATCAGAGGCTTGGCCAGCGCGTCATGAAGAGCATCTCAAACAAACTACAGACCTTCATTAACAGTTGTCTTCGCTCAGTACCACTCAAGATCAGATGGCTGGACAGAAAAGATCAGCAACAGGGAGGGATCTCTGGCAATGAGCGAGCCAACCCAGCAGGAACCAATTGTGAAACAAACAGGCAGAGGAAACCATCAAGTGACATCAGTAGACAAGCCAGTCCTCGAATGCAACCCGGAAGGGAAGCGGCGAGTTGGCCATCAGTATGAGGGTGACTTGGAGGAGGTTATGTGAGGAGGAGATGAAAGCATGTGGGCAGACTTGGAGCGGAGTGAAAAAGTTGGCAGAAAACAGAAGGCAATGTAGACTCGCAGCTGAAGCCCTATGTTCCTCTAGGAATTAAAGGAAATAATATAATAAATAATAATATTTGAAAAATTGATTACTTATTTTACATAAGGTGTGTCTGGGATAGTTATCATCGATAAACACTTTCAAAAAGATGAGTCGAAATCTTCCATGATTAGAAATGAAGATCACTAGAACATTGGGAGTAAAGAATCGGAGAGTAGGACATAATTTGACTCCTACAGTGGGTATAGTTTAATTTTAAAACCGGAATTATTGCAGACAGTACAATGAATATTGACACATACCAGGTGAGATTAATTTAAATGAAAATGAACAATTATGATTACAGAGTATTGGTGTAAACAAAATTGAACTAATTTGTTCCGTTTATGAATTTAGACAAAGCAATAAGAAGACGTAATTTGTCTGAATCGTGTAATGTGTATTTGCGCAACACATTTTGAACAATCTGATCACACTACACGGACTTGTCATAGAAATAGACATATATAAAATTAATAAAGAGGTAAGAGGTGAGAAAAATAGACTTAGGTCAAGTTAAAAGGACATATTGAAGGTTAC
Source organism: Trichobilharzia regenti (assembly GCA_944472135.2). Classification (NCBI taxonomy): domain Eukaryota; kingdom Metazoa; phylum Platyhelminthes; class Trematoda; order Strigeidida; family Schistosomatidae; genus Trichobilharzia; species Trichobilharzia regenti. The sequence continues at coordinate 184,436,238 of OX235262.1, forward strand.
AGTAACAATGAAGATCACTAAACCAAATCACAGGGGTAATATTACATCTACTCTGGTTGGTATCAAAACAAAGTTTACTGAGGAAGGTTTAGTGTGATGACAAAGTGTTGCTTTGAACGCATAAAGGTGGTTTAGGCGACCTAATTGCTAGCTAAGGATTCCAAAAGCTTTAGGATACGCCCGCCCCTAACACATTTTATGGTTGGATAGATTTAAAAGATGTGTAAACATCAATTTTATGTCCCGTCTCTATAATATGTTTCGCAAGTGAGGAGCTAGTTCTCCTGTTCTCACCATTAATGGATTCTGGGGATTATATTTGCTTCTAAAATAGTCATTTAGGAATTTGCTATGAAACCAGCCCTTACTTGCAGAGATCGATGAGTCCTCCCCATGTGTATGTGTGTACACGTACATTCAAATTGGTGAATACAGTGGGATGTGACATCATTTTTCACATGTTCTAAGGGCTTTGATGGATATATCGCATTCACATTCTAAATTATCATGATATTATATGATATGCATAAAAAGTCCTTTTAGCCACATTGTTCAATCTTTGTCTAGTTATCAAGCTGCTATGATGCCCCATATAGGGTAGCTTGATGTACACGTCTTTCTTAGGGGTGAGTTGTAGAGTGGGTCTTGGTGTTCTGCTTACTGTATATCTCCTAATAAACGTTTCTGGATAATTATTATCAAACAGAGTTTGTGTCAACTTTCTTTCTTCCTCATCGAGTTTGTCTTCAGTGCATATTCGTTGGATTCTACTGAAGAGGTGTCTCATTAAGCCTGTTTTGTACCGAGCAGGGCAGAAATTCTGATAATTAAGATACTGTCCTGTCCAGGTAGGTTTTCTATAAGTAGATCGTTTTATTGACCCATCAAGCCATCGACTAAACAATATGTCTAGGAAAGATAAACAATTATCTTCCTCGTCTACCTACAGACGTAAGTGATATGCTATTCTGAACTTCATTCATTCGATTTAAAATTGAGGTGGCAGAACAACAAGGCTTATCACTTATGATTACAATATCATCTACATACATTCTTTAAACTGGCATATTTTCGATTAAATCCTCCGATAAACTCTCAGTATAGGAAATATAGATAACTTCTAAAAGGGGCCCAAACGGACTTCCCATAGCAATACCATCAGCCTGACGGAAACAATCGCTTTCAAATGTAAACCTAACATTGCTAATACATGGAAATAATGAATCCCTTAAATAAGATATAGGGAATGGGATGAAAAAATTATGTCGATTGTTTTAAGTAAAGGCACATTAGTGAATAAAGAGCTTACATCGAAAGAATAAATATTTTTTTATTCATAATAATAATAATAATATCATCAAGGGAATTAACCAGTTCAAATGTATCTTTAATTACATACGGACAATTTACGTCTACTTATTTCTGTGCCTTAAAATGAACTACTTGTTAATAATAAGTAGTATGAAGTTAATACAAGGAAAACATGAATCCTGTTCAATTAAGAATTAACAGCCACATTGTCATGATCATAATCAAATAAAATAATTGATCAATGTAACTTAACATCCTTTGTGACAGTATCGAGAGTAGTCATTTTTCCGGTGAATACTAACAGTAATAACTGCACATAGTATTAATGAGTAATGATAACTGTAATATTGTTATAAGAATGAAACTTTTGCACTGTGGTAGAGTATAATTCCACTATGGGTAAAATTTGTTTTGACAAAGTCTGACAGTGTTATACAGTAATGTTTACTAATGACCACCTTTCGAGCACAGTTTATTGCTCATAATCATAGCAAGGTACTCACACAACTTTCTAGCTTCATTTATATAGTTACATTATTTTTCATAGCTTAATTTGATTGGTAGTAGTATTCTCCGTATTTCCGGTATGAGTGATGAGTCATTCCTACTGCAAGTGTTCGGTGTAGATCCTATGAACACGGATTTGGTAATCAACCTCCCTCTGTTCCCACTTACCTATATTACTTCTCAGGATTTTAGTCCTCTCCCACCCTATTGTGTGTGAGCTTGTCTCTCATTCAGGGACAGGGTCCTTTAACCTACAGAGCTTGTCCTACGTGAGTGAGTTTGTAGGTTCAAATGTCACTCTAATTCCTTCTTTATTGAGAATCCTACAAAGTAGGGTCTCAGATGTTCTCTCCTTATATGGTATAACAGTGGATGACTTATAATCTCTCTCATTAATAGTTTCACAATTATTTTTATTTCGCTTTTGGTCTCTTCAGATCTTCCTAATGAATTTTATGGGGATAGTTATTCAACACCAACGCCTCTTCTATCTGTTTTATTTCGTCATTTAGGTCTTTTCTTGTGCTACTTAGTGCTACTGCTCGGTTTGTTAAACACTTAACTAAACCTGCTTTAACGGTTAACGGATTTTTTTATCCATTGATATAACGCATTCTAATAGATATTTAGACTTTAATTCGTCTCATCCTTCAACTGTTAAGGCAGGCTTAGTTAAATGTTTAACAAACCGAGCAGTGGCACTAAGTAGCACAAAAAACTATCTAAATGATGAATTAAAACAGATAGAAGAAGCGTTGGTGTTGAACAACTATCCTATAAAATTCATTAGGAAGATCATTAAAGGCCAAAAACAAAAGAAAAAGAAAAATAATTGTGAAACTAGTAATAATAACATAAATAAGAGAGAATATAAGTCATCCACAGTTATACCATATAAAGAGGGGACATCTGAGACACTACGTAGGATTCTGAATAAAATAGGAATTAGGGTGGCATTTAAACCTACAAACTCACTCACGTAGGACAAGCTGTGTAGGTTAAGGGAGCCTGTCGTTGACTCAGTTAGACAATATAATGTAATTTGCAAAATACCTTGCAGTGACTGTGATTTAGGTCAACTACATAGATGAGTAGTTAGATTGTCGGGACATAAGAATCTAGCTAAGGTAAGAATGGTTGACCCGAGAAGATAAGTAATTTAGGAAAAAGCTTAGCACTACATTGCATTGCATGCATTAACACACAACCACACAATAGGGTGGGTGGGAGAGGGTTAAAATTCTAAAAAGTAATCTATGTAGGTGGAGAGAGAGGTTGATTACTGAATCCTTGTTCATGGAGTCTACACCGAACACATGCAATAGGAATGACTCATCACTCATACCTGAAATATGGAAAATACTACTACCAATGAAATCAAGTGAAAATCAAGTTAAAAACAATGGAACTATATAAATGAATTTAGGAAGTCGTGTGATTACCTTGATGTGATTATGAGCAGTAATAAATTGTGTTCGAAACGTCATCAGTAAACATTACTGTATAACACACTGTGAGACTTTATCAAAACAAAATTTACCCATAATGGAATAACTGTAATAACTGATCTCCACTGCAAAAAACATTCCTGTCTTAATTCAATGGGCTAGTTGAAAAAAGTTTGACATTTGAAATAATTGGTACTGTGTTCTAGTCACACTGGGGATATCTCTGTCCATCAAAAACCCTAGTATATCCTAAATCTGAAACAGCACTAGTGTTTTGTGACCTCACAGCCAAAATAACAACAACGAGGCTTGATTGAAGTGACTTTAGAGTTTTGTCCAGATGAATAAAGATGTAAGTATAAAACTTGGGCACTGTGGTAGAGTATAATTCCATTATAGATAAGATTTTATTTTGATAAATCGCACAGTGTTTACAGTTATATGAACTGATGACGTTTCGAGCACAAACTATTGCTCATAATCATATCAAGTTCATATCAACTTGATATGATTATGAGCAATAGTTTGTGCTCGAAACGTCATCAGTTCATATAACTGTAAACACTGTGCGATTTATCAAAATAAAATCTTATCTATAATGGAATAAAGATGTCCATAGTAGTAAAACTGTTACCTATCTGTCACAGCACCAGCAGATTTTGAAGAACTCTTCATAGGTGTATCATATTTTTCCCCTGGAAAGAGGTTTAATCTATGCTGTTTACTCTAATGTTCTCAGTGAAATAAATGTAAGAAATGATGTTGTGGATATTCAGTTATTTATGAAGCTTAACTCAAATACTATTCTTCGTGATATATTGAAAGTTTCCGCGAATACACATTATGACAACATTCTCATGGGCAGAGTTAAACTTTGAGCACCACCAACTACCAATCACCGAACGACCTTCAACGAACCGGTTATATGAAAGAGGGATTTTTGATTACTGGAAACGTATATTTATGAGAAAAAGCATGAAGACTGCATAAAACTGTTCAATATGGTATTTTTCTCTAACATGTGACAGAAACATCTCCCAGTTTAGCATAGAAGTGTCAACAGAAAAGTTACACCACATTCTGTACATTTATTCATTCAAATGACCGCAAATGAGATCGGTTTGTGATCCATTTATAGACCTAATCCTATTTTTTTAGTTTTCCCCCAAATCGTTCTATAGAATTCATGTGTCTCCCTGTAACTGGATCCACAAAATCACTAGAATGGTTCACTCTTTGATGAATATATCCAAGAGATGAAAGCGAGTTATAACCTTTACACTCATCAGTATTTACTGTGGATCCCTGAGTGACAATAGGTACTAAGGTAGTAGACTTCCTGTCTGGTATTCCCTCCACGAATCTTTTCCACAGGGAGGTGTCATATAAACCGATCACCCAAACATTGTTGGCTCGCTCACAACCACAGTTATATTTTTTCTTCAGTAACACATTTTTGCCTCTGTGTACGACGATACCTTCTCCGCCTAACAACGAAGTAATTCTCTCTTATTTTCCATGAGGCAATGTCTCTGCAGTGCTGGTACCACTGAACTGTTGACACCAGGCTATTTCCATTTTCAGCAGCTGTGCCTCTCACAGGCTGTTTTAAAACGCAGTAATTACAAGTTTTCAAAATCTGGGTTAGGGGGAGATCGGACCCGGCAAAAATATTCTTATTGCACAACGATGGGCAAATCCTTCAATCGACCTGCTAAGGCTTTCAAAAACCCATGACACCTCAACATGAACAAATTCTCTCCTACCTAAGCAACTCCAAATCCAAGAAATACTGCAAAACCTAATCCTTATCGAACCGCAGGACTAACTTCATTAGAGCAGGCATTTAATACGAATCACGTGAGATACAACCTTGAACTCACGTGCATGAACCTCATTGGACCATTCGAAGTCATTCGCTGATTAGTAGTTGGTGGTGCTTAAAGTTTAACTTGTCCCTCTCATAAAAGTCACAATAAGCTACGTCAGTATTATTTTTGTGGGAAATTGATAGGACCCAGCATAAAACAGTATATCATCCTTTCTCACAAATCGTGTGATCTATCATGTGATGGAGTCACTATGTGAATGTATCATTTCTCGCGCAAATTATAATGTAGTGTATGAGATCAATTCATTGTCTTTTTGTCTTGCCTTGGACTTTGTCGGACCGCCAACCAATGAGAATAGCCATTGCTAGCCAATAAGAACAATCCATTCTCAAGGCTGTGAGCCGAATTTATTATGGTAATGAAAATGGATGAATATCTTAAGAGAAATAATACAATATCTTACAGTCACAGGTCAGCCTTTGTTTTTTGATATTTGCGTGGCTCAGTGAATTGGAAGGTGCAACGGACAAATAGACGTATTAGTGTACCATTTAAGTTCATCACCGTTATCGTAATTAACAGGCACAGGTATAACAAAGTAGCGACAGGGTTTATTCAGTTCAGTTCAGTGATAACACAAACAGGATGAACTGATTTGTTATTAATGAGATTTGCGGTTTTGCACGGATTTTTGTCTAATCTCAATGTGGGTGTTGTCACGCATTGATATCAGTTAGAGATTCGTTAATGGCGTTGACTACGTTAGGTAGCAGTGTAACAACACAAGACAAAGGCCAGATAACAGATCGTTTATTTAGAAAATCAATAGATATTTATAGATTTTCAGGTACATTCTTATAGATTATTGTAAGCAGATAAACACAGTCTTCTGATTGGTGGTTAACCTTGCATCTCTTTGTGGCTGTTTCTTGAATGTCAGATCATCTATATGTTAACTGTATCGGCCTACGCAAAGTCTGCTGTGACTGGTTGTTGAATCAGTATTTGTTCTTATTTTTTTCATCACCAACCTTGGGGACGTACACATTGACGTTAATTACTATCTACCAGTTTTGGCTAGCAGCCAGCCCTCACCACAGCAGTATCTCTATACCTCTGTTATTTGATTTAGTGATCTTCATTGCTACTTTGACCTTGAATATGTCCTTTTAACTTGACCTAAGTGGTCTATTTTCTCACCTCTTACCTCTTTATTAATATCATATATATTTCTATGACAAGTTCGTATAGTGTGATGAGATTGTTCGAAATGTGTTACGCAAATACTACATTATACAATTCAGACAAATTACGTCTTCTTATTGCTTTGTCTAAATTCATAATAGTTGGATTTTAATATCTAGCCGTACAAGCATAAGTTTTTATAAAATTTCTTCTGGTTTCACTGAAAGATATACAAGCAGAAAGTTGAGAATAAAGAGGATGTTCGTCAGCAGACAAGGTGGCTTTGGTCAATCGCTTCCATGAACTATTTTATTTATTTTTATTTTTTAATTTTTGATTACACTTTGATTCCACACTGTATTTTTAGTACAAGTATGGAATTTTCAGCATGGATATCGGTAGCCCAAATTTTGCAGGCCGACCATAGATATCAGGTGTGCGTCGACGTGGGCTCAAACCTCGGATCATGTGCATGGTTGGCGAGAGTCCTAACCACTGTGCCACCGACGCACTATAATGCCTGTCAACGACATTGTCAATTAGTTGAGTCAAAAGCACAAGACTAACCCTCCTTACAGCCTTGAAACTCCTACATTATATAACATGATGCTTTTTGAGGAGCCCAGAGAAGAATAAGAGGAATTCATGTAGAAAAAAATGAGTAGACCACATGAATTAATAAACTGTAAGAGAAGAGGTTGATTTATGCCAGAAAGTTCAAAATTCCTCATGCATTAAGTCAAATGAAAGATTTTTTAGAAACCAAAAGAGATGAGATGACCAACAAAGATGTGCGAGAGAAGCTGTTACCGAGATAGGTAATATTTCATTTATTTCCCTCCGCAGAGTCGCCAAAGTTACCGAAATCATAAGAATGAATCAGTTCACACAAGAATTCTTCATGTCTGAAACTAAAATTAGTAGTCTGACATTTAGAGGGATTCAGTTTAAGACCATTTAAATAAGACCATCGGTTCACCTCAGATAGGAAATTATTCCTATCAGAACAATCTAATAAAGAAACATTTGGGACAGAATATGTACTGGTGACGTTTCGAGGACAATTTACTGCCCATAATCATATTAAGGGTAGGAATGACCATGAACAATAAATTGTGCTGAAAACGTCATCAGTAAATATTACTGTACAACACTGTGTGACTTTATCAAAATGAATTTAAATTCATAATGGAATTATGCCAATCTGGAAATCTTCGTCACTCAGCCAGAATCAACAACTAAATTCAGTCGGTCGGATTTTCAATACAAACAACGTCAAGTCAGTCAGTTCTTCTATACGGAACGGATCAGAAACTTGGTGGGCGGGCGGGTCACAAAGAATATTTCCAACAGGCTATTGCAGGCCTTCATCAACAACTAACTGTCTTCGCTGGATCTATACTGAAGATCAGATCAGATGGCCGGACCGGAAAGAATCACCACCAACAAGAAACTATGGGAACAAACAAACAAAACAAGAAGCAATCGCCAACCAACAAATATGTAGTTGGAGAAAGTGGAGATGGATGGATTGGACACTCTCTCGCTGAGGAGGCGTAGCGCTGGGTGACATCGCGCACGCGTCAGACCATTTCCCGAGTGGAACTCGAGTGATTGGGAAGCGGTGAGTGGGACGTCAGTGCAAGGATGGGTGACATGGAGGAGATCGTGTGAAGAGAAGTTGAAAGTAAGTCGTGTCAAAAGAATGAAGACAGAAATGGAGAAAGTACAGCATCTTGAGTCATACCAACCTCAGTAAACAAAGAAGGAACCTCCTGTCTTGGATTCCTAGATGGGTCATTTGTGCGTCATGCTGAAGAATCCCAAACTGGTGTGACACAACCCTCCAGTACTCACTGGTTTCCAGTGATGCTCTGTCTGATGTTTAAAAAAAATGGCCATTGATTGTCTAATAGTTTATATATCACAGTGGAAGGCAGGTAATTTTTTACTTGTTTTTAACAATCTTAATGTGTTGTATGTAGTCACGATTATGTCTACATTTCAGTTCATTTCATTTCTCTTCTTCCTGTTTTTTTTCTTTTTTCTGTTCACTTGAAAGACTTGGAATAAATACAAAACTCTATACAATCAATCCTAAAGATCGTAGTGTCAATGATTTGTATGGTGTACTAGAGCCAACGTCACGTGAATGGTTGGATGGTTTACTGTCGCATTTATTCCGTGTTATGAATCAAGTAGCCAGTGATGTCAATGAACGTCGTATGCTTGTCTTTGATGGTGATGTTGATGCCTTATGGATAGAGAATATGAATTCTGTGATGGATGATAATAAACTGTTAACACTAGTCAACGGTGAACGTATACGACTGCAACCAAATTGTTCATTGATATTTGAAGTGAAAGATTTACAGTATGCATCACCAGCAACTGTATCACGTTGTGGTATGGTATACGTTGATCCAAGTAATTTAGGCTATACACCATATTGGGAAAGTTGGGTAGGTAGAGTTTCATCTCATATATACTGATAATATTATAACCTAATATCCCTCTGAGTATTGTTATTATTATTACTATTATTAACACTCCCTTGAGTACCGAATGGAACATAAGGATCTAGCAGAACACCTCCATTTCCTTGTGTTTGTTGCAGTCTCTTTCAGCTGGCTTCACGATTGCTCACGAAATTTCACTCGCTTTTCACACTGTCCTCTCCATGTCACCCTCGGACCCATTCACAATTAACTTTCAGTATGGTTTCTTTTCAAGGGCCTGCTTTGAGCGTGATGTTATTCATCGATCTTCTCAGTGTGTATCCAGTCCAACATCATTTCTTTCTGCATATTTGTCAAATGATAGGTTTCTGTTTGGTTCGTCCTTCCTTTCTAGCCGGCTATCTGATTATCACTATTGAGGCAGGACAAATGTTCATAGAATTCTGCAGTCTGTTAGGACTGCATTCAGTGATGCTTTGTCTTTGAATAATATAGAAGGACTGATTTGGCATTAGTGTTGAAAGTCCGTGCCTTGTTCCCTAAGCTAAACGCAACAGATTTTCACACTGATTTCAGAGATTTGCTATCCTTTTCCGATCCCGGCATTGAAATTCCCATCTGTGTCGGCCGCTGCTGAAACGGTATTTATATATTATTGTTCCCTTGCGTTCCCAGTGGAACATAGGGCGTCAACTGCACGTCTCCACTTGCTTCTGTCTTTCTTCTGTTGTAATTTTTACCTGCATCCATGTTAGTCCATACTCTTTCAACTCCCCTCTCTTCACACGATCTCCTCCATGTCACCCTTCCACCAAAGTCCCACTCACCGCTTCCCAATCACTCGAGTTCCACTCGGGAAATGGTCTGACGCGTGCGCGATGTCACCCAGCGCTACGCCTCCTCAGCGAGAGAGTGTCCAATCCATCCATCTCCACTTTCTCCAACTACATATTTGTTGGTTGGCGATTGCTTCTTGTTTTGTTTGTTTGTTCCCATAGTTTCTTGTTGGTGGTGATTCTTTCCGGTCCGGCCATCTGATCTGATCTTCAGTATAGATCCAGCGAAGACAGTTGTTGTTGATAAAGGTAACGTCTGCAATAGCCTGTTGGAAATATTCTTTGTGACCCGCCCGCCCACCAAGTTTCTGATCCGTTCCGTATAGAAGAACCGACTGACTTGACGTTGTTTGTATTGAAAATCCGACCGACTGAATTTAGTTGTTGATGTTGGCTGAGTGACGAAGATTTCCAGATTGGTTGTTTCAGGTTGATGAATGTGTTTCTCGCCTGCCTTCCCGACTCTCGCTCGATTTGACATCCTCCTCGTCCGTTCCTCCCCCTGTAGTTGAGACAATGTTCCCTAGCTGGATAAGTGAATGAAGTAACCTCTTTCAAATCCCTCCCGTTGTGATGGTGATTGGCACTGGATGTTGCTGCTGCTGTTGTTGGTTTGTTGGTTATTTTCATAACCTCTGCCCTGTCTATGTTCAACTGGAGTCCTGTCTTCACCATCTGCTTGTTCGATCAGTTTTTCGGTTTTCGCTTGTAAGTCTTTGATTTAATGTGACATCAAACATAAGAGTTTTATCTCATATATACCGATAATATTATAACGTAATGTCCCTGTGAGTATTGTTATCATTATCAAAATAACTGTTTCACTTCAAAGCGAACTTTCATTATCAGATTATGTAGTCAGTACATTCCTTCCAGCCATTAGGTTGAAACCAAAAGGTTCAAAAACAATAAATTTGCCATATAGCTCTACCACCGTGTAATACCGTTGAAAACTGCCTTCAAAAATGAATTATATCCTCACAAATCTAATTTTTTTAAATATTAACCCATTCAACATTATTCACTACTTTCGAAATAGATTCCTCTTAATAAGTCATGACAGAATGAGGTATACTAGGTTAGGTATCAGCAAATATGTTGATTAATTTCAGAGTCAGTCATTATTGTAGTCTAATAACCTCGACTGTCAGTGTTGTAGCATACGCTACTAATAAAAATTTATAAATATTATTATATTGCATGTGATGTCTTCTGAGAGAACATTTGAATTCCCAAAACAAAGAAGTGAGTTACAAAGAGGAGAAATGTAGAATATTCTGAAGCACAAAGCGTACACTTCCCAAAACGCATCTCTGAACATCATCCGGCATGGTTAGTAAAAGGACAATGCAAGACAATCACTAGCTCAATTATCGAGTAATTTGTGAACTCAAGTCAAGTAGCTCCACCAGAGTTGTCTTTCAAGATCATCTACAAGGTGAGGCCGAATAGTACAAAAGGCGCCAGGTTTCGGATTTTTTGTGTATGACGGAGGCGCTGGTAATTCGTCAACAGCATCCTGAACTATGTATACAGAAAAATTTTGTCCAGTCTCTTATTCTAACTTGGTCTTAATCTCTTCACTAGTCGTTTCCTATAAAAAAAAATTTAATTTTTTAAAAATTTAGATAAAGCAATAAGAAGACGTAATTTGTCTGAATCGTGTAATGTAGAATTCGCGCAACACATTTCGAACAATCTGATCACACTACACGGACTTGTCATAGAAATATATATGATATTAATAAAGAGGTAAGAGGTGAGAAAATAGACCACTTAGGTCAAGTTAAAAGGACATATTCAAGGTCACAGTAACAATGAAGATCACTAAACCAAATAGCAGAGGTTATAGTACATCTACTCTGGTTGGTATCAAAACAAAATTCTCAATTTTACTTTTAGTTTGCTTTTGCTTTAATAATTAATTCACTATTATCAATCTCACATGCTCCTTTTGTAGATTTTCACACCCTCTTCATACTTGTTAAATTGACACTCAACTATCACCTTTATTCTCACTCAATAGAAATTTTTACCTTATCAAATTTCTATGTTTGTGCCGTTGAGTACCATGTAATTTACAACTTTTAATTTTTTTTACTTCTAAAACAACTTCCGGATAATTATATCAGTTATGTCACCTGCCCTCATTACTCAATAACAGACCACTATACATTTTTGGTAAATATAAATATTTTAAAACAAGCAATAAAGGTTAATAAAGCAGGATTTATTTAATTCACTAGATTTCGGGAGAACTCGTCAGCTGAATACTCTACATACACGGATATATATACTTTTAAAATTACATCGGGAGATATAAGATATATTATTATTATTATTTATTATTGCCCCCTTGGGTTCCTAGTGGAACATAGGGCTTCAACTGCACGTCTCCATTTGCTTCTGTCTTCTGCTATACTTTTCGCCTGAATCCATGTTAATCCATATTCTTTCAACTCCTCTTCACACGATCTCCTCCATGTCACCCTTGCACTGACGTCCCACACGCCGCTTCCCTTTCGGGTTCCACTCGAGGGCTTGGCGCGCGATGTCACCCAGCGGTCTCCTCAGCGAGTGTCCGATCCATCTCCTCTTTCTCCTGCATATTTGTTGGGCGATTGGTTCTTGCTTTGTTTGTTCCCATAATTCCTTGTTGGTGATTCTTTCCGGCCATTTGATCTTCAGTATTGAGCGAAGACAGGTGTTAATAAAGGTCTGCAACCTTTTGGAAATATTCTTTGTGACCCGCCAAGTTTCTGATCCGTATAGAAGAACTGACTTTACGTTTATATTGAAAATCCGACTGAATTTTGTTGTTGATGTTGGCTGAGTGACGAAGATTTCCAGATTGATTTCAGGCTGATGAATGTGTTTCTCGCCTCCCCGATTCTCAATTTGACATCCTCGTCCGCTCCTCCTGTAGTTGAGACAATACTCACTAGATAAGTGAATGAAGTAGCCTCTTTCAAATCCTTCACGTTGATGGTGATTGTCGCTGGATGTTGCTGTTGCTGTTGTTGGTTGGTTATTTTCATAACCTCCGTGTTGTTCACCTACGTTCACCTGGAGTCCTGTCTTCGCCGGCTGCTTCTTCGACCAGTTTGTCGGTTTTCGCTTTTAAGTCTTCGATTGTGTGTGACATCAAACATAAGTCATCCGAGAAATCCAGGTCTTCTAGGTTCTTCACGTCTGTCTGTCCAGGATATTCCTGTCTTCTCGTTTCCCACAGTCTGACGCATAATCCAGTCCACCACAATTAGGAATATCATTGGTGATAGTAAGCACCCTTGTCTGACTCCTTTGTTCACTCCGAGCGCCTCGCTGAGTCTTCCGTTGTGGATCACTTGGCAGGTGCCGTTGTCATACAGCTGTTGAATAAGGTTGATGAATATTTGGGGCACGCCATAGTACTCGAGTAATTTCCAAATTACTTCACGATCAACGCTGTCGAATATATATATATATATATATCTTGATGAATTTTGATGAATTCATTAAATCCTGCTTTAGTAACCTTTATTGCTTGTTTTAAATTCCTATCGGGAAATGAATATTTTCAAATATAAATATGACTGTACTGCCTGTGAAGATGATTTCGTCGATAAAGAAAATTTTCGCCGTTAAATTCGTCTTTTATTTTCTTTATGACTCAATGTGTATTTTCTGCAATAGCAAAAACTTGAGGGTAGAAGAAGTATGTTGTGAATGTAAGATTTTTATATTCGTCCATCAGCGTAAAGTGAGTCAGTGGCAAATTGGTACAATGCTTCCAAACCACATGTGGTCTTTGGTTTGATCCCCACCACCCACAGACGCATTCCTTTACTTCTCTAAGCCACTAATAAGACTGATAAAATGGGAAGGTTGGGCATGAGGCCAGCAGCAGCCCCATCCCGTAAAAGTTAAAATATCACTGCTACCGAAACTTCAAAACTCCAGCTAGAAGCCCTATGTTCCACTGGGAACGTAAAGGAATAAAAAGAAGAGAAAACCATCACTGTAAGCTATTTCTTCAAATAAACAATTCTGCTATCAAAATATCATTGTTCTCTACCATTATATCAGTCTAGGGTGAAACAAATATTCTATACTAACTATTTGGCTCTTGATTGGTCCCTGTCATTCAACAAATATACATGAAGGAATGGAGATGGATTACAAATACGCTGAGGAGATCGTCTAGTGAAATCATACACACAAGGCAGACCTTCAAGTGGAACCCCTTTGGGAAATGACGAGATGTGCCCGTGTCCAGGGTTGATATGCAGAAGGTTTTATGAGGAGGGAAATGAAGGCTTATGGAAAATCGTGAAGCAAGCTAAAGAAAGATTGTAGAGATATCTCACAGAAGCCCTGCATCCCACTAGGAGCTTGTGGTAGGAATAAAAATTATTAATAGCAATAATTTGGTTCACAGAGTGGTTCTTTATCTTATACCACTATTTGATGAAAACTATCTTCGCAGTATTACTATATTTACTTTAATTCCTAGAGGAACATAGGGCTTCAGCCGAACGTCTCCGTTGCGTTCGGTTCTCTGCTAAAGTTTTCACCTGGCTCCAAGTCTGGCCACATCCTTTCATCTTCTCTTCACATGACCTCCCCCAATTCTCCCTTGGACGACCAACGCGCCAATTCCCTTTCGGGTTCCCCTCGAGCGATGGCCTGGCGTGTGATGTCACTTGATGGTTTGTTTTCTCAGAGTATGGCCAATCCACCTCCATCTCTTCCTCCACATTTGTTTCACAGTCGGTTCATGGTTGGTTCGCTCATTGCAAGAGATCCCTGTTGCTGATCTTTTCAGGCTGGCCATCTGATCTTGAGTAGTATTGAGCGAAGATAGCTGTTGATGAGGGTGTGTAGTTTGTTTTAGGTGCTCTTTATGACGCGCCAAGTCTCTGATCCGTATAGTAGCACTGACTACACATTGAAGTTGAGAATCTGAATCTTATTTTCATGCTGAGAAGTACTGTTGACCTCCATACAGACTTGAAAGTAGTAAAAGCTTGCCTTGCTTTCCCGATCCTCGCCTTGACATCCTCATCAGTTCCGTTCACCTGTAGTTGAAACGATGCTTCCCAGGTAGGTAGGTAGGCAGGCTGAGGAGGTTGCTTCTTTCAGATTTCTCCCATTTATGCTGGCTGATTGTTGTCTGCTGTTGTTGCAGTTGCAGTTGCTGTTGGCCAAGAATCTTCCTCACCTACTTCTGTTTCCTCTCCGTCCACCTATCTTCTCTGGACGCTTCTTCTGTTGCCAACTTGTTGCTCTTCATTTGCATATCTTACAGTTTGTGCAAAATCAGACATACATCATAGGCGAAGTCAAGATGTTTCAAGTTTTTTGTGTGGGTCCATTTTATGCCTGTTTCCTTGCTGCCCGCCGTGTCTGTCGTATTATCCAGTCTACCGCCCACAATCAGGAAAATCATTGGAGATAGTAGGCAGCCAGCTAGCCTTTTCTTACATTCGTCCTAACTCCGAAGGGTTCCGTGAATTTCCTGTTGTGGATTACTTGGTATGCAGCATTGTCGTACAACGGTTGGATGAGATGTATAATTGTTGGTGGCACCTCGTAGGAACGAAGTAGTTTCCAAATCACCTCTCGACCGATGCTGTCCGCTGAAGGCCTTTTCAAAGTCGGCTTCAAAGTATACAAAATTCTTTTTGTAATGCTTATTACGCTTTCATCCTTTAAAGAGTGATGTATTACAATGAACGAGTGTTATTGAGTTCATTCATGAACATGTTATTTCAAATAGAATCGAAAGAAAATGATATCTTTACTAAAAATTATTCGAAATCCCAGGAAAACCCATAATCCACATATTGGTCTACCACTGATTTCTACCACTGCTCACTGGTAGAAACTAGATGGATGCCTTTAATCTTAATTATGATTATGATAATAGCTTTATTCCAAAACAGTACTTGCGATACAGAGTGGAATTCTCAGCATTTTACCACAGTTTTGCATCCAGTTAGTAAATTAACAATAAAGTAAAATTTTACATAGATTAAGGGTAATCTCAGTTAGTTTTGACAACAACATATTAGCATGTCGGTAGCAAAACCAAAGTTAAGCAGTGTTTGGAGGTGCTGGGAAAGTAGATACTACTAGCATATTTACTAGCGTAAGGAGAAGAAATAAACAAAGCTGCAGATTACAGAAAAAGAGAGAGAGAGAAAAGGAAAAGAAAGAAAGAAAACGTCGTACCTATAAATGATATGAGTTGGAAAGACGAGATCCAGTTGTTCTACTGATCATTTAATACGTTAAAGGTTTCACGCCTCATGCTTTCTTTATCGCACAGAACACGAGCTAAGTAGGTAGGGTATGGTTGAGTGTTTGTACTTGCTAGTGCGAGCATATAGTTTCCTATATAGGCTTCTGGTCCTGCCTGATGAGATACAAGCGGAGAGTTGTGAATGAATAGGGTGGTGGTGTGAGTTAGATAGATAGAATGGATTTAGCCCATTTTTCACATGAGTCCATGTGCCTGTTAACAATCTGGCTAAATGGCACATTGCTTACCCTGTTGACAACCTTTAACATCCTGCATAATAAGGGATAGTCTTTCTTCAGTAGCCCAGGAAAAACTGATAAAGCATGACCAGTGAGGTCCACTGTGTCAAGGCGAAGTGAATACACTGTATTGTGCGAATCGACTTAACTAAGAGTTCAGGAGCCATTGGATTTCTGCTGAATGGTCAACAAGCTTGCCTTCATAACATGAAGAACCCAGGATCAATCGCCAGTGGAGTTGTGAGTGAGCATTACTGATAAGTTCTCGGTTAGGACAAAATGTCTGTCCAGTGCCCCTTTGGTTTTCAAAGACCTCTCTAACTAGCATTGATTCATAACGAAATCTACATTGAATAAAACAAAGGCAAAAATGAATAACATTTTCAAATATTACTTCTTCTTTTTCTTCTTCTCTTTTTCATTTAGCTGTTAGGTGTACCATGTGAAATGAAAGAAAAACTCAATGGATTATTTATAAAATATATTCCCGCTTTATTTGATTTTGTATTCGATGGAATTATACCAACGCAATTAACTCGACTGTTGGGTTTAAATCCAGCATTTACTGGTGCTGATGGTGGAGGTGGTGGCACTGATGGTGAAAAAAGTCATGAACCAACAAAACTTGAAGAAAGTAAACAAAATTTCAATCCAAAATCAAAACAAAAACTTGTTTTACCATTAGTTAAAATGAATCTGATTGTACAACTGTGTACTATCCTACGAAGTCAATTAGACGTGGGTTGTATACCTGGAAAAGAATTAGATATTTTAGAGAAACAAGAGGCAAAAACTTCAGTCGTAGTAAACGAGTATGTAATAAATATTGATTAGTGTTCTATTATAAATGTAAATGAGACTTTATTGATGTTGATAGCATTTTCGTTGTCTATAAGATTTATGATAGTAGAAGTTTTTTCAAGGCTTTTTTCTGTCTATAGGCCTAACAATGATACAATTATTCAAGTATTGGTTTTTAGGAATTTGGTTGATTGGTTGAAGGATTTCATCATGAGCTGACATTGGTTAGAGAAACCTGCATTGAGTACTAGACAGCTGTTTCGTCAGCCTAGTTTGGGACTCTTCAGCGGCAGGCACCCACCCCCGGGATTCGAACCCATGACCTTCTGGTTATAAGCCCAGCGAGCTGGCTCATAGACTATTAAGCCACTGGGACCCGATCCATTGGTCAGCGCATGAATTCTAACTTCTGCCGATTCACGATATAGCGCAACCTCAAGCCGATATCATCGGTGGCGAGTATTTGTCCTTAGACCCGACTGTTTTGTATTTCCCGATGAATGAAAAACAAAGCAATATTACTGTTTTTGCTGATGTTTCGCTTCTTAATGCTACTACATGATTATTGAAGAATTGGCTAATACAGAAATGACTGTAGAAGTGAAGTTTCTGTTTTTTTAAGCTGTCAACCATTTTCTTCATACAAGAATACTGTCATTGTATTTTCTTTTAAAAAATATAAGTCAAATTTCATTCCAAATCATAATGTATGAAAACTTTTTGTTTTCACCTTTCATTCTTTCAGAATTAAGTTGAATACCCCTGGAGGAACTGATAATGAGCAACCGCCTCCATCACCATATTTAACATCACCATTGACACTGTCCGAGAGACAGAGTGTCGCTTCCTCAGAAGGCATTACTCTATCTAGTCCAGAAGTACTAGAATGTGTTTTTCTGCATGCCTTAGGTTGGGCATTCACCAGTGTTGTAGAACAAACGTATCAAAGAGCTGTAGATGCATTTATTAAAACTTTATCCGGTTTGCAGACAGCTGATGAAGGACCTGAAAATAATGTGCTACCTTATGGTAAGTATCGTATTGTTTGGATCAATTTTCTCATAATAAGATATACGAGGTTTTTGCTTGTCTCTAAAGGTATCTGTTTATTGACTTGTCATCGAAACTATTTTTAAGAGCAGGAAATATGATTTTTGCAGTATTGTTATTATTATTAGTATTATAAATAGTTATACTGTCATGAATCTTGTAAAAGTTGAACGTTTTTTGTCTATTTGTTATATTACTAGCATTCAGAAGAGTAGTCTGTTACTGAGGCACAAAGACTGAACAGGATTCTTGACTTTAGACAATTATAAAAAAATTTTAAATCTTACGAAGTTAAATTTTACCCCTAACTGCTGGAAGATATGCAAATGAAGAGCAACAAGTTGGCGATAGAAGAAGCATCTAGAGAAGATAGGACTTCACTTCAGGTGAACATAGAGAAAACAAAAGTAGGTGAGGAAGATTCTTGGCCAACAGCAACTGCAACTGCAACAACAGCAGACAACAATCAGCCAGCATAAATGGGAGAAATCTGAAAGAAGCAACCTCCTCAGCCTACCTACCTACCTACCTACCTACCTGGGAAGCATCGTTTCAAATACAATGAAATTAATGAAGATATCAAGGCGAGGATCGTGGAAGCAAGGCAAGCTTTCCTTTCTCTTAAGTCTGTGTGGAGATAGATCAACAGTACTCAGCATCAAAAATAAGATCCGGATTTTCAACTCCATTGTGAAGTCAGCACTACTCACTATACGGATCGGAGACCTGGCTCGTCATAAAGAGCACCTCAAACAAACTACACACCCTCATCAACAGCTGTCTTCGCTCGTTACTTCTCAAGATCAGATGGCCAGCCTGAAAAGATCAGCAACAGAGAGGGATCTCTGGCAGTGAGCGAACAAACCCAGCAAGAGCCAACTGTGCAACAAATGTGGAGGAAGAAATGGAGGTGAATTGGGCATATTTTGAGAAAACAAACCACCAAGTGACATCACACGCCAGGCTATCGTTCGGCTGGAACCTGAATGAGAAGTTGCGTGTTAGTTGGTCGTCATTGCCAAAGTGATATGGAGGAGGTGATGTGAAGAGTAAGAAAGCTGAATAAAGGTCTCCACAACAATGACTGATAGTAGTGGACGAATAAAGCCAAAGAAATGGGAAAGGTGTCGGTGATAGGTGTCTTCTGTTAGCTATTAGTGCTTTCTGGGGAAGCTGGTCTTAGCAAACCTATGATAATTGGAATAATCGTCGAGGAGATTGGGTGGAACATTATGAGAGGGAATCCGGTTGCCCAATATCCAACTCCGATAGACATAGAAAGATTAAATGGATTCGGAAAAAAAATATGCGAAGAAACCAGGCAGGCTTTAAGCCAAGGAGAGGGTGTATTCATCATGTCTTCACTCTTTTACAGGTTCTGTAAAGTAGGCATACCGGTGTCCATCACCTGTCATTTTTCCTGACCCGAAGGCATCATTCAGCTGTGTAGGCCGAGAGTTGCATTGGAAATGAATAATCGTGAGAGGAATGCCAAGAAAGTACGTCGCACTAATCAAGGCACTCAACTGAGAATCATGAAGTCGTGTAAGAGCATATGGGCAGTTGTCATGTGGAATGATGACAGCTATCAGTCTCTTTTAGAAATGCCCAGTATCTCATCTTTTTATTTAATCTTATCAGAGATGTACTGACAGATGTGACGTTATTCAAATTAAACAGTTTGGGGATTGGCTTGTTACCAGAGTACACTTTCTACGACTTAGAAGTGTGTAGGTGATATTGTTCTTCTAGGTGAAAACACTGACAAAATGTAGAGCTCTCTGAACACTCTAAGCAGAAATCTTAGTATGTTCGGTATGCATTGCACCCCTGTCAGATTTAAGATGATGTTACAGGACTAGCCTGCATGAACTCCTAGTTTAAAGATATGGAGTCAAATGGTAGAGCATGTTGACTATTTTACTTATTTGTCTAATTGCATCAGCTCGAATGGGTTTTTTATTTTTGATTACAGCTTGATTCCACATTGTATTTTTAGTACAAGTATGGAATTTTCAGCATGTGATATCGGTAGCCCAAATTTTGCAGGTCAACCATAAATATCAGATGTGCGTCCGCAGGGGATCGAACCTCGGACCGTGTGCATGGTCGGCGAGACTCTTAACCACTGTGCCACCGATGCGGTTTGAAGAAATCTCAGACAGATGCAATAACCTGTTGTGGGATTTGCAAATTTGTGTCATCTGTGATACAGGTGTGATATCCAGTTATTTATCAAAATACGTGTGTACTGCTCAGCAGTCACCTCGTTCTTCTTTATGATTGTGAAAATGGAAGATATAAAGATACTAGCTGTCTTGTACCATAGGTGTTTAAGTTCTGTCTCACAATCCAAGTAGTATAATATGGTGATTAATATTGAAAATGGACATAGTGTTAGTTATGTGGGGCAATTCAATCGATGAGGTAGTGAAGTTGTATAGATAGAAATTGACAGGACATGTGTTACATTTGCCGAGTGTTGATTTTTATGACGTAGGGAAGCATAGACTAGCTGGTGTCCTCGGAGTGTTAAAAGTCAATCAATGGGGACTGTTGGTGTTATGGTTAGGCAGTGTTCTCAACGTATTCACTCCTTGTAATAATCCAAATTCTAAAATTCTTTGTTAATTTTAATTTGGGTATATCCATCTACTTGTGTATGTTTCCACTAAGTATGGCAACATAAACCAATGAACTGTTTAATTCAATTTTTAGATTTTCCCATAGATTGATTGGACCGAAGTGCTCGGTCGCAGGATGACATGTAGGTTTCTTGTGCAGATGCTTTGACAATGTCTGGGCATGTAATTAGAAGTTAGTTGGTGGGTGGTGACCAGCAGTGGAATCCAGGATGCTCATTTCGTCCTATTTGAGACTCGTGGTCAACTGAGCGCATCTGGATTCCGCAGTGAGTGATCGTCCAATCAATCGACGAGAAAATCTAAAAATTTAATTGAATAATTAGTATGACCCGTTGCACAAGAAATGGCTCTCCTGGCCCAACTGGTCTGATGAAAAACGCTGTGGCGTTTGAGACTATGCTCACTGGGTTCTAGCCTCTATGGGAACGCCATCATTGAATCACTGGGGAATGCAGGTACATCCAATTGAAAAGTCTTTAACTGTTTCTTTGATTAAAGCTTGATTCCACACTGTACTTTTAGTACAAGTATGGAATTTTCAGCATGTGATATCGGTAGCCCAAATTTTGCAGGCCGACCATAGATATCAGATGTGCGTTGGCAGGGAATCGAACCTCGGACCGTGTACATGATCGGCGGGAGTCCTAACCACTGTGCCACCGACGTACTGATGACTGTAAAATGTAAATGAGTGCAACCAAATTACAATCAAATAAAAATAAAGGATAAAACCGACGATTATAAAGCATAGATGAGAAGTACGTAAAAATTACCATCAAATGAAAATAAGAGATATTACTGATTGTAAAATATAAATGAATAACATCAAATTACAATCAAATGAAAATTAGAGGTAAAATTGATGGTTGACATAGGTACAAGTAAGAAATACAGTCCAAGATCCCAAATTACGGATGAGTGAGCACAATTAAAATTGTAGTTATTTGATATTAATGGAGTCTTTATATAATCAGTGTCATTAATTCAAAGTTACACCAGGTAATTATATTATCGAGTCAGGGTCGTGGTAACGATGATTGCGGTTACTGAAACTCCGCCAAGTATGATGTGACGTGTATTTGTTATCACTTGTTTGTTGCAACCGTCGTGAATGGGTTTCCTGATATCTGTGTGAAATAATAATCCCTGGTCTAACAGTAGAAGGTACAGCATGAACCCTATCTACAGGGTCATCATTGCTCATTATGTCATCGTTAAAGTCAGAAACAAGGTGGGCAGATCGATGACGGCGTGCAAGGTGCGATCGGGAATGTTGGTGGCGTGAAAGTGTTGGTTCTCCGACAAGGTCGTACATTTCATCCTCCATATCGTCGGCATCATCTACATACATCTCATTTAACATTTCATCCTCCTCATCTTCGTCATCCTGTAGAACATCTGTGGCAGCAGCCGTGGCAGCTGCTATTCCAACTGCTCCACTACCCTTACCACCTAGACTTCCAGGACCAGTTGACCCCCCACTATGTGTCAGACCTTGCTCATTATCGTCGATCAAAGCCGAGGTGTGGATGCCACTCGATGGATGTATATGAACTTTGATAGACGCTTCCACCACACGATCAATAAGGCGTCCAAATTCTTCCAGAAGTATTCGCTCATTTGCCGCTGGAGGTTTATCGCGACGATCTACTTCTTCAGCCTGGGCCATTATACAAGTAGCTGTTGCCTCAATCACTTCCCAAGTGAAGAATGCGTGCGACAAGATAGGTAAGATAGATAAGATAAGCTTTATTCCAAATCAGTACTTGTGATACAGAATGGAATTCTCAGCATTTTACTACAATATTGCATCCAGTTAGTACATTAACAATAAATATAGTTCTACATAGATTAAGGTTATCTCAGTCAGTTTTGACAACAACATATTAGCATGTCGGTAGCAAAGCCAAAATTTAAACAGTGTTTGAAGGTGTTAGAAAAGTAGATACTACTAGCATATTTGTTGGCGTAAGCGATAGCAAAATGGTTGAGATATACAGAGTGTGAAAGAACGAACAAGAATGTTTTAAGTAGAGTTTGCAAGGAAGAGAGAAACAAAACAGCACATAACAAAAATGAATACAGAATGAAAAAAAGGAGAGAAAAAAACGTTGTACCTGTAAATGATGTGAATTGGAAAGACGAGATCCATTTGTTCTACTGACTACTTAATAAGTTAAAGGTTTCCCGCCTAACGCTTTCTTTATCGCACAGAACTCGAGCTAAACAGAAAGAAATGCGCATCCTGGATTCCAGTGTTAGTCACCATTCACCAATTAACTTCCAGTAAAGTGTTTGGTTTGAAATTGATAATTCATTTCTGTTCATTCAAATGGACAATGTTTTTTTTAATTTTTCAACCCGTAATAGGTACAATACCTACACACCATCCAATGTTGACTGATTATTTATTTGATGTAAATACTTTAATGTGGATACCATGGAGTCATCTTGTACCAGAATATATACATGATGTAAATGCTCGATTTACTCAAATTCTTGTACCAACTGTTGAAACTGTTAAACTTAACTGGATTTTAATGGAACATTTAAAAGTAAGTAATTATTCAATTGAGTAAGTCATCACATGTTATCCTAACAAAGTGGGCAAGTGGAGAAGAAAGAATATATACCATGAAGTATTAGTATGTTCAAAAGACAGGTGCCAGTGTCATGCTGTCTGGTTTTTTGGTGCTAACAGAATTCTGTCAACCAAGTTTAAAGTGTAAGCGCCAAAACTGTGATACTTACCATTGTGCTTCACTCACGATTGATGCTCATTTATCTGGAGGCAGTCGGCAGTAAGCATTTGGCTAAGTTTTCATGTTAATCTTCATTCATCAGAGAAGTGTGTCTGTAAACTTGAAAAAGGATGGAGTTCACTCAGAGGTGTGAGTTTGCAGTCAGTTGTAGAGTTGTCGTGAAATGCTATCTCCCCATAACTCCTTGTAGGGGACTGTCTAGCAAGCTCCATAAGATATCAAGTATGCGAATAAAAATCCAAGTTAATGGGATAATCGTGTAATAGTATATTACAATCAAAATACAATAATAGGTTATGATAATTAAACGGTTACTTGAATATACTGTTAAAGTCCACGGCTACAAATTATTAGTATAATCCACAGAAGCGTTCACTGCTGGAGTCGTGTCTTCTGGTAGAAACTGTGTGCCGGTTGTAGAATCGTCTTGGGATCAGGATAAGAGGAGCCTGCAAAAATCCAAAGTATACAACACGGTTATGAGTGGGGCGAGTAGAAAGTAATGACCAGTGAGAAGGCGAAGCGACCAACTGTACACTGTATTTTTAGATTGTAGTCGGAGGTTATCTGTATTTCAACATGACAGAAAAGTCATGTACAATGTTTCTAATTTCAAGATCTAAAAAAAGGTGTGCAGTCTTATTGTTACGTACTCCACATTCTCACAACTAGTTTAGTCAGTGCTTACACAGAAAGTGTGAGATTTGGTCGGGTGTAAGTCTACCCAGAATGACTATCTACTGACGAATTTCCTTAACAGTGTTCTTGACAAAATCCAGTAACTTTGCTCCATGCATTTATTCCCCTTGATGAATTTGAATAAAGCAAGAACAACAGTGGCGGTTTGTGCAGAATAATATGGTACCATCATTGCTTATTCCGTTGGCTTCTCATCAGCTCAGCTGCCTACAGCCTAAATAAATTATGAGGTTTACGTACAGAAAGGTTTTAACGTAATTGCAAATTTTACATGTTGTCAGTTGACAGAAAGTTCCACAATAAGTGAACAGTGCTCAGAAAACTGCGCTTATATAGTTTTTACACAGGCAGTTCAAGTTTAAACAAAATAAATGTATGCATACAATGGTAAAAGAGTTACGTAATAAAGACGAGATATGCGTTAGATGCAGAGCGACTAATAAATTTGGTAACAATGTAATGAGTTGAACTCAAATCATAGAAATAAGAGACAAGCAAAATTACAGATTATAAAAGGGGGTGAGGTTAGAGACAAAGATAACGTAATCAGATGAGAGAATAAAGACATCCAGTTACCAGGGCAGTCCACCTAGCCCTGTTTTAGCAGATATCTTCATGCCAAACCTTGAGAAAACAAAGTTGTAGCATTCAATTGATCAAACAACTTCCTATTGTCGATATATCGATGACACATTCGTAGTATGCAACAATGAAAGTCATGTATCCTGCCTACTCAAAATATTCAACAACGCACACACAAATATTGTATTTACTATGGAACACGAAAATGATGGAAAGTTCCATTTCCTTGACGTCGCCATGCAACGCCTAGAAGATGGTAGTCTCCAGAGGTCAATCTACCGAAAGCCCACATGGAATGGACAATACTTACATTTTAATAGTTTTTTGTCCAAGTAGCTATAAACGAGCATTAGTCAAAACTCTTCACTATACAGCGAGGAGAATATGCTCTGCAGAGAAATTAGAGGGAGAATATACGATTCTCGGAAAGGGGCTGAAAAACAACGATTACCCTCAAAGATTCATTAACAAATATGGAAGATGTGAAGGCTCAAATGCCAAACAAATCACAGTTGAAAAAAGGCCTGTCTTCATTCAACTAGATCAATTGCATTCACTTTATGCGCTGAAGATGTTGACCAGAAGGGCAACAAAAGCTCGACAACTAAAC
Source organism: Trichobilharzia regenti (assembly GCA_944472135.2). NCBI lineage: Eukaryota > Metazoa > Platyhelminthes > Trematoda > Strigeidida > Schistosomatidae > Trichobilharzia > Trichobilharzia regenti. The sequence goes on from OX235262.1 coordinate 184,461,490, forward strand.
TAACCAGCTCAGAGAACACTTTAAATTGCAGATCAACTGCATGCTTCAACTTTGTTTTCTCAAGGTTTGGCATGAAGATATCTGCTAAAACAGGGCTAGGTGGACTGCCCTGGTAACTGGATGTCTTTATTCTCTCATCTGATTACGTTATCTTTGTCTCTAACCTCACCCCCTTTTATAATCTGTAATTTTGCTTGTCTCTTATTTCTATGATTTGAGTTCAACTCATTACATTGTTACCAAATTTATTAGTCGCTCTGCATCTAACGCATATCTCGTCTTTATTACGTAACTCTTTTACCATTGTATGCATACATTTATTTTGTTTAAACTTGAACTGCCTGTGTAAAAACTATATAAGCGCAGTTTTCTGAGCACTGTTCACTTATTGTGGAACTTTCTGTCAACTGACAACATGTAAAATTTGCAATTACGTTAAAACCTTTCTGTACGTAAACCTCATAATTTATTTAGGCTGTAGGCAGCTGAGCTGATGAGAAGCCAACGAAATAAGCAATGATGGTACCATATTATTCTGCACAAACCACTGTTGTTCTTGCTTTAACTTTACTCCTTTAAGCCTGTGGGCAATTAATAGAGTAGTCACATTCCAGCAAAGGAAAAATTCACATTCAGACACTTAGACGACAAGACGACTGAGTGATAAATATCCACTTTTCAGCTAGCCACTGGAAGCATGGCACTCGAGTGACTGTGCTTTAGGGTGACACTGTATGCAGCTGTAGTCTTGCAGAAGGCTGGAGTCTGAGTCTGGTTCTTCTGAAAATCAGTCTATAATTATTCAGTCATTGGTTGTACCATTATGTTAATTACTTCTCAACAAAATAATGTCTATAAAAGGATTATTAAAAAGACGGTTGCAGTGAAGAAAATTTTCTTTTCGACAAAGTTATCAACTAGGTTGCACATTACTGTATTTATAGTAAATGTGTGCGAAAGTTCCACAACTATTTCCGGTCAAAGGCTAAATTAATGAAATTACCAAGTGTGATAAACAGGAGTGAGGTAGTAGTACTATTCTAGAAATATTTGAGGTCAAATGTCAAATTGATAAAATTACAAAGTGTAATAATCAGGAGTATCAGTGCTACTATACGGATCAGAGACTTGGCGAGTCATAAAGAGCACCTCAAACAAACTTCAGACCTTCATCAACAGTTGTCTTCGCTCAATACTCAAGATCAGATGGCCGGCCAGAAAATATCAGCATCAGGGATCTCTGGCAATGAGCGAAACAACCCAACAGGAACCGATTGTGAAACAAATAGACAGGAAGAAATGGAGATGGATTGGCCATACTCTGAGGAAACCATCAAGTGACATCACTAGACGAGCCATTGCTCGAGGGAAACCCGAAAGGGAAGCGGCGAGTTGGCCGTCAGTGCAAAGGTGACTTGGAGGAGGTTATGCGAGGAGGAGATGGAAGTATGTGGACAGACGTGGAGCGGGGTGAAAAAGATGTCAGAAAACCGAAGGCAATGGAGGTGCGCAGCTGAAGCCCTATGTTCCTCTAGGAACTGAAGGATACAATAATAATAATCAGGTAGAAAAGACATGCGAAGATTATAATTACTGGAAAAACTTGTCACTTTGTACAATTACGGATTAAGGACGTAGTATTAACAAAATAGGTAGGAGGATTGGACGTATAAAATAAAAAAAACAGCAACCTAATCTAGTAACACAGATAGGAATTCAAAGCGTAAAAGTAACAGCAATTCACAGGGAGATTGGACAAGAAAGGTAATACGATAATCGATATTAGTGGGACTGACGTTTATGATATCCACGGTAGGGACAATAGCTGGACGTATTTCTTTTGAACACATATAGACTGGCTTTGAGGACTGGTCAGTCTAAACAAACAACACCAATGGAATACTAAATTCGAGAAGAACTCCTCGATAAATGCACAGAAAGTCTCAAATTTAAATTGCTTTGTGGAGTGTCTGTAAAAACATTAAGTAACCAGACATTGAATACTGTATCTAAGAGGTACCAGGCTCTGAAAACAATGTTTACCAGAACAATATGTGGTTTTCATCATCAAAACATCAGATTTTGGAAATAAACTTGCTATAAGTTAAAAATATTGACACACGATTGAAGAAACATGAGGTGAAACTGAAACCTGTGTGTATTCATACTCGAGACGAAACAGCTGTCCAGTACTCCCAGTTGGTTTTCCAATGGTTCTCTGACCAATGTCAGCTCATGATGAAATCCTGTAACCAATCAATCAAATCCCTACAAACCAATACTTGAATAACAACGAGACGCTCACTGGCGACTGGCCCTTTTCAGGTAGGTAGTTACCTGGGGTTCTAGTGGGAAGTCATGACCATTAGGATGCAGCAGGTCGGGTTTAAGGACAAATACTCACCGAAGACATTGGCTAGCGGTTGCGCTATATCGTGAATTGGCAGAAGTTAGAATTCATGCACTAGCCATTGGATCGTGCCCCCGTTGCCTAATGGTCTATGAGCCAGCTCTCTGGGCTTGTAACTAGAAGGTCGTGGATTCGAACCCCGGTGTTGGGTGTGTACTGATGAAGAGTACCCAACTAGGACGAATCAGTTGTCCAGTACTCCCTGTTGGTTTTCCAATGGTTCTCTGACCAATGTCAGCTCATGATGAAATTCTGTAATTAATCGGAACACTTTTACGCTGATTGATTATTAAGTAATAATTTGGACACTAAGAATTAGCCCCGCTATAATAACTCGTTTAATATTCTTCTCACTAGTGTGTTAAAAGTAATTTTACTTGGTTTCATATTCTAGTAGTGCCTCATTTTTAATTGGAGTCATGTAAATGTCACTTCCCATTAAAAGATTCATCCAATTTATTAAAGAGTGATTCAAAAACGCTACATGGATAATCACAGAGGCCTACTTCAATCACTGGGCTACTTGAATTCCTATCCAACGCCATGCGTAGAATTTTCTCTATTTCTTTTCGTTTTTAACCATTGATTTATGTCCTTGAGGCCTAAAATGTATTCATGCACCTTTCTAATTGTCTTTCAAACTACTGCTGACCATTTCTCGGCGAAGAAAGAAAAATATCATAAGGAATTGTTTTATTCTTCATATCAAACGATATTGCTCCACATGAGATATCGTAGATTGCCATTTTTCCTAAAGATTCTGAAGGAAGACTGAATATTGTATAATAAAATACGTTGAAAATTCTGTATACTGTGTAAACGTTTTGTGCAGAATAAAGCTGTTATTATCACTATGAATATTAGAAGGTTGGAAGCAGTGGGCAGGAAGCTTTCGACCTAGGTTTCATACTAGTTAGCACTCGTCAGGTGGGTGTATCTAAAAAGTTGAAGGAACCTCATATGCCTTCTGAGTTTCGAACCCATTTCAACCAATGCTGCAATTGGAGACGTCACCACTAAGCTACTTGCGCTTGTGACCGACCTTCTGTAGGACTGTGCTGGATACTTTTGTTTGGTGCAGACTGAATTCCAACCATCTGATATTAACAATTCAAAGTGTACCGTGATGACGACCCACCTAGAATTGTAGCCACATTGCAAGCTTCACTGATAGAATTCAATCTACACCAAAGAAAGCACTATACACATTACTCTAGTTACTAACTAATATCCAATCAAAGTTACAGGATTTCATCATGAGCTGACATCAGATTGAGAACCATTTGAAACCACTGGGGAGTACTGGAGAGCTGTTTCGTCCTAGTTTGGGACTCTTCATAGTACGCACCCACCGGGACTCGAACCCAGGACCTTCCGGTTACAAGGCGAGCTCGTATACCATTAAGCCACTGGGACCCGATCCAATGGCCCTTGAATTCTAACTTCTGCCAATTCATGATAAGGCGCAACCACTAGCCAATGTTTTCGGCGAGTATTCGTCCTCACACCCTACCTGCTGTGCAGCAGGTAGGGGCGTACTGATGAAAAGTTGCAAACTAGAACGAAATAGCTGTCCAGTACTCCCTGTTGGTTTTCCAATGGTTCTCTAACTAATGTCAGCTCATGATGAAATCCTGTAACCAATCAACCAATTCCCTACAAACCAATACTTGAATCCAATCAAAGTATTATCCTTATTAATACGAATGAACTTCTGAGTGTTTGTGTCGTATATCTTAATGATGAGCGTCAGTGAACTATAAAGACAAGACTGTTATCTGCCTCCAACGATATATTTCTGAGCAGATGTTGGCCAGGCTGCCGAATAATTCTTAATTTCACTTCAGTAACCCGAAGTTTCTTCTAATAATAATAATAAATTAGCTCAAACAAAGTGACAGTACCATTTTAATTTTTAAGTTAATATGTATTTCCTATTGATTGATCATACTGAAATGGAATGGTCGATCTGTATTGACAACACATCGGTACCTAGTACGGATGCTTCAGTGATGTCTGAAGATTAACATGATGTGTTTTTTTGTTGTTGTTGAGAGTGACCAACAATCGAATTCAGCCGGTAAATTTTGTCCTATTGGAAACTTGTTAGCTGAATGTACCCTCATTTTCAGGGATTAATTGTGTTCTCACTAATACTCGAACTTTTCACCCATCTTTGGTGTTTTAAACAATCAGGTACATGGTTTGTGTCTCAGTGGAAACATGACCATTACTCACTGAGAATACAGGTGCACTAGGTTGATGAGTCTCGATTAAAGCGAAAGGCACATCCTCGATTCCACTTCTAGTCACTATCAACTTAAATAACAAAATAAAAATGCATTTAATCATTGTTTATAATTTGAATTTATTTTCTATATATATATTACAGCTTCGTCATCCATTACTTGTAATTGGTGAAACAGGTTCGTGTAAAACTGCTACAATTGAGAGTACATTGAATTCATTAGATCGTGATAAATACAGTACACTGATAGTGAATTTTTCATCACGTACAACTGGTTATGATGCAATGCGTGTTATTAATTGTAATGTAGAAAAACGTGCAAAAGGTGTATATGGTTCAATTCCTGGAAAAAAATTAGTTATATTTATTGATGATATGAATATGCCACAGGTAAAATGAGTTATCCTTCTTTGAATAATAATATTGTCTTCTATTCAAATAAAATAAAGGATTAAAAAAAATACCTTGTTCGTCGGTGATTTAGAGGTAGAGCGTTGGCTGACCATGCACATGGTCGGTCCGGGGTTTGAGTCCCGGTCACTGACGCATTCCTTTACCTATCTTAGCTAGGCAAGGAGGAAAGGCTGGGCGTGAGGCTAGCTACGCCAGCCACCCTGTAAAAACATCACTGCTACTGAAACTTCAAAGCTCTAGCTTGAAGCCCTATGTTCCACTGGAAACGTAAACAAATTTTAAAAAAAACATCTCCAACAGAAGAAGATGGGAAGTAAAACACTAGTGTTTACAGGAAACCAACGCATTCAAACAGATATTTGAACTTCCGATCATCCCATCCTATGTCACTAAAAATAGGATTGGTGAAATGTTTAAGTGAGAGAGCACAAAAACTAAGTAGTACCGAGGAAAATCTAAGATAGGAAGTGATCCACATAAAAGAAGCCTTGAAACTTAATAATTAGCCTGATAAATTAGTCAGGAAATATGTAAGGGAACGTAAAAATAAATAATGATAGTAGGGATAGTGATAATACGATTACTAATAATAATATTAGTAATGACGACACCAGCAATAAGGAATGTAAATCATCAGTAGTAATTCCATACAACGAAGGAATCTCGGAAGCCATCTTGCGGAGAATTCTTAACAAGACAGGAATAAAAGTGGCTGGCATTCAAAGCCTCCACAAGCTCAATTAGAAACAAACTTTGTCAGTTAAAAGATCCTGCGGAGTCTTTAAAACAAAACAATTTAGTTTATCTAATACCCTGCCTGCGTTGACTGTCAGGTCAAACACACAGGTCAAAGTAATAGAACAGGTGCAGTCAGACTAGCCAAGCATAAAAACTTAGCAAAATCTAGATTAGTTGACCCGAATAAGATAAGAAATCTCGAGAATAGTTCAGCCATAACACTCAACAAATGAAATTACACACAACCATACAATAGGATGGATGGGATAAGATGACAGTTGTAAAATCTAATGTCACAGGGTGGAGGTAGAGATTGATTACTGACTGAAGCTTTGTTTATCGAATCAACTGCAAATACATATATTAGAAATGATTCAACACCTGTCCAGTTGGATATCTGGAAAATTCTACTACCCCTATGACGAATAGGAGAAGACAAAGAAAACTATAGTGCGAATTATGGTGCGTCGGTGGCCTAGCGGTTAGGACGCTCGCTGACCATGCACATGGTCTGGAGTTCGATCCCCAGCCGACACACTCCTTTACCTCGCTAAACGAGAAATAATTCTGGTAAAGAGGAAACATTGGGCATTAGGCTAGCAACCCTATCCTGTAAAATAAACACTACAGAAACTTCAAGCCTCCATCTGGAACCCGAGGGGATGATACTGAGTAGTTATTGCCACACACACTCACACTAGCTGAATAGATAGTGAATGCTAGAATAACTCGTAAACAGCGATCACGTAATACCATAGCAGTCTTTGCGTGAAGATGAGACTCATTGGCTTAAGCATTCAACTTACAGCTAGTGAATCACCTACTTCTTCCTGGGCAATTGAGTAGTGTCTGTAGCCCCCTGACATATTAAATATGGATTATAAGCTGTTATATGAAATATATGATTAGGATAACGCAGTTCACCCAGTAGTCTTTATGTTAATCCCCCTAGAAACAATCAGTAGGATTTTACGTACTGAAAAAGTCTTTAAAGAGGCGTTATTCTTCATAATACTGAATTGGTTTATTTGTATGCCGCTTAAACAAAATCTTCAGGTGAATGAAGAGTTATTATATGACACAGAAGTTACAAATGTGAGCACATTGATTTATACTTCTGAGACCACTTGGTACCATTATTATTCGTTAACTGGGTCCCAAGTGAAACACAGGGTTTCTGTAGCACAAATTCATTTCATCCTCTTCGCTGCAGTCCTTATCAACGGGTTCCAAGATTGCCCATAAGCATTTATCTTCACCTCACCCTCGGACAGACACATAACTTGTTGTCTGCCGTTTGGGTTCTACCCGAGGGTCTGACTCTTGATTTCTCTCAACTGTCTCTTCAACGTATGTCCAATCTATTTCTACCTTCTTCTGTATATTTGACAGAGTTCCTTGTTGCTCAGCCTTTTTTTTCCAGCTATTCGTTTTGAAGGATTGAGGTAGTGGAGTTTTCTATTGGTGAAAGCCTCTTGTAGCCTGTTGAAAATACTTTAGACGACTCATCAGTTCTCTGAGTTATATAGAGACATTGGCTTGATAGTAGAGTTAAATATTCTGATTGTGGAATCCATCATAATTTGCTTAATTTAATAAATTTGAACAAGGCATTAAGAAGACAAATTTCGCGAGATGATACCTTCATTTCGTAGTTTCTTTACAACCGCTTTACAACTAACATGGTTAACAATGATAAAATAAAGATCATGACAATTACCCAGTTATATAAAACAAAAGTACATACTAATGACCAATCATATTAAGATAGGTCATGCAGTCCAGGGTAGGCGAAGATTGAAGTCTATTGATTTTTGTACACACAGTTTAGGCTGTATGTGATTAATCCAAAGTGCTTCCATCACCTTCAATAACCTTGAATTAGAGTTATGTGAAATAATTGTGAAATAATTCTCCTTATCACAAAATCGCCAAATGGATTACAGAGGTCCTTACGCCTGTAAGAGACTCATTATCAAATCATTCTGTAAAAAGTTCATTTGATCTTACAGAAATGCTGGACACCTTGAACATTAAGGAAAAGGTTATGTGTTCAATTGACATAGAATCTTTATTCACCAATGTTCCCCTTCATGAAACTGTTGATTTTATTTGCGATTACATCACAAGCAATGGCATAAACTTACCCATTCCCGTCACTTACATCAAAGACATAATCTTAATGTGTACAGAAAATATTAGATTCACATTCCAAGAAAAGGCATATAAACAAATCGATGGTGTTGCGATGGGGAGCCCTCTGGGGCCCCTGTTAGCAGATATATTTATGTCGAAATTAGAGAAACAAATGCAAGGTATGCTTGGAGGATTTATGCTGTATAAACGTTATGTAGATGATACTCTTATTATTGGTAATAATAGTGAATCTATTGAAAACTTCATTACTCTATTTAATCATATTCATCCAAATATTCGAGTGACTTCCGAACTAGAATCGAATAACAAACTTGGTTTCCTGGATATTACTATGACTAGGAGAAATGATGGAACGATTCAGCGCTCTATTTTTCGTAAACAAACATGGACTGGACAATATCTTCATTTTACCAGTTTTGTTCCTATCCAGTATAAACGTTCCCTAGTGAAATGTTTGTTCTCAAGGGCCCGAAAAATATGCACGAGTGACACACTGATGGATGAGCTTCGACATGTACATTCAGTTTTATTAGCTAATGGTTATCCGGAGAGCTTTATCACTTGTCACAGCAAAGAAAAACCACATCTCGAAAAGACAGCTTCTGTACCAAAGAAAGCCATCTTTATTAATCTACCATTCAAGGGCGACCAGATTATGCAGTTGACAACTCAAAGACTTCGATCAGCCATCAAACGCACATTCTACGCCGCATCTCTTTTTCTCACTTGCCGAACATTTTCGATCCCTGTTCCTACGATTAAAGGACGAAATTCTGTGGACTCTACTTCAAACTGTATCTACAAGTTCACCTGCAGCTGCGGTGACACCTATATAGGTAGAACTAACAGAATGTTCCAATGTCGTCGAAAAGAACATATTCCAAAATGGCTAGTAAACCATATCGAAAATCCCAACGCGATTAATCTTAATAGAAATCCAGCATCATCCATTGCAAAACACTTATTAATGTCTGGTCACAAAATAAATATTAATGACTGTTTCACAATTATTTCACATAACTCTAATTCAAGGTTATTGAAGGTGATGGAAGCACTTTGGATTAATCACATACAGCCTAAACTGTGTGTACAAAAATCAATAGACTTCAATCTTCGCCTACCCTGGACTGCATGACCTATCTTAATATGATTGGTCATTAGTATGTACTTTTGTTTTTATTTAACTGAGTAATTTTCATGAACTTTATTTTATCATTGTTAACCATGTTAGTTGTAAAGCGGTTGTAAAGAAACTACGAAATGATATCATCTCGCGAAATTTGTCTTCTTAATGCCTTGTTCAAATTTATCAAAGGGACTAATTGTTTTAATTAATTTAATAAATAATATACCGGCCTATGAATCATCTCAGGACTCAGCTGCAAGGGTACTAACCATATCATAAATACAACACACTTTATGATCCAAATCCATCTCTGTTCAAGCTGCAATACTTTGGAAGACGCCACAAAGAAAGCAGAGAAATGAAATATAATGAAACTGTAATAGACAAATAATTTACACTAAAAATGACAACTGAATGAGGATTAGTGGCTCGTATCCGGAAGGCGGAATATCACAAGAACAAAACACATGTACATGATCATAAAAAACTGTGAGTCATGTTACCAGCAGTCCGCATCCATTGGTTCTCAGCGGCCAGTCAGTCAGTCAGTCTACACCCTCCTCCTGTGTATCTCAAACTAACACTCGTTAATTTTGTGCATTGGTGCCATGTTTCGGTTTGACCACCTCTTACTCTTTCTCAACCTAGTTCTATTTTACCTCCCAGTGTTCTTCAAGAAAGATTGTGGTTTCAGTATATGTGACGTATGCTCTAATCTCCTTGAACAAACTGTAGTATTTTCCACCATTTATAACCGTTCTATATGCGTCAGTGGCACAGAGGTAGAAGGCTTGCCAACTACGCATGTGGTACGAGGTTCGCTCCCCGGCCAAAGCATTAATTTACCTCGCTAAGCCAGTAATAAGACTTGTAAAGAGGGAAGAGTCTAGCAACCCTATTCCGTAAAAATATACACCACTGCTACCGAATCTTCCAGCCTCTAGCTTGAAGCCCTATCTTCCACTGGGAAAGTAAAAGAATATAAAAATAATAATAATGACCTCCCCAACAGTCATTCAAGAACTTAAATTCATAAAAACAATAAACTGATTGAGGGAAAAAGTCAAAATGAGATCAGTATATTCATTTAAATTCCTTATTTTCCTATTTTATATGGTCATGTTTTTGATGCTATTGATTTTTTGTTTTTGTTGTTGTTGTTGTAGAAAGATGCATACGGTACACAACAGCCTATAGCACTACTTCGAATGGTAATCGGTAGAAATGGAATGTATCAGACAGGCGGTGATTTATCATGGAGACAGCTAAAAGATATGACCTATGTAACTGCTATTGGTCCACCAGGCGGAGGAAGAGAAACAACTGACCCGCGTTTTGTATCTTTATTTACAGTTTATCATGCATTAGCTCCATCAGCGTCTAGTTTGACTAGTATATTTGGAAAAGTGTTGAAAGGTCATTTGCAGAATAGATTTTCTGCGGAGTTAACAAATCATTGTGAAATTTTTACTCAAATGAGTTTAGATGTTTACCAGTAAGTAAGATTGAGTACATGTGTACAATGCTTTATTATTATTATTATTCCTTTGGGTTCCTAGTGGAACATAGGACTTCAACTGCACCTCTCCACTTGCCACTTCTGTCTTCCTTCTGTTGTACTTTTCATCTCTTTCCATGTTAGACCATACTCTTTCAACTCCTCTCTCTTCACACGATCTCCCTCCCACTGACGACCCACTCGCGGCTTCCCAATCACTCGGGTTCCACTCGAGAAATGGTCTGAAGCGTGCGCGATGTCACCTACCGGCCTCCTCAGCGAGCGAGTGTCCAATCCATCCATCTCCACCTTCTCCTGCATATTTTTTGGTTGGTGATTGCTTCTTGTTTTGTTTGTTTGTTCCCATAGTTTCTTGTTGGTGATTCTTTCCGGACCGGCCATCTGATCTGATCTTCAGTATAGAGCCAGAGAAGACAGTTGGTTGTTGATGAAGGTCTGCAATAACCTGTTGGAAATATTCTTTGTGACCCGCCCACCCGCCAAGTTTCTGATCCGTTCCGTATAGAAGAACCGACTGACTTGACGATGTTTGTATTGAAAATCCCACCGACTGAATTTTGTTGTTGATTCTGGCTGAGTGACGAAGATTTCCAGATTGGTTGTTTCAGGTTGATGAATGTGTTTCTCGCCTGCCTTCCCGACTCTCGCTCGATTTGACATCCTCCTCGTCCGTTCCTCCTCCTGTAGTTGAGACAATGCTCCCTAGCTAGATAAGTGAATGAATGAAGTAACCTCTTTCAAATCCCTCGCGTTGATGGTGATTGGCGATGGATGTTGCTGTTGTTGTTGCTGTATTACTAACTCTTTATCTCTCGTATTTATACTGAGAATAGCCTACCTAATCAAGATGTCAGATGTCTGGCAAAACACTGTAGTGCATTCACTTTGATTATGCAATCTATGCTGCTGATTATTACACCTAGCTGTAAATCTATTCACATCCGACAAAATTCCTCCATAGTTAGATTTCAGTATGGATTCAACTTCATCAATTACCTAACCTGAAGTATTCTCTTCAGAGAGTTAGCTTGCTTAAAAACCATCACTTTTCTGATGAGTAGATCATACAATTTGTGACTTTTTGGTTCAAGGGTAGAATACTTGTCAGCCACGCAAGAGGTTTAGGTTTGATCTAAAGCTCACGTATTCTTGTACCTCACTCACCCAATTGGTTTCAACATAGAAATTTGCACAAAAGTCCACCAGTTCGAGTTGTCACTCTCCATGTAGAGCACAAAGGAACATAAAAAAGAGAGAGAAAAAAGTGATTCGAAGGAATGCTAATGAGCAGAGCTGTGAAGGAGAAAGAATAGTAGTATGGAAAAACAGTGAGGTCTAATTTGCGTTACAGATCACAGGAAGTGAAGGTATCTACACCACTAATAACGATTCCGGGTCATATCACCAACCACCTCCATCCATTGGTTCTTAGAATTCCGAGGACCACAACCAGACAGTCTACACCTCCCTACGTGTTCCAAACTAACTGTCGAAGATTGCACAGACTGATGAGAAGTTTTGTATCAGCCAGCATTGTCTGTCGAGGAAGACAATGGCTAGGTATGCATAACACATATCCCATCCATATCAGTCGATTTGACTTCACGAATTTGTCAACTGACTTTCTCTCCTTACCTAACATTGGATGCCTGACTTCAATATTATTCGCCTCACCTAGTGAATAACAAGCTCTGAAAAGAAGGAAGGTCAGGTGTCAAAGTCGAGGAACCCCACCTTGAAAAAGTAGCTGTTTTTACAACCGAAACTTCAAAAAGCTTGAAGCCCTGTTTTTCACTTGGAGCGTAAGAAATGGGAAAAAACAAACTTTGGTCTGACTATTTTTGAATTTCAGAAGAAACTCTGATTAACTGTCACCTAAGACTGTGAATTCTGCAGTTATCTGTTTGGTGTCCAGTAAATGGTTGTAAAAAACAATTTGTAAAACTAAAACTGTATCTCTCTGAAACTTATAAAGCTGAAAGTCCGTGATGGAATCATGGATTTTAATCCCAAATGATCCAGGCTATTATTATTATTATTATTATTACGACTATATGAGATTTCATTATTAAGAATTATCAAACCTAAGATTCCTAAGATTTCCTACAACTGACGCTGGAACAGATTTTCAGCTCGGCTGGATGATATTGTTGTAGTGTTGACTTTGGTCATCAAGAAAGACAGTTATATCATTCATGAGGAATTCAAAAGAAAAGTCCACCTCATACAGGGGTCTACTGTGAAGATATTGTCTCGTGAATAAACCAAAACGCTCAGAGTGCACAACTACGCTAACCGCGTTCTAAACTCATTAAATGTCGGGTGAACTGGATACTGAGTTGGCAGTCTTTTAGCTTGATTTAATAAATTGGATTACTGAAGATTTTGAGTGAATGTAGATTTGGTTACAAAGTGACACTGGTTAAAGACTAATTAAAAAAACCGAGGATCACAGGACACCTGTGTACACCAACGGCTCCAGTAGATATCTGACCTAGGATCTCCAGAATATCGGGTGAGCCACTTGACTACCTGCGAGTGTGCCCTGTTGAAGAGTTCTAAACTAGAACGAAACGGCTATCTACTACTACTGGTTTGGTTTTCATTGATTCACTAAATCATCATGTATCATGAGGAAATCTACAGTGGAAATGATTCGAAGATATCAACAGGAATCAAATAATTATGTCAGGTGAAAAGGTTAGGATCTCACGGTTAAAAATATTCTAATTATATTAAATATCCCCATTTCTAACTGCTTAATATTAAGATTATTATAGATCTTTAAATAGTCTGCATAAGCTAATTTGTGTTATAAATAGTTACAACAGAGTGAAAGAGATGTAGTCGGAGATGCATGAAGGGTATTTTTAAGATTGTTGTTCATATTTTGGTGATTCTGGTTAACAATCTATCAATGGGGAACTGGAGCGACTCAAACAAGTCCTCATAGAAAATGGATATCCTCCAAGATACATTTAGAAAAAACATGAAGTTAAAGCAAAAGTCTGAAAGAAGCCAGACGATGCCGAAAAAAAACTACTATTTATGAACGTTGAATTCAAAGGTGATACCGTAGCTGAGATCCTGAAGAATCGCTGCTTATGCAGATCATTGAGAAAAGATTTCTTTATGGCTGAGCTACATATCAGTTTCTACAGCCGACAAATGATCAAGGGATATGTGAAGGATAAACTGACATTTTGGACCACTTCAATGTGTGTTTATAAATTCACCTGCTTGTGTTGAACTAGTTATATTGGCCGCACAAAACGCACACTTTCTAAACACATCTCTGGACATTATCCGGCATAGTTAACAAAAGGACGACACAAGGCAGTTACAAGTTCAATTCTCTAGCACTTAATAAGCTCAAGCCATATAGCTCCACCAGAGTCATCGTTCAAGATCATCTACAAGGTGAGGCCAAATGGTACAAAGGGGGGGGGAGTTAGGTTTCGGCTTTTGTGTATGGCGCAGGCATTGGCAGTTCGTCAGCGCAGAAAAAGTTTGTCCAGTCTCTTATTCTACCACGGTCTTAATCTCTTGACTGGTCGTTTTCTGTGGTAAAAAAGTTTTTATTAATTTTTAATTTCACTTTATAGTTTACCTTAATAATTAATTCAATACTATCAGTCTTATATGTCCTTTTTGAACATTTTCACACATATTAAAGTGACACTCAACTAATTTCAATCTTATCGAATTTCTAACCCTTTCTTCCATTGTGATGTTGAGTAATACGCAGTTTACAACTTTTATTTTCAATTCAAAAGTCACTTCTGAGTAATTATGACTTATTATGTCTTTTCTACCCGACCTTCCAGACTATGATACATTGTAATTTTTATTCAAGTGTTGTTTTAATTTAACCTTTGACCTGAAATATTTCTAGAATAGTACTACTATCTATCTCCTGTTTATCACACTTGGTAATTTCATTGACTTAACCTTTGATCTTCACTATAAATACACGAATGTACAGCCTAATTGATGACTTCGTCGAAAAGAAAATTTTCTTCTCTGAATTGTCTTCTATTTCCTTTGGAGTTTTATTAGCGGCGATGTTACTCCTTGCAGAATGAGACTGCTAGACTCATATCCAAACTTCCTTATATTTTGGACTTACTACATGCTAGAAATCTAAGCGAAGTCTAGGAGTGTGTCAGCTGTAAATCGAACCCGAACCTCCTGAATAGCTGGTCGGTTATTCTACCATTGAATGACCGAAAATATGGTGAAGAAGAAAATGGTTAGTTATGTGGATTCACCAGTGGGTGTAGTCAGTGTTATTCCTCTAGCCCATAGTAGTGTAGACTAAATTCTACCAGTCAACTTTGCAACGTAGTCATCAAGCTGGAGCGGGGTGGGGGGTTAGCCATGTTGGTGCACATTGAATTGTTATTACATGGTTGATGAATATCAGCGGGAAGCCACCGAAAATTGGTACCTTCGAGATTAAAAATACTCTATGGTGATGAGTGTCAATAAGAAAAAAATACCTAGATAGTGGTCTTCCTGAGAATCGCTAATAGCTTAGTGTAGAAAAATAAGTAAGAAATATAAGAACTGTAATATAGCCACATTAAAACTGAAACTAATTGGTGAATGGAGACTAGCAGTGGAATCCAGGATAACGCGCATTTCATCCCATTTGGGGCTCGTCACTGGATGTACCTGCATCCCCCAGTGAGTGATGATGTTCCCTCCAAGGTTCGAACCCAGCGCCCATTGTTTTAAACGCCAAACCGTTATCCACTAGACCACTTGGGCCTTAAGAGCCACCTCTTGTGCAGCGGGTAATGTTAACTGCGGAACGCAGGGATATCCACGAGTCCCTAATAGGATGAGATGCGCAT
Source organism: Trichobilharzia regenti (assembly GCA_944472135.2). Lineage (NCBI taxonomy): Eukaryota > Metazoa > Platyhelminthes > Trematoda > Strigeidida > Schistosomatidae > Trichobilharzia > Trichobilharzia regenti. The sequence goes on from OX235262.1 coordinate 184,476,961, forward strand.
TCTGGATTCCACTGCTAGTCACCACCCACCAATTAACTTCTAATTGCATGTCCAGACACTGTCGAAGCATCTGCACAAGAAGCCGACATATCAACCTGAGACCGAGCACTTCGGTGCAATCAGTCAACAGAAAAATCTAAAATTCAGTTATAAAACTGAATCTGTTGAGAATGAATATCTCTTCCTGATAGTCAAAAAAAGACAAAAGCTTTGTGCACTTGATTTGAATTTCAGTAACCTCTGCACCATCAACACACAACAATTTAAGTTTAAAACAAACCTTGAATTCACTTAATTTCTGTTTTTTACTCTGACAGATCAGTTAAAAATGGATTACTACCAACACCTCTTCGATTTCATTATACCTTCAATATGCGTGAATTATCACGCCTACTTCAAGGATTATTACAATCATCACCGGAACGTTTTAAAGGATTACAAAAATTTGTTCGTTTATGGAGACATGAATGTTTACGTGTATTTCGTGATCGTATGATTGATGAAAATGATGGTGATGCAGTTAATGTAAGTTAATGAAATAGTTGGAAATTTCATAATGTCAATTTATAATTCTAAAAGCCTTCGTGAAGTCAGTCAGTCAGTCGATGTGCAAGCATAGAGATATGGAGTACCGGCATCATGTTTGAGGCTAGCTGGCTGGCTTGCTAGGCTGCTCGGAGTGCAAAAGAAATGAGAAAATATATTATAGAGGTCATAGAAACTTTTGAGTGTAGAGGAAATGGGAATGGGGCATGCAAGTGGCTAACTGGCGAGTCAGTGATCTACTCCGGTGACTCGGATGACAGCCACGAACGCAAGTAGGGAGTAGCTATCATGATGTAGCATCGAAATCCAATCTCCTTCAAGATAATAACAACAAGATTCAACTCAAAAGTGAGGATAGTTACAATCATACAATGTCACTTACAGTGTTGCAAACAATGCGGAAAAAAGAAGACTTCTTCAGATAAATACAAGCAGTAATAAACAAGACCCCAGTCATATGGAGAAATGAAAAGTTCTAATGGGTAATATGAATGCCAACAAAACTTAAGAGCAGACAATACAGAAGGAGAACTCACCAAAGGTTGGGAGGCTTTCGGAGAAATAAATAAGAATGGAAAACTCTTTGTAGACTTTCTCAGCTTCAGTGATTTGTTGATTGGAGCAGTGTGTACAACCCCAAAGATCTACACTGGTCTACATGAATTTCACTAGATGGACACATGGAAAGTCATGCAGACTTAACAACAATCTCAAGAAAGTGAAAATTCAGGTTACTGTACACAAGATGAAGAACAGAAGCAGACATAATCTCATACCACTATCTATTCAAAGGAACTTTTAAGATCTAGTTGAAAGCCTTCAAAGAAGTTGGACATATTAATAATATAATAATTATTGCTTTATTCCAAAAACAGTACTAATAAGACAGTAAGGAATTTTCAGCATTCAGTACAATATTGCATCTAATTTACTGAAAACGACAAAAATAATGAACATTACATAATAATAATAATAATAACAAAAAGTTGTTATAACAGCTATGTAGCAAATTACAGTATGCAATACGGAGAAAAATATACATAAAGTATAAAATTATAGTAATAATAGTAATAACAACTAAAATAAAATAGCCAAGTTATAATTAAACGATAGAAAGGGTGACACCATAAAATTAAAGAAGGATGAACGATGAAAGGGTCGATTCACTGTGCTAATTACATAGTAACTTGTAAGTTTCACGTCTAACAGAGTCTTCGTCACATAAAGTACGGGTTAAATAGGGTATTGTAGAATTTCTGTACTCAGTAGTACCAGCATATAACTTTTCATATTGACTTCTCGTCCTACCCGATGAGATACAAGGGGATAGTTGTGAATAAAGGGGGTACAGAGGGTCTGACAGTATAGCCTTTGCCCATTTCGTACAGGAAGTTATATGCCTCTCGACTATAGTATTAGCGAGCTCATGCAGTGGCAGACCACAAGCTCTACTCACAGCATTTAATACTCTTCGTAGTATGATATAATCTTTTTTGAGCAGCCCAGGAAAGATTAATGGAGAGCAGTAGAGTACAATAGGTAAAATACAGGAGTTTAAAAATTGCAAAACTAAAGGTTGGTTGATACCTGATTGTCTTAACTTTTTAATGTAGAAGGTAAGACGAAACGTTTTCTTAGAGATAGATAAGATGTGGGATGACCAAGAAAGGTCAGAGGAAAGAACTAATTCAAGGTATTCAATGCTTGATTTGGTTTCAATTTCAGTCCCACCTACGCTGCAGGCATCATGGGAACTAACTAGATCATGTATGTCGCGTCGATGCTTGAAAATAAAGTTAACTGCCTGACATTTGGAAGGATTTAACATAAGACCATTTGACTTAGTCCACTTGCTCATCTCCAACAGAAAGCTAAGCCATAGACTGTAATTCAAGAAAAGCCTTTTGGAACTTAAAGGAAGAAATAGTTACAATAATAATAACAATAATAATAGTGATAATATTATATACATTTAACTTTATAAATCACATTGTGATAGGTGAATTTCTTCCTCTCCTCTCTTATTATATATAATAGTCAATTATACAAAATCAAATAGAAGAACATTTTGATGATGATTTTGATTATATCATGAATGATCCTATTCTCTTCGGGGATTATTGGGCAGCAGGGAATGATGAAGATGATTTACTTTATGAAGATATGCAAGATTATGAAGTATGCAGAGCAGTTGCTGAAGAGGTAATGAATAGAGTAATCATCTATTATTATTATTATTATTATTATTTATTGTTCCTTTGGTTTCCAAGTGGAACATAGGGCTTCAACTGCACGTCTCCACTTGCCACTTCTGTCTTCCTTCTGTTGTACTTTTCACCTCCATCCACGTTAGTCCATACTCTTTCAACTCCTCTCTCTTCACACGATCGCCCTTCCACTGACGACCCACTTGCGGCTTCCCAATCAGTCGGGTTCCACTCGAGAAATGGTCTGAAGCGTGCGCGATGTCACCTACCGGCCTCCCTCCTCAGCGAGCGAGTGTCCAATCCATCTCAACCCACTTTCTCCTGCATATTTGTTGGTTGGTGATTGCTTCTTGTTTTGTTTGTTTGTTTGTTCCCATGGTTTCTTGTTGGTGATTCCTTCCGGCCCGGCCATCTGATCTGATCTGATCTTCAGTATAGATCCAGCGAAGACAGTTGTTGTTGATAAAGGTAACGTCTGAAACAGGCTGTTGGAAATATTCTTTGTGACCCGCCCGCCCACCAAGTTTCTGATCCGTTCCGTATAGAAGAACCGACTGACTTGATGTTGTTTGTATTGAATATCCGACCGAATTTTGTTGTTGATGCTGGCTGAGTGACGAAGATTTCCAGATTGGTTGTTCCAGGTTGATGAATGTGTTTCTCGCCTGCCTTCCCGATTCTCGCTCGATTTGACATCCTCTTCGTCCGTTCCGACTGGCTGTATTTGAGACAATGCTCCCTAGCTAGATAAGTGAATGAAGTAACTAACCTCTTTCAAATCCCTCCCGTTGATGGTGATTGGCGATGGATTTTGCTGTTGTTGTTGGTTATTTTCATAACCTCCCTCTTGTTCACCTATGTTCACCTGGAGTTCTGTCTTCGCCATCTGCTTCTTCGACCAGTTTGTCGGTTTTCGCTTGTAAGTCTTCGATTTTGTGTGACATCAAACATGAATCATCCCCGCGAGAAATCCAGGCCTTCTAGGTTCCTCACGTCGATCCAGAATATCCCTGTCTGCTTATTTCCCACTGTCTGACGCATAATCTAGTCCACCACAATTAGGAATAACATTGGTGATATCTGCTATAGACAAATTTGATTTATTATCATATCGACTTCAGAAATGATGGAAGAGATTTCTACCTTGGGCAGATGATATCTTGTGTAGTTGCATTCTGTCTCTGTGTGTGTGTATGTGCGGAATAGCTTATTTACAAAGCTCTCATAAATGTTTATGCTGAAGTTTACACTAGAGGTGTTGTCTTGAAGAATAATGAAGGCTTCACATCTAAAATGTATACAGGTCAGAGAAAATAAAACTATAATAGAAAAGATTTGTAACTCAGGTGGATGATTTGCAATTAATAGTGTTCTCTGGGCTGGTTGGTTTAGTTGCGGAGCTTTCGTCGTCTTTCTGGACGACATCTTCAGCGCAGTATTTTGGCTAAAGAGAAATGATTTAAATTTCTTCATGAGTTATATAATTGCGTCTCCCGGTAACCATCTTTAGATATGTATTGACCGTTTTCTATTGATTGAGATTTTAAACTTTCTGGTCATCTGATTTACTTTTTATTAGTTGATATATTTCATCTATATTAACGTGTTTATTAATTTCATTTTCGTTTGCCTACCAGGCTTCTAGGAATTCCCTGGCACATTTGTATTTCCTCTGTCTAAGATTTTGACATTATCCCAATCCAACTGATGTCCATAATTGTCTGTATGTATTGATCTTAAAGAATTTACATCATGTCATTTCACGGCTGATTTGTGTTCTTGGATTCTTATTCGAAGGGGACGCCCACTTTGGCCGATGTAATGTTTGTTACAGTTCATACAATTTATTTTGTAAATGGTGTTAATTTTATCTCCTTTTTCTGTTGGATCTTTTGGTTTGCATAAGATCGAATTAAGCGATTCGGCAGGTTTGTGTGCCACATCTATATCAAACGGTTTCATTATTCTAGCCGTTATTTCAGAGATATTTCTGATTTATGGTAGGATGGATTTCTTTTTGGTCCTTGGTGATAGTTCTTTGTTGGTGCTTTGATTCGGCTTTAAACATATCTAAAGATGGTTACCGGGAGACGCAATTATATCACTCATGAAGAAATTCAAATCATTTCACTTTAGCCTAAATACTGCGCTGAAGATGTCGTCCAGAAAGACGACGAAAGCTCCGCAACTAAACCAACCAGCTCAGAGAACACTATTCATTGCAAAAAATAAAACTATACCAAAAACTATTGGTTTTACGCATTTACTCAACTTTAGATAGTATCCTTTGTACAAAGACAATTTTCAGATATCCTTATTCATCGCTATGCATTCAGCTGATGTGGTGCAAATAGGACGAAAGGTGTCTAGTATTCTACTGCTAGTCTATATCAAACAACTAAATTTATTGTCGAAATGCCTGTTATCTAGATTAGTAATTTTACTTTTTGAATTCTTTTTAGAGGTACATATCTGTCTATATATATATATATATTGCATTAAACAGGGATAGTGTATTTGAGTTCGTTACCACTATTGAAACAACATACAACAAAAATATAAAGCTGACTACTGTAATATTATTCCTTCAATGAGAAAAATACAAAGGACTGACTTAGATGGCCAACATCTACTACCCCAATGGTAAAGTGATATGACTGGAAATTACGTGTAATTATACAGTTATTTCACACGAATAATAAACTGTTGGTTTAAGATTGCAAATTCACAGGCTCTTAAATTCCAGTCACAATAGCTGAATAATCAACGAATTTAACCTCGTAACCTCAAAGTCCCTGGTCGGATCCCTAGTGCGCTCTTCTAGGTGCCTTCTACGGTAGAGTCGCAAACTAGGATGAAACAGGTGTCCAGTGTTTGTTTTTTTTAGCTGATGTTGATTCGCGGCAAAATCCACATTACGGATTAATTCAAAACTTCCAACAACCTGAGCTTTAAGACAGATTGGGATCAACTGTCTACTAGGTAGATAATAAACCTCCTCTTGTCCTAACATTATATTTTGCCGAATGCATTTTCAAGAGTTTGGTTTAGAAGGATTAGATTTGTTTGTACGAGTTTGACCACGGACCATTGAAAACCAGCTAGGATTACTGAACAGTTGTTTCATCATAGCTTGGAAATAATCGGCAGTACGCACCCACCAATGGGGTTTGGACCCAGGACCCTTTGATTACAAGGCAAGCTGGCTCCTATACCATTCAGCCACTGGAACACTATCCAAAGGCTAGACCATGAATTCTAACTTCTGACAATTCACGGCATAGTGCAACCACTTCGCAATTTCTTTTTCCATGAGTTACTGCCTCACCTTCAACCTGCTGTACCCTACTGGTCACGACTTCCCATAAGAACCCCAGGTAACCCCAGGCCTGAATACGGCCAGTTGCTAGTGAGCATCAGACGAATTTTTAAGTATTACTTTTGGTAGGGATCTTTTAGTTTGATTGGTTGGAGGATTTGATCATGAGCTGACATCAGTTAGGGAACCATTGGGAAACCTGCTGGGAGTATTGGACAGCGGTTTCGTTTAATTATTCTGTGAGTATTGAACTCTTTCTTTCACTGTATTGTCATCTCTACGCATTTTATTATTTCATTTTCTTCTAAGTCTCCTGACAAACTTTTGAGTCATTTCTGAAGGACATTAATTAACGTTTACTTTCTGCACATTAATTCTTTGATACATTATGACTTCCAACTTGGTTTCAATGTATGATCATGCTAAAGTGATGTTATCAGATTCTTCTTAAAACAAAAACACCAAACTTTATGTTTTGATGTCTTTATTAGACTTTGCGATGAAATACTGTTTCATTGTTTTCAGTGGTACTCTAGCGTCGATAGTTCAGTGGTAGAACACTCTTCAACCACGTAAGTGCTCCAGAGTTCGATCCTCGGCCAACGTACTCCTTTACCTCGCTTGGTCGGTAGTAAGTCTGGTATAGAGGAAAGGTTAGACATGAGGCTAGCAACCCCAGCCTGTGAAAATTCGCCACTACTACTGAAAATTCACAGCTCTAGCTGGAAGCCCTATGTTCCACTGGGAATGCTAAGGAATAAAACAAATTTTCTTTAAAAATAAGTGGTACCACTATTTTAGTAGTTCTCCCCATCCTTCACCATGCTTGTCAAATAGGGTCGTTGAAAGTAAATATAAGATAAGTGTTGGTTTGTAGGGATTTGATTGGTTACAGGATTTCATCATGACGTAACATCAGTTAGAGAACCATTGGAAAACCTGCAGGGAGTACTGAACAGCTGTTTCGTCATAGTTTCGAACTAACTCATCATCACTACGCACCCTACGCTAGGGTTCGAACCCAGAACCTTCTGGTTACAAGGCTAGCGAGCTCATAGACCACTAAACCACTGAGACCCAGTCCAATGACCAGCCCATGAGTTCTAACTTCTGCCGATTTACGATATAGCGCAACCACTAGCCAATATCTTCGGCGAGAATTTATCCTCACACCCGACCTGCTGCACCCTACTGGTCACGACTTCTCACTAGAACCCAGGTAACTACCTATCTGAATAGGGCAAGTTAGGTTCTAACAAGTGTTAGGTAAGGACAGAAAGTTACTCGGTATGATTATGGAGATCCATCAATTCAGGTGCCTAGGACACATGTGACGCATTTCATATTATTGCTTTCATCGAGAAGAAATGTTAGCTGATATAAGATTCGTTCACTTCACAATATGCAAATTAATTCTCAACTTACACCATTTGAGGTAATTATTTCACTACAGTTGCCTCTGGAAACCGTAATGATTCGGATCCCAATGTGTGTGATCTGCTTGACACCATAAATGGTGGACAAGAAACTAAGCATAAATGCGTCGGTGGCACAGTGGTTAGGACTCTCGCCGACCATGCACATGGTCCGTGGTTCGAGCCCACGCCGACGCACGCCTGATATCTATGGTCGGACTGCGAAATTTGGGCTACCGATATCCACGCTGAAAATTCCACACTCGCACCAAAAATATGGTGTGAAGTTAATCTGTAATCAATATATATATATATATATATATAAGTAGTCGGATACCAATTGCTAGTGAGATCGCAGTGAACTGAACACAATGGATGACTGTTTCGCTCATTTTGAGCGCAAATCAGAAAGCTGCTTAAATTGAAGAAGAGTTAGGGGGTGGCAGACCAAAAGATGACACCATTACATAAAATCTCTGACTATTGGTTTGACTCCCATAGGAGGGTGGGGTCCTCAAAGGTTGTAGATTATGCGTAAAATGGATGAAAATCGTTCATATTTTTCGCAGACGTATTCATCCATTAAATCTTCATTATTCTTCCTCTTATACATGTTTTTGTAGTGCAATTTCGAAGTGTGCCTCTTTGAACTGATTCAATTTGTTCTCCTCTAAAGAATAAGTTTAGTCTAGTCTACTTTTACATTTTATTCTATTCTCATTTTTACTTTTTATTTGCTTTTTTTTTTAATTTTCTCTTTTGATACAGTTGATGAGTGAATATCAGGAATCAGAGGGTAATTTAGGCGTTGTCCTATTTCATGATGCATTGGAACACTTGACTGCAGTACATCGGATCTTACGTTTAGATGGTGGACATGCCCTATTAATTGGTATATCAGGTTCAGGTAAAAAGTGTCTAGCTAGACTAGCTGCATACATTGCTAAAATTAAATCATTTGAAATTATCTTAAGACGTGGTTATCATGAAGGCGAATTTCGTGAAGATTTGAAAAAGTTGTATACAGCTATGTCAACAACTAAAGAGGATTACATGTTTCTTGTTTCGGAAGAACATATTCGTGAAGAAGGTAAGAGGTTTTTGAATATTACTTTCCTTATCTGTTTTTCTTTATTTTTCTTGGCTTAATTAAGTATAAAATGTGGTAGAAATATGGATATTTATAAACAATATTGAGGAAACTATAAGAAGACGACACAATTTATTTAAATTGTGTAATGTATTTGCACGGATAAACCATCCAATTCACCGATATAAGAATAAAACTTATGTACTGTGGTAAAGTGTGTAATTCCATTATGGATAAATTTTGTTTTGATAAAGTCTCACAGTGTGTTATACAGTAATGTTTACTGATGACGTTTCGAACACAATTTATTACTGCTCATAATCACATCAAGGTAATCACACGACTTCCTAAATTCATTTATATAGTTCCATTGTTTTTAACTTGATTTTCACTTGATTTCATTGGTAGTAGTATTTTCCATATTTCAGGTATGAGTGATGAGTCATTCCTATTGCATGTGTTGGGTGTAGACTCGATGAACAAGGATTCAGTAATCAACCTCTCTCTCCACCTACATAGATTACTTTTTAGAATTTTAACCCTCTCCCACCCACCCTATTGTGTGGTTATGTGTTAATGCATGCACTGCAATTGCTGAGCTTTTTTCTAAATTACTTATCTTCTCGGGGTCAACCATTCTTACCTTAGCTAGATTCTTATGTCCCGACAATCTAACTACTCCCCTATGTAGTTGACCTAAATTACAGTCATTGCATGGTATTTTGCAAATTACATTATATTGTCTAACTGAGTCAACGACAGGCTCCCTTAACCTACACAGCTTGTCCTACGTGAGTGAGTTTGTAGGTTTAAATGCCACCCTAATTCCTATTTTATTCAGAATCCTACGTAGTGTCTCAGATGTCCCCTCTTTATATGGTATAACTGTGGATGACTTATATTCTCTCTTATTTATGTTATTATTACTAGTTTCACAATTATTTTTATTTTGCTTTTGGCCTTTAATGATATTCCTAATGAATTTTATAGGATAGTTATTCAACACCAACGCTTCTTGTATCTGTTTTAATTCATCATTTGCGTCTTTTTTGTGTTACTTAGTGCCACTGCTCGGTTTGTTAAACACTTAACTAAGCCTGCCTTAACAGTTAAAGGATGAGACGAATTAAAGTCTAAATATCTGTTAGAATGCGTTGGTTTTCTATAAACACTAGTGTGTAGTTTGCCTTCTTCTATTCGTTTTATTTTACAATCTAACATGATAGCTAATTCTCTTTGTTCATTTTCTGATTCAAATGTGAACATTACTGTATAACACTGTGAGACATCCAATTCACCGACTAAACCGACCGATATTTAGAAGAATCTGATCACAGAAATTACTGAGCTCAGAAATGAACGACAGGTTGAGAAAGTCAATCCAAAGAAATTTCTTCATATTACTATTTGTAATCCCTCACCTGAAAGACAAAGTACCTTGGTTAGCTACCTCTTCTTATGTCTTTCAATTCAACTGATCCTGTTAAATTGGCTGTTGACTTAGGAACTTGATATCTCGTGCTCGGCAACGCCTATCACTCTGACTAAATAAAGATGTAGTAAGAATCGTTGACAGTTCAGTACTAGATACAAACAGGTCAACACTGAAGAATCTTTTTCTATTATACATTAAGTACCGAGTAAATTATCAAAGATTCGTAGATACCCAATACTCCAAGAAGCAGAGGTCATTGCAATCCGCTTAAAACAACTGAAGAACCGTATGCCAGAGAATAGGTTTCAACCACTATTTCTGCCATGGCCTTCTGTTTTTTTTCGTGTGTGTGTTTTTTATTCCTTTACGTTTCCCCAGTGGAACATAGGGCTTCCAGCTAGGAACCTGAAGTCTCGGTAGCAATGGTAGTCACTTTTACGGACGGGGTTGCTAGCCTCATTCGCTAGCCTCCTCCCTCTTTACCGATCTTATCACTGGCTTAGCGAAGCAGAGGAATGCATCGGACGGAGAAGCAATCCCGAACCACATGATCCGTGGTTGGCGAGCCTTCTACCTCTGTGCCACCGACGTACATCCATGGCCTTCTGTAGAACCTATAAGTTCATAAACTCTACATTACTTTTGACAATTTATCTGATAATCAGTTTAGCGTTATATTTATACATCTTATTGCATACACATGCCGTGAATTATATTTAATGAGTTTAATGATTCGAAATTATTTAAAAATGTATTGTGTTTTCGTTAACATTCATCCTTTTAAGGACGTATAAATGTTGAACCTGGTGAAGAAGTTATCGAAAAGAATGCTCTTTGCTTAGTAATCAATCTTCTGAGATTTACAATGGGCCTCTTTAATCAAATAATGAAACACAAAGGGCTAAGACAATGAATATGGTTCATATTGAAGTTATTTTAGATGGCAATGACTAGAAGTGAATATTTCATCCTATTTAGAACTCTTCATCTGGGCGTACTTCTATTCCCTGGGAGTGATGATGTCACCACTCAAACTTGGACTCTGCGCCTATTGTTTCAAACTCTAAAATATTATTCACTCAGCCACATGGGTTACGAGAAGATGCACCAAACTGACGAGTCCCTAATCGGATGAAATGCGCATCCTGTTAGTTATCATCAACTAAAATAACTTGATGTTAATCCCCTGGACGTCGTTAGAGCTGCATACCAACATAGACCAAATATTTTGGTTCAACATGAACAGTCAGCGGAGAATGCAACACTTGTAACCAGTAAAATCCTCTCAAACTAACGCTTAATAAGTGAAAAACTATCAAGTATAGGTTTGCAAGGATTTGATTAGTTACAGGTTTCTCATTTCCCGTTGATTAATTATGTTGGACCCAGGATCTCCTGGATACAGGGTGAGTTCTTGGACCATTCAGCCACTGGTATTTGATTCAATAGTCCACGAATTCCAACTTTTCCTGATTCGTAATACATATATAGTTCAACCACCAGCTAATATCTTAGGGGAGTAACTGCTCTAATGAGAAGTCACAACCAGAGACGTCCACTAAGTCATGTAAGAGGCCAGTTGGAGTACAAAAAATAACAATAAATATCAACAAAATTGAATTAAAGAGAGGGATTGTAGACGATTCGTTTCGGTTTCAAAATAAAATTCATCAAGGATTATTAAGTAAAATAGACACATTATTTATGAACATCACAAAAAAGTGGTTTTAACTTAACTTAATCGCTAAAGCTTCCACAAATTTTAGGATTCACCACCCAACAGATAGAGAGGTTTAAAATATGTCATTTTTAGGGCGTGATGCAGCGATGTTCCTTGATTGTGGAGCCCACTAATCGTTTCCAATCTCTCAGTCTGTCTTTGAAGTCATTGGGTATATGCGCTGTAGCCATTAATTGTAAAAAAAATCGATGAACTATTCTTATGCATTTAGTTATTATGATCTCGAGGATATCTTTTCAATTTTATCTACCATCTATATTTTATCTATCCTATTTGTTGGTTTATTTTCCTTATAATCTGTCACATCACTGAATACTCTCACCCTTGAAATCTGTACATTAGTTGACTCAAATAATACATAGAAAATCAAAACAAGTAATTCAGAGAAGAGACTCTTTTCAACGAATTTATTATCAAGCTGTACAGTCGTATATATATATATATATATATATATATATATATATATATATATGGCTTTTTTAAGAAGTTATGTCCGGTAAGGGAATTGAATCTTAAGTGTGAATGCATAAAATGGACATGGGTTGGCCATACGCTGAGGAAACCATCAAGTGACATCACTAGACAAGCCACTGCTCGAGTGGAACCCGAAAGGGAGGCGGCGAGTTGGTCGTCCAAGGGTGACTTGGAGGAGGTCATGCGAGGAGGAGATGAAAGCATGTGGACAGACCTGGAGCAGGGTGAAAAAGTTGTCAAAAAGCCGAAGGCAATGGAGGTGCGCAGCTGAAGCCCTATGTTCCTCCAGGAACTAAAGGATACAATAATAATAATAAACAATAATATGAAGTGCAATTAAAAACTAAAATGTATGTGATTATAATCATAGTTAAATGTTAAGTGGCAAAGCAAATTAATGTCATATATAGAGTAGGGTGTGAATGCATAAAATAATAATTATAGTAGTATGAAATGCAATTAAAAAACTACGAATGTTCCACTGACTGAGACCATATGTCTTATATGCAAATATATTGAAGACAACAAATTGAATATAAGGATACCCACTACAGATCTGAAAGAACTACTTTTGAGATGTACATTGAATGTACAGTTTACTTTCAATGAAACAATCTACAGACAGAAGGATGGTATTGCGGTGGGTTCTCCTTTGGGTCTCTCCTTGCAGACTGTTTTGTGTCCAGTCTAGAAAATAGTCTCCTGAAGCCTATAATCCAAAGCTTTCAAATGTATAAAAGGTATGTAGATGACACCTTTATTATTTGTAATAGTGATTGTAACCTGAATAATATATTAAATGTATTTAATGATTGCCATCCTGTGATAAAATTCACACTCGAAATGGAGAACGAGTCTAGCATTCATTTCCTCGATGTGAACTTATCAAGAAGGACCAATGGAACTCTGAAGAGATCGATTTATCGTAAGCTGTTATGGAATGGTCAACTGACAAATTTCTACAACTGGGTACCGATTGGTCGAAAACGAAACCTGGTCCGGTCGCTTGCCACTCGTATTCGACGCATATGTAGCACTGATACTATGGAAGATGAGTTATACACTAGACCACTTGGGCCACGAGAGCCACCTGTTGTGCAACGGGTCATATTAATTATTGAATTGAATTTTTGTTTTTCCCGTCGATTGATTGGACCGAAGTGCTCGGTCTCAGGTTGACATGTCGGCTCCTTGTGCAGATGCTTCGACGATGTCCGGGCATTTAGTTAGTTTACAATTGGTAGATGGTGGCTAGCAGTGGAATCCAGGATGCGCATTTCGTCCTATTTGGGACTCGTCAGCTGGATGTACCTGCATTTCTCAGTGAGTGATGATGTTCCCACCGAGGCTCGAACCCAGTACCCATAGTTTCAAACGCCAAAGCGTTATCCACTAGACCACTTGGGCCACGAGAGCCACCTGTTGTGCAACGGGTCATATTAATTATTGAATTGAATTTTTGTTTTTCCCGTCGATTGATTGGACCGAAGTGCTCGGTCTCAGGTTGACATGTCGGCTCCTTGTGCAGATGCTTCGACGATGTCCGGGCATTTAGTTAGTTTACAATTGGTAGATGGTGGCTAGCAGTGGAATCCAGGATGCGCATTTCGTCCTATTTGGGACTCGTCAGCTGGATGTACCTGCATTTCTCAGTGAGTGATGATGTTCCCACCGAGGCTCGAACCCAGTACCCATAGTTTCAAACGCCAAAGCGTTATCCACTAGACCACTTGGGCCACGAGAGCCACCTGTTGTGCAACGGGTCATATTAATTATTGAATTGAATTTTTGTTTTTCCCGTCGATTGATTGGACCGAAGTGCTCGGTCTCAGGTTGACATGTCGGCTCCTTGTGCAGATGCTTCGACGATGTCCGGGCATTTAGTTAGTTTACAATTGGTAGATGGTGACTAGCAGTGGAATCCAGGATGCGCATTTCGTCCTATTTGGGACTCGTCATCTGGATGTACCTGCATTTCTCAGTGAGTGATGATGTTCCCACCAAGGCTCGAACCCAGTATCCATAAATTCTAACGCCAAAGCGTTATCCACTAGACCACTTTGGCCACGAGAGCCACCTCTTGTGCAACGGGTCATATTATTATTGAATTGAATTTTTGATTTTCCCGTCGATTGATGCGCATCCTGGATTCCACTGCAAGTCATCATCCACCAATTAAATACTAACTAAATGCCCAGACATCGTCGAAGCATCTGCACAAGAAGCCGACATGTCAACCTAAGACCGAGCACTTCGGTTCAATCAATCGACGGGAAAATCAAAAATTCAATTCAATAAATAATTAATAGTGATTGTTATTATTCCACCTTTTACTTATTCCACAATATACTTTCTGATATGATTCTAATTTACTCTTATTGACGGATTAAATAATTCCCCCCTCATCTGTGATTGGCTGATCGTTTTTCTCTTGACAGTATTGTTGTTGTGTCGATTGGATGTGATACGAAAAACTTGATGTTTTCTATCACCATGTCTCTCTCTATTTTCTACCTCCCACTCTCTCCCTCTGTGCGTCACTGCCAAACATAACCACATATTATTTGGTTTAAAATGTCAAGTAGATCAAGTGGAAAAGATTCAGAATGAGAGTCGTAATAATAATAATAATCGAAGTAATAAGGGAAAAGTACATAGAATAATAAAATAAATAAATGTCTATCCCTCTACGACCAAGGCAGCAGTAGGGATATATTACGGCTAGTGAAGACACGATAAGCCACAGTATTTAAAAATAACTTACCAGGTCAACCGGTAATTGGGTGTATCACTAACACGGCATATCCCATTAAGCAATTGCCATGATAATAATAATAAAAATTTACGCACAGATTCGAAGGGGGCTAGTAATTCTTTCTTTCTGCGTGTCTATTATTCGGTTGAAGGAGGTGAAAATCATGGTCTACTCTCAGTTCTAAGTGTAATATCATGATGCAATTAATAAGGTAGTTATGCTAAAACTAAACCCCACTGAAGTGTCTCAACAGCTCTCATTACGTAATAGTAATAAAATGGAATGCTTACATAAGTTGAAGCGACATTTAGGAAATTCCTAGTATTTATTTTGATAAGGTCTCACAGTGTTGTTATACAATAATATTCACTGCTCATAGTCTTCATATCAAGGCACTACTCACTCAACTTTCTGACTTAGTTCATATAATTTCATTATTTTCCATCGCTTGACTTGATTGGTAGTAGTATTTTCCATATTTCCGGAATGAGTGATGACGAAATCAAACAGATAGAAGAAGCATTGATATCAAATAACCATCCTATAAAATTCATTAGGAAGATCAGAAATGGTTAAAAGCAAAATAAAAATAATTGTGAAACTAGTAATGATACCATAAATATCAGAGAATGTAGGGCATCTACAGTTTTACCATTTAAGCAGGGGATTCTTAATAAAGCAGGAATTAGAGTAGCATTCAAACCTACAAATTCACTCAGGGACAAGCTCTGTGGGTTAAAGGAGCCTGTCGGTTAACCCAAAAATACCTTTCAATCTCTGTGAAGTAATTCAACTACATAGGTCAGACTTGTAGATCAGGGGTAGTCAGACTGTCAGAACATAAGAATTTAGCTAAGGTTAGAATGACTGATCCTATGAAGATGAGTAATTTAGAAAAAAGCTTAGCAACTGCACTGCATGGATCAACACACAACCACACAATAGGGTGGGACAGAGTCAAGATTCTAAGAAGTAATATAGGTAGCTGGATATATATATATACATACTTCTAAATCCTACTTCATCAAGTCTACACCGAACACATGCAATAGGAGTGACTCATCACTCATACCAGAAATATGAAAAATATTACAACCAGTCAAATCAAGCGATGCAAAATAATGATGGAATTATATGAACGAAGTTTGAGAGTTGTGTGAGTAGTGGCTTGATATGATGACTATGAGCAGGGTAATTAATTGTGGTCGAAAGGTGGTCATCAGCAAATATTACTGCATAATAGCACTGTGAGACTTTATCAAAATAAATTTTACCCATCATGCAATTATGCTCTAGCACTGTGGACAAGTTCTATTCTTATATCAATTTATAGACTTTATTGAATGATATCACGGTTTGATCTGACATCATTAAAACATGATCAAATTCCCACCTAATTCGTTTGTCATTATTTAGAGGAGATAATTTGTCATACATACAACTTATCATGATTCAGTCATATGACACATTTTTCCTCTACTTAGAATTAAAAAGTTCAAGGTTGCATAATATCTAAGCCATGTTGTGAAGGCAAATATAATCACATATGTATATTTCTGCATTTTATAGTGTACAATTTACTCAGAACTTTACTGTCAAAGTCTCGCTAACTGGTAATGGTGTCTACTTCAAAAATATTTCCTGTGCTGAACATTAAATCAATGAATTACTTTAATTTCTAGCTTCGTAGCTTTTATGACCATAAGATTGTTTCTATACATTTATTCCCCCTTTATGAATTTGAATAAAGCAAGAACAACAGCGTGGTTTGTGCAGAATACGAGAGTACCATCATTAATTTCTTGAGTCCTCATCAGCTGCTTACAGCCTAAAGATATTGTTAAGTTAATGTACAGAAATAATTTTAAGATACTTGGAATTTTCACATGATATTAGCTCCCAGAGATTTCGAGTTAAAAAAATAATCAGTGTATGCATACAATTTCAAAGGATTTACATATTTAAGTCAAATATTACGTTACCAGTTACCAGGGGAAGAAAGACTGGCAACTACTTCTTTCTGAGCACATAAACTGGGATTCAAGAGTTTAAAAGGAATTGCTTCGACAAACCTGAGGACAATTGAACCCTTTTGTGTATTGATAATTTTAAAGGATTTTGCGAAGTCCACTTTATGACCTGTATCTAAAAGATGCCTGTTGATGGTACTGTTGAAAGCATTTATTCCTTTGGACAAGAACTATTAAAATCTAAGTTTTTGTCGATATTATGTCTACTCTTGGTAAATTGATCTCTGGGGACTAAACTCTTCGAGGCGTTGCATTGCAATGTCAAGGAAATGAAACTTTTCATCATTTTCATGTCCCATAGTATGTGTGCCGTTGAATGATCCAAGTACGTAGGAACCATGACTTTCATTGTTGCACACGAAAAATGTGTCATCTACATTCAACAATAAGAAGTTGTTTCGTCGATTGCATGCTTCAGCTTTGTCCTCTAAAGGTCGATCAAGAAGAAATCTTCTAAAACAGGTCTAAGTGGGCAATCCATAACTACACTATCTGTTTGTCAGTAAAGACGATTGTCAGACTGGAATTGTACATTTACGGTACACATTAGCAGTAGGTGTTTGAATTCCGACTTTGAGAGTGGGAGAAGATCAAAATACTGTCAAATAATCACGATGGTTTTATTGATAGGATCCTTGTGAACAAGGAGGTTGCATCAAATGACGCCATGAACTTATTTGAAACGCTTATGCGGTGCAAGCTTCTAGCGAAATGATATAAATCTTTCATGGTGTGCACAGCTAGGCATTGATGAATGGGTTTCAACTTGTCTGCAAGGCAACGAGCAACTTTGTGCTGAGCTGAGTATAGGTGCAGGTCTCAGTTATACTTCAGAAGATGAGATGAGACAAAAGTTAATTTGGCTTGTGGTATACACCTAGATGTACCGGGGTACCGGATACTCATTTCGTCTTAGTTTAGGACACTTCAGCAGCGCTCATTTATAATCCTACCGGGAGAAGAGCCCAGAACCTTCAGGTGACAAAGCCAGTCCACTGACTATCCAGCCATTGGATGAAATCCTATGATTCATAAATCCTAATTTCAGCCAGTTAGCGATACACATCCCTCACAGCAAGTCAATTTTATTCGCTAATATTTGTCCTGAAGAGTAGCAAAATAGGACGAAAGAGCTGTTCAATGCTTTCTGGTTTTCAGCAGCTGTCTAACTGATGTCGATTCTTGATGTGACTTGAGATCAATAAAACATTTTAAAAATATAACTGACTTTTCCTAATGAATTGTAATGTTCTTCTTTTTCTTAATAAAAACGATTTTAGCATTTTTGGAATTGATTAACACAATGCTGACTACAGGATTTATAAATGCATTATTCTCTGACGACGAAAAAGATACTATTCAACAAACAATTTGGGCAGAAACTGAAGCTAAAATACGTTCAGATGCTCTAGCATCTGGTACAAATATCACTGTGACAAAAGAAGTTGTCTGGAGATATTTTCGTGCAGATTGTGCTGCACGTCTACACATTGTCCTATGCATGAATCCAGAGGGTGATACTTTAAGAAAACGATGTCGAAGTTTTCCTGGTATGGTGAAATGTACAACAATTGATTGGTATTTTCCATGGCCAAAACAAGCACTTTATGCTGTAGCTTGTTCATTAATTGATCCAAAGGTAAGTAAGTGCTAAAAGACTGATCACTATCTGAATTCACTTAGAGAATCACTGAACAACTGGTTTGACTGAACAGCTGTTTCGTACTAGTTTTAGACTCTTCATCAGCCTTAAAGTACGACCCTATCGCGGAACGGGCCCAGTGTAATAACAGAAGACAAGGGCCAGGCAACAGATCCTTTTATTATGAAAATCAACACGTATTTATACATATTTCACATACATTATTATAGACAAGCGCAGTCATCTGATTGGTTGTTTATCAGAAGTTAGGCAGACAAACGCAGGCTTCTGATTGGTTGTTTCGGGATTCCTTGACAAATAGAGTTCTCTATCTGCGAATCATATTTTGCCACGTTAACTTTGCTGTGATTGGTTGTTGACTCAGCCTTGTTCATATTTTCTCATGGCCCATATTAACGTAGCTTAGTGTCAACCAATCGGCTAGCAGCCTGCTCTCACCACACCAGAACCTCCAGGCAGTGAGGGAGCCCACTGACCATTCAGCTGCTGGAACAGAATCTACTGGCCTATAAATTCCAACTTCTACAAATATTTCATATATTGTGTGACAAATACCCAGTGTCCTTGATGAGTACCCGTCGTCACACCCAACATGGTGTGTGATCATGACTTCTCACTAGAAATCCATGCATCTTCATCCTGTAATCAGTCATTAGTGAACACTGAATAATTTTTCAAGTATTGGTTTGAATGAATTCGGCTGATTTCATGTTTGATCACGAAATGACTTTGGCTGGAGAATCCTCGTAACCTGAAGGTCTTGAATTCGACCCTCGCTGGGGGCGTGGTTGCAAACGGATGAAAAGTCTCAAGCTAGGGCGAAACGTGTGTCCAGTTATCCTCATACGATCGCTATATTTAGGAGCTTTTATCGATAGTTATTCATAGGTTGTGTTGCGGTGTTTGCTTCCAGTTTAAAAACTATTGTTAGGGGTCGTGATGAAACTCTAGCTGACTCCTCACAAAGTCGTAGATTACAGATTTTATGAAGGCAATACACTACTAACTAATTGAAAATTTAGTGCATGAATAATTATGATTTCTCAAATCAATCTGCATGATTCAAACAGTAAACTGCTGTTTGATTAGACCACATTAAAGAATCGAACAGAATAATAGTAGCTTCAGCAAAGTTTATTGCTTGGCATTTTCTCTTCATCCAGGATCTTCAAATAAAGTATCAGTTGACAGTAGACGGTGTGATATAATGTTGTCTAACCTGAAGAGAATAATAATAATCCAATCTTATATCAACAAATACTACTTCTCGAGGAAGGCAATCTTCAAACATGCATAACACATTTCTCACCCATCTCATTTGATAAAACCTCACAATCTCATCTGGAGATATATCTTCCTCACCTAACACTACACCTAACCTCAATATTACTCACTATATTTAACCAAATGACACCGAAGGTGGTGAGCGAGCCACTGTGGTGAGATACAACTAGTCTCTTCAGATTTTCCACTTCCAGTTAACATGTCTCATAGTCATAAAGAAGAACGGAGAAACCTACTGCGCAGTACACACGTCCTTTGATCAATACTATTGCCTCATTTAGCCATCGGAGTCAATAGGGGTTTACGGTTTCACTGACTGATTTCCCTCATTACCTAGCACTATGCGCCTACCTTCATTATTACTGATTATATTACACCACCTAGGAGATGCTTACATCATTTCATTCTCAGTAAAGAATTATCTCCATACGATACTAAAAAGCATCCATAACCTGAATGACTGATTTCAACATAAAACTTTGCACCGATGTGCAGCAGTTCAAGTCGCCACACTCTCTCCAATTAACACACAATACACGAAAAGAAAGTAGAAGGAATGCAAAATAGAGACAGTAAACAGAGATATGGGGCAAAAGGAATAGTAATATCGAAGAACAGTATAGTTTTGTTGGGCACTGTAAGTCACAACGAGTGAATGCATCTGCGCCATCCGTTGGGGTTTACCATCCTGAGTACCCCAACCAGGAAGTCTACACTTCCGTACATTGAGGATTCCATTAAGTGGTGCCATGTTTTGGTTTGACCACCAGTGGTTCTTTTGCAGCCTGACCCTATGTCAGCTAACATCACCGAAGACGATGACTAGGAATACGTAACACATGTCCGAACCATCTCTCTCAATCGATATAACTTCACAGCCCCGTCGACTGATTTCCCTTCCTTACCTAGCACACAACCGAAGCCTAATCTCAATATTGCTTATCCTACTATATCACTTCACACGGGAGACAGAACGCATGCACCTATGATCAGAGACAACTAGCCTTCTGTTTCATGTTTTCCACTCTCAATCTCCAGGTTTCACAGCTGGTCATAATGGATGACGGAGCGGACGGCTGAGCAGTATACACGCCCTTTAGTCGATAGTTGGATATCAAGTCTACACCAGAGACTGCCTAAACTGGCAGGCATATACGAAACGAGCCTTCTACATCCGTGCTGAGATTTCCTCAGCGATCAACCCACTGGGACTGGCTGATGCAAATTACCAAATAAGTGAAGTGGTCAACACGCCCCATCAACCACTTCACTCCTCAATTCTAAACTAGGAGTCAATGTAGTCCAGTCCTGTAGCATCATCTTACATTTGGCGGGAGTGAATCGGATGCCAAACATAAGCAGATTACAGCTCACGGCGTTCAGAAGACCGTGCATTTTGTCGGCATCTTCACCTAGCATCTATAAGCTAACTGTTTTAAATTCTCGCCAGAGCAAAGAATATTATCAAAGGTCATATTTTAATAGATTAAAACTTAATAATAATATTCTATTATATGCAATATAATGAGAGGTTTTGGTAGCTGCAACCTTAAGCAGGCCACAAGGGCATTATACAAGTTCAGTAGAGCTGTAAGGTGAGTATCTTTAGCCTAATGATACTACCTACAATCTTGTGTAATGAGGAGGTATCGCAAACCAAAGTCTTAAGACAGTTAGATGGTCTGCTGGCATGGTGTCCTTCATACAGCAGCATGACCTCACTCTAGGTATATTCATCAAATTTTACATGTTTGGGTGGCATACCAGTTTGGGTGGCATGCCATGTTTGGGCGTCAGTGGCATATCAGTTAGGACGCTCGCCGACCATGCACATAGTCCGGGGTTTGATCCCGGCCACAGACGTACTCCTTTACCTCGCTAAGCCAGGAATAATGCTAGTAAAGAGGAAAGGTCGGGCATGAGGCTAGCAACCCCATACTGTAAAATAAACACTGCTACAGAAACTTTAAGCCACTAGCTTGAAGCCCTATGTTCCACTGGGAAACATGAAGGAAAAAAACATGGTTAGGGGCAATCAACAGGAGGCCCTAGACCTAATTTTTATGCACCTAAGAGCTGATATCCCTTCAACGATTCAAACCTACATCACCCAACGCTGCAGCAGCCACAGATTTTACCACTGGATTTTTCGAGCTCACATTCAACTTCCTGTACCTTAGTAAATTTTGACTTAACGAGCTTAACTTTATTTATTTATTTGTGAGTAGAGAGCACAGAGAATTTGACGCAGAAAAATACTGGACTTCCTAATGATTTCTTCCAGTCACTTAATATCGTTTAGAAGTGCACTGTAATGACAAGTTATTTACGTTGACAACCACGTTTTCGGGAACTTGACTAGTAGAATTCTGTCATTACTGACACAAAGAACTAGAAACATAACACTGATTGTACCCTAGTGACGTGTGTATATAATTTTAGTCACACCATTTTCATTATCACTTGCAGAACAATTTGAGTGTGACTTCTTTCTTATACCTTGACATTATAAGCTAGTTGTGCATCGATGTTCCAGTGGCATAGCGCCCACCAACCACACACATGGCCCGAGATGCAATCCTCAGCCGACGCATTGCTAAACCTCGCTAAGCCGGTAGTAAGTCCGGTGAAGAGGGAAGGTTGGGCATGAGGCTAGTAACCCCACCCAGTAAAAATCGACACCACCGTTACCGAAACTTCAAAAGCTCCAGCTTGAAGCCCTATGTTCCACTGGGGGAACATAAAGGAACAAAAAATAATAATTATACAAACTATTTGGATTAGTTGGTTATAATAATACCATCAAATCAATGTGCACCTTGATGGCAACCTAGCTAGAATGGTGGTCACATTACAACCTGACTGATAGAATTCAACGTCTACACCAATCAGAGGACTAGACGCAACACACTAGTTACTAGTGTCAGATCAAAATATCCACTACAGTCCTACAGGAGGTCAATCGCGAGCTCGAATAGCTCAATGGTAACGTCTCTGACTGCAGCTGTCACTGGGTGACGCGGGTTCGAATCTCAGAAGGGACATGAGTTTCTTCAAGGTAGCAGATACGTCTTGCTGACTAGTACCAACTAGCACGAAACCTAGGTCCAAGGCTTCCTGCCGATTGCCTCCAACCATCTAATTATTATTTTTTTCTCTAGAAATTCCTGTACTTTCATGTATATTTTTACACTTACTACTTAATTTTAGTGTCCGCTAATTCCATCAATGTATTGGGAAGCTGTTATAACAAATGTAGTCAATGTACATACAAGTGTACAACATGCTTCAATAGAATTTCAACGCCAGTTAAAACGAGTAAATTATGCAACAGCAACAAACTATATTCTATTTATTAATGGATTTTTAAAACTATTAGATACAAAAATAAAGTAAGCGAATCACCAACTTGATTTCTTTACAAGTGTTGGTTTTGTAGAGATTTGGTTTGATTGTATGGAGGATTTAATCATGAGCTGATATCAGTTAGAGAACCACTGGAAAACCAACAGGGAGTACTGGACAGCTGCTTCATCCTAGTTTGGGACTCCTCAGCAGTACGCACCCACCGGGGTTCGAACCCAGGACCTTCTGGTTAAGAGACGAGCTCGTAGACCTGGGGTTCTAGTGGGAAGCCGTGACCAGTAGGGTACAGCAGGTCGAAGATGAGGCAGTAACTCATCGAAGAAGACATTGCGAAGTGGTCACGCTATGTCGTGAATTGGCAGAAGTTAGAATTCAAGGACCATTGGATCGGGTCCCAGTGGCTCAATGGTCTACGAGCTAGCTCGCCTTGTAACCAGAAGGTCCTGGCTTCGAACCCTGGCCGGTGGGTGCGTACTGCTGAAGAGTCCCAAACTAGGACGAAACAGCTGTCCAGTACTCCCAGGTTTTCCAGTGGTTCTCTAACTGATGTCAGCTCATGATTAAATCCTCCATACAACTTGATTTCTGTTTTTTTTGTCTTTTAAAAAATAAGCTTGATCACGAGACAATATCAAGTAGAGTATATTTTCATCATCTTATTTAGGTCGATTTCTGTTTTCCCGCTTCATTAATTGAACCAAAATGATCTATTCCTATCGACATGCCAGATTTGGTATTTGAAACGAAGGCTACTAGAATTGCATATCAGATGGAGTGGGTGGGTGGTGGGTTGCAGGAGGTTGTAGGTACTACATCCAAATGACGTATCCCCAATAGGAGGGAGGGAATACACACCCTAGATTTCACTGCTAGCCACCAAACACTAAATAACATTTACATATTTGTCTGTTACAGTTTCGTTGTATTTCATTTTGTTTACCTGTATGTGTTATCTAGCCTAAACTGATACATGTTTGTGCTTAGTCCTATGCCGATGATTAAAAAATGATCTCCAGATTACTGATTCAGAGACTGAACTGTTTCATCAGGATTCCCATCCCGTAGGTTTTCAGGAAGAATCAGAAAACAGTACTTTTTGTCTCCAGTCCTACCCAGTCCACATATTATAACACATTCCTTTTAGACATCATTCTGTGAGGCAAAGTCGACATCAAGTAAGTCTTCATAAAGTAAAAACCATGAATTGGAAGTGACATATACATATTTTCAAGTATTGGTTTTGTAAGTATTTTGTTTGATTACATGGAGGATGTCATCATGAGCTGACATTGGTTATAGAACCACTGGAAAATCAACAGGGAGTCCTGGACAGCTGTTTCACCCTGGTTTGGGATTGTTCAGAAGTACGCGTCCACCACCGGGATTCGAACTCAGCACCTTCTTGTTACAAGGCGAGCTAACTCGTAGACCATTGAGCCACTGGCCTTATTCAGACAGTTAATCTGGGGTTCTGGTGGGAAGCCATGAGTAGTAGGGTACAGCAGGTTGAAGATGAAGCAGTAACTCATGGAAGAAGACATTGCAAAATGGTCACGCTATGTCGTGAATTGGCACAAGTTAGAATTCAAGAACTATTGGATCGAGTCCCAGCGGCTCAATGGTCTACGAGCTAGCTCGCCTTGTAACCAGAAGGTCCTGAGTTCAAATCCCAGTGGTGGGTGCGTACTGATGAAGAGTCTCAAAGTAGGATGAAACAGCTGTCCAGTACTTCCTGTTGGTTTTCCAGTGGTTCTTTAACCAATGTCAGCTCATGATGATATCCTCCATGCAACATATATATGTATATATAATTATGATATCTGAGTTACTTAATCCCCGCTCTTTTTCAGAGAGAATATAGCCCAACAGAAGAGATTACATATTGGTTTAGAAAAATTACACGAAACTGGTATACAAATAGAACATTTAAATGCTAAACTTGCTGTACAAAAAGTTATTCTGGAAGAGAAAACACTCTCATGTGAAGCACTTATGGTAGAGATTAACGAGTCAACTATAATTGCTACAGAAAAAAAGAAACAAGCTGAAGAAAAATCTGTTGAATTGGCTGAACAAGCACAAATAATTAATGTTGAAAAGGTATAGTCAGAATAATAAAGACAACTTTTCACTTTCAAAAAACTTTTACAACAGTCAATAGTTCACTATTTTGTAGAGTGTTTACAACAATAATTCATGTCTTTATTTATCCGTTGTTGTTGTTGTTTTTTGAGCACTGAGCCAAATCATTGTAACTCTCGTTATTAGATACCTCTGTACTGTTTGCGATTTTGTCTTGATGTTGTTCCAAACACCAAAGTCTTACTACGAATACTGTCATTCAGTGAAATGCAAGCATATCCAGGTAAGTAATCTCGAATAAGAGAGAATGGAAGATCTGAATCCTATTGTTAGTCAAAAACAATTAAATATACATGTGTAAAGATGGTTACCGAGAGATGCAATTCTATCACTCATGGAAAATTTAAATCAGTTTGTGGTGAGAGCAGGCTGCTAGCCGATTGGTTGACACTAATCTACGTTAATGTCTAGGTCACTAATATGGGCCGTGAGAAAATATGAACAAGGCTGTTTCAACAACCAATCACGGCAAACTTAAACGTGGACAAATATGATTCGCAGATAGATGGCTCTACTTTCCGAGAAATATCGAAAACAACCAATCATAAGACTGTGTTTGTCTGCTTAACTTCCGTGAAACAACCAATCAGAAGACTGCCTTTTTCTGCTTGCATAAGCCTTATTAATGTACATAAAATATATATAAATACGTGTTGATTTTCGTAATAAAACCATCTGTTGCCAGCCCTTGGCTTCTGTTGTTACAAGTTCACTTTATGTTAAGAACTTCACTGAAGATATTGTCCAGAAAGACGACGAAAGCTTCACAACTAAACAAACCAGCTCAGAGAACACTACTAATTGAAAATAATTAGTCTCACAAATCAACAGGATTTAAATTCCAAGAGTCTTCGGTTCAATCCCTAGTGATTTCATAGATGTGCACTGATGAGGAGTCCCAAATTAGGACGAAATAGTTGTGCAGTGCTCCCTGACTTACAATAATTCTCTAACTGGTGTTAATTCACGATGGAATCTGCCAGTTAAATAACATCATTTAATTTTGTTTAACTCAGCTGAGGCAAAATTTGTTGTTGTTGTGACAGTATTTTATACGTCCTATAGCTTCCTACAGTCACATGTTATAATTTTTGACGCTGAAAGGTTTGACTACTTCTGCATTTCTTCTGATAGGTCCAGAGTGTCTATAATGTCTAGTAGTAGTGTAACAACAGAAGACAAGGGCCGGCAACAGATCCTTTTATTACGGAAATCAACACGTATTTATACATATATTTCACATACATTATTATGGCTTATTCAAGTAGACAAACGCAGTCTTCTGATTGGTTGTTTCTCAGAAGTTAAGCAGACAAACGCAGGCTTCTGATTGGTTGTTTCGGGTAACCATCGAAAAGTGGAGCCACCAATATGCGAATCATATTTGACCACGTTAAGTTTGCTGTGACTGGTTGTTGAATCAGCCTTGCTTATATTTTCTCACGGCCCATATTAGTGACCTAGACATTGGCGTAGATTAATGTCTACAAATTGGCTAGCAGCCTGCTCTCAACACAGTAGTAATTGACTAACCAGTTTTTATCCATGCTATTTATATTTCAATTCGACTTGTCAGTTCCTATATTCATTATCACTACATTCATGTCATTCATTCTTCAACTCGGAACCTGGCTGTACACGAAACCTCATCAGCGTTTATTATAAAGGTGGAAATGATGAGGTCACAAAGTTTTATATTCTTTGATTGGTTAGAAGATTTCACCGTGAGCTGGCATCACTTAGAGAACCAGTGAAAAACCTGGTGGTACTAGACGGCTGTTTCGTCCTAGTCTGCGACTCTTCATATGTGGGCACCCACCGGCGTTCGAACCCGGGACCTTCCTCATAAAAGTAATATTAACGCTACAAACAATGAGCATACGAAACTAGGCTAATAGCATCCCGCATACTTTTGGCTTATCTTGTATAACAAAATAACCCTGTCGTCATTATTTTTCATTTATTTTTTGTAATGATCTGACGAACTGACAGATACAACAAGTTTTAAAAGTCTGTCGAAGGTACTCTAATGATATGTATGAGTACTTGGAGACTGTGGTCTTCATAATCGACAAAACTCTGTGGTATTTCGCTCCCCATTTTCAGTGGATTATTTAGGATCTAGACTTTCTGCCTTATGAAACCATGTCTTTCTTTTATTTATCGGTTAAGACAAAATTATGCCCAAAGATGATGACCCTAAAGAGCATACATTCGAATTTCTCAAATTTATTCAATCATATGAGTCAAAACATAGACAAGACGGAGGTTATGAAAAAAACCAACCAACAACAACAACAGCAGCAACATCCAGCGCCAATCACCATCAATGGGAGGGATTTGAAAGAGGTTACTTCATTCAATTATCTAGGGAGCATTGTATCAACTACACCCAGTCGGAACGGACGACGATGTCAAATCGAGAATCGGGAAGGCGAGAAACACATTCATCAGCCTGAAATAACCAATCTGGAAATCTTCGTCACTCAGCCAGTATCAACAGCAAAATTCGGTCGGATTTTCAATACAAATGTCAAGTTAATTCTTATATACGAATGTGAAACATGGCGGGTCGCAAAGAATATTTCCAATAGCTTGTTGCAGACCTTCATCAACAACTAACTGTCTTCGCTCTATACTGAAGATCAATTAGATGGCCGGACCGGAAAGAATCACCAACCAAAAAATATGCAGGAGAAAGTGGAGATGGACTGGACACTGGCTTGCTGAGGAGGTCGCTAGGTGACATCGCGCGCGCATCAGACCATTGCTCGAGTGGAACCAGGCCGAAAGGGAAGCGGCGAGTGGGACGTGTCCAAGAGTGGGTGACGTGGAGTAGATCGTGTGAAGAGGAGTTGAAACAGTATGGAATAACATGGATGCAGGTGGAA
Source organism: Trichobilharzia regenti (assembly GCA_944472135.2). Taxonomy (NCBI): domain Eukaryota; kingdom Metazoa; phylum Platyhelminthes; class Trematoda; order Strigeidida; family Schistosomatidae; genus Trichobilharzia; species Trichobilharzia regenti. Next base: position 184,505,319 of record OX235262.1, read on the forward strand.
AGTACAGCAGAAGGAAGACAGAAATGGCAAGTGGAGACGTGGAGTTGAAGCCCTATGTTCCATTAGCAACCCAAGGGAACAATAATAATAATAAGAAGAAGAAAATTGAGTACAGCTGTCACAGTGTTGAGTGATATTTTCACACTGAGTCAGACAACTTTATCTTTACGAAAAAATATTTATGTAATTATATATGTGGAATATTTATTGAATAATTTTATTGACTTTTCAAGGCTGAAGCTGAAGAAGTCTTAGCTGAAGCTCTACCAGCAGTTGAAGCAGCTCGTGCTGCCCTCGATGAACTGGAAAAAAATGATGTTACCGAAATTCGAGCATTTGCTACACCACCCAAACCTGTAAGTTTTCACTTTTTACCATTTGGCTTCAATTGATACTGTCTTTTTCCTTTTTAATCGAAAATGTTGAAAGTAATGGTGACGATTTCGTTAAGATTTTAGAATGGGGGATGTGAGGAATATGGCTGTATTCTGCTACAATATATTAGGATATTGATATGTTGGTTTGTAGGGATTTTTTGATTGGTTACAGGATTTCATCATGAGCTAACATTGGTTAGAGAACCACTGAAAAACCTGCAGGGAGTACTGGATAGCTGTTTCGTCCTAGTTTTGGACTCTTCACCAGCACGCACCCACCACCGGGGTTCGAACACAGGTCCTCCCGGTTATAAGCCCAACGAGCTGACTCATAGACCATTAAGCCACTGGGACCCCATTCATTGGCCAGCCCATGACTTTTAACTTGTGCGAATTCACGACATAACGCGACTGCTAGCCAATGTCTTCGGCGAGTATTTGTCCTCCCACCCGACCTGCTAGGCTCCTTGAGGACTCTTTTTAGCTTAAAGATGCTTTTTAGTGTCGTATGGAGGTAATTCTTTTCTCAGAGAAAATGATGTAAGCATCCTCTTAGGTGGTGTAATATGGTCAGTAATAATGAAGGTAAGCGCAAAGTGCTAGGTAATGAGGGGAAATCAGTCAGTGAGACCGTAAACCCCTATTGACTCCGATGACTAAATAAGGTAATAGTATTGATCGAAGGACGTTCATACTGAGCCACAGTTTTCTCTGTTCTTCTTTATTGCTGTGAGACATGTTCACTAGAAGTGGAAAATGTGAAGAGACTAGTTGTCTCTCACCACAGTGGTTCGTTCACCACCTTCGGTGACATTTGGTTGAATATAGTGAGTAATATTGAGGTTAAGCGTAGTGTTAGGTGAGGAAGATATATCTCTAGATGAGATTGTGAGGTTGTATTGACAGAGATGGGTGAGAAATGTGTTATGCATGTTTGAAGATTGCCTTCCTCTAGGAGTAGTATTAGCAGATATAAGGTTGGTTTATTATTACTATTATTCCTTTCGATTCTGAGTGGAACATAAGAAGAACATCTCCATTACAGTATCTTCTCCGCAGTCTTTTGTACCTGACTTCACAACTGCCCATAAGCTTTCATTCCCCCGTAGCATGGGTTTCTCCTTGAATAGATATCCACCTGGCGGATTCCTATTCGCGTTCCATTCGTGTGTGCAGTGTCACTCGATGGTCTCCTCAGAGTATGTTCAACCCATCTTTAAACCTTTCAGATCAGTCAAAAAAAAATGCTATTAGACAATGGAATCTTTGACTTCTGTTTAGAGCTACATACGCAGGTGTCGACTGTGTATGGCCGTTCTATGCTAAGAATCAATGGCTGAAGACCATGGATAATGTAACCTAAAGTTGCTCTCAATGGGTCAGATGCATTCATTCTTTGATAGTCTTCTAGATTCACTAAGTCCTTAGTACCCTTTGTGGAATTATTTCTTCTCCAGAAAAGTTTTGTCCATTTGTAGATGCATCCCGTCTCTTCCCTCTGCCTTTTATGTGTGCTGTTGATATAAGAATAGAACTTGTCCATTGTGATAGAGTATAATTCCACTATGGGTAAAATTTATTTTGATAAAGTCTCACAGTGTTGTTATACAATAATATTTGGTGATGACCATATTTTGACCACAATCTATTACCCTTCTCATAGTTATCATATCAAGGCACTACTCACACAACTTTCTAACTTCGTTCATATAATTCCATCACTATATTTCATCACTTGTGTCTTGATTGGTAGTAGTATTTTCCTTATTTCTGGCATGAGGGATGAGTCATTCCTATCGGACGTGTTCGGTGAAGACTCGATGAACAAGGATATTGATTTTAATACGTTAATTCCTACTCCAAAAATATGGCGAAGGTATGTGGATGACAGTGTTAAAAACAGAACATATCTCTCTCTAGCTACTTGACACATATAAACTCACTAATAAAGGGAATAAAATTCACATTTGAATCGGAAAATGAACAAGGAGAATTAGCTATCATGTTAGATTGCAAAATAAAACGAATAGAAGAAGGCAAACTACACACTAGTGTTTATAAAAAGCCAACGCATTCTGCTAATAGATACTTAGATTTTAATTCATCTGATCCGTTGACTGTTAAGGCAGGCTTAGTTAAGTTTCTAACAGACCGAGCAGTAGCACTAAGTAATACAAAAATGGCCTAAATGATGAAATAAAGCAAATAGAAGAAGCGTCGGTGTTAAATAACTAACTATCCTATAGAATTCATTAGGAATATCAGAAATGGTCAGGAGCAAAATAAAAATAATTATGAAACTAGTAATGATAACATAAATAAGAAAGAATATAAGGCATCTACTGTTATGCCATATAAAGAGGATGACATCTGAGATCCTACGTAGTAGTGTAACGGTAGAAGACAAGGGCCAGGAAATCAACACATTTATACATTTTCATGTACATTATTATAGAACATTGTTAGCAGAAAAACACAGTCTTCTGATTGGTTGTTTCTTACAGAAAGTTGATCTTTCATCTCTTTGTGGCTGTTTCTTGAATGTCAAATCATCTATATGCTAATTGTATCCGCCTACGTAAAGTCTGCTGTGATTGGCTGTTGAATCAGTCTTTGTCCTTATTTTCCTCCCTACCATTATTGGGAACGTAAACATTAAAGTAAATTACTATACAATTGGTGGGTGGTGGCTAGCAGTGGAATCCAGGATGCACATTTCGTCCTAATTGGGACTCGCCATCTGGATGTACCTGCATTTCTCAGTGAGTGATGGTGTTCCCACTGACGAGTCCCAAATGGGACGAAATGCGCATCTTGGATTCCACTGCTAGTCACCATCCACCAATTGTATACTAATTAAATACCCAGACATCGTCGAAGCATCTGCACAAGAAGCCGACATGTCAACCTGAGACCGAGCACTTCGGTCCAATCAATCGACGGGAAAATCAAAAATTCAATTCAAAAAGTAAATTACTGTCTACCAATTTGGCTAGCAACCAGCTGTCATCACAGTAGGATTCTTAATAAAGCAGAAATCAGAGTGTGGCGTTTGAACCTACCAACTCACGTAAGACAAGCTCTATAGGTTAAAGGAGCCTGTCGTTGACCCAGTAGGACAATGTAATATAATTTACAAAATACCTTGCAGTGACTGTGACTTGGGTCAACTACATAGGTCAGTGAAACTAGTAGATCAGGCGTCGTCAGATTGTCAGGACATATGAATTTAGCTAAATGAAGAATGATTGGTCCCACGAAGATAAGTAATTCAAAAAAACTTACCAACCCCACTGTATCTATTAACATACAACTGTCCAATAGGGTTTGAGGAGGTTAAAATTCTAAGAAGTAATATATGTCGGTGGAGAGAGAGGTTGATTACTGACTTCTTGTTCATCGAGTCTTCACCCAACACATACAATAAGAATGACTCATCACTCATACCAGAAATATGGGAAATGCTACTACCAGTCAAGTCAAGCGATGAAATATAATGACGAAATTATATGAACGAAGTTAGAAAAGTGTGTGTGAGTAGTGCCTTGATATGATAACTATGAGCAGGGTAATAAATTGTGGTCGAAAGGTGGTCATCAGTAAATATTACTGTATAACCACACTGTGAAATAAATTTTACTCATAATGGAGTTTTGTGTTTGCTTTTGTGAAGTGTAACACCTTGAACTGGGGTAAAGTTCATCCAAAGATGCTCTGCTGTTTAACATGGATTTAATTTAAATTTGATATAGTTTTAAGGTGATTAAAGTTTGTTACTATTATTGTTATTATTATGATTTTAGGTACAATTTGTTGGTGAAGCACTTTGTCATGTTTTACAATCTGGTGAAATTAGTTGGAAAGCTGCACGAGGTTTAATGGCTGATGCTAATTTCATTGGTACATTACAACAAATGGATGTTGAACAGATACCAGTGAAAAATATAACTGCTATAAAAGGTGAACAATAATTAAGACTGGTTATCACGTTTACTCTTATTTTACTGTACCATTGTAAATTAAAAATCTACAAATTGTAATATGAATGTAAAACTTGGGCGCTGTGATAGTAAGTAAATCTATATTAGTTAGTTTATTACATATATCATACAGTGGAACGGTATTATTTTTATTTACTGGATGACAAAGTTTCGAACACAATGTATTACTGTTCATATTCATATCACCAATTATAATCACACGAATTCGAAACTTCCGTTTTATAATTTTCTTTGTTCTCTTCTATTTGTCGTCGTTGGGGTAGTAGAATTTTCCAGATATCCAACTAAGGAGGTGTTGAATCATTTCTATTACATGTATTTGCAGTTGATTCGATAAACAAAGCTTCAGTCAGTAATCAATCTCTACCTCCACCCTGTGACATTAGATTTTACAACTGTCATCTTATCCCATCCATCCTATTGTATGGTTGTGTGTAATTGCATTTGTTGAGTGTTATGGCTGAACTATTCTCGAAATTTCTTATCTTATTCGGGCCAACTAATCTAGATTTCGCTAAGTTTTTATGCTTGGCTAGTCTGATTGCACTTGTTCTATTACTTTGACCTGTGTGTTTGACCTGACAGTCATTGCAGGCAGGGTATTAGATAAACTAAATTGTTTTGTTTATTTGGCTCCACAGGATGATCCTTTAACCGATAAAGCTTATTTCTAATTAAGTTTTTGGGCGGTTTGAATGACAGCCACTTTTATCCCTGCATTGCTGAGAATTCACTTTAAGGTTTCTGAGGTTCCTTCTTTGTGAGGGAAGTACTACTGGTGATTTATATTCCCTAATGTTGATATTGTCATTATCCTGTGCATGTTTCACATGAATGTCGTCATTAGTATTATAATAATTATGATTGTCACTATCACTACTATTATTAATTATTTTATTTTTAAATTTCAGAGCTTCTTTTATGTGCCTTACTTAGTGTCTTAGATTTCCCTTAGTACTATTTCATTTTTGTGCCCTGTTACTTAAACATTTCACTAATCCTACCTTTTACTGACATAGGATGGGATGACCGGAAATTCAAATATCTGTTTGAATGTGTGGGTTTCCTGTAAATACAAGTGTTTAGCTTCCCATCTTCTTTCCTTTTTACGTTGCAATCTAACATTGGAAGTTCCCCTTCCTTCCTGACTTTCCAATTCATAAATGAATTGAATGGCCTCCACTTTTGAGTTAATGTGCTCGAAAAATCTATCTATATCTTGTGTTCTAAGTACAGTGAATGTGTCATCTTCATACCTACAGCATACTTTTAGGGTTGGGCTGAACTTTTAATTGCCAACAGATGACAGCAAAATCTAGATTGGTTGACCCGAATAAGATAAGAAATCTGGTGAATAGTTCGGCTATACCACTCACTACACGCAATTACACACAACCATACAATATTATGGATGGGATAGGATGACAGTTTTAAAATCTAATGTCACAGGATGGAAAGAGGCTTTGATAACAGCGGAAGCTTTGTTTATCGAATCAACTGCAAACACGTGTAATAGTAATGATTCAACACCTCTCCAGTTGGATATCTGGAAAATTCTACTACCCCAACGACGACAAATAGAAGAGAAGAAAGAAAACTAGGAAACTCAAGTTGCAAAGTCGTATGATTATAATTGATTATATAATTATGAACAGTAATAAATTGTGGTCGAAACTATGTCATCCAGTAGATAATAATGCTGTTTCACTGGCTGTGTCATATATATCCATCTAATAAACAAACTAATATGGAATCCCCATAGTGTAATCAGAACAGGATGATTTTGAGCAAACAATTGTTTTCTATAAATTCCTCTTCAGGCTCTACAGTTATAAATCTATAAATATTATAGATATATATATATATATTGCATGGAGGATTTAATCATGAGCTGACATCAGTTAGAGAACCACTGGAAAACCTGGGAGTACTGGACAGCCGTTTCGTCCTAGTTTGGGACTCCTCATCAGTACGCACCCACCGGGATTCGAACCCAGGACCTTCTGGTTACAAGGCGAGCTCGTAGACCATTGAGCCACTGGTGGGTGCGTACTGCTGAGGAGTCCCAAACTAGGACGAAACGGCTGTCCAGTACTCCCAGGTTTTCCAGTGGTTCTCTAACTGATGTCAGCTCATGATTAAATCCTCCATGCAATCAAACAAAATCCCTACAAAAACCAATACTTGAAAATTCATCTGATGCTCACTAGTGACTGGCCCTATTCAGGCAGTTAACCTGGGGTTCTAGTGGGAAGCCGTGACCAGTAGGGTACAGCAGGTCGAAGATGAGGCAGTAACTCATCGAAGAAGACATTGCGAAGTGGTCGCGCTATGTCGTGAACTGGCAGAAGTTAGAATTCAAGGACCATTGGATCGGGTCCCAGTGGCTCAATGGTCCACGAGCCCGCCTTGTAACCAGAAGGTCCTGGGTTCGAATCCCGGTGTGTGCGTACTGCTGAGGAGTCCCAAACAAGGACGAAACGGCTGTCCAGTACTCCCAGGTTTTCCAGTGGTTCTCTAACTGATGTCAGCTCATGATTAAATCCTCCTGGCAATCAAACAAAATCCCTACAAAAACCAATACCTGAAAATATATATATATGCTTGGAAAAAGTTTAACCAAATCGTCTTGTAGATAGTGAATACCACATAAAAATAGATGAGTCGTCGAGTTGTACATCGAGTACTAGACAGTCTACCTAAAGGCACACAAATACGTCTCTAAGCTATAGCGGAAGCTAATAGAGATTAATAAGAAAAAACCTGACCTATGTGTGCAAAAGAAGCACATTCATCCTCTTTTTTTTACCCTGGCCTTGCTATAAGCTCAGCAGTGACATAATCACCCGTATTTTCAGGTCATATTATGCCTTCTTACTGCTTTTCACCTAGTTCTCTTTACTCCATTACTACTTTTATTATGTGCCAATCTTTTGTAATTTACACTAAGCTTATTATATCTCAACTATTTTACAACAGTTAACAATTTAGTATTTAATTGGTGGATGGTGACTAGCAGTGGAATCCAGGATGCGCATTTCGTCCTATTTGGGACTCGTCGCCCAGACATCGTCGAAGCATCTGCACAAGAAGCCGACATGTCAACATGAGACCGAGCACTTCAGTCCAATCAATCGACGGGAAAATCAAAAATTCAATTCAATAGTTAACAATTTAAACTGTTCATTTTATCAATGCACTTGATATCTTTCAGCTCTTGCTTGAACTTGCATCCAGTGTTCCCCAACTTTTGGTATTTGTTTGTATGTGTTTTGTGGTAATCATTTTTCTCGCACACTAGTGAATATAACTCACCCCCAATCCGTAATGAAACTTGATTATAAATTTTTCGTCAACAGACAAGGAGTGGACAATATCTACATTTTACCAGTTTTGTTCCTACCCAGTATAAAAGTTCCCTAGTGAAATGTTTGTTTCCAAGGGCCTGCAAAGTATGTACGAGCAACACACAGATGGGTGATCTTCGACACATACATTTAGTTTTATTAGCCAATGGTTATCCAGAAAACTAACAATTTTCACAGTAAGGATAGACCACATCTTGAAAAGACAGCTTCTGTACCAAAGAAAGCCATCTTTATTAACCTACTGTTTAAGGGTGATCGAATTATGTAGTTGACAGCTCATACACTTCGGTCAGCCATCAAACGCACATTCTATGCCGCATCTCTTACCCTCACATTCCGAACATTTTCTATCCCTGTACCTACGATTAAAGGACGAAATTCTGTAGATTATACTTCAAAATGTATCTACAAGTTCTTTTGCAGCTTCAGTGACACCTATATAGGTAGAACCAATAGAATGTTCCAATGTCTTTGAAAAGAACATGTTCCAAAATGGCTATTAAGACACATAGAAAATCCCAATGCAATTATTAATCTGACTGCTTCACAATTATTTCATTACATAACTCTAATTCAAGGAAAGAGGCTACAGTCAGTTTCAAGGTCGTGATGGTTTCCTGCGTCGGCTGGTTATATGTTTTCGTGAATTCGATTTCCATTGAATTTTAAAAGTTTTTTGTGCATGTTTTTCCCATTTTGCAGTGTGTAGATCAGTTTATGACGCTGGATACTACTAATAAGGTGATTTTTAGCTTGAAGTTCCCAGTTTTTATGTTGGTAGTCAAGGGTTATGGTGAACCTGCAATGATCCAGCCAAATAAGGTATACTTTTCTAATATATTAACCTTATTCAATAAGTAAACTGCCTAACCGTTCTGCCATTGTTTGAGATTAAAACTAAGAGCTGGTTTCTTATCATGATTGAAAGTAAATCAAACCGACTGGGTTTGCTTATCCGCTCTGTTCCATCCCTCACAGGACACATTAAGCTTGAACTACCGTAAATAAACACTAGTATATATTTTCAGTGCTTATATACCACTGGCCATGACCTTGTCAATTTACTTCATTTATGCTGACGTAGTACGCACAATTCCTACAAATCATTGAAGTGACAACTTAAAAAAGTAGATTAGTTACTACATTCATATTTCTACATGTAATAATTCAGGACACATAAAATTTATAGAAATGGTAGTTGAATTATATTCGCCCAGTAACCAAAATGGCACACATCCTATTTTGGACTTAAAATAAATGCATCAAAATTATTGTTGATTTATATTCACTTTCTGGACATTCTCATACATCTCAATATACTTTAAACATCAACAATGCATCCAAATAGCGTGTGACTGTCACACCACACTCACACCAAAAAAATTAACACGCCATGATATTATGGTAAGGTAAGCCCGAAATTTTACTGACTGTAAATTTCCGTGTCAAAATAAAGAGATTGGCGCTTTAATTTATATTTTAGACCAATAGAAAGCCAGCTAGCCAACAGCCAATAAAAAACTGCCTATATCTATATATAGATATAGATATAGATATAGGCAGTTTTTTATTGGCTGTTGGCTAGCTGGCTTTCTATTGGTCTAAAATATAAATTAAAGCGCCAATCTCTTTATTTTGACACGGAAATTTACAGTCAGTAAAATTTCGGGCTTACCTTACCATAATATCATGGCGTGTTAATTTTTTTGGTGTGAGTGTGGTGTGACAGTCACACGCTATTTGGATGCATTGTTGATGTTTAAAGTATATTGAGATGTATGAGAATGTCCAGAAAGTGAATATAAATCAACAATAATTTTGATGCATTTATTTTAAGTCCAAAATAGGATGTGTGCCATTTTGGTTACTGGGCGAATATAATTCAACTACCATTTCTATAAATTTTATGTGTCCTGAATTATTACATGTAGAAATATGAATGTAGTAACTAATCTACTTTTTTAAGTTGTCACTTCAATGATTTGTAGGAATTGTGCGTACTACGTCAGCATAAATGAAGTAAATTGACAAGGTCATGGCCAGTGGTATATAAGCACTGAAAATATATACTAGTGTTTATTTACGGTAGTTCAAGCTTAATGTGTCCTGTGAGGGATGGAACAGAGCGGATAAGCAAACCCAGTCGGTTTGATTTACTTTCAATCATGATAAGAAACCAGCTCTTAGTTTTAATCTCAAACAATGGCAGAACGGTTAGGCAGTTTACTTATTGAATAAGGTTAATATATTAGAAAAGTATACCTTATTTGGCTGGATCATTGCAGGTTCACCATAACCCTTGACTACCAACATAAAAACTGGGAACTTCAAGCTAAAAATCACCTTATTAGTAGTATCCAGCGTCATAAACTGATCTACACACTGCAAAATGGGAAAAACATGCACAAAAAACTTTTAAAATTCAATGGAAATCGAATTCACGAAAACATATAACCAGCCGACGCAGGAAACCATCACGACCTTGAAACTGACTGTAGCCTCTTTCCTTGAATTAGAGTTATGTAATGAAATAATTGTGAAGCAGTCAGATTAATAATTGCATTGGGATTTTCTATGTGTCTTAATAGCCATTTTGGAACATGTTCTTTTCAAAGACATTGGAACATTCTATTGGTTCTACCTATATAGGTGTCACTGAAGCTGCAAAAGAACTTGTAGATACATTTTGAAGTATAATCTACAGAATTTCGTCCTTTAATCGTAGGTACAGGGATAGAAAATGTTCGGAATGTGAGGGTAAGAGATGCGGCATAGAATGTGCGTTTGATGGCTGACCGAAGTGTATGAGCTGTCAACTACATAATTCGATCACCCTTAAACAGTAGGTTAATAAAGATGGCTTTCTTTGGTACAGAAGCTGTCTTTTCAAGATGTGGTCTATCCTTACTGTGAAAATTGTTAGTTTTCTGGATAACCATTGGCTAATAAAACTAAATGTATGTGTCGAAGATCACCCATCTGTGTGTTGCTCGTACATACTTTGCAGGCCCTTGGAAACAAACATTTCACTAGGGAACTTTTATACTGGGTAGGAACAAAACTGGTAAAATGTAGATATTGTCCACTCCTTGTCTGTTGACGAAAAATTTATAATCAAGTTTCATTACGGATTGGGGGTGAGTTATATTCACTAGTGTGCGAGAAAAATGATTACCACAAAACACATACAAACAAATACCAAAAGTTGGGGAACACTGGATGCAAGTTCAAGCAAGAGCTGAAAGATATCAAGTGCATTGATAAAATGAACAGTTTAAATTGTTAACTATTGAATTGAATTTTTGATTTTCCCGTCGATTGATTGGACTGAAGTGCTCGGTCTCATGTTGACATGTCGGCTTCTTGTGCAGATGCTTCGACGATGTCTGGGCGACGAGTCCCAAATAGGACGAAATGCGCATCCTGGATTCCACTGCTAGTCACCATCCACCAATTAAATACTAAATTGTTAACTGTTGTAAAATAGTTGAGATATAATAAGCTTAGTGTAAATTACAAAAGATTGGCACATAATAAAAGTAGTAATGGAGTAAAGAGAACTAGGTGAAAAGCAGTAAGAAGGCATAATATGACCTGAAAATACGGGTGATTATGTCACTGCTGAGCTTATAGCAAGGCCAGGGTAAAAAAAAAGAGGATGAATGTGCTTCTTTTGCACACATAGGTCAGGTTTTTTCTTATTAATCTCTATTAGCTTCCGCTATAGCTTAGAGACGTATTTGTGTGCCTTTAGGTAGACTGTCTAGTACTCGATGTACAACTCGACGACTCATCTATTTTTATGTGGTATTCACTATCTACAAGACGATTTGGTTAAACTTTTTCCAAGCCAAACAAGAACATGTTCACAAGCGTGCAAAGATAAATTCCTCTGAGTTTCACCTACAGAACTAGCTCCACATGAGAAGTTGATCTTTTTTACACATATTGATGTGGCCATCTGTGGTGTACTGTGTCAGTAACGGTCTGGTCGAGAAATTGATGTGTGGTTCTTCAGCACTGAAAGTTCTTTAAACTAATCTGAGCAATCTACGGCTTAATATTTCATTGTATATATCAAATTTGAACTGTACTCTCAAATAAGGCTTTTTCTTATTCACCGTATCACACATAATTTTATCCGTTCTTTTGAAAAAATATACTTCTTTACAAAATTGATAGGATAACCATTTTGTAGCAGGGTACTTTTAAGATTTTTGATTTCGTCTTCAATACAATCTTCAGTAGATATATGCGCCTAGTTCTATGACTAAGACAACGAATCAGGTTCCATTTATATTGTTTGGGCATGAAACTATGGAAGTGGATTTATTGTCTGTTCCATGTCTCTGTAGAGTCTATAAAGAATTTATCAAGAACTATTGTTCTCTTAAAATCGTCTTGTTCTTATTACTTTAAGTGAATTTTACAGTTTTGTACACAGTATGAAATGAGAATCGAGAAAATTATAATTCAACCGACATACTTAGCTAGTGAGCTTTCAGAATACATATTTTTTGATTGCAGTTTGTTTCCACACCGTATTTTTTCTTACAGGTATGGAATTTTGCAGCATGTTGATATCGGTAGCCCACATTTTGCAGGCCGACCATAGATATCATATGTGCGTCGGCAGAGGATAGAACCCCGGACCATGTGCATGGTCGGCAAGAGTCATAACCACTGTGCTACCACATGAAATTAAGGATTGGAGATGTCGCGTAACATAAGTCAGTAGCTGGATTTGTAGTGCTGTAAATTATTATAAGGACAATTGCAGTCAAGAAGAAAAATTTCTTTTCGACAAAGTCATTAACTAGGTTGTACATTCGTGTATTTATATTCAGCGGGGGAGAAAGCTCCAGAACTATTTCCATTTTAGGGTCAAATTAATAAAACTACAAAGTGTAATGTACAGGAAGTTCGGATCAATGTTAGATGGTTGGAGGCAATTGGCAGGAAGCCTTGGACCTAAGTTTCCTGCTAGCTGGCACTCACCAATCACCAACGTGTAACTACAACTTTGAAGGAACTCATGTTCCTCCTGAGATTCAAACCCGCGTCACCAAGTGAGTGCTGCAGGCAGAGACGTTATCACTGGGCTATTCGGGCTGGCGATTGATCTCCTGTAGGACTGTAGTGAATACCTTGATTGGACACTAGTAACGTGTGTTATGCGTCTAGTCCTTTCTTTGGCATAGATTGAATTCTATCAGTCAGTGAGGTTTGCAATATGGCCACCATTCTAGGTAGCTCGCCATCACGAAACCTAGGTCCAATGCTTCCTTTGGCCGATAGCGTTCAACCATCTAATATCATCATATCCATGTGCACCGTGATGATGAGCTACCTAGAATGGTGGCCACATTGCAAACCTGACTGACTCAATTCAGTCTGCACCAAAGAAAGGACTAAGCGCATAACACTAGTTACTAGTGTCCAATCAAAGTTCGGATAAAAAACAAACATAGTAGGGTCATAATTACTGAGGAACATGACTATTTTTATGCAATTAGGGATTAAAGACATACTAATAACAAAATAGATAGTAATTTCGGATAAGAATAACGTAGTAATGAAGATGGAAATTAAAAAGAACGTGAAAATAACAGGAAGATTGGAAAAGAAAGGTAATAGGATAATTACTATTAGTAGGACTGACTTTTTATGATGCTTATGGTAGGGACAATGGTTGGAGGTATTTCTTTCGAACACATAGCGTGGGCTTGAACTTTTAGATCGTTAATTCCTCAGCTATTCCCAGATGCCTTGATTCCATTCCCTTTGAGAGGTTTGACTGGATTTGGCATATGGCTTTGAAGGACTTTTCAAATGGATCTGGATGTCTTGAGCTTACCCGATGTTCTTTCATCGGACTAATATAAATACTTGCATTCTGCCTTTGTTATTCAAGCTGGTTAATGTTCCCAAGAGCGTTTTGCAAGCGGACGAACGGTACGGCTAATTTTAGGGATTTATTGTTACTCTTTGGTTGGTGTGGAGATCTGAAGCACTCAGTATGAGGAATAAGATCCAAATGTTTTTTAATGTCATATCAATGCTTCTATGCTGTTCAGAAACAAGAGCGTTTTCACCAGGCTGCTGAAGACTTTCGTCCTTGTCGACAGTGAATATCAGATGGTCAGCCAGGAAGGATAAGTAACCAGGAACTCTGGAATGCAGTAAACCAACCATCAATCTATTATCCAACAAATATACACAACAAAATAGAGATGGATATCCACGCCAGACAGGCACTCTAGTAGAAGCTGAATGGGAACCAACGAGTTGGATGTCGGTCCGAGAGTAACATGTAGGAGACAGTGTGAGGCCAAAAATGAAACTTTTGGGCATTCATGGAGCCAGCTGAAAGAGTTGGCAGAAAACCGAATAAATTGGAGATGTACCAGTGAAACTTGATGCTTCACTAGGAATTCAAGGGACAAATTATGTAATAACAATGTCCAATATAGTCACCATATTTATGGTAACAGTTCATTACAAGAGAAGCTAATGATAGAAGCGTAGTTAAGCTATAATATTCCAGGTGAGCAAGAGCAATACTAAACTTGGACAGACGAAATGGCGTAAACAGTTGAAATCACCCCTGATTTGGTCTCCAATTGAGTGTCTGTATGATATCTGATGTCACTCAATAGTCTCCTTACATTATGTTCATTCCAACTCCATTTCATCCTGCACATTAGTTGGGCAATGGGATGTTGAAGAGTTTGCTGCCTGTCAGAATTCCTTGCTGCTTATTCTTCCCTTCCAACCATCCGATCTTCATTGCTGGGCGGAGAGGGTTGGCGTTGATGAAAGTCTGCAGCAGGCTGTTGGAAATGCACTGATATGCCGTTGGTATTGGCCCTTTCTTATCTTGTACTGAGTTCTGAAGATCTCGATCTTGATTTCACAGTAATGAAAACCTGTCTTGAATATAATAGTTAATAAATATCTTTCATGTTAAATTTCTTCATCATGGTGAACAATCCTTGATTGACCTTCGATTATAAATAAGATCAACTTAAATAATAATTCGGCTTTCTCTTACAGATTTAATTGTTAAACGAAAATTCACCTATGAAGATGTCAAGTCAGCTAGTAAAGCTGGTGGAGGATTTTATAAATTCATTTTAGCTGTTATCACATTTCATGATGCTTGTAGAGAGATTCGTCCAAAAAGAGAACGTGTCAAAGCCTTGGAACGTGAATTTAATAAGGCTAAAAAAGATTTACAAAAATTACAAGATGAAGTAACTAACTTGGAGAATATGTTAATATCGTTAAGGCGTCAATTCGACTCAGCACAAACAGAAATGGAGAATTTAACAAATACAATGAATATTATGAAGCGTCAATTGTTAGCTGCACAGAAATTAACAGATGGTTTGGGGTCTGAGAAAGAACGGTTAGTAGGCATATTATTTAATGTTGATTGAGTGTTTTTTTTTTAATGGTGTTTGAAAATAACACTAAGACTTTACTATATTCAACAATCTGTATCTAATGCGGTTAGTTACAACAAAATTTTTTCTCAAGTGTTGATTTGTAGGAATTTGATTGGTTACAGGATTTCATCATGAGCTGACATTGTTTAGAGAACCATTGGACCACTGTTTCGTCCTAGTTTGGGACTCTTCAGCAGTACGCACACACACACGGGTTCGAACCCAGGACCCTCAGGTTACAAGGCGAGCTCGTCGAAGACACTGGCTAGGGGTCACGCTATATCGTGAATTGCAGAAGTTAGAATTCATGGGTCATTGGGCTGGGTCTGAGTGGCTTAATGGTATAAGAGCTCGCCTTGTAACAAGAAGGTCCTGGGTTCGAACCCCGTTGGGTGCGTACTGATGAAGAGTCCCGAACTAGGACGAAACATCTGTGCAGTACTCCCAGCTGGTTTTCCAGTGGTTCTCTAACCAATGTGTTATGCAGTAATGCTCACTGTACAGTAAACATTACTATATAACACTGTGAGATTTTATCAAAACAAAATTTACCCATAATGGAATTACACTCTACCACAGTGCACAAGTTTTATTCTTATATCTTACTACCCTAATCATATAATCCTTCACTTCACTCAACGAAGTGGTTTAACCATCTCTCGTGAAATCTCTCAGGTTAGGACGAGTTAGTGTTTATCCTGTTTTGCGTCTTTCACTATCCAACACATCTTGAACCTTATGTGTTAGTAATTTGTGCTAAAATTTGTTATTATTATTATTATTATTATTGTTTCCTTCAGTTCCTAGAGGAACATAGGACTTCAGCCGCACGACTCCATTGCGTTACCTTCTTCGACAACCTTTCCACCTGGCTCTACATCTGTTCACATGCTTTCATCTTCTCTTCGAATCACCTCCTCCATGTCACCTTCACACTGACTACCAACTAACACGCAGCTTCCCATTCGAGTTCCACTTTAGCGATGGCCTAGAGTTGGATGTCACTCATTTGATGGTTTATTTTCCCAGAGTATGGCCAATCAATCCACCTCCATTTCTTCCTCCAAATTTGTTGCACAGTCAATTCCTACTGGGTTTGTTCGCTCATTGCCAGAGATCCCTCACTGTTGATCATCTTTTCTGGCCGACCATCTGATCTTGAGTAGCATTGAGCGAAGAGAGTTGTTGATGAGGATATGTAGTTCGTTCGAAGTGGCTTTCATGATGCGTCAAGTCTCTTATCCATATAGTAGCACTGACAAACTTCACATTGTAGTTGAGAATCCGGATCTTATTTTTATTGCTGAGTGCTGTTGACCTCCACATAGACTTGAGAGTAATGAAAGCGTGACTTGCTTTCTGGATCCTTGCTTTGATATCTTCATCAATTCCGTCTGCCTTTAGTTGAATCGATGCTTCCCAGGTAGGTAGGCAGAGGAGGTTGCTTCTTTCAGATTCCTCCTATTTATGTTGGCTGATTGTTGTTTGTTTGTTGTTGTTGTTGTTGTTGTTGTTGTTGCTGTTGACCAGGAATCTTCATCACCTCTATTTTCTCTCTGTCGTTATACTTACACTTCTCTGGGTTTCTGATACTTTAAGATACTAATTCTGAACGACAGGAACTCTTTATAGATGTTTTTGTGGATGTTTATTGTCATTTGTTGTTGAAGCCTAATTCTTGAGACTGAATTGCTCAGTGTTAGCGTCTCTGACTGTTTCACTAGTTGACCTGACGTTGAATCTTAGGGGGGGACATCAATTCTTCTCAAGTCACCTAGTTTGCGAATATGACCAATGCAATCCAGTTTTTACCAACACCAAGGACTAGATGAACGACATCTGTGACCAACTACTGGAAGGATTTTGTTTCAGATTCACGCAGATGAAGTAAGACCTATTGAATTGAATTTTTGATTTTCCCGTCGATTGATTGGACCGAAGTGCTCGGTCTCAGGTTGACATGTCGGCTTCTTGTGCAGATGCTTCGACGATGTCTGGGTATTTAGTTAGTATACAATTGGTGGATGGTGGCTAGCAGTGGAATCCAGGATGCGCATTTCGTCCTATTTGGGACTCGTCAGCTGGATGTACCTGCATTTCTCAGTGAGTGATGATGTTCCCACTGAGGCTCGAACCCAGTACCCATAGTTTCAAACGCCAAAGCGTTATCCACTAGACCACTTGGGCCACGAGAGCCACCTCTTGTGCGACGGGTCATATTAATTATTGAATTGAATTTTTGATTTTCCCGTCGATTGATTGGACCGAAGTGCTCGGTCTCAGGTTGACATGTCGACCTAGTTAAGCCTCCGTTGTAGACAATAATTCCTAAAGATAAGAATTCTTTACGGTCGATTTTATGGAAGCCTTCTGCTTATTATTCTTGAACCCAGTGTATATGAAGTGGAATGAATTGCTTTCTTGCTCCTCTTCAAATCACGGAATATACACATTGGGTCATAGGAGTAAATAAGAAGACAGTTGCAGCGAAGAAAATTTTCTTTTCGACGAAGTCATCATCTAGGCTGCACATTCGTGTATTTATATCAAATGGATGGGAAAGTTCCAGAATAATATCCGGTCAAGGGTTGCTTTCTGTAAAATAACTGTATAGTTTCTTAAAGAGTTTTTCTACAAGCTGTACATCCACCAGGTGACAATCATTCTATGCTTAGTTAATTTTTTACGAGTTTGACCACAGATTGACATCATTTAGAGAACCAGAGAAAACCAGGAAGTACTGGACAGCTGTTTCGTCCTAGTTTGGAATTCATCGGCAGTACGCACCCCACCCACCAAGGGGGGAACCCAGGACCTTCCGGTTACAAGGCAAGTAGACCATTCAGCCATTGGGACGCAATTCATTGGTCAACCCATGAATTCTAACTTCTGCAAATTCGGGATTTAGCGCTACTGGCGCCAACCAATGTCATCGGTGGGAAATCCATCCTCACACTTGACTTGGATGGACCTCACTGGTTACGACTTCTCTTTAGAACTCCAGGTAACTCTGTTCTGTAGCAAATCAATAGCGAGCATCAGATTAGTTTTCAAGAGTTGGCTTGTGAGAATTAGATTTGGAATGATGTCAGTTAAATATCCACGGTAAAACTCGTAAAAAAATCCAGTCGTCACAAACCAACTCTTGGAACTTAGTTAATTCCCAGTGACTTGCACAACGCTATATACTACTGATTGGAATGAGATGAGTAGTTCCATACCAGTCACATCAGTCAGTTCAAACCACTGATTCGGTCTTGTGAGCTGAGTCAAACCGAATACATTACTAACAAAACAGCCGTTTGCTGTTTAGATCACTTTGACTCGGTTAGCAATCACTACTAATTTATGTGAGTGGTTGCATACTACTCACATCAATCAGTCAGTAGTATATAGTGCTATGCATTCATGAGGGTTTTTTCTTGTTTTATCAATAAAAATATTCAACACACCTTCAATTTCAACATATAATCTACTTAATTTTCTCCCTATAGTTGGATTAATGAAGTAGCAAATTTGGAAAGTGAACAAAAATCTCTTCTGGGAAACAGTATGCTGGCATCAGCCTTCTTATGCTATTTAGGTCCATTTACATCAGAATTTCGTCAACGTTTAATCTATAAAGATTGGCTAGTATCTTTAATTCAAGATGGAGTAAGTTGATTGAAATATTTTTGGTATTTAGATTCCTGTTAATAAAATATTATCAAAAATATCAGAGATGAAGTTTAACTAAAAGTTCAGCCTCGTAACTAGTTATGTTGGACAGAAGATTTGTAAAGTAAGCTAAAAGAAGGAGGGTAGTTCATTGAAATCAGCGACTGTTGCGTTGATCTTCTGACTGAAACACTTATTATTCAAAAGCTGTTAATCGTGAAATGTGCGTGAGTGGCACAGCGGTTAGGACGCTTGCCGGCCATACACATGGCTCGGGGTTCGACCCCCGACCACAGACGCATTCCTTTAACTCTCTAAGCCAGTAGTAAGACAAGTAAAGAGGAAAGGTTGACCATGAGGCTAGTGATCCCATCCTGTAAAAATGAACGCCATTGCTACAGGAACTTCAAGCCTGTAGTTTGAATCCCTATGTTCCACTAGGAATGCAAAAAAAAAAATTCCTGAAATAAATAGTTTGTACTTTAAAAATGTTATTTATGAGAGAATTGATTGATTTCAATTCTGATTACTGATTGTTATCAGTTAGGGAACCAATGAAAACCAGATTGTACTGGAGAGCAGTTTCATCCTAGTTGAAGACTCCTCATCAGTTTTCATGTGCCACTCCATTGGGGATGGAGATCAGAACCTTCAGATTAAAAGGCAAGCTGGCTAGTCGTTCTGTTTTTCCTGGAAATGAAATAAGAAGGAATATCCTAACATATAAGGGAGACTGGAATAGCGTATCCCCCTTGACAAGCTTTGCTAAAGCACGAGAAAACAGGATTCGTAGCGTCATTTGTGCAGATCTTATTTCTGTGCTTCTCTTAAATTTCAAACAGTTTAGGTACTTTCTTGTGTATTCTTGAGTAATCGGTTAATTTTTTTGTATATTGCTTGCTAATCAATGTTTTATTGTCTAGTCATATACCACAATTTCTCGAGTCTACATTCAAACTCATGATATATAGCTAGTTTCTTTTTGTGTCAGTTGCAATAGTTATGCCATTATATTCCTCTTATTGATGTTTCCTGAGTCTACGATATTCACGCTAAATTTCTGTATGTATATTTTAAGTTACCGGCACCTAAAAATAAACCTCAAATCTTGTTTTTCTTGTTGTGATGGCAGTTTAAGAAAGAACTCGTGGATGGTGATTGAAGGCCTCCGGACTACTGATCCAAAGAGGCTGGTTCAACTCCCATCTTCGACCCAATTTTTTATTTTGCCTTCAGTCAGTCAACTCAGAACTATCCCAGATAGACTTACAATCAGTTTTATTATTATTATTCTCTTGGATTCAAAGTAGACCACCGGGCTTCGTCAACGCATCTCTATTTCACTATGGTCACTACAGTCTTTTTAAGGTGGTTCCACTATCTCTCATAGGCATCTATCTACTTCCTACTCACATGATCTCTTCTATGTCACCCTTGAACCTACACAATACTTGTCGTTTCCAATATTAGTTTCCCTAGAGGGCCTGGCTGGTGTGTGTGTATGCGTCATGTTACTTAAAGGTCTTCTCAGCGTATGTCCAATCCATCTCTGTTTCCAGCTGCAAATTTGTCGGGGATTAGTTTCTTGGTTAGTTCGTCGCAGGTTGGAAAAGAGTAAGTGGTGGCCAAACAAAAACATGGCATCAATCCATGAAATCCTTGACAGTTAAACTCAGTCAGGTAGGGAGATGCAGACTTCCGGGATGTGGCCCATGGGACTCTAAGAATCAATGGCTGGAGACAATAGGTGACATGGCTCAAAATCGTTGTCAATGGCCAGAGCAGATGTATTCAGTCTCTGTAATCTTTCATATTCCTTTCTACCATTACCCATTCTGTTTCACTCTTATACTTGTCAAACTTTATTGATTCTCTTCATTCATCTTCTTGTCTACCTTTGTGTGGTATTTGGAACGTGGCAACCCGAAATGCTGCACTTCGGTGGCAAGTTCTGTGTTGAATCCAGACAGACAGACGTCGCCCTATTCTTCTCAACTGGGCATCTAATCTTCAGTGTCGAGGCAGTGAAAGGGACAGCTGTTGGTGAAATTTTGCATCAGACTATTGGATATCATTTTCGTGCAGCGGGCCCCAAGTCTCTGAAATATATATAGAAGCACTGACTTGACATCATTGTTGAAAGATTTGGATCTTGTTCATTTTTGTTAAGTGCATTCGATTTTAACACTTCATACATATATTCCCTTTAATGGATTTTAATAAAGCAAAAACAAGAGTTTTTGCGGAATAAAATGGTACCATCATTCTTTATTTGGGTGACTTCTCATCAGCTGCTTACAGCCCAAAGTCATTATTAAATATATCTACAGAAAAAATTTTAACATACTTGCAAAAAGTTCATTTTTAAACGAAGAACGAATCAGTGAATATATGCATACAATAATAAACACTTTATCCCGAACAACAATAATAATCATACACAGTGGAGAATTTCGCCATTACGTAATCAGATGAAAGAGAGGGTGAAAATATCCGGCTACCAGGGCAAGGAAAGACTGACAACCGCTTCTTTCTGAAACGCATAAACGGGATTTCAGCAGCTTGATGGACATTGTTTCGGCAAACTTAAGGAGAAGTGAACTCTTTTACCTTTTGATAATTTTGGAAGATAATGAGACGTTCACCTCATGACACGTGTCAAGGAGATGCCTGGCGATGGCACTGTTGAAAGCATTTGTTCCCTTTAGACATAAGTTTTTTTGCTACATGTTTAAAAAATTGGAGGTAGGCGCTTTTTTCTGTTCTTTTAATGTGACTGCTCCCGCAGATGCATGTAAATTTGTAGTTATACAGTTGGAGTTAACACGACAAGGATATCTATCGATTTTTGATTGCACTAAAGAGCAAGTTGTTCGATAGACGGGAACGAGCTTAGCTGCAATATAGGCTTTGGCTAGCGACGTCCTCGATCCTCTGTTGACCATTGAGGTCTCCTTTAAAATCAAGTTGAATGTAGATTAGCTTTTTTCCACTGTGATTTATTTGATATTTGAGCCTTCAGATCTTTCGTACTTTGAGGGTGACAACCGCTTTTCAACATCTTTTCGAGAAACAAAAATTCTTCCTGTAATTTCTGTATAGAGTATAATCTCTTAGCTCTATAGTATAGAGTCTTGACTAGTGCTCGTTTATAGCTATTTGGACAAAAACTATTAAAATGTAGGTATTTATCTTTTCCATGTAGGCTTTCGGTAAATTTTCACATTGTCGTCAGAATAATAGAGGCCTGGCCGACTGTCTTTATCTGTCTTATCTGTAGTTGAAATGATACTGCCTAGATCATGTCAGATTAGAATATGACTTCTTTCAATACTTTCCACTTGACACTGAATTATCGGTTTTTATTTACTCTTATCCATATCATAAAAATAGATACCTACAACAGACGGTATCAAAGTTGAACATATCTTAGCTACAGAAGTTGAAATCTCTTTATGGAATTCACAAAGTCTGCCAACAGATGAATTAAGTACACAAAATGCAATTCTGACTACAAAAGGACCTACTTCACCAGTTTGTATTGATCCACAAGGTCAAGCAGCAAGATGGATTAAAAAAATGGAACGTAATACTAAAGATGAAGCTCGTTCATTACGAGTAAGTTATGCAGTGATGAATATGTTGACTGAAACGAAATTTTGTTATGTACATAAACATGTTCTTCACCTAAACTGGTTTCAAATTGTCTCTATGGTTTTAAACTGTATTCTCTTCATGTTTATACGGTTATACAATGCATTTCGTAATTATTTTAATAATCGCCAGTCAGGTATGCAGAAGGGATTAGTTTTAAGTTGTAAGGTAAGAGGATAATATAAAATGTACTTTAATAACAAGCGTTGTGAGCTGAATTCACTTTGAAATAGTGTGAATAGAATGATAATGATACAGTGTGCGAAAGGAAAACTGCCAAGTTGGTTCTGGTTGATAGAATCTGTAAGTTTTGAGTAAACATTGAGTAGTAAGCATCTGATATATCCACGGAATACTGGGTAATTATTGTTATAATGAAAAATCATCATAGCCTGAAGAGGAGAATTTATTGAAAAGAATATTTGTTTGTTCAGATGAACTTTTTAATGCATGCAAAGGGAATATTTCAGACTGTAGAATTGAATAATTAAAAATTTAAAACAGTTAGTTCCCTTTATGAATTTAGATAAAGCAATAAGAAGACGTAATTTGTCTGAATAATGTAATGTTGTGTTGGCGCAACACATTTCGAACAATCTGATCACACACGCGGACTTGTCATAGGTATATATATGAAATTAATAAAGAGGTAAGAGGTAAGAAAATAGACTTAGGTCAAGTTAAATGGGTTTCCAAAAATACATAAACCCAATAATCCTCTTCGTCCTATATTGTCAATATGCGAATCCCCAACATATAAACTTGCTAGATGGTTAGTAGAATTATTGAATCCAGTCAAACCACAATTCTGTAAGTATGTGTTAAAAGATATATTTGAAGTGGTTGATTTTCTTGATGATAGTAATATTAATATTATGAACAAGAATATGTACTCTTTTGATGTAAACACGTTATTTACTAATGTTGACATTTTATGTGATTATATTTCCACAAACAATTTTTTCATCCCGTTCCCTATATCTTATTTAAGGGATTTATTACTTCTATGTACTAACAATATTAGGTTTACATTTGAAGGCGATTGTTTCCGCCAAGTTGATGGTGTTGCTATGGGCAGTCCGTTAGGGCCCCTTTTAGCAGATATTTATATGTCGCACATTGAGAATTTATCGGAAGATTTAATCGAAAATGTACCACTTTATAAAAGGTATGTAGATGATATCGTAGTCATCAGTGATAAGCCTCGTTGTTCTGCCACCTCAATTTTAAATCGAATGAATGAAGTTCAGAATAGCATATCACTTACGTCTGTAGGTAGACGAGGAAGATAATTGTTTATCTTTCCTAGTCATATTGCTTAGTCGATGGTTTTATGGGTCAGTAAAAAGATCTATTTATAGAAAACCTACCTGGACAGGATAGTATCTTAATTATCACAGTTTCTGCCCTGTTCGGTACAAAAGAGCCTTAGTAAGGTGCTTCTTCAGTAGAATCCGACGAATATGCACTGAAGACACACTTGATGAAGAAGAAAGAAAGTTGACACAATCTCTGGTTGATAACAATTATCCAGACAAATTCATCAGGAGGTATAAAGTGGATAGTGGAACACCAAGACCCATTCTCCAACTCGCCCCTAAGAAAGACGTGTACATCAAGCTACCCTATATGGGACATCAAAGCAGCTTGATAACTAGACAAAGACTGAACGCTGCTGTTAAAAAGACTTTTTATGCAGCTAATATCATAATAATAGAGAATGTAAAGTCATTATATCTATCTAAGCCCTTCGAACCTGCGAAAAATGAGGTCACATCCCACTGTATTTACCTATTTGAATGTACGTGTGGACAGACATACATAGGGAGGACTCATCGATCTCTGCAAGTAAAGGCTTTAGAGCATATTTCTAAATGGCTCCAGAAACAAATGGAATCTTCAGAACCTGTTAACGGTGAGGACAGGAGACCTAGCTCTTCTATTGCGAAACATATTATAGAGACAGGACATAAAGATGATGTTAACAGATCTTTTAAATCTATCTATAAAACGTGTTTGGGGCGTATCCTAAAGTCTGTAGAAACCCTAGCAATTAGAAAGTTCAAACCACCTTTATGCGCTCAAAAACAATTCCTTGGTAAATTTTGTTTTGATACCAACCAGAGTAGATGTACTATTACCTTTGCCATTTGGTTTAGTGGTCTTCATTGTTATTTTGACCTTGAATATATCCTTTTAACTTGACCTAAGTCTATTTTCTCACCTCTTACCTCTTTATTAATTTCATATATATTCCTATTACAAGTCCGTGTGTGATCAGATTGTTCGAAATGTGTTGCACGAATTCTACATTAAACGGTTCAGACAAATTACGTCTTTTTATTACTTTATCTGAATAATTAAATGAAAATAGAATCGGCTGGCAATTCAATGGTAGAATGTACCCTAACCACGCGGATATTTAGGATTTGATTCCACGCCGATGTGATTATAAACTTCTTGTCGCTAGAAAGCTCAACAAAAAAGGAAAGTTAGGCGTCAGACTAGCAACTTCACTTCTGATTGGAGACTAACCAGTGTCATGTGTTTAGTCCTTTCCTTGCAGCAGATTGAATTCTTTTAGTCAAGTTTGCAATGTGGCCACGATGCTAGATGACTCGCCATCACGGTGTATTGTGAATTGTTGGTATTGAATGGTGGAAGGTGATCGGTCACAGGAAGCCTTGAACCTGGGTTTCGTTCTAGTTGACACTCACCAGTCAGTCAGCCAGGCATATCTGCAATCTTGAGGGAACTCATATCCGTCCTTCTGAGATTCGAACCCGCGTCACCCAGTAAGTGGTGTCGTTAGAGACGTTACCACTGGGCTATCTGGGATCGGGATTGACTTTCTCTAGGATTGTTTTAAGTACTTTTGATTGGACACTAACTGGTGTCATGTGTCTAGTCCTTTGTTTACTGCAGACTGAATTCTATCAGTCAAGTATGCAATGGGGCCACCAGGCTAGGTCCTTTACCATCATGGTACACTCAGGATCTCATAATCTCACAAGGGACATGATTTCCTTCAAAATTGCAGATATGCCTTGCTGACCGGTGAGTATCAACAGGAGCGAAAGCTAGGTTCAAGGCTTCCTATGGCCGATTGCCTCCAATCATCTAATAACTAGCAACTGTATCCTATAAAAATAACACCGCTATTGAAACTATAAAAAAACTGGAGCCATGTGTTCCAAGCGTAACGCAAAATAGTAACCGGACGAGGAAAGGTATCCCCACAAGCTGAATTAAACATTTCCTTCCTCCTTTCACCCAATTCGTTTGAATTTATAATGACTATTCATTTCATGAAAGTAACCTTTGATCCTCTTATTCGAATGACAAAGTATTTTCTTAATTTATCGTTGAGTATCTCATAAATATTGTGCATTGGTTGCACAGCGGTTAGGAAGTTTGCCGGTCGTATACATGGTCCGGGGTTCGATCCCCCGCCATAGACGCACTCCTTTACCTCTCTAAGCCAGTAGTAAAACTGGTAAAGAGAGAAGATTGAGCATGAGGCTAGTGCCCCCCTCCTGTAAAAATGAATGCCACTGGTACAGAAACTTCAAGCCTGTAGCTTGAAGGCCTATGTTCCACTGGGGGGGGGGGGTGGGAGGAGCGTGAAGGAATAAAAATCTCTCACAAATATCTGCTCTTTAAAAATGGAAGGAATGTCTGATCTACAGCAAGACTATTTGATGAAAACATCAACGTTTCTTGAAAACGTTTAGCTAAACATTTAAATTTCACTCTGCAAATATATATATATATGTATTTATAAAAAGATAAAATATGTGTTCACCATGTACATTTTAAATAGGTAACAACTCAGAATGATCCAAATTTCTTGAGAAATGTTGAAAATGCTATAAAATTTGGTGTAGCCTGTTTAATTGAAGGTGTTGAAGAATACATTGATCCTGCACTGAATAATGTTTTATGTCGTAATATAAGAAGTAAGTTAAAGTAGGGAATTTTTCTGTTAACCTAAGTTTTTTCTAAATGTTCGTTCGTGTGTACGTGTATTCGATTCAAAACATGATTATATTTTGATATGATAGCGACGATTTGTAGCTCAGGTGGACGATTTTGATGTGGTTGTGTTCTCTGAGCTGGAGTGTTAAATTTGCGAAGCTTTCACGTTCAGTCACGTCCAAGGTCACCAGGAGAGATGACTGATAAACTCGTGGAGAAATCTAAAAGCTAACTTCAATTCAAATTGAAGTATGCGCTGAAGATGTTGCCTAATAGGGCAATGAAAGCTTCGCAAAATTTACTGTCTAGCTCAGAGAACACAACCGCATCAAAGTTATTGTATTTCGAAAAATATGAAAGCCATTTGAATCATCTCGAAAGGCCATACAACCCTATTTATATTAATCAAAAATATACAGAATATTTATAGGACAAATACTCGCTGAAGACATTGGCTAGCGGTTGCTCTGTATCGTGAATTAGCAGAAGTTAGAATTCATGCACTGGCCATTGGATCAGGTCCCAGTGGCTTAATGGTATACACGCTGACCTTGTAACCAGGAGGTCCTTGGTTCGAACCCCGGTGGTGGGTGCGTACTGATGAAGAGTCCCAAACTAGGCGGACGAAACAACTGTCCAGTACTCCCTGACAGGTTTTCCAATGGTTCTCTAACCAATGTCAAATCATGATGAAATCCTGTAACCAATATGGAAGTCTATTATTGAGTGACACGAGGTAACACGATTAATACAATCACGCAATCAGTACTGGTTTCTAAAGATAAGCAATTACATAGTAGTCAACCATACAATAAAAGTGAAGGTTTAAAATTTTGATGAGATGAGAATTCTCATTTGATGAGAAGCAGGCTGGTTGAGTGTCCACTTGACAAGAATGTGAAGAAGGTGAGTATAAAACCTAGTGAAATGTACAAAAACACCATTATTATCATTTTATTCCTTTACGTTCAGGCTTCAAGCCAAAGTTTTGAAATTCCAGTAGGGGTTATTAGTCTTACGTCCAACCTTCTCTCTTTTCCAGTCTTATTACTGCCTTCATGAGTCGACCGAGGATCGAACCCTGAACCACTTGCGTGGCTAGCGGGCATTCTACCGCTGTACCATCAAATCACAATGAAATATAAAAAAGGAGGAGAGTAATAGTGACAATAGTGAATTACCTACTAAAAATAGAAGCAAACAAGTAGGAAAAAGAGTTTAAGACTAGAGGGGAACAAAAAAGACTGAACAAAACTTTTCTGCACATAGAACTTTATGTTTTATCAACGAATGACTGGCGTGTATACAATTGCCGAAAACTAAGTCTCCTTGTTCCATTCAATCTGACTGTGCGACTAAAATTTTATAAAAAGATGATTCTGGTGGAACTGCGTGGCTTGAATTCACCAAGTGCTCAAGAAATGGACTACTAGTTTTTTTTTTGTATTCTTCTCTTGACAACCGTGCCGGAGGATGTTCAGAGATACACTTGGAGAATGTCTGCCTCCTTTTTGGTCATATCATGAAATGTCGTGATTTAAAGTGATGCATTTCTACTTAAAATATAACACTAACTTTTGTATTGCACTGATGTTGCTGGACGGAGATTGAAGTAAACAAAAGTCGACGCATGAAAAACAACATCGATAGTAATGAGGTAAAGGTTTGAAAACACCAATTAATGGACAAAAAATATTCTTTCCGATAACTTCTCCTTGCGTTCAGAGTCCAACATAGGGTGTCGGAAGCACAACCGGACTATATTTTGTCTTCCAAGGTCATATTTAGTTGACTTCAAATCTGCCAATCACCATCAACGGGAGGGATTTGAAAGAGGTTACTTCATTCACTTACCTAGGAAGCTTCGTCTCAACTACAGGCTGTTGGAGCGGACGAGGAAAGAATCACCACCAACAAGAAACTATGGGAACAAACAACACAACAAGAACCAATCGCCAAACAACAAATATGCAGGAGAAAGTGGAGACGGATGGATTGGACACTCGTTTGGTGAGGAGGCCGCTGTGTGACATCGTGCGCGTGTCAGGCCATTGGTTGAGTGGAACCAGGCTGAAAGGGAAGCGGTGAGTGGGTCTTCAGCGCAAGGGTGACATGGAGGAGATCGTGTGAAGAGAGTGTAGTTGAAAGAGTATGGACTAACATGGAGGTGAAAAGTACAGCAGAAGGAAGACAGAAGTGGCAAGTGGAGACGTGCAGTTTAAGCCCTATGTTCCAATAGGAACGCAAGGGAACAATAATAATAACGATCATGACTACCTACAAGCCTTGACATTCCCCTTACACGATCTCCTCCAGGTTACCATCAGATTCACTCCCAGATGTTATTTTCTCCCATCCATTTACTATTTGTAAGCTTGGTGTGTGATGTTACTCAGTGGTCTTCTCAGGGTGTATGTCTAATCCTTCTTCATTTCCTTCTGCATGTGTGTGGGGGCAGTAGGTTTTTTGGTTGATCCGCTGCCACAATCCCTTGTTGCTTATACATACTAGTTTGAAAACTGACAACATTTATCTTTATTGAATAACTTGAAATCATGTAAACCTAAAATTCAAGAGGTATATTTGAATATAAGAATAGAACTTGTCCAGTGTGATGGTTGGGTTAATTCCTTTATGGGTAAAATTTATTTTGATCAGGTTTCACAGTGTTGTAATACAGTAATATTTACTGATGACCACCTTTCGAGCACAATTCATAATCATATCAACGCACTACTCACACAACTTTCTAACTTCGTTCACATAATTCCATGATTATATATCATCTCTCGAATTGATTGGTAGTAATACTTCCATATTTCTGGTATGAATGATGATTGATTACTTTTGCAAGTGTTGCGTGTAGATTATTCGATGAACAAGGATTCAGTAATCAACCTCTCTCTCTTCACCTACCTAGATTACTTTTTAGAATTTTAACCCTCTCCCACCATGCTATTGTGTGGTTATGTGTTAATGCATGCATCGCAGTCGCTGAGCTTTTTTCTAAATTACTTGTCTTCGTTGGACCAATCATTCTACATTTAGCTAAATTCATATGTCCTGAAAATCTGATTACCCCTCATCTACTAGTTTCACTGACCTATGTAGTTGAACTAACTCACAGTCACTGCAAGATATTTTGTAAATTATATTATATTGTCCTACTGGGTCAACGACAGACTCCTTTAACCGATAGAGCTTGTCCTACGTGAGTGAGTTTGTAGGTTTAAATGCCACCCTAATTCCTGCCTTATTAAGAATCCTGCAAAGTACTGTCTCAGACGTCCCCTCCTTTTATGGTATAACAGTAGATGCCTTATATTCTTTCTTATTTATGTTATTATTACTAGTTTCATTATTATTTTTATTTCGCTTCTGACCATTTCTGATATTCCTAATGAATTGTATAGGATAGTTAGTTATTCAACACCGACGCTTCTTTTATCTGTTCTATTTCATCATTTAGGCCTTTTTTGTGTTACTTAGTGCCACTGCTCGGTCTGTTAGAAACTTAACTAAGCCTGCCTTAACAGTCAACGGATCAGATGAATTAAAATCTAAGTATCTATTAGCAGAATGCGTTGGCTTTTTATAAACACTAGTGTGTAGTTTGCCTTCTTCTATTCGTTTTATTTTACAATCTAACATGATAGCTAATTCTCCTTGTTCATTTTCCGATTCAAATGTGAATTTTATTCCCTTTATTAGTGATTTTATATGCGTCAAGTAGCTAGAGAGAGATATGTTCTGTTTTTAACACGGTCATCCACATACCTTCGCCATATTTTTGGAGTAGGAATTAACGTATTAAAATCAATATCCTTGTTCATCGAGTCCACACCAAACACGTGCAATAGGAATGATTCATCAGTCATGCCAGAAATATGGGAAATACTACTACCAATCAAGACACAAGTGATGAAATATAATGATGGAATTATATGAACGAAGTTAGAAATTTGTGTGGGTAGTGCCTTGATATGATAACTATGAGCAGGGTAATAGATTGTGGTCAAAATATGGTCATCACCAAATATTATTGTATAACAACACTGTGAGACTTTATCAAAATAAATTTTACCCAAAATGGAATTATACTCTATCACAATGGACAAGTTCTATTCTTATATCAACAGCACACATAAAAGGCAGAGGGAAGAGACGGGATGCATCTACAAATGGACAAAACTTTTCTGGAGAAGAAATAATTCCACAAAGGGTACTAAGGACTTAGTGAATCTAGAAGACTATCAAAGAATGAATGCATCTGACCCATTGAGAGCAACTTTAGGTTACATTATCCATGGTCTTCAGCCATTGATTCTTAGCATAGAACGGCCATACACAGTCGACACCTGCGTATGTAGCTGTAAACAGAAGTCAAAGATTCCATTGTCTAATAGCATTTTTTTTTGACTGATCTGAAAGGTTTAAAGATGGGTTGAACATACTCTGAGGAGACCATCGAGTGACACTGCACACACGAATGGAACGCGAATAGGAATCCGCCAGGTGGATATCTATTCAAGGAGAAACCCATGCCACGGGGGAATGAAAGCTTATGGGCAGTTGTGGTGTCAGGTACAAAAGACTGCGGAGAAGATACTGTAATGGAGATGTTCTTCTTATGTTCCACTCAGAATCGAAAGGAATAATAGTAATAATAAACCAACCTTATATCTACTAATACTACTCCTCGAGGAAGGCAATCTTCAAACATGCATAACACATTTCTCACCCATCTCTGTCAATAAAACTTCACAATCTCATCTAGAGGTATACCTACCTCATCTAACACTACACCTAACCTCAATATTACTCACTATTTTCAACCAAATGACAACGAAGGTGGTGAGCGAGCCACTGTGGTGAGAGACAACTAGTCTCTTCAGATTTTCCACTTCCAATTAACATGTCTCACAGCAATAAAGAGGAACAGAGAAAACTGTTGCTCAGTATGAACGTCCTTCGATCAATACTATTACCTTATTTAGTCATCGGAGTCAATAGGGGTTTTACGGTCTCACTGACTTATTTCCCCTCATTACCTAGCACTTTGCGCTTACCTTCATTATTACTGACCATATTACACCACCTAAGAGGATGCTTACATCATTTTCTCTGAGAAAAGAATTATCTCCATATGACACTAAAAAGCATCTTTAAGCTAAAAAGAGTCCTCAAGGAGCCTAGCAGGTCGGGTGGGAGGACAAATACTTGCCGAAGACATTGGCTAGCAGTCGCGTTATGTCGTGAATTCGCACAAGTTAAAAGTCATGGGCTGGCCAATGAATGGGGTCCCAGTGGCTTAATGGTCTATGAGTCAGCTCGTTGGGCTTATAACCGGGAGGATAGTTATTCAACACCGACGCTTCTTTTATCTGTTCTATTTCATCATTTAGGCCTTTTTTGTGTTACTTAGTGCCACTGCTCGGTCTATTAGAAACTTAACTAAGCCTGCCTTAACAGTCAACGGATCAGATGAATTAAAATCTAAGTATCTATTAGCAGAATGCGTTGGCTTTTTATAAACACTAGTGTGTAGTTTGCCTTCTTCTATTCGTTTTATTTTACAATCTAACATGATAGCTAATTCTCCTTGTTCATTTTCCGATTCAAATGTGAATTTTATTCCCTTTATTAGTGAGTTTATATGTGTCAAGAAGCTAGAGAGAGATATGTTCTGTTTTTAACACGGTCATCCACATACCTTCGCCATATTTTTGGAGTAGGAATTAACGTATTAAAATCAATATCCTTGTTCATCGAGTCTTCACCGAACACGTGCAATAGGAATGACGCATCACTCATGCCAGAAATATGGGAAATACTACTACCAATCAAGACACAAGTGATGAAATATAGTGATGGAATTATATGGACGAAGTTAGAAAAGTGTGTGTGAGTAGTGCCTTGATATGACTATGAATTGTGCTCGAAACATGGTCATCAGTAAATATAACCGTATAACAACACTGTGAGACCTTGTCAATATAAATTTTACCCATAATGGAAGTATGTTTGAAAAGATTATTACTAGATTTCAGTTCAGAATATGCAGAAATGTAGTTATAAAGTGAACATCAAATAATAAAGTAGGTGGCCATGAAAAATGATGAATATATATATATATATATATATATATATATATATATATAAGTGATGAACACCCATGATTATCGTTGAAATCGAATTTTATTCGATTTGATTAGAAACTCCACTTGAATAAATTTTAATGTCAAAAACATAGAGAGATAATTACTTGGAAAGTCATGTGTGTGTGTGTGCTAGTTTGCAGGTGAATATCCAAGGATACCTTGCATTTGTCTCTCCAATTTTGACATTAAAATATCGGCTAACAGGGGCCCAAGAGAGCTCCCAGTCGCAACACGATCTATTTGTTTGTACACCTTTTCTGGGAAGGTAAATCTAATATTTTCTGTACACATTAAGATGATGTCTCTGATGTAAGTAAGAGGAATAGTAAGTTTATTTCATTACTTGTGGTGTAGTCGCAAATGTTATCAACAGTTTCATTAAGGGGAATATTGGTGAATAAAGATTCTATGTCAATTGAACACATAACTTTTTCCTTAATATTCAAGGTGTCTAGCATATATGTCAGATCAAATGAACGTTTTACAGAATGACTTGATAATGAGTCTCTTTTAGGCATAAGGAGCTCTGTAATCCATTTGGCGATTTTATGGTATGGAGAATTCGACATGTCTAAGATGGGTCTCAGTGGGTTCCCAGTTTTGTGGATCCTTGGAAGGCCATAAAGACCAAGGAGTATGTGACCCAATTGGTTTAAGTTGTTTATAAAGTTTTTCATTTATAAAACCATGCATCAGTAAAATCTGAAGCTGACGACTGATCTGCTTTCCCACAAGTAGCACATTATCAGTAGCATTGTCCATCAGAAATTTGGACTGATCTTTGAGGATATCATTCATTTTATTTTGATATCATATTTTGATAATCCGATTTGTTCATAATGACAACGCCTACTTCAAACTGTATCTAAAAGTTCACCTGCAGCTGCGGTGACACCTATATAGGTAGAACCAACAGAATGTTCCAATGTCTTTGAAAAGAACATGTTCCAAAATGGCTACTAAATCATATCGAAAATCCCAACGCGATTAATCCGAATAGAAATCCAGCATCATCCATTGCAAAACACTTATTAATGTCTGGTCACAAATCACTATTAATGACTGTTTCACAATTATTTCACTCAACTCTAATTCAAGGTTGGTTATTGAAGGTGATGGAAGCACTTTGGATTAATCACATACATCCTAAACTGTGTGTACAAAAATCGATAGACTTCAACCTTCCCCTACCATGGACAACATGACCTATCTAAATATGATTGGTTATTAGTATGCAATTTTGTTTTATATAACTAATTTTCATGCCCTTTATTTAATTGTATTATTGTGAACCAAGTTAGTTGTAAAGAAACTACGAAATGAAGATATCATCTCGCGAAATTTGTCTTCTAAATGCCATATTCAATTTTATCAAAGGGGCTAATTGTTTTAATTAAAATAAACTGAAGAATGTCTTAGGACGAACAAGACTTTTTTTTAACCGTGAAGTCATGTTTTTTTCATGCACTGACATAATTTTATTGGGTAGTTTTTGACCCGTTTAGTTATGGCTTAAATTCTTGAGGTTTCGTAAATATGTCATACTAGAAAAGATTTGTAACTCAGGTGGATGATTTGGAATTGATAGTGTTCTCTGAGCTCCTTGGTTTAATTGCGGAGCTTTCATCGTCTTTCTGGACGACATCTTCAGCGCAGTATTTAGGATAAAGTGAAATGATTTAAATTTCTTCATGTGTCTCCCGGTAACCATCTTTAGATATTTATTGACCGTTTTCTATTGATTGGGATTTTAAACTTTCTGATCACCTGATTTACTTCTTATTAGTTGGTATATTTCATCTATATTAACGTGTTTATTAATTGCGTTTTCATTTGAGTACCAGGCTTCTAGGAATTCTCTGGCACATTTGGTGTTTCCTCTGTTTAAGATTTTGACATACTTTTGAACATACTCTTACCCCAGAACATCTGTCAACATTAAATACTGCCATTAAATTGATAAGCGAACGGCACAAGGAGCGAAGACGAGCCTTCCTCAGAGACAAACTAGCTAAGATATCCAAACAACCATCTGAAGAAACTCTAAACGATTGCGTAGTAAATCTATCGAAACAGCCATTATCGAAAGCCGAAGAACAACTTCTTCAGAAAGGACTCAACTACAATACTGGTGACGCTTCAGTAACAGATTTTTGTGCTTCATTAGAATCATCATTCAAATTATCAAAATTAAATGAGGAAGTACAACAAGAAATACGTCAACGTATCATACCTTTACTCAAACAGAAAAGACATAATTCCCAACTTAGCACTGAAGAACAAAATGCATTGAAGAAACTAAAGAATAGAAAAGATATAGTTATTCTACCGGCTGATAAAGGAAGAACAACAGTAATCCTGGACACAGAAGACTACATAAAGAAAGCAGAGGATTTACTCAAAGATAATAATGTATATCAACAGTTGACAAAAAACCCTATACAAACATTCGATAACAAAATCAGAACAACGTTAAATAAACTAACGAAATCAGGACAAATTACAGAACAAGATCAATGGCGAATGAGATCTAACGGACCCATTTTACCTCGATTTTATGGTAGACCAAAACTACACAAACCGAACATCCCCTTACGACCAATCGTTTCGCTTCCAGGAACACCAACATATAATCTATCTAGAGAACTTTTCAGGAAGTTAAATTACCTAACAGAATCATGCGACCATTCTATCAATTCGTCAATTCAATTTCTAGAGAAAATCAAAAACATTCAGGTAGAAGACAATGAAATAATGGTGTCCTTTGATGTCACAGCATTATATACTTCGATTAGTCCAAAACTAGCAACAGAAACTATGCAACGATTACTCTATAGTGATGAAAACATAAAAACGCAATGTTCAACTTGGATAGAACTCATAAAATTATGCCTTACAACATACTTTCAATTTAATACTCAAATATATGAGCAAATAAAGGGAGCACCAATGGGATCGCCCATATCAGGATTAATAGCTGAAGCCGTTATGCAAAGATTAGAATTAATAGCTCTACCTATAATTAAACCGAAAATCTGGGTACGTTACGTTGATGATACATTTGTAATAATTAAGAGAAATGATTTAGAATATACCCATAAATTAATAAACAACATATTTGAAGACATCAAATTCACAAGAGAAGAAGAGTTAGATAACAAAATCCCATTTTTAGATGTCTTAATCAGGAGAACCAACACAGGAAATTTAGAAACACAAGTATACAGAAAGTCAACGCACACAGATCAAATACTCAACTATACTAGCAACAATCCAATTACTCACAAAAGAAACTGTGTGCAGACATTGTTTAGAAGAATTCAAACACATTGTAGCACACCAGAGTTGAAAAGAATGGAAGAAAGATACTTACAAACGGTGTTCAAGAAGAATGGTTATCCAAAAAATTTCATCAAAAAGTGTTTAAAATCGAATGAAAGCACCAACAAAGAACCATCACCAAAGACCAAAAAGCAATTCATCCTACCATATATCAGAAACATCTCTGAAATAACGGCTAGAATAATGAAACCGTTTGATATAGATGTAGCACACAAACCAGCTGAATCGCTTAATTCTATCTTATGCAAACCAAAAGATCCGATAGAAAAGGGAGATAAAATTAACACCATTTACAAAATAAATTGTGTGAACTGTAACAAACATTACATCGGCCAAAGTGGGCGTCCCCTTCGAATAAGAATCCAGGAACACAAATCAGCCGTGAAAAGACATGATATAAATTCTTTAGTATCAATACATTCAGACGATCATGGACATCAATTTGATTGGGATAATGTCAAAATCTTAAACAGAGGAAACACCAAATGTGCCAGAGAATTCCTAGAAGCCTGGTACTCAAATGAAAACGCAATTAATAAACACGTTAATATAGATGAAATATACCAACTAATAAGAAGTAAATCAGGTGATCAGAAAGTTTAAAATCCCAATCAATAGAAAACGGTCAATAAATATCTAAAGATGGTTACCGGGAGACTCATGAAGAAATTTAAATCATTTCACTTTATCCTAAATACTGCGCTGAAGATGTCGTCCAGAAAGACGATGAAAGCTCCGCAATTAAACCAAGGAGCTCAGAGAACACTATCAATTCCAAATATGTCATACTATTTATTTTGTCTAATAAACGTTGTCATGACTGATTAACTTTGGTGTGTCTGTCTCAGTGGGGAGGGGATATTTTCAAGTGATCGTTTGGTTATAGTGTTGTGTCTGAAGGTGGAGTGTAGTTAACTTAGACGAACCACAACCCATTACCACTCTGTCGTAATATTTTTTGTCGACTGGATTATTCAGTTCTGTGCAGCCATAATATCTATTTTGGTGGTAGTATTATTCAATTCAGTCCAAAGAGAACAGTTTGTTTATCGTACACCTGGACGATAGTTCTTCCAATTTGGGGCAGGTATAAACCCACCGTTTGTTTTTCCTTCCACAACTAATAATATTAACAAAATTTGTATAATAAACAGTACTTCCAAAATGTACAGAATTTTCAGAGGAGTTTATTGCATGATATTTCCCTTTCGTACAATATCTTCAAGTAAAATATGAATTGACAGTATATTCTGTAACACAATACTCTCTGAGCTGAAGCATAAACCATTTTATTATGATATATCTGCTTTGTCTCTGCTTCAAGAAATCCACAATAGGGATCGAGTTGAAAGCCAATCTTAAGAAGTTAAGAAGTACACTTTTGAGACCCAAAATTACAAGTGAAGAGAGCAGTTATCTCATGTACTGGGATACGTACGTACGCCACCCACAATCAGGTCTTGTAAACATTTTAAATACACACACACACAAGAGTAGATAGTACCAATAAAGGTCATATCTTAATAGATTAAAACAAAGCGAACAAGAGAAAATATATGCAACAGAGAGAGAGAGAGATGAAAGATTTTGGTAGCCTAAGTTTCAAGCAGGCCATCAACGCATATACTTAACTATCTCTACATTGGGGACATTGAAGAACAGTAGTGTGAAAGTAAGTAAACAAGTCGGTGCGTCGGTGGCACAGTAGTTAGGACTCTCGCCGACCATGCACATGGTCTGAGGTTTGATTCCCTGCTGACTCACACCTGGTATCTATGGTCAGCCTGAAAAATTTGGACTACCGATATCCATGCTGAAAATTCCATACTTGTACCAAAAGTACTTTGTGGAATCAAGGTGTAATCAAAAAAATAAATAAATAAACAGTGTCATCATATTCTATTTACTGGACAGTGAAGAGGCATTGGCAGTTATATATCAACTGCTGTTGAATAAGGTTGATGAATACTTGGGGTACGCCGTAGTACTCGAGTAGTTTCCAAATTACTTCGCGGCCAACGCCGTCGAAGGCCTTCTCAAAGTCTATAAAGTTGAGTGAGGTAGAGGTTTGATTGCCATTCCATACTTTGTTGTGTGATGATGATGCGTAGAGTTGCAATTTGGTCAGAACATGATTTGCCTGACTTTCTTGAATGCAGCCAGCTTGTTCTGGTCGGAGTTCTGTTTCCAGTGCGTCCTTTAATCTCTCCAGGATGATTTGACTCAGGCTTTTACTTGGCGTCGACAGGAGCATAATTCCTCGCCAGTTCTTCTAGAGTCTTGCATGATATTTCCCCTTCGTATAATATCTGCAAGTAAAATAATAATTGGCAGTATATTCTGTAACACAATACTCTCTGAGCTGAAGCATAAACCATTTTATTATGATGTTATATCTGCTTTGTCTCTGCTTCAAGAAATCCACAATAGGGATCGAGTTGAAAGCCAA
This sequence comes from Trichobilharzia regenti, assembly GCA_944472135.2. NCBI lineage: Eukaryota > Metazoa > Platyhelminthes > Trematoda > Strigeidida > Schistosomatidae > Trichobilharzia > Trichobilharzia regenti. Next base: position 184,543,757 of record OX235262.1, read on the forward strand.
TCTTAAGAAGTTAAGAAGTACACTTTTGAGACCCAAAATTACAAGTGAAGAGAGCAGTTATCTCATGTACTGGGATACGTACGTACGCCACCCACAATCAGGTCTTGTAAACATTTTAAATACACTCACACACAAAAGAGTAGGTAATACCAGTCAAGTTCATATCTTAATCGATTAAAAACGAAGCGAACAAGAGAAAATATATGCAATAGAGAGAGAGAGAGATGGAAGCTTTTAGTAGCCTAAGTTTTAAGCGGGCAGTGAACTCATATATACTTGACTAACTCTACAATGGGGACATTGAAGAACAGTAGTGTGAAAGTTAAGTAAACTAAACAAGTCAATAAACAGTGTCATCCTATTCCATTTTGATGGTCATTGCAGAGGAATTTACGGTCAGATATTCAGTACCGAACACGTTGGCTTAACCTACGTCAAGAGGCTTGCCTAAATCACTGGGTCACCTAAATTGTTATCCAGTATATAAGGCATAAACTCTTCTCCATTTATTTACTTGTGATCTATTCTTTAGCATGATTTATCCTTCATTCTTTATAATATTTCAATATTTTTACATTTAGATAATAAAGGTCAAGATATTGTAATGCTTGGTGATCGTGAAGTTGAATATGATCCCGGGTTTCGTTTATACCTCATGACAAAACTACCAAATCCACAATTTCAAGCAAATCTATTTAGTCGAGCATTAGTTATCAATTATACAGTAACAATGAGTGGATTAGAAGGACAACTATTAAGTACCCTGGTGAAACATGAACATCGTGAATTAGAAGAGAGGCGAGAAATGTTAATAATGGAGACAAGGTAGATGAATTTCTTGAAAAGTAAAACACATTCATTTTAGATTATATTATTATTATTATTATTTTCATTTTCATTTTTCCTTTGGGTTCCGAGTAGAACGTAGAGAGCTTCAACGGCACATCTTCACTTCATCCTGTTCTCTTCAGTCTCTTTTTTTAGCTGGCTACACAATTTCTCATAAGTTTTCATCTTCTCCTCACAAAGTCTCCTCCATGTCATCCTGGGACCTACACCGAACTTGTCGTTTCCTATTTTGGAGTTTAACTCCAAAGGCTACTAATAAATATAAATAAATAAATGCGAAAGTATTTTAAGCGATTAGAGTATACAGAAAGTCACAAATATCATACCTGAAGGCGTAAATTGTAGGACAATATTTAGACTTCGGATCATCATACGCCATCAGAGCTGTATCAATTGTTTCAAGTCTTTTTAGATCGTAAGAGAGAGAGAGAGAGAGAGGAAAATGTGAAATATATTTAAAAAATTCCAAAGAGACGTAACTACCCAAATGGTTTTATTCTCAAAATCAGCAACATTAAACATGGCCGAAAAAGTATTTCGAAAACATTGACCCCAGTACTTGTCATTCCATATAGGTAAGAAGCGTCAAACAATATCAAAGGGGTACTCAATAAACACAACGTCACAGTTTTCTTCAAAACATCAGACATACTAAACAAAACAACAGTGTCTGTGTAAAAGACGGAATCCTAAACGATTCACAGTCTAATTGATGTCTATAAAATAAAATGATTTAAATGTGATGTTACATGCATTGGACAAATTTGGTGAAAAATCAAGATAAGAAGAAGTGAACGCCACAGAGTCTCTATATTTATATTTTTTAATATTTTTGATTACAGCTTGACTCCACACAGTATTTTTGGTACAGGTATGGAATTTTCAGCATGTGATATCGATAGCTGTTGGATCACTGAGAAATCCAGTGAAACCAGAGTAGCCTGAAAGATCAACAACCATAGGTCTGGTCAACACTCTATAGACACAGGCTTCAAGATCGATTTTGACAATATTATAATCATTCAGAAAGATTGCAGAAATCACAAAAAACATCTCATTTCAGAGGCACTACCTGTGAAATTTATCCCAAATTTTCTGAATAGGAATGGCGGATGATGTATCGGATCCCTAAGACGACAGAGTTTTACTACTGATTGAGTTGGTTGGTTTAAATGCCGACCCAATTTGAGCTCAACTAAGAAGCCTACTTGAGGCCTCTTATGTTTCTTCTTTATATGGCGATAATATCGAGGCTTTGAATTCCTTAATATTATTAATAATGTAGTTAGGTTGCTAGCGGGAGTTAATGTCCGGATCTTTATCCCCCGAATGAACACCAAACGTGAGCAATCGAAACGACGCAGTCTATACTGGATAAATGAATAACTTATAAAAACAAAGGGATTAAGACCACACAAAGAAAGTCATAAATTCAAGGAATATGATATAATCATGAGTTATCAATAATATATCACTGTGTCATATCAGATAAGCTTGTCCAGTAAGGATTTGAATCTTACCACAGTACCTTAATTCTACGCTTACACTGCTATAATTAGCGCCCATTTTTAATTTTCAAATGTTTGTTCAAAGGAATTTCATTAATTTCGATTCAGATTCCAAGTTGACATCAGTTAGAGAACCATCGGAAATAGGGTTATTGTGGACAGATTCGTCAGAAGTATGCATCTATGACCCCATAAGGGGTCAAACTCAGAACTCTAGGGTTACAAGGGTAGCTCGTTAACAATTCCGATGGCCCATGAATTCTAACTTCTGCCAATTCATGACTAATATATAATCATTCGAAGTGAAAACGGGAGTAAGAGAAGGCTGTTTACTATCTCCAATGATCTGCTTGATTGCGGTAGACTGAATAATGTGACGGACAGCGGGCAACGAGGAGACCGGCATAAAATGGATCCTTACAAAGAACTTGAAGGGTTTTGATTTCGCCTACGATATATGTCTGATTCTTACAAACTGGAAGATATGCAAACGAAAAGCAACAAGTTGGTAGAAGAAGCATCCAGAGAAGATAGGACTTCCTTCAGGTGAACATAGAGAAAACAGAGGCGATGAAGGTACCTGGTCAACACCAACAGCAACAACAACAGACAACAATCAGCATAAATGGGAGAAGTTTGAAAGAAGAAACCTCTTTTACATACCTACCTGGGAAGGATCGATTTAACTACAGGTGGACGGAACTAATGAGGAAATAAAAGTGAGAAGTGGGAAAGTCAGTCAAGCCCACATTTCTTTCAGGTATATGTGGAGATCAACAGCACTCAGCATGAAAATGAAAATAAGATCCGGATTCTCAACTCCAATGTGAAGTCAGTGGAACTACATGGATCAGAGACGGCGCCGCGCCACGTCAAGTAGACCACTTCGAACAAACTACACGCTCTCGTCAACAATTCTCTTCGCTCATTACTACTGAAGATCAGATTGCCGGTCAGAAAAGATCAGCATCAGAGATCTTTGGAAGCGAACCAACCCAACAAGAACCGTTTGTGCAACAAATGTGGCGGAAGAAATGGAGTTGGATTGGCTTGGCCATACTCTGAGAAAACAAGCCATCAAGTGAGTGAAATCATACGCCAGACCATTGCTCGATTGGAACCTGAATGGGAAGCTGCGTGTTAGTTGGTGGTCATTGCGAGGGTGGGGTGACATGGAGGAGGTGATTCTAAGAGGAGACGAAAGCATGTGGGCAGATATGGAGCCAGGTGAAGACGTTGGTGGAGAAGCGAACGCAATGGGGACATACAGCTGAAGCCCTATGCTACCCTACGAACTAAAGGAAACAATAATAATAATACCCCACTCCAGGAAATGTAGTTGGCGAGTGTCTGTCTTAACTTCTGACTTGGCAGGCTTCATTGAACACGACCTGTCGTATAGTTCCAGGATGTTCATCGCGTAGTTAGTCACTAATGGAAGAGTAGATTAATTTTCAAGTGTTGATTTGACGGGGTTTTTAGGTGTCGTAGGTATCACAGCGATAAGCAGAACACAATATAACACCTCCTTTTATAAAAAAACTAAATATTTACTAATTTAAATTCGATTGGTTGATAAACGCTCATTTCAGACGTCTTTTCTTGTAACAACTGAAAGAACTGAAGACCTAAAGACTCTATGTCATATATATTGTGAATGGATAATTACGTATTTCAAATAACATTTGACAGTATGGTCATATTTACAGACTGACGTAAATCCCTTTTTAACCTTATTTAAAAGTGAAGGTTAGCTTAGTTCCCACCCTATACTAACAGCCTTTTAGTAATGTTACAAGGCTTGTTTTTCAGGTATGAAAGTTCGTTAATAACATGTTATATTCATATTGATGTGAGTTATCAGGGGGGCAAATAACCAATAACCCAGTACTGGAATAATGAATCATCCGCGGCTGATAATATAATACGTGTTAATAGGCTATTCACAAGCAATTATTCAACAATAAACCTGTTCAAATGCTAGTTCACTCATGATCCTATGAGCAGCTTATCTTATACTGTCAGTTATCATCATGTAAAAAGTCATTAATCCCGTAATAGAATAATTTTATTTAAAAACAAATAAACAAACAGAGTGATTGACTCACTGGCCTGATCCGATGTAGAACTCTTTGCACAGATGTGCGGCACTTCGAGTTGCCACACTCCATCTAGCCCATAAATCAAGAGAAGAGATTAAAGACAGATTCAAAGGAGAAATAATAAACACAGTTACGAGGGAAAGAGAATGGTGACATGGAAGATCAATAGAGGAGTCTTATTGGATATGACACATCATAAAGAGAGAATGCATCTGAGCCACTAAGAACAGTTTGGAGCTATATCACCACCAATTGTCTCTAGCCTTGATTGGCTCTTAAAACATAGTCCCAAGGAACCCAACCAGGAAGTCTACACCTCTTCACGTGGCTGGATGGCTGGCTTAAACTAACTGTTGGGGATTTCATTGACTGACTCTATGTTTTGGTTTGACCACCAACCAATATCTCTTCTCCAACCTGATCCTATGTCAGATAACATTCCGTGTTGAGGAAGGCAATGACTAGGGACACGTAGTACACATGTTCTAACCATCTAGATCTATGTAGCTTTACAGTCTGATCGACTGACTCTCTCATTATCCAATACTCGAAGTTTAACCTCAGTATTACTTACCCCATTATACCACCTAACAAGAAGATAGAATGCAGACACTCATGATCAAAGAAAATTAGCCTTTTTATGTCTTCCACTTTCAGTGGCCGTGTCTCACAACCACGAAGGCGGACGGAGTGAAGTGGTGAGCAGTACACATGCCCTTCGATAGACAGTCAGCCGGATATCACGTTTACGCCATAGATGGCCTAAGTTGGCAAATGATAAACAAGCTTTTTGTATCCTCACTGAGATTTCCCAGATCAGGGAAGTGGTCAACAAACTATACCAATTCACTCCCCGTATTTAAGCTAGGAGTCGATGAAAAGTAAAGTAGAGTGATACACCATTATTCACTTACTGATAATAATGATATCAATGAGACTATTTAGCAATAAATCAAACTAATGGTCAAATAAAACTGTATTCCTAACTGCATCAAATAAAAATGTTCTATTATTGGATTAAACTGTACTACAGTGCCTGACCAGCCCATACATAGTTAAACTGTGAAAAGAGACAGCTCAACAATCGCTTGCATCTGTGCAGCTGACAGTGAATCACACCTATTATCTGAGAACTAGCAATACCATATCAACAGGTGAACTGGGAGGTTCGAACTCGTGATTCATTGATCTGAATTCGAGCCCCTAAACCAACAAGTCACAACTGCACACCAATAATGTTAAGCAGATTGCTAGACAATTCAAATACAATTGGATATTTAAGTTCAAAATCTACTTTTGTCTTTTACTTTCAGTCATGTGCGTTTAAATATCCTAACAGCATTTTTTTTTAAAAGCAACATTAAAAAAGATGAAGAAAAAGCTGTTCTGTTTTGAAATGTTATCTTATTTCTACATATATAAAAATTAGTGAGAATAAACGTATTCTAAAGGAGTTAGAAGATCGTCTATTGCTAGAATTAGCTACACAAACTGGTAATATATTAGATAATTGGGATTTAATTGGTACTTTGGAGGATACAAAAAATAAAGCTGTTGATGTTAGTAAACAATTAGCTCAATCTGCAGTTATATCTAAAGATGTAGAACGTCAAAGAGATCTGTTTCGTCCAGCTGCAAGGTAAATTCTTTTGTTACTTAATCCACTATTGATTAGTTAGTTGATTTTATCTTCTTTCATGTTTGGTACTTCTTACAAGCTTATATACTGATACAAATCTTGCCCTTTGTTTACTATTGTGTTAAAAAAGTGAATTGTAAACTGTATTTCTTTACATTTTTAGGTCAACTTAGAATTGCCCGTGTATTGACTGTGTTGGATGGAGATGCTCCGTCTCTGTTGATATGTCGCTCCTAGTACGGATGCTTCGATGATGTTTAAAGACTGAGGAGCAGTAGTATAATCCAAGATGTGCATTTTGCCCTATTTGGAACTCGTCATCTGCATATATCAACATTCCCATTGAGTGATGGTATTCCCACCGAGACTCGAACCATCCACCCATCGTTTGAAACGCCAAAGCATTACTCACTAAGTCAAGAGGGATATAGAAGCCAGATGACGAGTTGTAAAATGGACAAAGTGTGCATCTTAGAATCCACTTCTAGTCACCACCAAGCCACATAAAGAGAATTTTAAGTGTTATAGGTTAGAATGAAGAGTGTGTTTAATTACTGTCATAGAGGGGAGGCATTTAAACCTACCGCCTTTTCTGATGTTGTGGAAGAGAGAATAGTCTACTTAGAGATGAGCATAAAAAAGCTATTGCTCCTGGATTTTTCACTCACTAAATCCAGGGGTTTGAATCCTTCTTCACCTACTCCAGTCCAAGTAATTGGGTAGCATCATCAGCTTTCAATAAATATGCCTCATAGACCAGTACACGGAGACTGGATCAGGGTAAATGAGTTGTGTACTTAAGTAATTAACTAGTTGATTCAAGTTGCTGTGTTTACAGAATTATTATTATTATCGTTCCCTTGGGCTCCTAGTGGAACATAGCGCTTCAACTGCACGTCTCCACTTGCCACTTCTGTCTTCCTTCTGCTGTTCTCTTCACCTCCATCCATGTTAGTCCATACTGTTCCAACTCCTCTTCACACCATCTCCTCTCTCCATGTCACCCTTGCACTGACGTCCCACTCGCCGCTACCCTTTCGGCCTGGTTCCACTCGAGCAATGGCCTGACACGCGCACGATGTCACACAGAGGCCTCCTCGGAGAGCGAGTGTCCAATCCATCCATCTCCACTTTCTCCTGCATATTTGTTGGTTGGCGATTGCCTCTTGTTTTGTTTGTTTGTTTGTTCCCATGGTTTCTTGTTGGTGATTCTTTCCGGCCCGGCCATCTGATCTGATCTTCAGTATAGATCCAGCGAAGACAGTTGTTGTTGATAAAGGTAACGTCTGCAACAGGCTGTTGGAAATATTCTTTTTGACCCACCCGCCCACCAAGTTTCTGATCCGTTCCGTATAGAAGAACCGACTGACTTGACGATGTTTGTATTGAAAATCCGACCGAATTTTGTTGTTGATGTTGGCTGAGAGACAAAGATTTCCAGATTGGTTGTTTCAGGTTGATGAATGTGTTTCTCGCTCGCCTCCCCGATTCTCGCTCGATTTGACATCCTCCTCGTCCGTTCCGACTGGCTGTATTTGAGACAATGCTCCCTAGCTAGCTAGATAAGTGAATGAAGTAACTAACCTCTTTCAAATCCCTCCCGTTGTGATGGTGATCAATGCTGGATGTTGTGGCTGCTGTTGTTGTTGTTGGTTGGTTGGTTATTTTCATAACCTCCGTCTTGTTCACCTATGTTCACCTGGAGTTCTGTCTTCACCATCTGCTTCTTCGACCAGTTTGTCGGTTTTCGCTTGTAAGTCTTCGATTTTGTGTCACATCAAACATAAATCATCCACACGTGAAATCCAGGTCTTCTAGGTTCTTCACGTCGGTCGGTCCAGGATATCCCTGTCTTCTCACTTCCCTCTGTCTGACGCATAATCCAGTCAGTCCACCACAGTTAGGAATATCATTGGTGATAGATAATAAGCACCGTTGTCTGACTCCTTTGTTCACTCCGAGCGCCTGGCTGAGTTTTCCGTTGTGGATCATTTGACATATGTCGTTGTCGTACAGCTGTTGAATAAGGTTGATGAATATTTGGGGCACCGTACGCCGTAGTACTGGAGTAGTTTCCAAATTACTTCGCGGCCAACGCCATCGAAGGCCTTTTCAAAGTCTATAAAGTTGAGCGAGGTAGAGGTTTGATTGCCATTCCATACTTTGTTCTGTGATGATGATGCGTAGAGTTGCAATTTGGTCAGAACATGATTTGCCTTCGCTGAATCCAGCTTGTTCTGGTCGGAGTTCTGTCTCCAGTGCATCCTTTAATCTGTCCAGGATGATGCGACTTAGGATTTTACTTGGTGTCGACAGAAGGATGATTCCTCGCCAGTTCTTGCAGAGTGAGGCGTAAGTCGCCCTTCTTTGGTAGTTTCACGAGGTAACCTTTCCTCCGGTCAGTAGGCACCTTTCCCTCCTTCCAGACCTTTTGCAACAATGGAGTCAGGATGTCTGCTGTAGTCTCTGGGTCCGCTTTCAGTGCTTCAGGGGGTATTCCATCTGGTCCGGCTGCTTTTCCAGCCGTCAGAAGCTTGATTGCGTTCAAGACTTCAGCTTTCGTTGGAGGGTCGGTGTCAATTTGCAGTTGTGTACGTGCTGTTGTTGGTGTTTCTGGACGGGTTGCAGGTGGTGGTCGGTTCAAGAGTCCTTTGAAGTGATCCGCTCATTGTTTAATCTATCTTTCTTCTTTGGTAATTTGGTTCCCTTGGCTGTCTTTTATAGGTTTCGTTTGTGTTGATCTCTTCCTGGATAGAGACTTGGTTATCTGATATAATGTCCTCAGTTCCCGTCTGCAGAATAATGGGAACAAAAGTGGAAAATATATGAAAATAGAAAAATTATTCGATAAATAGTAATTTTGTTTCGAGGTTTGATGATAAATATTTATTATACCTAGGTAGTTGCGAATAATTTTGAACGATTTCATCAGGTTTATTCGTTTATTAACTGTTGGCAGTCGGAAGACCTGAGTTAAATAGTCTACACCTCTTTATTTTAGCTTAAACTGGTAATCGATGATTTTTATGGATTTATTCCATGTATAACTCTCACCATCCGTAACCACTTTTCAACCTATTTTGGCTAACACTGTGAGTTGAAGAAAGCAGTAGCCTTACCATAAGTAACACATAAACGAGCGATCTCAATCAACGAAGATCAATAATCTCATCACTTCACTTGCTTTTCTTGTCTAGCAGTATACCTATGTTCTCAACGTTACTTATCATTTTGTTGCAGTTAATGTGAATAGTTGAACAATGACATCCATAGCCAGCCACCTGTATTCTTTTCATGTCTTTTACTTTCAACCATTACTCGGGCAACTCTAAGTCTCACTTCACACATACACACCTTTCGGTGGAAGTTGAACTTCATGTAGGAGAATATTGCCATTTTGGTGAGTACTAAACAAAGGTGGTAGATTTTCATCATGGTGACTGCTGAAATTTCTCAAATAAATGAAATAGTCGATGCATTTGATAACTTTACTTCCTACCCTTAAAATAAGACTTGGTTCAGACCATTCCTATACCACCCTGTTTCATTTGGAATCAAACAGTCATCTGTGATATGGCCAAAAAAAGAGTAGCGGTACTGAAAATCCTTAAGAAATAAATTTGCTTCTCGTTACTTTAGATGGTAAATTCTTATACTACTGTATGAGCTCGAACAAACTGTCATGATATGAATAAAACTATAATCATAATTATAATTAAATGAACAAAATTAAAATTATGATTATAAAATTAAACAAAATTGGTATACGAGCTCGTCTTGTAACCAGAAGGTCCTGAGTTCGAACCCCGGTGGGTGCCTACTGGGAAGAGTTCCAAACTAGGCGGACGAAACAGCTGTCCAGTACTCCCTGCAGGTTTTCCAGTGGTTCTCTAACCAATTTCAGCTCATGATGAAATCCTGTAACCAACCAAATCCCTACAAATCCCACCTCCACGAGTTTGTGCGTCGGTGGCACAGTGGTTAGGACTCTCGCCGACCATGCACATGGTCCGGGGTTCGAGCCCACGCCGGCGCACACCTGATATCTATGGTCGGCCTGCAAAATGTGGGCTACCGATATCCATGCTGAAAATTCCATACTTGTACCAAAAATACAGTGTGGAATCAAGCTGTAAATCAAAAATAAAAAATATCACTTAAAAATTATAATCTCTGTGCAATCTACTGACAGGCAGACATTGTTAAAATACCTCTTGACCTTCGTATTACAAGTTATTAAAGTGTCCGACGGCGTGTCCTCTAAATATTACACCTAAATAATTCAAATTATGAACCACTAGGTGTACTGCCATTCATAATCGCCAGTAATGTGCAAGTAAACTCATGATAGTGAAAGTATTGATAATTGATCGAATTGAGTAATTCAATAGGAGTATCATACGCTTTTGAAGGTAACAGTCAATATTTTTTTTTATCTACTGTACGCCATTTCCTCATCTCTTTTTAGAAGAGGCGCCGTATTATTCTTTATCTTATCTGATTTATCATTGGTTGGTCCAATGTATCAATTTTCATTGTCAGCTTATTTAACTGTATTTGTAAAAGCATTGAAAAAAGCAATGCCAAATAGTTCATTGCCTAAACGTTTAGCTAATATTAAAAATGCTTTAACTTATGCAACATACTGTTATGGATGTATGGGTAAGCAAAATGGTGTTTCATGGCTTATTATTTGTATATTTATTATTATTTTTTCAGTAATAATTGTATTATCATAAATATTATATACGATAGCTGTATTTGTGTTGATAGGATTCCAGTGAAAGATAAAATATACCGAAAATTACTGAGAAAGCGCTTTCGTGCAGTAAAATTAACTTCTTTACAGGTTCAAGTTTACTGTTGGTATCAACAAGATATTGGTTTCAGCGTTAATATCAAGTTTGTACTTCTGTAGGTGTTATGACTGAACGGAACTGTGAATAAACCAGTTGCCACTTTGATATATCTCAACTGAATAAACCCCGTCGCTATTTTCTTTATATCTGCGCCTGTTAATTACTATAACTACAATCAACTCGACTGGCACGCTAATACACGTCTATTTGTCCGTTGTACCTTCCAATTCACTGAGCCACGCAAATATAAAAAAACAAAGACTTGACCTGTGACTGTAAGATATTGCATTAGAACAAGACATTTAAGCAAACAATATTATCGTTTTCAATTAGATCTTCTTCAGGCTTTACTCTAATTTACATAGATTTATATATAAAAAGTCTTTTAACCAATGACGGTTATTTTGTGTTATGTACTGCTGCTGAGTGAGTTATTAGAGTTTTCCCCGTCGCCAATTATGTTATGTACTCGTCGGGTAGTTAATAGTCCTGACGCGGAAAGAGAGAAATCAGAAGACCACCAGGTTTACGATGATACTTGTATTTTCCAGACAAGGAAAATAAATGTCACACAAGAGTGTGAGTCAAATGGTACGTAGTGTGCGAAACGTGAGAACAAGTATACAGTACAAAAGTATGTATGGAAATGACTAATACACATGAACCAATAGACAGTCATCTTACCATGATTGGTTGTAATGTCATGTGATAACAAGGTCATACATGTTTATTTAGTTAGTGGATAGACAAAAGTATATTGTCAGTTATAATGAAATATCGATCCATATACGCATAGCAAAATATAACAGACTGTCAAAAACAAAACACACATCATGTGGATACATATCATTTTGTGAATCAAATAATAATAATAATGTGCTAAATGTTTTGGACGTAGTTAATAACGATGATTATAATGATAACAAAATATTGATAATAAGGTTTATGCAGGTGGCGATAAGAATAACAAAGATAGTATATGCATATATGTGTATATGTAGACAATTCAATAAATAAATAAATTTAATGTGGACGTGGCTAGCGAAGTCGTACATCAGAAATTATCTAGAGCTATAAAACGGACTTATACTGCAGCCACCCTCTGTTTGTCATTTTCCAGCCGACCAATTTTGATTGCTCAAGTGAAAGACAAGCAACCTAGCTGTGCCACTTCCATGTGTATCTATAAATTTAGTTGCTCCTGTGGAGAAAGCTGTATAGGCCGAACAACTAGACAGTTTAACAAGCGCATTAATGAGCATCTTCCTTCATGGTTCGGAAAAGGTCACATAAAATCTATAAGAAGTTCTATTTTGGCTCATTTGATTCATAGTGGTCACCGATTGGAAAAAAATAGTGCCTTCAAAGTTATTTACCGCATTCCATCAAGTCTTTCGAAGGGAATCAGAACTTAGCAGAAGAAACTACGGGAATGCGAGAGAACAATCCTAGTCTTTGTATACAAAAGAAGTTTGTTCTACCTTTGTTTCTCCCTTGGCCTAGGTGAATTCTATTCAAAACCCTCCCACCCTTTCTTATCTTCCATCTCCTTCGTACTTTTATGATATATTTATTTAAACTCTGATTATCGTTCCATTTCACCTTTTAAGATTTGACCTATTTGACAAAATACAGAGTCTTCTGAACATCTTGAGCTGCAATCTTCGAATGTTTGGCATTCGATTCGCTCCCTATGTCAAAAGTAAGATGATGTTAGAGGACTGGACTACACTGACTCCTAGTTTAGATATAGGGAATGAAGTTGTAGAGCACGTTGACCGCTTCACTTATTTGGGAAGTACCATCAGCCGGCGCCAACGGGTTGATCTTTGATGAAATCTCAGCACGGATACAGAGGGCTAGTTTCGCATATGCCTGCCAGTTTACACCGTCTCTGGCTTAGTAGACGTCATATTCGAGTGGCTGTCAAACAAAGCACATGTGTACTGCTCACCAGTCCGCTCCGTCCTCCTTTATAGCCAGCTGTGGGATCTAGCCATTGAGAGTGGAAGGCAATGAAGAGAAGGCTAGCTGTCTTTGACCATAGGTACCTGCGTTCTATCTCCCATGTGATGTGGTATAGTAGGGTGAGCGGTATTGAGGTTAGGCATCGGTTGAGTTCTAGGTAAGGAGGGGAAATCAATAGTTGAGGCTGTGAAGTTGCGTCGATTGAGATGGTTAGGAAATGTGTTACGTATGTCTAGTCATCGCCTTCCTCGACGGGCAATGTTAGCTGACATCGGGTCAGGCTGGAAAAGAGCTAACCAGTGGCGGTCAAACCAAAACATGTCACCAGTCAATGAAATCTACAACAGTTATTTTAAGCCAAGTAGGAAGGTGTAGACTGGCTTCCTGGTTGTGGTCCTCGGGACGGTAAAAACCAATAGTTGGAAACAATGGGTGACATGGCTCACAATCGTTCTCAGTGGCTGGCGCAGATGCATTCACTCCTTGTGACTTATGATTTCAAATGAAACTATATTGTTCTTTGTTATTACTATTCCTTTGTCTCACTCCTCTGTTTACTGTCTCTATTGTGCTTTTCTTGTACGTTCTTCTCTTTCTTTGTGTGCTACAAGGAGGGAGTATGGCGAATTGAACTGCTGCACATCGGTGAATAGTTCTACGTCCAAAACAGGCAGATATGTTCCACTCGGAAAGCAAATAATGAATAAAAATAAGTTGCTTCCATGCTTCCAACCCCACCCTGAAAGTAAAAAAAAAAGAGATGAGAAGCTGAAATTGAATCATTCCTCAGTTTTCTTTGTAAATATTTTGAAAATAACCAAGAGTCTAGTTAGAGCGCAGGTACTTGACACTGGTATCAAACTTGTATGCTATAAAATTAAAAGAAATGGAAAAAAGAATAGAAATATTGAGAAGGAATTTCTTCGACAATGAAGTCACCCGCATGATTACTTATATGCAAGCGTTGAACAGACATTCTTCACTTACTTATTGATCATATCTTCACCCTCCGACAGATTCTAGAACATAGGCATTCCTACCGGCGTCCAACAGTCATTATATTTCTTGACCTAAAGGCGGCATTCGACTCTGTCGATCGAGAAGTTCTCTGGAGATGCTTGGCTGTAAAGGGAATTCCAAGAAAATATATTGCACTGATTAAGGCACTCTACTCGTACTCATACAGCCAGGTGAGGGCTTACGGCGAGCTGTCATCTGAACTGATGACGACCAGTGGTGTCCGTCAAGGATGCCCATTATCTCCTTTTCTATTCAACTTCATCATAGATGTGTTAATGGACTTAACCCTAGGTGACTTCAGCGACTCAGGGATTGACTTGCTACCGGGGAATAATCTCGTTGATTTGGAATATGCAGACGATATAGTCCTTCTAGGCGAAGACGCTGACGAAATGCAGAGTCTTCTAAACATCTTGAGCCGCAATCTACGAATGTTTGGCATGCGATTCGCTCCCGCCAAATGCAAGATGATGTTACAGGACTGGACTACATCGACGCCTAGTTTACAAATAGGAAGTGAAGTGGTAGAGCACGTTGACCGCTTCACTTATTTGGGAAGTACCATCAGCCAGTGCCAACGGGCTGATCTCTGACGAAATCTCAGCACGAATACAAGGGTCTCGTTTCGCATTTGTTAGTTTACGCCGACTCTGGCGTAGACGAGATGTTCGACTATCGACCAAAGGGCGGGTGTACTGTTCATCAGTCCGCTCCGTCCTTCTTTATGGCTGCAAGTGAGACCTGGCCACTGAGAGTGGAAGACATGAAAAGACTAGCTGTCTTTGATCATAGGTGCCTGCGCTCTATTTCCTGTGTAAAGTGGCATAATAAGGTGAGCAACATTGAGGTTAGGCGTAGAGTTCTAGGTAAACAGGGGAAATCAATCGACGAAGTCGTGAAGCTACAAAGACTGAGATGGTTAGGACATGTGTTACGTATGCCAAGCCATCGCCTCCCTCGACGAGCAATGTTAGCGGATATAGGGTCAGGCTGGAAAAAAGCTAGCGGCGGTCAAACAAAAACTTGGCCTTACCAGTCAATGAAATCCACAACAGTTGGTCTAAGCCACGTAGGAAGGTGTAGACTTCCAGGCTGGGGTCCTCGGGACGGTAAAAATCTATGGTTGGAAACAATTGGTGACATGGCTCAAAACCGTTCTCAGTGGCGCAGATGCATCCACTCCCTGTGACTTATGATCTTCAATGAAACTGTTTTGTATTTCTTTATTACTCCTTTGTCTCACACCTCTGCTCACTGTTTCTATTATGCTTTTCTTGTACTTTCTTCTCTTGCTTCGCGTGCTACACGGGATGTGGCGACTTGAACTTCCGCACATTTGTGCAAAGTTCTATGTCGAAAACAGACAGACTTATTGGGTTTGTGGAGTCATGAAGTAATCTAGATACAGCTTATGACCATAACACCATGTTGAGAAAGGGGGATTTTTAAATTACTAACCGATGTCGGATTTGTATGCATATTACGTAGATCCAACAAACTACACTGGCTGGGATAGATGTTCCTGCAGGTTTTAGCATGCCAGAAACATTGCTTGGATGAAGGTTAAACTAAAAGGAGTTATCATCACAGAATAAGTTTCAGGGTTTCAGGGAGAAGTCGTACAGCTAGTGGATATAAGATTAGCAAACATCTACGCTGCCCTCTTATACATCTCAACTTATCCTATGGCGGTCCATAATCGGTCGTCCATTCTTCATATAGACATATTTCAAACAGTTTAGTTCAATTCAATATTATTTCTTGACGAAAGATTTTTTGAATTTAGAATTTTTATTGAAATATTTGGATGATTCCAATATTAATTTATTTTCATTCGTTTTTAAAAAAAATATTTAGGTATATTTGAAGAGCATAAATTATTATTATCCTTTGAGTTGGCTATTCGTTTACAACAAGATGAGAAGTTAATACGACCTAAGGAATTATCATTTCTTATACGTGGTAATGTATCACTGGCAGAAACAGTTTATACACCACCATTTCAATGGATACCAGAAAGTGTTTGGAGGGATTTAGTCTATTTAACTGCATTTATACCTAAACGTTTTGGTAAACTGACCAAAGATATACGTAATTTGGGCAATGTTTGGCAAAAGGTTAGTTAAATTCTGAATTGGTATTCTGTTCTCATAGAATTATTATTATTATTTATTCCATAAGTTTCCAGGGGAATATGAAGCCTCCTCAGCTCACTCTAATTGTACACTGTTTTATGTCATCACCGCCTCCAAGCTTTTACTTCCATCTTATACAACTTTCTCCATGTAACATTTGGATCCACGTCCAGCTTGTCACTTCTTATTCGAATTCCAATCGATGGCTTGTCTGGTATGCCATATCATTTCAGGTCCTCGTCATTGTTTATGTCTAATCCATCCCCACTTCCATCGGCATATTTGTTGGGAAGTAGGTTGCTGACTAGTTCTCTGTTAGAGTTCCTTGTTAATTATCCCTTTTGACCGGCTATCTGATCTTCGTTATCGAGGCAGAGAAGGCGGGAAATCAAAATCAGAAGAAATGAACACCGTAGAGTATCTCTTTGACCACCGAGAAATCCAGGTGAACTAGAAAAAATTGAAAAATCATCAGCCATAGGTCGTCTACATGCTATGCTATATAAGCAGGCCGCAAAGTTGATTTTGACAATATTGAAATCATCATCCAAAAAAGCATTCCAGAAATCACAAAGAACGTCTAATATCAGAAGCACTTCATATAAAATGGAATCCAAATTTTCTGAATAGGAGTGATGGCCTAAAACAGAATTTGACCTGGTTACAACACTTCTCTTCCCTATGAAGTGACAAAATCAACACGAATGTGATAAGCAAGTTCACTACGTAACCACACACTACTTTTATAATTTTACACACTGATAAAATCCAACAATCTACAGTTGATTTTGTTATCTTTACCAACTGACCAACTTGATAACGAAAAATGACCCCATACTGACAAACGATGATCAAGTTAGCAAACTTTATTTTGATATCATAACAGACGTACTTTGTTATTTGGTTTAGTGATCTTCATTGCTGTTTTGACTTTCAATATGTCGCTTTCACTTGACTCAAGTCTATTTTCTCACCCCTTAACTCTTTGTTATACATATGCTGAGATTTTGTAAATTCCGATTTAATAATACTTTAAAACAATTAGTCCCTTTGATAAATTTGAATAAGGCATTAAGAAGACAAATTTCGCGAGATGATATCATTTCGTAGTTTCTTTACAACCGCTTTACAACTAACATGGTTAACAATGATAAAATAAAGTTCATGAAAATTACTCAGTTAAATAAAAACAAAAGTACATACTAATGACCAATCATATTAAGATAGGTCATGCAGTCCAGGGTAGGCGAAGGTTGAAGTCTATCGATTTTTGTACACACAGTTTAGGATGTATGTGATTAATCCAAAGTGCTTCCATCACCTTCAATAACCTTGAATTAGAGTTATGTGAAATAATTGTGAAACAGTCATTAATATTTATTTTGTGACCTGACATTAATAAGTGTTTTGCAATGGATGATGCTGGATTTCTACTAAGATTAATCGCGTTAGGATTTTCGATATGATTTACTAGCCATTTTGGAACATGTTCTTTTCGACGACATTGTAACATTCTGTTGGTTCTACCTATATAGGTGTCACCGCAGCTGCAGGTGAACTTGTAGATACAGTTTGAAGTAGAGTCCACAGAATTTCGTCCTTTAATCGTAGGTACAGGGATCGAAAATGTTCGGCAAGTGAGAAAAAGAGATGCGGCGTAGAATGTGCGTTTGATGGCTGATCGAAGTCTCTGAGTTGTCAACTGCATAATCTGGTCGCCCTTGAATGGTAGATTAATAAAGATAGCTTTCTTTGGTACAGAAGCTTTCTTTTCAAGATGTGGTCTATCCTTACCGTGACAATTGATGAAGTTTTCTGGATAACCATTGGCTAGTAAAACTGAATGTATATGTCGAAGCTCATCCATCAATGTGTCACTCGTACATATTTTTCGAGCCCTTGAGAACAAACATTTCACCAGGGAACGTTTATACTGGATAGGAACAAAACTGGTAAAATGTAGATATTGTCCACTCCACGTCTGTTTACGAAAAATAGAGCGCTGAATCGTTCCATCATTTCTCCTAGTCATAGTAATATCCAGGAAACCGAGTTTGTTATTGGATTCTAGTTCGGAGGTCACTCGAATATTTGGATGGATATGATTAAATAGGGTGATTAAGTTTTCAATAGATTTGCTATTATTACTAATAATAAGAGTATCATCTACATAACGTTTGTACAGCATAAATTCTCCAAGAGTACCTTGCATTTGTTTCTCTAATTTCGACATAAATATATCTGCTAACAGGGGCCCCAGAGGGCTACCCATTGCAACACCGTCGATTTGTTTGTATGCTTTTCCTTGGAATGTGAATCGAATATTTTCTGTACACATTAAGATGATGTCTTTGATGTACGTTACAGGAATAGGTAAGTTTATCCCGTTGCTTGTGATATAGTCGCAAATGAAATCAACAGTTTCATGAAGGGGAACATTGGTGAATAAAGATTCTATGTCAATTGAACACATAACCTTTTCCTTAATGTTCAAGGTGTCTAGCATTTCTGTAAGATCAAATGAACTTTTTATAGAATGATTTGATAATGATATCATCTCGCGAAATTTGTCTTCTTAATGCCTTAATAATACTTTGACAGAGTTATTAGCATTAAATAGTGAAACGTCAGTAAACATAACAATAGCGATCAAATGAACTGTAGTCAAGATTTGACGGAATAGTTCTAAAATATTCGGGCGCCGAGTGAGAAGTAGACATTTGTATAAAATGATATTTGTAAAATCTCACCGATATTGAAATGAGTAATTCCAACATTTCCAGTGTTCGGCAATCTGGTCTGAACTTCTTCAGGGAAATTAATCGAAATTAACATAACAGAGGTTTATATATAAAAATGAGGACATCTCTTGTTTTTAAACACTTTGTCCAATCATGAGACATAAAACAAGTGTTAACAAGTATAATAAACAAAATTGTACGAATTGTGATCAAAATTTGACCTCAGACTTACAAATATTGATCTACCTTTGTTAAACACTAATCTAGCCCTAAACACCATAATTTTGAAAATACGTATAATCTTAAAATTCTAGATACTAACAGTTTGAACAGACATGAAGGTGTGATGTTAGATGACGCATAGGAAATCCTGATTACTAAATAAGAATGGATATCAAATAAAGTATAATTATATTTCAATAGTTTACACACAATGATAAGTTTTGTTATTGGTAATATTTCGAGCAAAATTACTGCCTGTGTTCACACCACTGTATCACTAACTAATAATACTTAGTCAAAGTTCCCGACTGTCTATATCTACTTATGGAGACGTTAAGACATTGTTTTACAACTGTTTATCCTTGTCCGTTCCGACTGCCTGTATTTGAGACAATGCTCCCTAGCTAGATAAGTGAGTGAATGAAGTAACCTCTTTCAAATCCCTCCCGTTGTGATGGCGATTGATGCTGGATGTTGCTGTTGTTGGTTGGTTATTTTCATAACCTCCGTCTTGTTCACCTATGTTCACCTGGAAGTCTGTCTTCACCATCTGCTTCTTCGACCAGTTTGTCGGTTTTCGCTTGTAAGTCTTCGATTTTGTGTCACATCAAACATAAATCATCCACACGTGAAATCTAGGTCTTCTAGGTTCTTCACGTCGGTCGGTCCAGGATATTCCTGTCTTCTCGTTTGCCACAGTCTGACGCATAATCCAGTCCACCACAATTAGGAATATCATTGGTGATAGATAATAAACACCGTTGTCTGACTCCTTTGTTCACTCCGAGCGCCTCGCTGAGTTTTCCGGTGTGGATCATTTGACATATGTCGTTGTCGTACAGCTGTTGAATAAGGTTGATGAATACTTGGGGTACGCCGTAGTACTGGAGTAGTTTCCAAATTACTTCACGATCAACGCCATCGAAGGCCTTCTCAAAGTCTATAAAGTTGAGGTAGAGGTTTGATTGCCATTCCATACTTTGTTCTGTGATGTTGATGCGTAGAGTTGCAATTTGGCCAGAACATGATTTGCCTTTCCTGAATCCAGCTTGTTCAGGTAGGAGTTCTGTCTCCAGTGCGTCCTTTATTCTCTCCAGGATGATGCGACTCAGGATTTTACTTGGCGTCGATAGGAGCATGACTCCTCGCCAGTTCTTGCAGAGTGAGGCGTAAGTCGCCCTTCTTTGGTAGTTTCACGAGTTAACCTTTTCTCCAGTCAGTAGGCACCTTTCCCTCCTTCCGAACCTTTTGCAATAATGGAGTCAGCATATCTGCTGTCGTCTCTGGGTCCGCTTTCAGTGCTTCAGGGGGTATTCCATTTGGTCCAGCTGCCTTTCCAGCTTTCGGAAGCTTGATTGCATACAAGACTTCAGCTCTCATTGGAGGGTCGGTGTCAACTTGCAGTTGTGTACATGCTGTTGTTGGTATTTCTGGACGGGTTGCAGGTGATGGTCGGTTCAAGAGTCCTTTGAAATGATCCGCCCATTGTTTAATCTGTTTTTCTTCCTTGGTAATGGGCTTCCCTTGGCTGTCTTTTATAGGTTTCGCTTGTGTTGATCTCTTCCCGGATAGAGATTTGGTTATCTGATATAGTGTCCTCAGGTCCCTTTTTCCTGCCGCCTTTTCAGCTTCAGTAGCTAGATTGTCGTTGAATTGTCTTTTGTCCTTCCTAACACTTCTTTGCCCAATGCTTTATAAGTTGAGCTCATCGTCTCCTTCTCCTGCCCGTCCTTGCATTGAATCATTTTCTCTTTCACCATTCTCCTCTCTTCTATTAATTTCCAAGTGTCCGTTGAGAGCCATTCCTTGTCTTGTCTCTTCTTTCTTCCTAGAACCGTTGAACACGTTTCGTTGAGAATCACCTTCAGAGACTTCCAATATTCTTCCACGCATGATTCTTCAGTGCTGTCGCGTAGTGTTTCCTGCTTTACTCTGACAGTTGCAGTGAAGGTGTCTTTTGTGGTTGTGTCCTTCAGTAATTGAGTGTTGAACTTGCATTGTGGCCTATCCCCAGCTATCCTCGAGGCTTTTAGTTTCACCTTGAAAGTCCCTTCTACTAGATAGTGGTCTGAACCCACATCTGCTCCTCTCCTTGACCTTATGTCCAGTAGACTCCGTTTCCACTTTCTTGAGATTGAGATGAAGTCTATTTGATTCTTGGTGTTTCCATCTGGTGAAATCCATGTCGTCTTGTATATATCCTTGTGTTTGAACACACTACCGCCAATCACCAAATCATTGAAGGCGCAGAAGTCTGAGAAGAGCTCACCATTGTCGTTCATTTCACCGAGGGCCTGACGACCCATGGTGAGTTCTCTTCCTGTGTTGTCTCGTCCCAGCTTCGCATTCATGTCGCCCATCAGGATTTTGATATCGCCATTTGGGACGTTGTCCATTACAACTGTTTATCCGCACACATACACACTGTGTTTAAAGTGTTTAACAAAGGTAGATCAATATTTGTAAGTCTGAGGTCAAATTTTGATCACAACTCGTACAATTTTGTTTATTATACTTGTTAATACTTGTTTTATGTCTCATGATTGGACAAGGTTTTTAAAAACAAGAGATGTCCCCATTTTATATATAAACCTCTGTTATGTTAATTTCGATTAATTTCCCTGAAGAAGTTCAGACCAGATTGCCGAACACTGGAAATGTTGGAATTACTCATTTCAATATCGGTGAGATTTTACAAATATCATTTTATACAAATGTCTACTTCTCACTCGGCGCCCGAATATTTTAGAACTATTCCGTCAAATCTTGACTACACGTTCAAGATTGTTGCATTTTCTGAAATGAATTTTGCACTCAGTACTACTTATAACTTGTTATACTACTGTCAGCAGTGGTATTGATTTCATTCACAACACATCCCTATTTACAGGAATAACTACTACGACTAGGATCTGATTAAGTAATTATTTGACTAACCTGCTTGGGTCAATGATTCGTTTATATAAATCAATTTTCCATTTAGTAAATTAAATATTCCCATAATTTATTCAGAACAAAATATTTAGAGCGAACAGTGGTTTTCAATAAATTCTTCTTCAGGCTCTACAATTATAAATCCATTAATGTAAGCATATAATAGCCAGTAAAGGCGAATTGGAATCATATCAGAAAGTGTATTGTGGAACAAGTATAAGATGGGATGAAACAATAATCATATATTTTTTCAATGTGCATGGTCAATAACAACATGGGACAAAATGAGATGAAATAATTTAATTTAATGATGTGTGTATATACATAAATATAGTTAACAGAAAATACAGGTTTCAAGAGTGAGTGTAATCAGGGTGTGTGAGACAATATGAAAATAAACCAACGAATGGGGTGGTCTAGACATAAGTTCAAGGTTGAAGATAGCGACAATAAGAATGACTGTAAAATAATAACGATGATATGGTGTAAAATTACAAGTACTATTGGTGAATGATTGTCAAATAATAATAATGAACATAATGAAGCGGAATGAACAGGATTTTGTAAATACGATTGCAAGTTAGAAAAGCACTATTTAAACCTAAGGTAATAAAATCATAAGAAAGGTCATGAAATCATAAAAGTCGAAAATGAACGATTGTCAATGAAACAGAGGAATAGAAGAAGGAAAAGAAAAGAAAATTGTGAGGGAATTTATAGTGTTAATGGAGGATTTGTTGGCTTTATTGTAGGCCAAGGTAAACATAGAGGTTGAACATACTTCTTCTGTATGCAGAGGGATGGTCTTCTGGTATTAATTGCAACCGCTTCAGCTACTGATAGGAGACGTAGTCGAGCTCCTCTACATAAATTACTAGGAACGCGTTAAATAACTGAGAACGCTTGGTCAGGTTTTATCGGGTGTCCAGTATCTACCAAGTGGGCTAGGACTGCACTATTTATACCTTTGGTTACTCCTTTACTCAACCATACAGGTACATGCTCTCGTGCGCGCAAGGATAAAGCCCTCTGAGTACGGCCAATGTAACTAGCTCCACATTAACAGTTGAATTCGTAGATGCACATTGATGAGGCCATCTTTGGTAATTTATCCTTTACTTGTTGTGTGAGTACTGGTTTAGCTGAGGAGTTTAGTACCAGTTTAGCTGCGGGAAATGTTCTATCTATTGCTCTATTGAGTCGACACTTTAGAATGTCAGCTGCAATTTCCCCTTTGTAACTTAACTTAAGATACAAAGGTTTCTTGTCTACGGTATCCACCTTTACCCTGTCTATAGGTATTGACATACACTTTTTTAGGAAGCTCTGTGGATATCCATTTTCCTGCAGTGTGAGTTTTAGTTTATGCATTTGTTCCTTAATGCATTCCTCTGAGCATATTCGTTGTATTCTGTAGCTAAGACACTTAACTAAGTTTCTTTTATGCTGAATCGGTGTGAAACTATGGAAATGGGTGTACTGACCCGTCCAAGTTTTCTTTCTAAATAATTTCCTTTGTAGATATCCGTCTGTCTTCATGGTAAGTAGGACGTCTAGGAAAGGTAAACTGTTATCGTCTTCTTCTTCACATGTAAACTGAATAGTTGGGTGAACACTATTAACGGTATTCAGAAGCTCTTGTTTATTAAGATTTCTATTACAAACGATAAAGGTATCATCTACGTATCGACAATATTAGTCAAGCCCTTTAATTGTGTCTTTGAGTGGACCATTTTCAAGCTTTATCAGGAAAATATCCGCTAGCAAAGGGCCCAAAGGTGATCCCATGGCTACCCCATCAACTTGTCTATAAAAACCATTATTGAACATAAACTGAACATTCATTCCATTTGTATGAACATTTATAAAGCGTGTCTGAATGGTCTATGAACTCGTCTTGTAACTGTTAGGTGCTAGGTTTCTACTGTTGAGGAGTATAAACTAGGACTAGAGAACTGTCCAGTACTGTCTGGTTTTCCAACTTGTGATCAAACCTATATTAAATAAAAAGGCCCGTTTTGACTTTCTGGAGAATTACTAGAATAATGTGATGATGTTCTCACAAAGATTCCAATATAACATTGATTGATTAAACTGTCACAGCATTACAAACTGCGCTATTGGCATGGTCATACTGTCTGTTTCTCAGGGTTGGTGTTTATTTTCCTACATATACAACTGACTGAAGCGCGTTTTACACATCACCCCATATTTTCAAGATTATGGTGTTAAAAATATGGGGCAGTGGAATTCAAGCGCTATATGGTAATTGTTTCAGTTATGTGGGATGTATTTCAGTCACAAGGGGCACAGATGAGGACATCAAAAGCGTTCTAGGATCGGTAAAGCAAAACTCACACAGTCTGAAACAAGCCAATGCTTTATGTAGTTCAGAGACCTGGTTTGCGCGTCATCAAATGCATTTCGAACAGGTTATTTCAGACTTTTACCATCAGGTGCCTTCACTCCACATGGAATATTCAATAAGAATAAGTCAAAAATAAATCTGGCAGCGCGGTGAATCAACCAACAACCTATCACCAAACGATTAGGCATAATAAAAATGGAGGTAGATCTAACACACGTTGAAGAGACAGTCGAGAAACTCAAACGGTAGATGACGATTTGAGCATCAGAAGATGACATGAAAGAGATCATGTGAGGAGGAATCGGGGGCTAATGAGCAATTGTGAATTCAGCTCAAAAAAGACTTCAGAGTGAAATATAGATGTGCTACAGGAGACCTGTGCTGCACTCGGAATCCAAAGAAATAACAGTAATAATATAGGATATAATAAAAAAATATATATAATTTGTCTTTAGCGATTACTGTCTTTAAAACAGATACTAATTTATTTCATTATTCTCTTATATCAATCAAGTGGTATGAAGCCAACAATCCAGAATCATTAACATTCCCTGGTCGTTATGCTAATATAAGTCCATTCTTAAAACTTTGCCTTATTCGATGTTGGCGTATGGATCGTATCCCATCAGCTGTAACAAATTATGTTGTCCAGGTAATCGGGAAACAGTATATTACACCACCAATCACTAATTTAGCTGATGTGTTAGCTTCAACTTCACCAACTATACCAGTTGTTTTAATAGTTCAGCCTGGATCGGATCCACAAAGTCAATTGTCACAGCTGGCACATTCATT
Source organism: Trichobilharzia regenti (assembly GCA_944472135.2). Classification (NCBI taxonomy): domain Eukaryota; kingdom Metazoa; phylum Platyhelminthes; class Trematoda; order Strigeidida; family Schistosomatidae; genus Trichobilharzia; species Trichobilharzia regenti. The sequence continues at coordinate 184,568,897 of OX235262.1, forward strand.
AGAATTCAGTGCATCTCGTATTAAATATCTTTCAATGGGTCAAGGACAAGAGCCGGTAAGTGGAGTTATTATATTCAGGCATGGTTTACGTTAGTTCAAAATGGGGAAGTTTTCGTTAAAAACGTCGTACTATTAAATATACGTTCAATTATTTACAAAATTAAAACTAAATGCACACACATATATACTACTGATTGAATGAAATAAGTAGTTCAAAACTGTTTACGTCAAACATAATCCTTTCTTGATTGCCATTTATGTTATCAAGCTGATCACATATTGTCATGGATCAATACCTTCGATACCCAGAAGAAATCGTAGTTATTTCTCACCTGAAAATTTGAAATTAGCAAATGACAAATTTGACTCTATGTATTACCTGTTCACTCTAACAGCTGGCCAGAACTTGGGTGGTTTGAAGGGATTAGATTCTCTGAGCTGAGTGTAAGCAGGTATTCTGTATTATTATTATTACTATTACTGTTTCCTTTAACTCCTAGAGGGACATAGGGCATCAACAGCACGTCTCCGTTGCGTTTGCTTTCTCACCAACGTTTTCACCTGCCTCAATGTTTGCCCACAGGCTTTTATCTCCACTCCACATGACCTCCTCCATGTCACACTCGATGTCAAGGAACTTAACCCTAAGTTCTTATGATCTCCGAAGACTCTCGAACCGATGATTACTATGAACGATTATCGACTTTAACTCCAAAACACAAGAATTTCTAATAAGTTGCATTGTTCGGCAATTAAAATCGAGATTTCGTACAAATTCTATAAACAAGTGTTTTCCAATGAATGTATAGTACTTTTATTCGTATTCTTTCGTCTTCTTCCAACTTGTACACGATTGAATCATTCACACCTTCGAGTTGCCCACCAACGGCGATCAAGGCTAATGAACCAACGTTGAATGTCCACATCCATTTATACTCGAAATGACGACCAACTAACATGGACCTTCCTATTCGGGATCCACTCGAGTGATGGCCTGCATTGCGGGTGATGTCACTCACTTGATGGTTTATTTTATCAGAGTATGGCCAATCCACCTCCATTTCTTCCTGCATATTTTTTGCACAGTCGGTTCCTGATGGGTTGGTTCACTCATTACCTGAGATTCCTCCCTTTTCCTGATGTTTTCTAGTCGGCAATCTGATCTTGAGTAGTACTGAGTGAAGACAGCTGTTGATGAGGGTGTATAATTTGTTCGAAGAGTCCTTCATGACATGGCGCGGCGTGGCGCCAAGTCTCTGATCCATGTAGTAGCACTGACTTTACATTGGAGTTGAAAGTCCACATCTCATTTTTCATGCCTAGTGCTGTTTACCTCCATACGGACTTGAGAGAAATGAAAGCTTGCCTTGCTCTATTGATACTCGCCTTGATGATGTCCTCATCAGTTCCGTCCGCATGTAGTTGAAACGATGCTTCCCAGGTATGTAGGTAGGTGAAGGAGGTTGGTTATTTCAGATTCCTCCCATTTATACCGGCTGGTTGTTGTCTGTTGTTGTTGCTGTTGCTGTGGATCTGGAATCTTTATCACCTACTTCTGTTTTATCTATGTTCACCTCAAGGAAGTCCTATCTTCTCTGGATGCTTCTCCTGCCAACTTGTTGCTTTTCACTTGCATATCTTCCAGTTTGTGGGAAATCAGATATGTATCATCGATGAAATCCAGATCCTCCAAGTTTTTTTTGTGGGTCCATATTATGCTTGTTTCATCGTTGCCCGCTGTCTATATACTCTGTGGATGAGTTCATTCCAAAATGAGCAAAACACCTGTCTGAATAAGGAAGCTTGGAGAAAATATCTTTTTGATGACTTCATTGTCAAAGGCTGTACAATCACATTTTTAAACATAAGCTTATATAGTTACGGTTATTATGCAATTGAACATAGAAAGGAAGGCGGATTCAAGGAGACAATGATTTTCAATTTAATATGATATTCAGCTTGCAGAGGAATCTAGAACTCATGTTTTGTCCTACTTAGGACTCGTCGGTTGGATGTATCTGCAACCTTAATGAGTGATAATGTTGCCATGGAGACTCAGACTCTGTGCTCATCGTTTCAAATATCAAATCCATTGCCACTTGGATATTGAATCATAAAAGCCACCATTTTGAGATGTAAGCCCATCAGACTGATGAGTCTTGAATAGAGAGAAACTCAAATCCTTCATTTCAGCGTTAACCAAATGAATTCTTTGTTATATTGTTATGCTTATAATTGTTCGTTTACAAATGAAGTTTAAGTGTTCATTTCATTCTTACAGTGTATTTTCTAAAAATATTATTTTTTAAAATTTAATTATCCCTTGATAGCATGCTCAAAGTCTTTTTGTACAATGTGCAGCACGTGGAAATTGGTTATTATTACAAAATTGTCATTTATTAGTAGGATTTATACCAACATTAGAAAAAATGATTGATGATTTAACGAAACCACATCCAGATTTTCGTGTATGGCTTACAACTGAAATGGTTTACGATTTTCCAATTGGAATATTACAAAGATCATTTAAAGTGAGTGAATTTTATTTACTTTCATTATATTACTTTTGTTTGACTATTTCAAGGTATAAATATAATTGAGTATTATTCCCATGGGTTTCTAGTGGAACTTAGGTCTTCAACATGTCATCTCCATTTCGTCTTGTTCTCTGCAGTCTTCTTCAGGTGAACTCACGATTGTTCATCAGCCCTCAGATCCTGCTCACACGATCTCCTCTATGCTATCGTCGTATACTCAACTCAGGGCTTGGCATGTGTTGTCTGTCACCCGATAGTCTGCGCGACGTGTGCCCGGACCATATTCCCTTTCTTCGGCATATTTTGTGAGCAATAGCTTCTTGGTTGGTTCGTTCCTTGTTGCTTATCCTTTCTGACCATTTAATTTTTCGTATGAAGCCAGAAAAGGTGGCAACTATTGATAAAAGTCAACAACTGTCTGTTGGAAATGTTTCTGGTGATGTTTTGGTGTCAAGTTTCTGAGCCACATAGAACTGAATTAGTATTGGCTTTGAAAATCGGAAATTTGTTGTTTATACTGAGGGAGGAAAATTTCCGAACTGATTTTAGAAGATGGTTGGTTATTTTCCCCATCTCCGTCTTCTCTATGTTAACTTGTTGTTCTCTCTTTGTTGCTTCTTCTGCCAGTTTGTTGGTTTCGTCTCTATGTTTCCAGGTTTGTGTGACGTCAGACATAGATCATCAGCGAAATCCAGATCTTTTATAGTCTTCTTATTAGTACAACATATTCCTTTCTTCTCGCCATCTACATATATTGTTCTATATAATCCAGTCCACATATGTGATCGATTCGATGTATTTCCCATAATCCCTTCAACTGATTAACAATCTAGTGTTGACTGATGACCAGTTTGAAGTAAATATTTGTTTTTTTTTGTAGTTGTAATAAGAAGCTGTGTGAAGTCAGCATATGCTCATCGATGTTTGTAATATATATATATATCAAAGTGTCTGTTCAAAGATAGGGAACAGTAACAACTGGATCTCAAATTAGTGGTTCAATTAAAGTTTGTTTACTGTAAGGCCATCAGGGTTTTGTGTCCTAGGTTGTAAGGAGTTGCAAAACAGGGTAGCAGCAATGAAGAAATTTTCTTTACTTCTTGATGAAGTCATCAACTGAGTTATGTGTGGTTGAGTATATATATATATATACTCAAGCATTAGAGGTTGGGCTCATCATCCGTGCATCCGATGTAAGTTAGTATAACAAGCTGATTATTGACAGCTATGGAAAAGACAGAGGTTGAACTTTTGGAATATATAGTGCTGGCTTGAATTTTAGCTAGCTAATGTTTCAGTTCCTTTCCAGAAGTTTTGTCGAATATTGTATATGATTTCGAAAGTCATCTTAGATGGGGGGCTAAGCATCCTCAGTTCACACGGTATGATGTTGTACAAATGGAGACACACCCTCATTCTTTATATACGAATGCACAGATTAATTGGTTCTGGAATATAAAGTATATAAACCACATAACAAGAACTCTAAATGTGAAATTTCGGATAAATGAATATAATTGTACACTCTCCTGTTCATAGGCTTAACTAAGCCTAACTTCATTCTGTTAGTCTCATGCGAGTCAAATGTATCTGATGATGGCCCCTTTGAAAATGCTATAACTATAATTTCTTTTTTATTTCATACCTTTGATTTCCTAGAGGAATTTCGTATTTCAAGCTAGGAAATTCCAGTAGCAGTGGTGTTACTTTATGCTCAGGCTTACTATCGGCTCTTAATCTCTGAAAGGTTAAGGAATGCATTGGTCAGACCTGCCTGACTGGCCAGCATTCTACTGTTGAGCCAGTGACGCATAATGTTATAATTATTAATGCTTACATCTTGAGTTATTTCTTTTAGTAATATATTTTTATTTAAGTCTAATATAATACCGAATATCAATTGAAGCTTCAGCTAGACGAATTCTCTCCGTACAAGTAAACAATAATAACTCCACTCTGATCTGAATAATAAGTTGTGATATTGGTAAACACGAAGTACTCTTAACGTACTTATCGCGTTTATCAATTTTCTTTAGTGCACAAAGTTTCTAGGAGCCTTAATTAAAATTATTAACTGTAATTATTGCAAGTGTACTAGCTAGAGTAGTTTGTTCGACTAAAGGGTGTGTGTACTGCTCACCAGTCCGCTCCGTCCTCCTTCATGGCCAGCTGTGAGACCTGGCTATTGAGAGTGGAAGACATGAAAACATTAACTGTCTTTGATCGTAGGTGCCTGCGTTCCATCTCCCGTGTGAAGTGGTAGGTGTAATAGGGTGAGCAATATTGAGGTCAGGCACCGGTCGAGTGCTAGGTAAGGAGGGGAAATCAATTGACGAGGTTGTGAACCTATGTCGTCTGAGATGGTTAGGACATGTGTTACGTATGCCTAGTCATCGCCTTCCTCGACGGGCAATGTTAGTTGACATAGGGTCAGGCTGGAAAAGAGCTAGTGGCGGTCAAACCAAAACATGGCTTCATCAGTCAATGAAATCCACAACATTTAGTTTAGACCAGTCACGTAGGGAGGTGTAGACTGGCTTCCTGGTTGGGATCCTCAGGACGGTAAACATCAATGACTGGAGACAATTAGTGATATGGCTCAAAATCTTTCTCAGTGCCTGGCGTAGACGCAACCATTCCTTGTGACTTCTAATACGCAATAAAGCTTTATTGTTCTTCGTTATTACTATTCCTTTGTCTCACATCTCTGTTTACTGCCTGTGTTGTGCATTTCTTCTACTTTTTTCTTTTGCTTTGTGTGCTACATGGAGTGTAGCAACTTGAACTGCTGCACATCGGTGCAACGTTCTGTGTTGAAAACAGACAGACAGTTCATTCACACTAAAGGTATTGCATAAACAACATAAGAAAATACTTGATGTTCAGCGTCAGCTATCTGTCTGTCTGTCTGTTTTCGACACAGAACTTTGCATCGATGTGCGCCAGTTCAAGTCGCCACACTCGATGTAGCACACAAAGCAACAGAAGAAAGTAGAGGAAATGCATAATAGAGACAGTAAACAGAGGAGTGAGACAAAGGAATAGTAATAACGAAGAACAATATAGTTTCACTGGAAATCATAAGTCACAAGGAGTGAATTCATCTGCGCCAGCCACTGAGAACGATTGTGAGCCATGTCACCAATTGTTCCCAGCCATTGGTTTTTACCGTCCTGAGGATCCCAACCAGGAAGCCAGTCTACACCTCCCTACGTGACTGGCCTAAACTAAATGTTGTGGATTTCATTGACTGATGAAGCCATGTTTTGGTTTGACCGCCACTAGCTCTTTTCCAGCCTGACCCTATGTCAACTGACATTGCCCGTCGAGGAAGGCGATGACTAGGCATACGTAACACATGTCCTAACCATCTCAGACGACATAGGTTCACAACCTCGTCAATTGATTTCCCCTCCTTACCTAGCACTCGACCGGTGCCTGACCTCAATATTGCTCACCCTATTACACCTACCACTTCACACGGGAGATGGAACGCAGGCACCTACGATCAAAGACAGTTAATGTTTTCATGTCTTCCACTCTCAATAGCCAGGTCTCACAGCTGGCCATGAAGGAGGACGGAGCGGACTGGTGAGCAGTACACCCGCTCTTTCATCGATAGTCAGCTATACACTAAACTGCATGAATTCAAGTTACCCGGATCCGTGAAAGTGCACATTAAGACAGAGAAAAAGAAGAAATGCATAAAGGCTATGAAAATAAACATGGAGAATAATGAATAACTAATAAGTCTCTGAGATTACGAAAATTAATAAAGATATCCAGTCATGTCATAAAGGGTCTCCCTCTATTGATTCCTAACATCCAGAGTATCCTAGACAGATTCCCTATATTTCAAAATCAATAGTCAAAGGCTTCATGGATCGTTGGGTATGTTTTAGTTTCACCACCCCTTACTTTCTTCTCACCTAATCCTGTTTCACTTAACATTACTCACCGAAAAAGTCAATGAATTATCAGAAGTAACACGTGCCTTAGCCATCTCAATCGACGTAACTTCATGTCACTGATTTCTGGTGTGGAGAACTGTTATAAAATGTTGCCTAGCGGTCAGCGTCGATGGTTCACCTCACTTGGTTGGTTGTAATCCTGACAAAGAGGAAAGGCTGAATGTGGGGCTAGAATCCCAATCCCGTTAACAAACATCATTGCTACTGAAACTTAAAAGCTGAAGCTTGAAGCCCTATGTTCCACTTGGAACCCAAAAGGAATTAAATAAAATTTTAAAAAATTCAGTTATTTATAAATATTATACTTACTCTTTACTCAATTATTTTCTCTCTAGGTTGTTATGCAACCACCGAGTGGATTAAAACAAAACTTGGCATCAGGTTTGGGTAAATTGTCGCATGAAGAATATGTCAATTGTCCACATCCAAATTATCGTGCATGTTTATATACTTTGGTATTTTTACACTCTATTTTACAAGAAAGACGTCGATATGGAAAATTGGGTTGGAATGTCAGTTATGATTTTTCTGATGCTGATTTTCTTGTTTCACTAAGAATTTTACAAATTTCTTTAACAAAATCATTTGAAACAAAAACAGACATTTCATGGGATACAATAAAATATTTAATTGGAGAAGTAAGCTTCAGTTTACTATCGACGTTTTCTTTCCTACCCCGAGAAATTTTTCTTCGGCAATGTTACTACTTATGAGTAGTTCTAATAACTTAATGTCAAACTCCTGAAATTAGTGTAATTCTTCTGGGTTCTGGTCCTAGCAGTACATCCTAATTTCACTCTATTCTTTGAAGTTATTTGCAGATGGCTCCACGACTACTCATAAGGTTTCATCATCACTTCAAATGATCTACCCGATATCACCCTCAGATCCACTCACAACTCACCGCTGACTTCTCATTCTGGTTCCATTAGAAGGCATATCACTGGATTTCAGTCAATAGTCCATCAGTCCATCTTCATTCCTTTCTATACATTTTTCGGGCGGTGTTTTACTACTTGTTTCGTTGTCAGCCAATCTTGGATACGAAGCTAAGGGGTTGGATATTGATAAAGTCTGCAGCAAGCCACGGTGTTCCGATTGGCTAGACCTTAAAGGGGCAGTGACTCAGCACTCTTGTTGAAGATCCTGACACTGTTCCTTTTCCTTTGGAATTCCGTACAAACATGAAAATCTGAGTGCTAATCTGATGCTCAAAGTGAGGATTGGGAAGGCGGGGAGAGTCTTCATTTCTTTCAAGTCTGTGTGAAGGTCAACAGAACTCAGAATGAAAAACAAGATCTGAATTTTCATCTCCAATGTGAAGTCAGTGCTATTGCATGGATCAGAGACTTGGCGGCGCGCTGCACCGCGTCACGCAGGGAACTTTGAACAAACTACACACCCTCATCAACAGCCGTCTTCGCTCAATACTACTCAAGATCAGATGGCCGGCCAGAAAAGATGAGCATCAGGGAGGGATCTCGGGTAATGAGTGAACCAATTCAGCAGGAACCAATTGTGCAACAAATATGCAGGAAGAAATGGGGGTGGATTGGTCATACTCTGATAAAATAAACCATCAAACAAGTTACATCACACACAGTGCAGGCCATCACTCGAGTGAAACCCGATCGGTGAGGTGCGTGCTAATTTGTCGTCAGTTCGAGTGTGACATGAAGCAGGTAATGTGAAGAGAAGAGATGAAAGCATGTAGGCAGACATAGAGCAGGATGAAAAGTTTGGTGGAGAAGCGAACGCAATGGGGAGGTGTTGCTGAAGACCTGTGTTCCTTTAGGAACTGATACTAACTAATGACAACAGGTTGGAGAAGTGATGACCAGTAGAATTCACCATGTCGGGGGTGAAGCGAGTGTCTGCTGACTGTAACTTATCACAATTAGGTAAATGGGCCAGTACTGTAACTTGAAGACCTTAGATTCAATCTTATTTGAAGTCTTTTGCGTACCCTGAAGAAGAGTCTGCAACTGAGACGAAACAGCTGTTAGTGATTCTCTTTTGTGACTAAATCTGCAGTAAGACTTATCAAATCCATAAATACCATGCATACGAAGTGGTCGCGCTATGTCGTGAACTGTTAGAAGTTAGAATTCAAGAACCATTGGAGCGGGTCCCAGTGGCTCAATGGTCTACGAGCTCGCCTTGTAACCAGAAGGTCCTGGGTTCGAACCCCTGTGGTGGGTGCGTACTGATGAAGAGTCCCAAACTAGGACGAAACAGCTGCTCAGTACTCCCAGGTTTTCCAATGTTTCTCTAACTGATGTCAGCTCATGGTGAAATCCTCCATACAATCAAGCAAAATCCCTACCAAACCAATACTTGAAAATCCATACAGTTAAATAGATGTGTTAATCATCTGGCTGGCAGCATAACTGAGCTAGTCTTTTACAGGATGGGAATACCCCTATTTACTTGCTGTATTCTTATCTTGATCTTAACTGCCTATTTTGTGTAGACTTAGAATTCTTGTTAATTCTTCCTAAAGTCTAAGCTAACAGTTTTCCTTACAACAGCTGTACAACAAAAGGTTATTATCAGAATAAAATTCAATAAATTTGATTATTACTCCTCATTCTTACTCATGGTCTTGAAAGCATCCTTTAAAATAATTTAGTGTTTACTTTTGAAATTAATTACTGACCAAATGTCGGCTGAAAAGAATGACAAAGGATTGAGTACGATGTAGATACGCTGCTGGAAGCTAAATGTTCCACTAAGAATATAATGTCCAAATTAATAATAGTAAAGGATCGACTAATAACGGCTTATTTTTTTGTAGTATTTTCTTCTTTAAAATTCCAGTGGAAAATTAAGGTTAGAAATGTGTTCACACAGTGAGACAAAACGTATTTCCATGTGACTTTTTACGTGAATAATTCTCTCCTTTCAGATTATAAAATTTTATATTACATTAAAAGGCCATTGGTGAAGCAGAATCTAAAAATTCAATAAGCCGAGCATACACATCACTGATATACTTTCGTATAGATGTCACGGTTACAACGATAAAGGTGAAAACAGGCGAATACATTAATAGACTCTAGTTACGAAAAGAAATTCACATCAATTATCAAGAAACTAACTGCTATCAGACAAGAGACTGAAAAACTGATATTCAAACTAAAAATATAGTATATACATATCTATTTTTCATTCGTTTATGTTCCCAAAGGTACATACGGCTTCAAGCTAGAGCCTTCAAGTTTCAGTAGCAGTTGTGTCGCGTAGCCTCATGCTCAATGTTCCCTCTTTACCAGTCTTATTACTGGCTTAGGGAGGAAAAGGAGTGAGTCGTTCTGGGGTGGAACTCTGGACCACACTTTGGTCGGCGAGCATTCTACCGCTGTGCCACAGACGCAGATATATATATATATATATATATATATATATATATATATATATATATATAGGACTTCACGTGAACATAGATAAAACAGAGATGATGAAGATTCCTAGCCAACATCAACAGCAACAACAACAACAGACAACAATCAGCATAAGTGGGAAGAACCTGAAAGAAACAACCTCCTTCACCTACCTGGGAAGCATCGTCTCAACTACAGGCGGAACTGACGAGGACATCAAAGCCAGAATCGGAAAAGCAAGACAAGCTTTCATTACTCTCAAATATGTGTACAGGAGGTCAACAGCACTCAGCATGAAAATCAGAATAAGATCCGGATTTTCAACTCCAATGTGAAGTCAGTGCTACTCACTATACGGATCAGAGACTTGGCGAGTCATAAAGAGCATCTCAAACAAACTTCAGACCTTCATTAACAGCTGTCCTCGCTCAATACTCAAGATCAGATGGCCAGAAAAGATCAGCAACAGGGATCTCTGGCAATGAGCGAATCAACACAGCAGGAACCGATTGTGAAACAAATAGGTAGGAAGAAATGGAGATGGATTGGCCATACGCTGAGGAAACCATCAAGTGACATCACTAGACAAGCCACTGCTCGAGTGGAACCCGAAAGGGAGGCGGCGAGTTGGTCGTCAGTGCGAGGGTGACTTGGAGGAGGTCATGCGAGGAGGAGATGAAAGCATGTGGACAGACCTGGAGCAGGGTGAAAAAGTTCTCAGAAAACCGAAGGCAATGGAGGTGCGCAGCTGAAGCCCTATGTTCCTCTAGGAACTAAAGGATACAATAATAATAATAATAAAAATAATATATATATATATACATTCAAAACATCCAAAAAGTTCAGTTTATTCGCTTTTACTAAATCCAAAATTATTCAAATTAAAAAGTTCAATAAATATTACAGGGAAAAGAATCTCTGTCTAGGAAAAGAATGAAGTCACTAACGAAATATCATTAACCATTGATAGAAAAAAGTGGATAATCAAACTGTCGGCAAGAACACTAAGCCCTGATGAAATAAAAAAAAAATTGCTTTAAAAATGACTAGATATCAGTGTAGCCTTTGAAAGCTTAAAACCCGAGGATGTCATTTCTAGTTTACATGTAGCATTGAACAAAATAGACAAAACAACTTCTGAGACAGCTAGAACACAAAGTGTATTGGCATTAAAACATTTAGAGAAAACGGGAAGGAATTTACCATTAAAAACTTTGAGGAGTGACAGAACATAGGGACTGTCAAATCAGACAAAGGCAATTCAACAGAAGTTATGAACAGATCAGATTATCGTGATTAGACATTAGATAGTAACTAGTGTCATGTGTCTTACCCTTTGTTTGATGCAAACTTAATCCTATGAGTCAACATTGTAATGTGGCCACCTATCTAGGTGGCTCACCAACATGGTACACTCTGAATTCCAGTTATTAGGTGGTTGGAAGTAATCGACAGTAAGCCTTGGACCTAGGTTTCATGCTTCTCCGCATTCAACAGCCAGTAAGCCGTATCTACAGTCTTGAAGCAACTCATGACACCTATGAGAGATTCAAAATTGTGTCACCCAGTGCTGTAGCCGCAGATGTTGCTACTGAATGCCAACAAACACGAAACCTAGTTGGCAGGCTCCAACCATCTAATAACAACAGTTCACAATGTATCGTGATGGCGAAACATCAAGAAGGCTTACCACATTGCAAACTTCACTGATAGAATTCAGTCTACACCAAGGAATGCAGTACAGAATGCAGTACACCGTATACAAAGGCCAATCCTCCTCTGCTGTGCTCACAGAAGCTGGTGTCCCCCAAGGTGCTGTACTCTCCCCACTTCTCTTTTCTTTCTTCCTACATGACCTACCGTCTTCAAATGACATTAACTTTGTCAAATATGCTGATGACCTAACTGTATCTTTGCCTGTCAAATGTCAAAGTGACTGCTCTAAACTAAATGGCTTCTTATCGGAAATTAGCCAATGGTCCAAGGAAAACGGTCTAACCTTAAACCCCTCCAAATGCCAAACAGTTAATTTCACCCTTAGGCATAAATCTGACCTAAACAAACTGGTTAGCACTCACGAGGTGTGCAACATAGATGGCAGTGAAATAGAAACCAAGTCGGAAATTAAATACCTAGGCGTCACTTTATCTTCTGATCTTTCCTGGTCGTCTCATATCTTGACGATTTCCAAGAAAATATACCGTCTTACCTTCTACATCAAGAAGTTAAGACATTCTGGTGTAACCCAACCCTTACTCTTACAATTTGTTAACTCCCGTATTCTGCCTATTATTCTCTATTGCTCCCCCTTAGTCTTTCCTGGGCTATTGAAGAAAGACTATACCTTATTACGTAGGATGTTAAAGGTTGTCAGCAGGGTAAGCAGTTTGCCACTTAGCCAGCTTGTTAATATTCTGGTGGACAGGCATATGGACTCATGTGAAAAATGGGCGAAATCCATTTTATCTGACTCACAACACCCTCTACATTCACAACTCTCCCCATGTATCTCTTCAGGGAAAACAAGAAGCCTATATAGGAAACTATATGCCCGCACTAGTAAGTACAAAAACTCATCCATACCCTACCTAGCCCGTGTTCTGTGCGATAAAGAATGCATCAGGCATGAAACCTTTAACTTATTAAATAGTCAGTAGAACCAATGGATCTCGTCTTTCCAACTCACATCATTTATAGGTACAACGTTTTCTCGCTCTTCATTCTGTATTTATTTTTGTTATGTGCTGTTTTGTTTCTCTCTTCCTTGCAAACTCTACTTAAAACATTCTTGTTCGTTCTTTCACACTCTGTATATCTCGACCATTTTGCTATCGCTTACGCCAGTAAATATGCTAGTAGTATCTACTTTTCTAACACCTTCAAACACTTTAATTTTGGCTTTGCTACCGACATACTAATATGTTGTTGAGATAACTTTAATCTATGTAGAACTTTATTTATTGTTAATGTAAAAACTGGATGCAATATTGTAGTAAAATGCTGAGAATTCCATTCTGTATCACAAGTACTGATTTGGAATAAAGCTTATGTTATGTTATGTTATGTTAAGGAAAGGAATAGACACATTACGCTGGTTACTTCCTAGCGTCTAATCAAAGTAACCTCACCTAGTTTACTAGCTGACTGCAGACCCGGGAAAAGTGGGAGTGTTTTCCATGGGGCTAGAGACCCTACCTCAAGACACTAATCAAAAACTACTACAGAAACCTCAATGCTCAAAAAAGTACTAAAAATACAAAAAATATGTAAAAAAACGAACTAATTTTTTGTTGGAATCAGAGGGGTGAAATGACCAAATGCCTAATAAGAGTACCCAATACGGTCCTACAGTAGGCCAATCACGAGCCCGACTACTTCAGTAGTAACGTCTCTGACTATACAACTCGATGATGGCGGTTCAAATTCTACACGGTACATAAGTTCCTTCAAGAATGCAGATACGCCTTGCCGATTGGTGAATATCAACAAGGATTCCTTTCATTTGGCTCAGGCCAACTAATAATAACAGATTAGTTTATATCAACATGGTCAATAAAAAAACAGAAACACGTCCATAAGAGAAGATTAAAATGAACCTGTAGACACGAATATAACGCTTGGAGGCTAAAACGTTATATATATATTTCTTCCTTTGTATTCAAACCACAATGAAGATGAAATAATTCATTTTTCACTGAAGTAATCACTGAAGATATTGTCCAGAGAGACAATGGAACCTTTATCATCAAGTTACTCAGCTCAAACAGCATAGCCACATCAGAACTATCCATCCGTGACCAGTAGGGTGCAGCAGGTTGGGTGTGAGGACAAATGCTCGCCGAAGATATTGGCTAGGGGTCGCACTATGTTGTGAATTGGCACAAGTTAGAATTCATGAACTGGCCATTGGATCGGGTCCCAGTGGCTCAATGGTATACGAGCTCGCCTTGTAACCAGAAGGTCCTGGGTTTGAACCCCCAAACTAGGATAAAACAGCTGTCCAGTACTCCCTGGCAGGTTTTCCAGTGGTTCTCTAACCAATGTCAACTCATAATGAAATCCTGTAACCAACCAACCAAATCCCTACAAACCAACACTTAAATAAAGATGTTTTCTTCTGTGTTATTCTTTAGGGTGGAATAACCTCTGTCAGTGTGATGGCACCATTTCTCCACACGTTACCAATGGTTCCGCTTCATTTATTTTCTTAGAGTTGTTGCTAAATTCATCATTGCAATTATTAATTAAATATCGTAGGCACTAAAGTACTTACGAATCAGCCTGCTGAACTGTTCTTATCTTATTTTTTTTTAAAATTTTATTTTTAGGTAATGTATGGTGGTAGGACAATTGACAACTTTGATCGACGTGTATTAACCACATATATGGATGAATATTTTGGTGATTTTCTGTTTGATGATTTTCAACCATTCCGATTTTATAAAAGCAGTAAATTAGAATATTTCATACCAGAGGAACCATCAGATTCAGCAAATTATAAAGAATTATATTTAGGTAGGTACTTTTTTTGTTGTTGTTGTTGTTTCACAATACTTTTCCAGTATGTTTCAACTAATAATCCTAGTAGCAACAGCAACAACAACAACAACAACAACAGACAACAATCAGCATAAGTGGGAAGAACCTGAAAGAAACAACCTCCTTCACCTACCTGGGAAGCATCGTCTCAACTACAGGCGGACAGACCTGATGAGGATATCAAAGCCAGAATCGGAAAAACAAGACAAGCTTTCATTACTCTCAAATCTGTGTACAGGAGGTCAACATCACTCAGCATCAAAAATAAGATCCGGATTTTCAACTCTAATGTGAAGTCAGTGCTACTATACGGATCAGAGACTTGGCCAGCGCGTCATAAAAAGCATCTCCAACAAACTTCAGACCTTCATTAACAGCTGTCTCCGCTCAATACTCAAGATCAGATGGCCAGAAAAGATCAGCAACTGGGATCTCTGGCAATGAGCGAACCGATCAGGAACCGATTGTGAAACAAATAGGCAGACAGGAATGGAGATGGATTGGTCATACGCTGAGGAAACCATCAAGTGACATCACTAGACACGCCATTCCTCGAGTGGAAGCCGAAAGGGAGGCGGCGAGTTGGTCGTCAGTGCGAGGGTGACTTGGAGGAGGTCATGCGAGGAGGAGATGAAAGCATGTGGACAGACCTGGAGCAGGGTGAAAAAGTTGTCAGAAAACCGAAGGCAATGGAGGTGCGCAGCTGAAGCCCTATGTTCCTCTAGGAACTAAAGGATACAATAATAATAATAATAATAACTTCATTTCGAACAGTAGTACTTTGAGACATTGTTGAATTCTCAGAATGTAGTACAACATCGGATCTGATTTCCTCTTTTTATTACATAGTAAGCTGACATCTATTAGAGAGCCATTGGAAAACATGGGAGTACTTGATAATTGTCTCGTCCCACTTTGGGACTCATCATCAGAGCACACCCACCAAGGTTCAAAGCCAGGAAATTCCGGTTACAAAGCGAGCTTGTAGACGATTAAGTCACTGGGACCTGCCTGATCCAATGGTGCATTAGTTCCAAATTCTGCAAATTGACGATATAGCAAGACTAATAGACACAGTGGTTAGGACTCTCGCCGACCATGAACATGGTCTGGGGTTCGAGCCCACGCCGATGCACACCTGATATCTATGGTCGGCCTGCGAATTTTGGGCTACCGATATCCACACTGAAAATTCCACACTTGTACCAAAAATACGGTGTGGAGTCAAGCTGTAATCAAAAATAAAATTAAAAAAAATAAAAAAAATTTCTTTGGGGGGGGCGAGTATTCGTCTCAAAAAATCTGATAAACTGCAGAAGAATGTCAAACTGGGACGAAATAGCAATCCAGTACTCCCAGGTTTTGCAGTGATTGTTTAACTGATGTCAGCTCATGGCTAAATCCTGTGATCAAACCAATAGTTGAGAATTACAAGACTTTTCTTTTAAATTTGCAGTAATTATAAGGGCAATTAAAATATGAATGTATATTTAAAATTATAAGCTAATAGAAATAATGACAATAGTATATTAATTTATGGTGGAAAGAATGAAAAGAGTCTTTTATTTTCTAGTTCACAGTTAGTAGTTTCATGTCCAAAACTTTTCCCTTTAAACAGAGTACCTACCAAATAGGATATCCTGAAGTTTTTAACTTTAGTTGTGCAAGTATAAAGCCTTTTAGAATTGCACTTGGTCCTACCTGATAAGATGCGAGAGAGAAGAGTTATGCATAAAGAGGGAGCTGATAGTTCGATAAGATGACTTTTGACAGTCAACGAAATTGGCTTTGAGGCGAATCACCCAATAAACCGACAGCTTTTTTCAGGTTCTTCGCTCAGTAACAAAGTCACTTTCTTTTCCAGGTAGCTCAGGAAATATTATAGCAGTGCACTAAAGAAGAATAGGTGAAGCACAAGAGTTAACAAACTGTTAGATTACAGGCTGAGCGATACCCGATTGTTTTAAACTTCACTATACAGAAGGTTAGACGAAATATTTTTCTAGAAATTAACAAGATTTGGGACGGTTATGAAAGATGAGAAAACGATTATAATAAAGTTAGTTTCGGTAGCAATGGTCTCTATGATAGGAGAGTCATGCGAATGAACCACTTCGTTTACGGCTAAATTATTGTTATTATTGTTTCCTTTAGTTCTTAGAGGAACATAGAGGATTAGCCGAACGTCTCCACTGCGTTCGCTTCTCCATCATCCTTTTCACCCCGTTCCACGTCTGTCTACATGCTTTTATCACCTCTTCACATCACTTCCTTCATGTCACACACGAACTGACGACTAATTCGCCGCTTCCTATTCGGGTTCCACTTGAGAGAGAGAGACTATCGTGTGATGTCACTCACTCGATGGTTTGTTTTCTCAGAGTATGGCCAATCCACCTGCATATCTGTTGCACAATCGGCTCCTTC
Source organism: Trichobilharzia regenti (assembly GCA_944472135.2). NCBI lineage: Eukaryota > Metazoa > Platyhelminthes > Trematoda > Strigeidida > Schistosomatidae > Trichobilharzia > Trichobilharzia regenti. Next base: position 184,585,754 of record OX235262.1, read on the forward strand.
TGGGTTGAGCGAAGACAGCTGTTAATGAAGGCGTGTAGTTCGTTTGAGGTGCTCTTGATGATGCTTTGCGTCGTTGATCCATGCAGTAGCATTGACTTCACAGCCGTTTACGACTAAAGGTGAAGTTAATCATTTGATATTTGGAAGGATTTAGTCCGTGACCATTTAGTATACGGCACTGGTAAACTTTCAATAAAAATCTTTTCACTGTGTAATAATCTGATTGGAAATTATTAGACCATGAAACGGTCAGATGATCAATATACGTAACAATATTGGTTTCATCAGAACAAGTAAGGCAAGTCATATAAGATGAAGGGAAATAGCGATAAAGAAAGAACAGAGCCTTCAGCGACACCCGTCTTAGGAAGCAAAGTGACTTTGCTTTATATACAGTATACTGCTTTATTCCAAATAATTAATAATCCAACCATCTATCAGTACAGCACCCAGTCTTTATCATATCATCAGTATATGAATCTTTTCTAATCAGTCTAATGTACATTATTACATAATGAATATGAAATTATTACAATATTTCAATAGAATATTTGAACAAAGAAAGAAGAAACATTGGCGCAGAATAATCTGGATCCATATTATTTCGTCGGTTCTCATCATCTGCGTACAACTTGAATTCTTTAATAAAATAAAAAAATGAACAATTTTTGCAAACTTTTATCCATTAGCAAGCATATTGACAGAGCGTCATAGTGAAATAAGGCGTTGCGATTTACAAGATGTGTTACGACATATATGTATATATATTATATATCTTGTTAAAGGGAAGTTTCTTGAAAAAAATTAATTAATAGTTGTGTTGTTGGGGTGGTAACAAAAGAAAATTAGTAACAGTTACGTAATTTGATAAGAGAAGATCAAAATTTCGGTGCACATGAGGCCAGATGAGAAGTTGATGATGTAATACAGTGATCAGAACTCAGAAGATCAAGAAAAACTATCTCTTAAAAGAGTCAAGCGAAAAATAAAGGGGGTGGGGTGGAGTGAAAAGATAAGTTAACGAAATTAGAAAACAAAAAGTTACTAAGATGTGAGTCACCATGGTAACTGAAGTCCAGTAACGGATTGTTTTTGGACACATAAGTCATCAGGCTTCAATTGTTTTATTGCTATAGCTTCACCAAACCTGAGAAGACTTGAGGTACTCTGTCTGTTAATTATTTTGAATGATTCCAGCACATCTACTCAGTGTCGTGTGTCATTTAGGTGTTTAGCGATTGAAGAGCTTAAACAATTCAGTCCCTTAAGCCGGAGGCTCCTTGGTACATGTTCTCAGAATCTGACGTAGGTCCTCCTCTCTGTTCTTCCAATGTAATTGCTCCCACAGATACATTTGAATTGGTAACATGTGAGGGGGTACTTGTCAATCTTTGAGTGCACCCGTGAGGAGATTAATCTGGGTAGAGAGACTAATAATGCTGCAGGATACATCCTAGACAGGGCCGCGCTTAATCTATTATTTACCATTCTCATAATGTCGTCAACCTTGTAGTCGAGCTTGATGAAAATAGGCTTTAATAGAATAAATGACAGTCTATTAATGCAAGTTACTTCTACTAGTTTCCAGCTGTTTCAACAGAAATGATTAAGCTAGCATTACCATTATATATTTATAACACTAAATTGTGATTAATTTGAACTGAAATTAACAAGATTGTATGGGCAGTTTTATTGAATAATAACAGTTGGCTCTAGATATCATTTCTTCCCACTCTTGCATTGCTCAGTGGGAGACTTCTTTGGAGAACAACTTCAGGAACTATATATCCCTTATCTAGTGACATATCACTCAGTCAGCCATGTGGATAAGTTCATTAATCAGTTTACCTTCTATTCTAAGAATTGTAAATAACTTAGGCGATCATGTTCCATTTATTACCTTTAATTTATAAAAAAAAGTGATTTTGATAGTAAGCGACTTTTGTCTGTTAACCAGCCCAACAAGATGTAACTGACTGACTTATAAGCATCCGACTTCAACTAGCTTGTAAATCGACTACGTACATGAAACAGACAGACTAGAAAATCGGAGTAAATTTCATCACTTTAATGGCTACTGATTTAAAGTAAAGATTTATCCTTTCGGTAACAGAAAAAAGTGTTTACTTTTGGTGGTTCATTAATTGAATACTCATCAGCCACACATCTCGTCCATCTTCGACTTCTGGCTAACACTTCCGGCCAAGCTTCACCTAGTTTAGTCGATTGTAATAGGCCAGGGAAAGAGAGAAACTTGAGAATATGGTTGGTGACCTAACTCCACAAAAATAACATTACCACTAACGAAGTTTTAAGGAAGCTTGAAGTTTTACTCTCCACTCGGAACACAAAGACTGAGAAAGAAATTGTAACAGTCATTTATTAAGGATGGAGAGGCTTAAATGATATGAACGAGACTATTTCTGATGGTCCATATTTGGAAGACTTATATGTATGCAACGGGTGAGGTAAGTATGCCACGTAGATCAATAACGAATATTTACCTTCAAATTTGTTTGCCTATCAAGTTATTGCTTGAGGTTATACTATTATTATTTTTTTTTGGATATTAGAATATGTTTCGCACTTACCTTCAAGTCAAAAACCAGAAGTATTAGGTTTACATTCAAATGCATCAATCGGTTATTCAGCTCAATACGCTAGAAGTTTATGGTTTAACTTACTTTTGCTAATACCTGAAACTGAAAATGTCGGTGGTGTGCCTTCTGTTAAGCGTCTGAATGCAGCGGCTACATTAGCAGGTTCAGAAAGTGAAGCTGAATATCGTGAATCTATTAGATCTGGTGCAACCGTTTCACATGCTTCAGCTAACTTGAATCTTGAAGGCAGTGAACATATGGATGCGAATTCAGGTGGAGCAACTGAAAATCCTCCTGATCAAGCCGTAGAAAATGAAACAGTTGAAGGAGCTGCTATTGCATCAGCAGCATCTTCAAGCAGTCGAAGCGATGAGGATGATGACGATGATGATGATGAAATTGAAGAGATTTCATTTAATGAACTCCAACAGGCTGTTAATCGACGCAATGCTTCAATTACCGCCTCAACTATACACTCTTCAATAACCATGTTTACAGAGGCTTCAACATCAGCAGTACCAATTACCTCTGGTCGTGATATTATGATAAGTCGTATGGCAGATAGTATACTAAATCGTTTGCCTAATTTATTTGATGTTGATGCCCTGAAACGGAAGTATATGGGAACTGAAATTTCACCGACAATAATAGTACTTATCCAGGAATTAGAAAGGTATGTAAAAAAAAATAATTTAATCACCAGACTCTAATGTTGAATTTCTCTACTTAGATTTAATTTAATTCTTGAAAAAATTAATACATCACTTAGTGAATTGAAAAATGCGCTAAGCGGTAAAGTTGGCATGTCACAAGAGCTAGATGATATTGCACGTTGTCTGGCTAACGGTATTCTACCGGACAGTTGGAGACGTCTTGTTCCACAAACAGAAAAATCTCTACCAAATTGGTTACAACATTTAATGCGAAGATCAGATCAGTATAAAAAATGGGTAAGTTGAATGCATTCACACTGTTTGTAGTTACTTTAGTTATTTTTTTTTATTATTTTCTCTGATAAAGTTCTGTTTAACAAAATTTCACAGGCCTAACTTCACTATTACATCAGTTATTCCTGTTACGTATCTGCTCAGTAGTTAGAGAACTTGTCTTGTAAACCAGGGGACTAGAGTTCATTTCTCCGTCTGAATGAGTTGGTGGTGCAGCTGTGGGGCTGTCACCAATAAAGAAGCATATGGTGTAAGGTACCACCCACGGCCGACTCACTCCTTAACCCCACTTAGCCGGTACTAGGTTTGGTTAATAGGAAAGGTTGAGTATTAAGCTGGTAATTTCATCCTGTGAAAACTAATCACCCCTATTATGGAAACTTCGGACCTCAAGCTTGAAGCTGTGTGTTACGCTGAGGATGCAAATGAATCAGGAAAATACGTTTCTGCAAGAAACATATTCACACTTATCGTATATGACTTTATTAATTCCTTGCGTTCCAAGTGGAAAAAAGGACTTCAAGCCTAAGCGTCTGAGTTTCAGTAACTACCGTATTGCTTTAATAAACGGCAAAAGATACTTGATTTTCTTAGCATTTCTTAAGCAATTTAATGGGTGTACGGTGACTAGCAGTGGAATCAAGGATATGCATTTTGTTCTGTTTGCGACTTGTCTATTTGATTGTATCTGCATTCCCCAGTGAGTGATGGTATTCCCATCGAGGCTAGAACACAGTGAGCATAATCTCAAACGCCACAACGTTATTCACCAGATCATTTGGGCCACGAGAGTCACTTCTTGTGCAACGGGTCATATTAATTATATCGTTGAATTTTTAGGTTTTCCTGTCGATTGATTGTAGTGAAGTGCTTGGTCTCAGGTTGACATGTCGGCTTCTTGCGCAGATGCTTCGACGATGTCTGGGAATGTAATCAGAAGTTATTTGGTGGATGGCGATTATGAGTGGTATCCAGGATGTGCATTTCGTCTTATTTGAGACTGGTCAGCTGGATGTACTTCAGCAATCTTCAAATAAAAAGTGAAAAAGTGTTTGCAAGCTTAGTCGTTAAGCACCTGATTGACAAGACGCATTTGGTTGAAATCAGTTAAGCCTTCGAAATAATCAACTTACAGAGAAAAAACACCTGGTTACTTCGCTTCTTAGAAGCCATCACTATCAAGAAAGATGACAACCTAATGTCTGTATTTAAAAAGATAGTGTGATTAATCTCACAGTGCCCTGATGACTGGGAGTCTCTGCTCTGTTTCTGTGTGTGAGAGTGGAAAAGCTTCTCCGTTTACCATGAAGTCGTGAATTTCGTATGTACTGAAACGATAACATTATCTGACAATTCCGATTCGTATATTTATGACTTAAAGCAATGTCTTTGAGGTTGTCGTTTTTCTAGTGTCTATCTATCTATCTAGACTTTTGTGTCTATCTTAGTTTGAGGGATAATTTGGAATGAACAATCAATTACACTGTTGTGTTCTAGAGAAGCATTCCAGCCAAGTTCAACGAACTTATTATTATTTTATCCTTTAGTTCCTAGAAGAACAAAGAACTTCAGACAAACGTCTCCATTGCCTTCGGTTCTCTGTCAACGTTTTCACCCCGCTCCAAGTCTGCCCCCCAAATGCTTTCATCTCCTCTTCACATGACCTCCTCCAAGTCACCCTCGCACTGACGACCAACTCGCCGCTTCCCTTTCGAATTCCACTTGAGCAATGGCTTGTCTAGTGATGTCCCTTGATGGTTTGTTTCCTCACAGTATGGCCAAGCCAATCCACCTCCATTTCTTCCTGCCTATTTGTTTCACATTCGGTTCCTAGTTGGTTCGCTGACTGTCAGAGATCCCTGTTGCTGATCTTTTCTGGCCGGCCATCTGACCTTGAGTATTGAGCAAAGACAGCTGTTAGTGAAGGTCTGTAGTTTGTTCGATGTGCTCTTTATGAAGCACTAACTCTCTGATCCATCCGTATAGTAGCACTGACTTCACATTGAAGTTAAACGAACTAATAACCCAGTATCCCTCGTCATAACATAAATGTTTTGTTGCGTCATAATATTTTTGATTGCCATTCACTAAGCTGAACTCATTAGTAGTCTTTTAATTTACTTTATTGTTGTTTGTTTGCACAATAACTTTATTTCTTCTTCTTACTACTTCTTTTCACTTCCATCCGCTTCTATCGAACTTTCCATCTTATTATGTATAGATGTGCTGTGATTGCCAGATTACTAAACATTTTGTTTTCATATATCTTCTTCCATACCTAGGCCCTTTGAGTTGAAATAATCTTCGAAGTATGCTATGTATTTTTGCATTTTTCAAATAACTTTTAAGGCTGTTAGCAGTTGATGAAAAACCGTTTATACTATCTTTGTTCCAACAATTAGTTGGTTATGCTATTGAAATAAAAAGCTAATGAGAATTGTTCAGCTCACACTTGAATATGCAGAAGTTACTGTAATCTACTATAAAAATGAAAGGGGTATACTAATTGACAAAATATATTGTGTACAGTTAATATTCGATAAGTTTCATTGTAGGACTTTGTACAGAGTATAGCAGTTCAAGTTACCACACTCCATGTAGCACATAAAACAGAGAAAAATAAGTTTAAGAGAATTATAATGAACAGAAATGTGCCATAGAAACAATAATTGAGTCGATAAATATGAAAAATTAATAGATCTAGCAGATTATAAAGACTGAATGGATCTGCGCAGCCAAGAACGGTTTCGGTTTATATTACAAGTAGTCTGAAGCCATTGATCCCTAGTATTTTGAAGATCGAAACCAGACAGTCTTCACCTCCTTATGTAACTCAAATCAACCGTCAACGTTTTCAAATGATGTATCCCCCGCCACTGACAGTCTTATTGACGGTATTCTGTGAATGATGGTTAGATCATCCATCTACAACAATTCACAGGATTAATAGGGAACAATTATTCAGCAAATCGAAGGAACCTGAGACTGACACTTTGTTAATTTACTTCGGAATATTTAAACATTTATCGGAATAGTAACGCTGGTGTTTTTAGTAATGTTCAGCACATACTACTTAACGGAATATAAGTAGTTGGAAAATATTTGTTATTGGAACATATCAGTAAACACTGGTTGACTGTTCAGTTCTTTAGCTCACTTCACTCTATTCTTTATGTTGAGAAGATTGTAGTTTGTGATTTGAATATTTTTAACCAACAGTAATTATTGGTAATCCACTGTTAATTATTTGATACTACCTGGACGGAATATAGCGCTTGAAAGACGTATTTCCATTTCACCTGGTCCAGTGTCATCATTTCCAGCTGTATGACTATCCCCAAGCTGCCGTTTCTTTTTCATGTAATCTCCCCCAAGTCGCCTTTCAACTCATTGACTCATTGTTTGCCAATTAAGACTACACTCGGGGTCTGCCTGGCGTGTGATGTAAAGATTGACTATTGTAGGCTTATGTTGCAATTAGTTGTATGATTCTCGCAGTAGAGTGAAACAAAACTTCGAAGAAAGTATTGATCTTTTACTGTCTAGTTGTACTAGTTGGTTAAGGTAATATTCATGTTGTCAATTTTTTTCATGCGCGCTTTCTTTTGCATTGTAATAGATAAATACCGGTAAAAGTGAACCAGCTGTGATGTGGTTATCCGGTCTACACTTACCTCAATCCTATATAACTGCTTTAATACAAAAAGCCTGTCGAAAATATGGTTGGGCTTTAGATAAATGTGCTATACAAACAACAGTGACTGATGTTGTCCCAGAAGAGGTTCACACAATACTAATGGCACCTGAAATTGGATGTTATGTTCACGGACTATATATTGAAGGTTCAGCATGGGATGTAAAGGTGAGAGAACATTTAATATTGTTGATTTCCACCTCATGACCCGTGTCGAGGAAATGTCTGGTAATAGCGCTACTCGAAGAGTTTGTTCCCTTGAGACATAGGCTTTTTGGCACATGTTCAGAAAATCGGAGGTGTGCCCTTCTTTCTGTTCTTCCAATGTAACTTCTCCCGCAGATACACGTAAATTTGTATACACAATTCGAGTTAACATGAGAAGGGTATCTGTCAACTTTGACTGCACCAAAGAGCATGTTATTCGATGGACGGGAATAAGCTGACCTGCAGGATAGGCTCTGGCTAGTGACGTTCTCTGAATTCTGTTGATCATCGCTGCAATGTTTTCAACTTTAAAATCTAGTTGAATGAACACAGGCTTCTTTTCAACTGTGAATTGTTTGGTATTTGAGCTTTCACATCTTCCATATTTGTTAATGAGCACTGTTTGAGCACTGTTGACTAATTGTGTAACTTCCGGTAAAAAATTTAATGTGCAATTTAAGCAATGTAGAGAGTAATTTGTGGAGTTTCAAGAGCTGGAATGCTTGTATCTACGTCTCTATCCTTTTACATAAAACCTTTTGGCTACCCAAAATAACTAGATAGTTTTGCGTCTGCTTAAGACTCTTCATCAATGAGCTATCAAGATTCTACCAGTGATCGAACCCAGGACCATCTATTTACAAAATGTGTTCGTTCCAAAGGCTGAATAGTCAACGAGCTTAACTCGTGACATGAAGTTCCTGACTTGGATCACTGACAGGGTCACGGATGCGCACTTCTGAAGCGTCCCAGGAAAAGATGAAACAGTTCTCCATTACTCATTGGTTTTCAGTTGCTGTCTAACTGAAATCATTTCGTGATCAAACCTGAAAATGATCGACTCTCTCCAGTCCAACACTTGCTAACGACTGCCAACTTCACAGCAAAGATAACCAAGGTGAGGAAAAGTATAGGAGGAACATAGAATTACCGGGGGAAAAAAACTATGTTAGAAATGCATAACATATTACGTAACGAGTAAATATATGCAGACCATTATGATAGGACCTCAGAGATATTATTTATAATGTTAAATGAGGAAGTATCGATATCTGCTAATTAACTATATTCAGAGATTTCACAGTTCCCCATGTGACTGATTATTCTGTGGATTAATTTCACGTGTTCTTATGACTGAGAATTATTTGACATCTTATTCCTAATTCAATCAAGTATACACTTTACAAAAGAACACAATTTAGAATAATACATGACTCTTCTAGCTAATATTTCTAGTTCTTATCAATTGTTGGCAAAAAAGTTGTTCATTCTCATGTGCAATACCACAACAGTGAAACCTCAGAGTTCACTGTTTATTCTAAAGAATATATATTTATATATTTGATTGGACACTAGTCAGTAACTACTTTATTGTGCGTGCGTGCGTGTGTCTAGTCCTCTGTTTGGTGTGGACTGAATTCTATCAATCAATTTGGCAATGTGGCCACCACACTAGATGGCTCGCCATTGCGGTTCATTGTGAACTGTCGTTACTAGATAGTTGAAAGCAATCTACAGGGAGCCATGGACCCAGTTTTCGTGCTAGTTGGCACTCATCAGTAAGGCATACCGGAAACCTTGAAGGAAATCATGTCCATCCTAGTGAGAGTCGAACCCGCAGCATCCAGTGCTGCAGATAAGACTAGACGCATTGCACTAGTTATTGATTAACGTCCAATCAGAAATATCCAATACAGTCAGTCTTACAGGAAGTCAGTCGTGAGTCTGAATAGCTAGCTCAGTGGTAACATCTCTGACTGCAGCACTCACTGAGTGACGTGGGTTCGAATCTAAGAAGGACGCAAATGAGTCCTTTCAAGGTTACAGATGCGCCTTGTTGACTGGTAAGTGTCTACTAGCACGAAGCTTAGTTGGAAGTCTTCCTGTGGCTGATTGCCTTAAACTATTTAACATCAATTGAGAGTTAGTCATCTAGCATGGTGGCCACATTGTAAACTTGACTGACAGAATTCAGTGTGTACTAAACAAAGAACTATACTCATGACACTAGTTATCAGCTAATATTCAATGAAAGTTCCCTATTCAATATTTCAATTCTAATTGAATATTTCATTTGCTTTTTATACTCTCATTCAAAAAACAATTAGAAAATGTGTCTAACACGACAGAAACCACGTGAATTATTACAAGAAATGCCCATCATCAAATTGACACCAGTTGAAAAGCATCGATTAAAATTAACTAACACTGTACAAGTACCAGTCTATGTGACAAGTCAACGACGCAATGCAATGGGTGAAGGATTTGTTATTGCATTAGATATTCCAGTGACAGAGCATTCATCATTTTGGATATTACAAGGAGTTGCAGTACTTTTGAATACAGATTAGATTTCAATAGTTGAAAAATGGTATTAACCAAATAATTAACATTGATGATATACAGAGTATGACCAGTGTATTCTATTCTATGTTTATTATGTACAATTCATAGTGTGCGCGAATCTTTACCTATTCACTATCACTACATACAAAATGCATATTTAAATGTAAAAATATAGGCTGTAGCATAGTAAGGAAGTATTGTTTTCTTTTGTGATAATGGTATAGCAGGTGTTGGTTTTCAGGGTATTGATTTGTAGCTAACCAAGGAGTAATGATTTGAGACTCTCTATAGGTACTTAACCACCATGGTTCGAGTCGAAAACCATCGGTCAAACTCATAGATGATTCAGCCACTGAGATCCAATCCAATAACCAACCCATGAATTTCAACTTCTGCCGATTTGCAATATATGTAGCGCAAGATCCAGTCAATGTTATAGGCAACTGAATGTCCTTGTACCACCAGACGTAATGGACTCTGTTGGTAACAACTTCTCAGTGGAACTACAGGTAAATTTCCACAAAGAGCTAATCGCCAGTGAGTATTAGGTTATTTATCACTTGTTCCTGAAGAAACTCAAGCTAGGACGAAATGGCTGTCAAGCACTCTGTGAATTTCCAATGGTTCTCTAAATTGTGTATCAGTAATCTCTATAGTCTATTAAAAACAAATAATTTAATTTAAATTCTTTTAAAATTAAGGTAAGGATTAACACAGGTGTAACGGTAGAAGATAAGAGTATTGGTAATGGGCCTTTATTAAGGAAAAACATCATGTTTACTCATCCTAACCTACATTAAAGGTCAGCTAGGTCAGAGGAGAATAAACTGTCCTGATTGGCTAGCGATTGGCACAAGGTTAAACAATGAGATTGAAATTTGCCCATCATCTTGAATTAGAGCCAGACTTGAGGAATAAACACTTCTGCCTATGCAGCTATTGCTTTGAAATGTTGATTTCCATTTTGGCCATTTCCTATTGATTTCGTTTAAATACTACTTATAAATTTTATCAGTAGTAGACGCCACTCAGGAAACAGAAAAGAAAAAGTAATAAGAACTCTTGGCTTATAAGATTACATAACGACTCAAAAAATCCCAGTTCATAAGACTGAAATTAGCTTAGTCAGCTGAAATCACTAACGTGGATGATAATGAAACCAACGTCATCAAAATAAAAGTGCTCTTGTTACCAAGGTAGTGAGAGATTTATCACACTCGTTTTCTGTATGAATAAGTTTGGATAGAAATATTTGAATTCAGTCGCTTCAGAAAATAGTAATAAATTTAATTTCCATTACACATTTAATATTTTAAACAATTTGGAGACTTCAATAAAATGTCTTCTCAATGGTTATGAACATTGGACGTTTGATTATTGGCTTTGGTAGCCATTGGCGGGCAATTTGATGGCGCGAGTGACTCGATTGTGTATAAGTAAGAAGAAGACGAAAGTATATGAAGAAAAGTGCAATATATTCTTTTTTAAAAACATTTGTTTATAGACTTGGTACAGAAGATCGATTTTAACAATCCATTGTGTTTTGAAATTAAAGTTGATATTTGTGCTTAATGGTTGTCGATTCGGAGCGTCTTCGGAAATAATAGGATCTTAGAATTAAGTTTCTTGACACGTCTTGTATCCGTGATAAGTTTGCTAATTGTCAATTTTGAGTATCTACTTCCCTTTAGGTAAAAAGTTCTTAGAATTTATTCAGAAAATCAGATAAAAGTTCTTTCTGTCCCTCCGATGTACTTGTTACCATGAGTGCATTTTAGTTTTGTAGATGCAATTGAGGATGATGTTAGTAGAGAATTTAGCCAGTTTAAAGTGACTTATTGAGCATATGGTCGGGTATGATGATACAGGTTTAGCCCCACAGAGACTTCTCATGGTTCGCTTAATATAAAGTCAACAGTTATAGTAGTAATCAAAGCAAGGATCGGGAAAGCAAGACAAGCTTTCATTACTCTCAAGTCTGTGTGGAGACCAACAGCACTCAGTATGAAAAATAAGATCCGGATTTTCAACTCCAATGTCAATTCAGTCAGTGCTACTCACTATACGGATCAGAGACTTGCACTGCGCGTCATAAAGAGCATCTCCAACAAACTGCAGACCTTGACCAACAGCTGCCTTCGCTGAATACTTAAGATCAGATGGTCAGAAAAGATCAGCATCAGCGATCTCTGGCAATGAGCGAACAAACCAGGAACCGATCGTGCAACAAATGTCGAGGAAGAAATGGAGATGGATTGGCCATACTCAGAGGAAACCATCAAGTGACATCACTAGACAAGCCACCGCTCGAGTGGAACTCGAAAGGGAAGCGGCGAGTTGGTCATCAGTACGAGGGTGACTTGAAGGAGGTCATGTGAAGAGAAGATGAAAGCATGTGGGCAAACGTGGAGCCAGGTGAAGACATTGGTGGAGAAGCAAACGCAATGCAGATGCGCGGCTGAAGCTCTATGTTCCTGTAGGAATTAAAGGAAATAGTAATAAGAATATAGTAATAATAATGATTAACAAGTCACTTGTGATGTCTTTAAAAAAAACGTCGCAAGAAACCTCGTTCATGGAAATCAAGGTGCACTGGGTAAATATTTTATTATGAATTAGAATTATTCACTAGCATATTCTCCATAATTCTAACAGGGATAGAAACTAAGGCGTTTAGTTTACAATGAGGTAGATTGGAATCAATTAGCTAATGAATTTCAGCCTCGTTTGGTTCCAGTTGTATCGCTACTTTTGTGGGCGAACATTCGCATTTACGACTGACAAGATATGAACCAGGGATTCTTTCATTTAGTACAGTTCACCGTATTTATTATTCCTAATGATCATAATTTACCCATAATGTTTAAAAAACATGCCGAAATGTTGTGTTCCAATAATTTACTAATTAAGACTTAATGTCGACTTTGAAATGAGCTGAAGTGAATTTTTCAGCGTAGAATTTTGCATAAAAGATCACTCACTGAATATATGTGTAAAACCTGGGCACTGTGGTAGTAAGTAATTCCATATTAGTTTGTTTATTAGATGTATCACACAGTGAAACAGTATTATTTATTATTTACTGGATAACGTTTCATATCAATTGATATGATTATGAACAATAAATTTTGTTCGAAACGTCATCCAGTAAATAATACTGTTTCACTGTGTGATACATCATCTAATAAACAAACTAATATGGACTCACTCACTGAAGTTACTGCACTTTGCAAAGATATGCATAAAGCTGGCGAAAAGGAATGCAATGAAACAATGTTGAATTAAAGTATAATATAGACAATAATTAAATGAAGAATAAGAGCGATCCAATGAATCTTGAAGAACAGAAAGGGTGAATGAATCTATAATACTGAGAACAATTTTGAGCCATTTCTTCAATATTCTCCAGCTGGGTTTTGGTTGTTTCATTGCCAGTGTTCCTTATTGCTTATCGTTCATAGTCAGCCATCAGGTTTCCACTGTTAGGAAAAGGCAGCTAGTTGTCGATAAAAGTATGAAGCCTGTTCCAAATACTTTTGGTGACATATGCCAAGTCTCTCAACTATATGGTCCGTCTTATCGTTCCTATCCTGCCTTTAATATCCTTCATCCTTTCTGCCTGTAGTGGAAACGGTATTGTCTAGAAAGGTAATTGGTGTGTTATTTATGAATGACGAACTACACTCTAAAGTTGTGAATCAGTGCCACAGCGGTAGAATGCTTGCCACCCACGCATGTGGTCCGGGGTTCGATCCCCGTCTGACGCACTCCTTTGCCTCGCTTAGAAGATAATAAGACTAGTAAAGTGAGAAGGTTGAGCATGAAGCTAGCAGTTGCTTCCCGTAAAAATAAAAACCATTACTACCGAAACTTCAAGGCTCTAGCTTGAAGCACTATGTTCCACTGAAACGTAAAGTAAATAGAAAAATACAATCTAAATTAATAAAGGGATGAAGTACAAATAAGAGTCACGTGTGCAAAGTTTTTGTATATTAAAATCATATACGCAAGCTTGTAGTGATCTTAAAGTAATTCTCAATTCTGAGCACATAAATGCTGAAAAATAGCCCTGGATGTTAGATTGACAGGATCGGCACTGAAGAATAACATTCAGTGTTGAAATAATGAAGTCAGTGATGAATTAAAGTTTAAAGTGTGGAAAAAGGGCTTGAAAGAAATGCTTGTGTGTGCTAGAATTAAGTGGACACTGCAGGGATCATAATGATCAGTGTGGAATTGAAGCTTACACTACTAAAATGATACTAATAAGAGCTAAAAGATGTTGAATCAATGTGAATAATGCAGAAATATAGCACAGTGTTATCATCATGTGGATAATCATACCAATTCAACATCTCTTCAGAATTTGCTTACCATAGATAAAAAAGATATTCTTTTCAAGTATTGGTTTTGTAGGGATTTTGTTTGATTGCATGGAGGATTTAATCATGAGCTGACATCAGTTAGAGAACCACTGGAAAACCTGGGAGTACTGGACAGCTGTTTCGTCCTAGTTTGGGACTCTTCAGCAGTACGCACCCACCGGGATTCGAAACCAGGACCTTCTGGTTACAAGGGGAGCTCGTATACCATTAAGCCAATGGGACCCGATCCAATGGTCCTTGAATTCTAACTTCTGCCAGTTCACGACATAGCGCGACCACTTCGCAATGTCTTCTTCGATGAGTTACTGCCTCATCTTCAACCTGCTGTACCCTACTGATCACGGCTTCCCACTAGAACCCCAGGTTAACTGCCTGAATAGGGCCGGTCACTAGTGAGCATCAGATTAATTTTCAAGTATTGGTTTTGTAGGGATTTTGTTTGATTGCATGGAGGATTTAATCATGAGCTGACATCAGTTAGAGAACCACTGGAAAACCTATGTCGCTATGTCGTGAACTGGCAGAAGTTAGAATTCATGGACTGGCCATTGGATCGGGTCCCAGTGGCTTAATGGTTTACGAGCTCGCCTTGTAGCCAGTAGGTCTTGTGTTCTAATCTCAGTGGGTGCGTACTGCTGAAGAGTCCCAAACTAGGACGAAACAGCTGTCCAGTACTCCCAGGTTTTCCAGTGGTTCTCTAACTGATGTCAGCTCATGATTAAATCCTCCATGCAATCAAAAAAGATATTCGTTTAAGATTTGATAGCATGATTTCTGCACTCGTCACGTATCTCGACAGTACCGTTTCAGCTACAGTCGACGTGGATGAGGTTGTCAAAGACGGAATCACAAAAGCGAGACAAACCTTCGTTAGCCTGAAGTCTGCTGTGTATATCATAAGGAAAAAGAAGTGGATCATTAACGCTAATGTCAAATTAGTTATTCTTTGTTGTTCAGAGAATTGTCGAGCTTGTCGGAAAGGCTTCAGGCTTTCATCAACAGCTACCTTTGCTCCATACTAAAGATCAGATGGCCAATCAAGAAGTCAAGAATTCTGAAAAAATATGCCGAAAAAAATAGAGATGGATCAGCGCTAAAGTGAAATTCGAACAATTCGAGGTCATATTGGGAGGATATGAAGGCTTATTGCCAGTTGTGAAGAACCACACAGAGCGAAGTAAAATCTCAATGTACCACTGAAACCACACATTCTACTCGGAAAACAAGGGAATAATAATAATTAGATGGTTGGAGGCAGTCGTAGGAAAATCTTGGTCCTAAGTTTCGTGATAGTTGGCACTCACCTGTCAGTAAGACGTATCTGCAGCCTTGAAGGAACTCATGTCCATCCTCCTGAGATTCGAACCCGCGTCACTCACTAAGTGCTGTAGTCAGAGACGCTACCATTGATCTAGCTATTCGGACTTGCGATTGACCTCCTGTGACACTGACTGTATTGGATATTTCTGATTGGACACTAGTCATTAACTAGTGCAATGCGTCTAGTCATATCTGCAGTACTAGGTGTCTGTCTGTTTTCAACATAGAACGTTGCACCGATATGCAGCAGTTCAAGTCGCTACACTCCATGTAGAACACTAAGTCAGAGAAGAAAGTAAAAAGAAATGCAAGATAGAGACAGTAGACAGAGATATGAAACAAAAGGAATAGTAATAACGAAGAAAAATATAGTTTTATTGGGTATTATAAGTCACAAGCAGTGGATGCATCTGCGCCAACCAGTGAGAACGATGAGTTTGAGCCGTATCACCGATTGTCTCCAGCTATTGGTTTTTGCCGTCCGAGGACCCCAGCCAGGAAGTCTACACCTCCCTACATGACTGGCTTAAACTAAATGTTGTGGATTTCATTGACTGATGAAGCCATGTTTTGGTTTGACCATCACTAGCTAGCTGTTTTTCAGCCTGACCCTATGTCAGTTAACATTGTTCGTCGGGGAGGGCAATGACTAGGCATACGTAACACATGTCCTAACCATCTCAGTCGATGTGGCTTCACAGCCTTCTCGATTGATTTCCCCTCCTTACCGAGCACTCGACGTCTAACCTCAATATTGCTTACCCTATTATACCATTTCACACGGGTGATAGAACGCAGACACCTATGGTCAAAGACAGCTGATCTTTTCATGTCTTCCACTCTCAATGGCCAGATCCCACAGCTGGCTATAAAGGAGGACGGAGCGGACTGGTGAGCAGTACACACGCCCTTTGTACGACAGCCAGCCAGCTGGATATTACGTCTACTAAGCCAGAGACGGTGTAAACTGGCAAGCATATGCGAAACTAGCCATCCCTATCCTTGCTAAGATTTCGTCAGAGGTCAACCCGTTGGGACTGGTTGATGCAACTTCCCAAATAAGTGAAGCGGTCAACGTGCTCTACCACTTCATTTCCTATATTTAAACTAGGAGCCAGTGTAGTCCAGTCCTCTAACACCATCCTACACTCGACAGAGGGAGAGAATCGCACGCCAACACATTCGTAGATTACAGCTGAAGGTGTTCGGAAGACTGTGTATTTTGTCAGCCTCTTCACCTAGGAGAGAGGACTGTATCATCTGTATATTCTAAGTCAACGAGACTATTATTCCCTGGTAACAAGTCAATCCCTAAGTCACTGGAGTCAGTTAGGGTTAAGTCCATTAGTACAATATCTATGATGAAATTGAATAGACACCATTAATTGTCACCACTTCAGATGACAACTTGCCGTAAGCTCTCATCTGGCTGGGTGCATGAGTTCGAGTAGATTGCCTTGACCAGTGAGTGCAATGTATTCTCTTGGCATCGCACTGGGTATCGCGGGTCCGAATCTCAGAAGGACGGAGTTACTGATATGCCTTACTGATGAGTGCCAACCAGCATGAAACCAAGTTGGAAGGCTTTCTCTGACCGACTACCTCCAATCATCTAATAACGACAATTCTCAGTGCACCGTGATGGCAAGCCATCTAGTATGATGGCCACATTGCTAACTAACTTGACTGACAATAGAATTCAGTCCACACGAAGGAAAGGGCTGGGCCCACACACACACACACACAAACTACAGTAGTTACTGACTAGTGCATAGTCAGAATAATAATAATAATTTTCACATTATGTTAAGCCTGAGTAGTTAGTTGATCAATTACTTACAATGCATAAAAGTACAATATGTGTTTACAAATAATTAAATAAATAAACTTGAAATTCCTTTCAAATTATAATCATAATTGTAATACTAATACTTTCTACACTGAAATTAATCTTATACATGTATCGTTTTTTTTGTTTTGTTTAAATTTGTCATGAACTTTATTAATCGAAAATGACCCAGTTAAACAAAATTTGAATAGAATAATAAATTTATGTAAGTCAGGAGCAGTAGTATTAGTGTCTTAATTTACAGGGAAGATGAGAATTAAAAAAAAAATATTTTTAGTTTTGTTTATTTTCAAAAATAGTTTAAAATAAAATCTAAGCCGAAGTTTTAATTTTATTTCAACAAACCGTAATAATAGTAACAATAATAATAATAATAATAGTAAAATAACTTTATTTATTTTGTTAGTAAGATGACTAACTACTTAATTAAAGTAGTAGAAAAGATGGAAATAAAATATGGCGTAAATATTTATTCAGGTATCTCTAAAACACAAAATAATTGAGCAAAGAATATCCTTTTCGATAAAATCCTCCTCTGGCTCTACAATTATATCTATATTTTATGTTTATATATATAGAATATTTCGGAATAGTTGTCAATAACAATATTGGTGTTTTTTAAATAATATCGATTTGTAAAGTTAGATCACAATGGAATTACAGTTTACGAAAGATGTATATATAATAATAATATAACAACAAATAGAATATCAACTAAAATTACAGAAATTTCTACAAAAATTGAGTATCATTCGAACATAGATGGCCAAGGTAAAGACAATGTCTGAACTAGCTTCTTTTGGACACATAAGTCGGGCTTCTTAATATGGATCCCAACGGCCATAGCAATATTTAGTAAAGGAACTCCTAAGGAGAAGCCACCGGGATCCAATGGGTGTGTGCTGATGAAGAGTCCCAAATCAGGATGAAACAGCTGTGCAGTACTCCCTGCAGGTTTTCCATTGGTTCTCTAAACAATGTCAGCTCATGATGAAATCCTGAAACCAATCAAATCCTTACAAACCAACACTTGAATACCAATGAGATGCTCGCTAGCGACTTACCCTATTCAGGTAGGTGGTTATCCAGGGTCCTAGTGAGAAGTCGTGACCAGTAGGGTGTAGCAGGTCGGGTGTGAGGACAAATACTCGCCGAAGACATTGGTTAGCGGTCGCGCTATGTCGTGAATTGGCAGAAGTTAGAATTCATGGACTGGCCAATGGATCGGGTCCCAGTGGCTTAATGGTTTACGAGCTCGCCTTGTAGCCAGTAGGTCTTGGGTTCTAATCCCGGTGGGTGCGTACTGATGAAGAGTCCCAAACTAGGATAAAACAGCTGTGCAGCACTCCCTGCAGGTTTTCCAATGGTTCTCTAAACAATGTCAGCTCATGATGATATCCTGAAACCAATCAAATTCCTACAAACCAACACTTGAACTAAAGATTAGTTGGTTGATATGCGGTAAATGACTTTGAAACCATCGTTGACATCAATCTTGTGTTCTGTATCCACGAGATGAAATAGAATAGTTCAATGCATGGACTTTGTTTGTCTTTTACTTAACCATGCAGGGTGATGTTCGGAAATCCGACAAGAAACACGCCTGATTGTACGACCTGTATAACCGACTTGCTCCACAGGAGCCAGTCCACGGATGACAAATTTTTGATTATGAAGAATGAGGATAAAACGAAGAACGTCCTGGATAAATTTAATGAGGTTCATTCTGCAATAAAGTTTGTTATTGTGTGCGTCGGTGGCGCAGCGGTTAGGATGCTCGCCAACCATGCACATGGTCCGGGGTTCGACTCTCGGCCGGCGCACTCCTTTACCTCACACAGCCAGAAGTAAAGCTGGTGAAGAGGAAAGGTTGGGCATGGGACTAGCAACCCAATCCTGTAAATATTAAACACTGCTACAGAAACTTCAAGTCACTAGCTTGAAGCCTTATATTCCACTGGGAACGTGAAGGAAAAAAAAATGAGAAAGAAAAAGACTCTAGTATTTCATTTTTAGACATCCTAATACCGGAAAAGATGATGACACAATAAGAAGTGTATATAGAAAACCTACATCAACTGATTGTTAGTATGTAACAACAGAAGACAAGGGCCAGGCAACAGATCGTTTTATTATGAAAATCAACACGTATTTATACATCTTTCAACTACATTATTATAGACAAGCGCGGTCATCTGATTGGTTGTTTAGGTAGACAAACGCAGGCTTCTGATTGGTTGTTTCGGGATTCCTTGACAAATAGAGTTCTCTCTGCGAATCATATTCTGCCACGTTAACTTTGCTGTGATTGGTTGTTGACTCAGGCTTGTTCATATTTTCTCACGGCCCATATTAGTGACCTAGACCTTAACGTAGATTAGTGCCAACCAATCGGCTAGCAGCCTGCTCTCACCACACTCGTCCCCCCGTCAAATACGTGCGACTGAAGTCGGCTTGATCTACTTGGTGCAGGCGTCATCGTTGGCTTGTCTCGCTGTATCCATTTCTGGAGCTCGCTGACGTTCACGCGCCTCTTATTGTTCGCCATTGCGACTGTGTCTGCGTAACCCCATCTCGAAGTGACCATATATGGTCCTTCCCACTTTGGAAACTGTTTGCCTGACCCTGTCGAACATTCGTCCATACTTCGGCCCACACCTTCATATGCTGCTTTCGCCCGACCTCCCAGCAGCGTCTCAAGTAGCAGCTCCATCGCTGACAGATCTTGAACGCCACTCAACTGCGCAGAAGCCTTGAAGTCCTGCCCGAAGATCCATATGTCTCCATCAAAAACTGCAGGGTATAGGCTTTTCATTTGTCGGTAGGCAGCGACACCAAATGTAACAACAGAAGACAAGGGCCAGGCAACAGATCGTTTTATTATGAAAATCAACACGTATTTATACATCTTTCAACTACATTATTATAGACAAGCGCAGTCATCTGATTGGTTGTTTAGGTAGACAAACGCAGGCTTCTGATTGGTTGTTTCGGGATTCCTTGACAAATAGAGTTCTCTCTGCGAATCATATTCTGCCACGTTAACTTTGCTGTGATTGGTTGTTGACTCAGGCTTGTTCATATTTTCTCACGGCCCATATTAGTGACCTAGACCTTAACGTAGATTAGTGCCAACCAATCGGCTAGCAGCCTGCTCTCACCACAAGTATACTCATATTGAAATACAAATACAATCCGATAAAGTGCTTGGTTCATAGAGCAAGAACAATCTGCTATGGATGAATGTCTTGATGAGAAACTTAATAATGTTTTAACGGTTGCTGAGTGAAAACGGTTATCCAGAAAAGTTTATTGATAAGAATATGAATCTAAAATCAAAGCAGCCCAAGTTACCAACAGTTCCAAAAATGGCCTTATTCTTACAAATGCAGTTCCTTGGGGACAACATCACCGAGATACTAATAAAACGCCTAGGAAATGGGGTAAAAAGAGCATTTCGTGCTGCTGCTGCTGCTGCTGAATTGCACTGTGTCTTCAGAACCACCCCTATTTTGCGTTCGTGAGTAAAAGAGAAACTGCCTAATTTCGTCTCTTCAATGTGTATCGGTAAGAGGATTAAGTGTAAAAATTCAATAATACTTTAATTGGGTAGGATATATTTTATGTAATAAGAAAAGTGTCAGGTTTGAATCTACTAACTTACTGAGAGACAGCAAGTAAACGACCCATTTTTATTAATATATATATAGATAATTAAGACGTTGGTCTACGAGCTCGCCGTGGCACTAGAAGATCCTGGGTTCAAACCTCAGTGGGATGCGTAATGATGAAGAGTGCCAGACTAGGAAGAAACAGCTGTCCAACACACTCCTTTCAGATTTTCCAATGATCCTCTAACCGATGTCACTTTGACAAACCTAAGTATATATGACCTCAATCTAATTTTACAAGTGAAATCAACTTTGTGACTCATCTCTATGATTTACTTTACAACAAACGGCGTTCAGTATTTGTTTCCAGGAGATAATTGAATCAGGGGATTTTATTTGTCCTTGCAACCACTTAGGGATGAAGGCTGTCTGTGATTGCTCTGATTGCTCGTAATTTTTACACCTCAATCTGTATATTTTGAAAGTGACAAGTTTGATGCTAGTTGTTCTCTTATTTTAAATATTCACTGGTAGCATCATTTCTGTCAGTGTGAAGGGATAAAAGTTAAATCTCCTGTTCTCTATCTATAGCTGATGAGAGTGATTGATATGTCAGTTGTTTTGTGGTCAACCTGATGGAAACACAGGTTGACACTATTTGATATTTTAATTCAATAATATGCTGATGGTGTGTCTATTACTCCTTTGCTGGGACTATCTACAGCACTCTAAAAGTAGTGGTGTAAAATTGAGACGAATCGAAATTCTGATCTCCTTGGTATGATCAAAATCATTCTCAATAGAACAGACCAGTATATTATTGTTTCTCCCCTAACTCTGAGCACATTGTAGCTCTTTTGAATTTATTTTTTCTATCTTTTCCCTACTTTTGTGTGCTATTATAGAGTGTGCAGCCTTTACTTCTGCATTTCTGTGTTAAGATTTATGTCGAAACTCAGACAGACAGTTACTCTTGGCGTCAGTAATTTAAAGTATTTAGCTCTTAGTATTGCTGTTGATTTAATCTTAATCGTAATATTGTTGACCAAATATGAACAAAAATGATGATATGTATCCATATATATATATGGTGGTCTCTCTTTCTGTTGCTCTCTTAGTCTGTGACCATTTCACTTTGATGAACCTGTCTCCTTTACCGATGTATATTCCCCTTATATCATATATAATATGTGTGTTTGTTTGACACGTCTGTTATATTTGCCAGGTATATATATGGATCGATATTCCATTATAATTAGCCAATCATGTTAAGACAGTCTATTGATTTGTTCATTTTGAATATTCGCTCACACACTTGTGTTCATACACTTGTTCGGACATTCATATATATTTTGCTCTCACACACTTGTGTGAGATTGATTCTCCTTGTGTTTGGAAAATAGAGAAGTATCATCGCAAACCTAGTGGTCTTCTGATTTCTGTCTTTCTTGCGTCAGGACTATTAAATTCTCGACCAGTACATAACAATAATTTGGCGACGAGTACATAATAAATGAACAAACAACTATAGCTGTAATTGAATGAAGAATTTTATATTGCAATAAACTTTCCCTTAATCAATGATAAAACCATTAGTGTTTTCTACCTCATTCAGAAGTCATTGTCGTGAAACATCCAACACTCATTCACACAAACGCATTTCATTTAGTACAAATATGCATGTTTCCATCATATAAACTATTTATAGAGTTTATTTCATTTTTTACAGTTCCATTTCAACACAGTTCATCACGATTCTCACTTCATATCATCGGCACAATTCATTCAATTGTCTAATGTACAATATGTTCACCAAACAAACTAGACAGTGAATTAATGCTACGTGAAAAATGCTTGAAAGAAAATGGTTACCCACAAAGTTTCATTCACAAATATCGCAAGAATGAACCCAAGAAGCTTGATACAGCTACAGTCAGTAAGAAGCTTATTTTCATCAAACTCTACTACAAGGGCGACAACATTATGAGAATGGTAAATAATAGATTAAGCGCAGCCCTGTCTAGGATGTATCCTGCTGCATTATTAGTCTCTCTACCCTTGAACAACCTTCTCACTGGTGGTGTGAAAGATTAACAAGTACCCCTCACATGTTACCTCCAACTGTGTATACCAATTCACATGTATCTGTGGGAGCAGTTACATTGGAAGAACAGAGAGGAGGGCCTACGTCAGATTCTGAGAACTTGTACCAAGGAGCCTCCGGCTTAAGGGACTGAATTGTTTAAGCTCTTCAATCGCCAAACACCTGATCGACACAGGATACCGAGTAGATGTGCTGGAATCATTCAAAGTAATTAACAGACGAAGTACCCCAAGTCTTCTCAGGTTTGGTGAAGCTATAGCAGTAAAACAATTGAAGCCTGACTTATGTGTCCAAAAAGAATCCGTTGTTGCACTTCAGTTACTCTCTTCTTTGTAACTTTTTGTTGTCTAATTTTGTTAACTTATCTTTTCACTCCACCCACCCCCTTTATTTTTCGCTTGACTCTTTTAAGAGATAGTTTTTCTTGATCTTCTGAGTTCTGATCACTGCATCACATCATCAACTTCTCATCCGGCCTCATGTGCACCGAAATTTTGATCTTCTCTTATCAAATTACGTAACTATTACTAATTTTCTTTTGTTACCACCCCAATAACACAACTATTAATTAATTTTTTTCAAAAAACTTCTCCATAACAAGATATGTATATATGTCGTAACAATTTAGACCCACGGTAAATCGCAACGCCTTATTTTATTATGATGCTCTGACAGTATGCTTGCTAATGGACAACGGTTGTACACAGCTAGTTAGGACCAACGAAATAACATGGGCCCAGATTATTCTGTGCCAATGTTTCTTCTTTCTTTGTTCAAATTTATAAAAAGGAATCATTATGTGTAATGTAGATCCATTTCCCAAGATTGATGTAAGATCATTCAAGGTCAGAACTCTTCAATAAACCATTATTAAAGTATCACCTTTTAAGAACAGTTGTATGCCGAAATCTGTCCAAGAAGGTTTCATTCCCATTTAAATGATAGACTGCTCCAGGATTTAAATTGAATTCGAGTGTTTTTCACCAGAATTTTAAGTGACCTATAGTAAACTCTGATGAATTTAAGAGCTGTAAAATCACTAGTGGTAAGTATTCTCACCGGTCAGTACACAAGATAAAGGTATAAGAAGCAAAAATTCGTTGTTAAACGACGAAATATATGTCAGTGTCGCCCAAATATCCATCATAACTTTAAGCATAGAATTTGACCTTAAGTGTATTACCTTGCAGAGCTTTAAATGCCACTTACTTCTATTTCCCTTCAAATCATGTCCTACATCATTTAAGTAATCAAAAGAACACATCGCTGAATAGCTGGTGAAGTGGTGGGTGGTACAGAAATGGAAAACTGCTGTTTTCTGCCAGTCACGAATTACATAAGAAGAACACGGGGTTCCGCCAAATGATATTCACAGTCATCACGAACAATTTCAATCCGGATCTTTCCACAAACTGGTATTGATAAGAGAATCATTGAAAAGTAAGGGATGATGCGGAGTTTTTACGCTTCAGTTTGGAAATCTCAAGGTCCCATCAAATATTGGCTGAAGATGTTCAGGTCATGAAGCCATTCTACGGAGCATTAGGCTGGGACGCGGTGGACTATGGATTTTATATCCCTGTGGATTTGAGACATATTACCATCGTCAACTAATACCAACGATAAGCATTCGCTTCATATTAGGCACTTTGGGACTGACTGAGTACGACTTCACATGGCGGTGGTCATTAACAGAAGATAGATAATCTTAATGTTGACAGTCTGCCATGAGTTAGGCAATCAGTTTAAAATTAAAGTCACCTTCGCCATCAACACAAAAAAAACATGTGCAATGCATGCTACTGT
Organism: Trichobilharzia regenti; assembly: GCA_944472135.2. NCBI lineage: Eukaryota > Metazoa > Platyhelminthes > Trematoda > Strigeidida > Schistosomatidae > Trichobilharzia > Trichobilharzia regenti. The sequence goes on from OX235262.1 coordinate 184,610,623, forward strand.
GATACAAGTCATCCGTTCTTTATGAATTCCTGTAACATTTTCTGTTCCACTGAGTAGAAGGTAGATGAACATATATTCAGGTTAAATTCTCTAAAATTTTGAGGAGAAAGGATGGAGAGGGGGATGGCTGAAATCCGAAATCTGTATAATTCTCATGCTTGTAGATCTGATGTTAGAATTAGTTAATTCTGAAGTCAATGAGAGACGCTTTGATTATTCTAAAAATATCACTTTGAAAGTGCTGAATTTCCGGGTGGTGTTACATTGTCATTATTACTATTCGTCCGTTGCACTCCAGGTGGATTGTGAGGCTCCATCAGTATATCTCTATTGGACTACAGTAAAAGAGAGGCGGTATATGTCAGCCTCATGTTATATCAGTCAGAAGATGGATGATTACAGATTGAATTATAGTCATAGCATGAAATATATGCTAATGACACCCATATCCTTACCCTATATTATAATATTATTATTGTTTCCTAGAGGAACATAGGGCTTCGGCCACACGTTTGCAGTGGGTTCAGTTCCCTGTCAACATTTTCACCTGACTCCACGTCTGCCCACATGCTTTCATCTCCTCTTCACATGACCTCCTCCATGTCACACTCGCAGTGACGACCAACTCGCCGCTAACTAAAGTAATAAAAGCATCATCCTACCACAATTCCTAAACTTAACATTAAATAGTACTTAGGGTGTAAGTTAGCACTATGCAAACTTTGAAATACGATTCACTTCCGTATGGAACAGACTTATTAATACAAAACGAGACCTGTATTGTTTTAATGTTTGGAGGGATACATACATTCCAAAGACTTTCAAGGAGCATACGTAGAACATTTTCACTTGGGAGAAGTGTGTACAGAGAAAGCACATTCACAGGGCAGTACACACACTTCCTTAGTTACGTGCCCATTAAATATAAAAGGAATTTTGTCAAATGTCTCGCGAGCAGAGCAAGGAAGATATGTACGGAGGACCTCTTACAAAAGGAATTTGAATATATTCACGATTCCTTGACGGAGATGGGTTATCCGAGTAGTTTCATAAAGAAACATATGAAACCATCAGAGAAGAAACCTGTGACTCTGACTGCACATAAGAAACCTCTATTTATTAAGTTACAATTTAATGGGGACTTATCTAGTGAGATTCTATTCCAAAGACTTTCAAGGAGCATATGTAGAACATTTTACGCAGCACACCTATGTTTGTCATTCTCTAGCCGACGAATGATTGGGACGCAAACGAAGGATAAGCTTGATAGTTTTGCCACATCTATGTGTATTTATCAATTCAACTGCACCTGCGGTGACAGTTATATTGGGCGTACTACCAAAAAGCTTAGCCAACGTGTTAGTGAACATCTCCCATCGTGGTTTGGCAAAGGACAGACAAAAACAATCCGAAGCTCAATTCTGTCACATCTAATTGATAGCGGTCATGTAGTCGATAAAACGAAAGTAATTCATCGTATCCCTCCGAATCTTTCTAATAGACTTTGTATTCGTCTACTGCACACAGCTGAGGTGATAGGCATTCGAACTATTAAACCTAAACTATGCATTCAAAAGAAGTTCGTGCAGCCATTATCCCTCCCGTGGCCTAATAAGACATAACCAACGAAAGACTTCTACACCACCCTTTATTTATATTTCCAACCCCTTTCTTATCATCCCTTAATCTTATCTTATATTCATTATAAACGTGTTTCATTCCCTTCCCCTACAATCTAACATTACGTAATCGGTTCATTTGTTTTTACTAGCCTTTATCAACTACTTCCACCTGAACAATTGTTTGTTTAATCATACTGTTTTTCATTATTCGTGTTATCACAGATTGCTTCATTTTATCATCCTTATTATTGATAAGACCATTATTATTATTATTACTATTATTAATATTATCATTACCACTATTATGACTAACTGCACAATTTATATTCACCATCGTATTATCCTATAGACAAAACACCATGATTGGTTTATATTTGAATTTTTATTTGTAAACTTCTATATATTAGAGTTAAGCCTGATGAGATCTAATTGAAAACAATATTGTTCGCTTAAATGTGTTGTTCTAAATTTTACTATGGGATACATAAACACGGATATTTATTATACATCAGAATAAATACAGTGTAATTTTCCTAGTCTCTTGTTTCTGTGATTTAAGTTGAACTCAGTATATTGTTACCTAATTTATTAGTCACTCAGCATCTTACGCATCACTCATCTTCATTATGTAACTCCCTTACCATTGTATGCATACATTTACTTTGTTTAATCTTGAACTACCTGTTCTCCTATTGGTGAACCTTCTGTCAACTGACAACATTAAAAAATTCTTAAAACATGTTAAAACTTCTCTGTTCATAAACCTCATAATTTTTTTAGGCTGTAAGCGGCTGATGAGAAGCTAACAAAATAAATAATGATGGTACCACATTATCCTGCACAAACTGCCACTGTTGTTCTTGCTTTATTCAAATTCATCAACGGGAATAAATGCATGAAAATACATCAGAAAGTGAATGAGAAGGGGTGAAATCTCAACATCACCAGAATGCTCGGGAAAACGATCTATGCAAAGAAAAGTCTGTGGATAACTACCTTGAAATTTGTCTCAACAAAAATGCTGAGTTATTTTTTTATTTTTTTCCTTCACGTCCCCAGTGGAACATAGGGCCTCAAGCTAGAGGCTTCAAGTTTCTGTAGCAGTGTTTAATTTTACAGGATGGGGTCGCTAGCCTTATGCCCAACCTTCCTTCCTTACCAGCAATATTTCTGGCTTAGCGAGGTAAAGGAGTGCGTCTGTGACCAAGGATCGAACCCCGGACCATGTGCATAGTGGGAGAGTGTCTTAACCGCTGTGCCACCGACGCAGAAAATGCTGAATAATCTGAGATATTTAAATTCTCCACAATGTCGATGGTCAGGTATGAGTTAGCCATCTAACTTCAAATGAAAGTCGATCACACAATCCGAACAGGAATGCGAAAATATGTAAACATTTTCTCATGCACAGACAGACAAATAAATAAACAATCGAGGGGAAAGACAATAAAGTAAATAAATAAATAAATAGTTTGATGTTTACATGAAAAAAATAATACATGACTGACATTATGAACTTTTTTGGTAATTTAAAACACTGTGTAGAAAATACAAACATGCAAATTTCAAATTTGTAATGCGAAAAAAATATGCCGACGAGGATTAAACTAATAGGACTCATTTGCACACATACAAACTGCACACTTACTCAAGTCAACACAATTACAAATGAGGTGAGATCTGACAAATTCATAAAATTGATAAAAATCGTCTGGATGTCTAGGTCTGAGATGAAATTACCCGGAGTGTTATCGAGTAATTAATTAATTAATTTTATTTTATTATAGCTTGATTCCACACAGCATTTTTGAATCAACCATGACATTTTCAGCACAAATTTAGCCGGTCGACCATGGATATCAGGTGTGCGTCGGCCTGGAATCGAACCCCAAAATGTGCGCATGATCAGTGAGCGTCCTTAGCGTTGTGCCACCGATATTTCGATGAAAATATATTAGAGTGTAGAATGCGAGTAAAAATATAAACCTAACAAAAGATGATTTGGAGTTAACTTCAGGTAGAGATTTTGTTTTTGCTGACCAGAGATCCAAATCAAGCGGTGAATTGCCTTGTCAGTGAGTGAAACTATTCCACTGGTAGATGAGCCTTAACATACCTAACATTTGGGAAACAGGAAGTGTAGATGCTTCTCTGTAGTGCGTCGGTGGCACAGTGGTTAGGACTCTCACCGACCATGAACATGGTCAGAGGTTCGATTCCCTGCCGACGCACACCTGATATCTATGGTCGGCCTGTAAAATTTGGACCACCGATATCCATGCTGAAAATTCCATACTTTTACCAAAAATACGGCGTGGAATCAAGCTGTAATCAAAAATAAAAAAATAATAAAAAATAAATAAAAATGATGAAACTACTTATTTTAATCTTATTTTATACAGCTTAGATTAGAAGCTTTCATAGTTCAAAGATGTGGCCATGAACAAACGTATTTTGGAATTCTCAGGATTTATCGTAGTCGCAGATTCCTAAAAAAAAAATATATTTGAAGCAGTGGACAGGTGTTAACGACTCGAAATGTTGTAATACTGTTATTCGCAGATTCCGTCACCATTTGTTGTAAAACACTGCATGTTAGTTTTCACGCATAATATTCAATCTACTGATTGAAATCAGTAAGTGCAATTGGCAGACAGTTTATCACTTTTCTCATTATAACGAAGTCTTTCTGATATAGTCGTGGAAGAATTAAGATTGAGAAGTGAAGCCGAATAGGCAGATTAAAATAATCAACACACGTTCGAATTAGAGACTGAGTGATAACAGATGGTGTTAACTTCCCTAGGTAAAGTGCTAAGCGAGATAGATATCTTTTGGGAAGCTATAATCCTGTAGGAAGACCAGTTAAGATGAGAGGAAATACACAACGCGAGAAATTGAACATTCGACTTAGTTTCAACTTAAATGTCACTTGTTATGCTGGAATCGTGGAAGCGAGTCAGTTCTTGTTAATCCAGCTTGTGTGTGAAAATGAAGTGAACAAGCTGACATCTGAGGCATTTAGCTTAAGATCATTTGATGAGAAGGACCACTGACTGATTTGAATTAAAGTTAACCGACATGGAAGCTGTCAAATCAGTGACAAAATTAACAAAACTGCGTTCATCAGAATGACGCGAATGAATCAAGAAGGAAGAAAATAGGGAAGTAATAAGAAACAGCTCCTTGTGGAACATCACCTAGAATAAAGAAGGCAGTGGAGGAAGTTTGACTGTAAACAGTGTACCACTTATTAGTGGAGCACGCTAATTGTGCCGCAGCAAGTTTGTTTACTAAAAGGGAGTGGTATGGAGATGTGTAATCTTGGAAGGCATACTGAACATATGTCACGTCTGTCTAAATTAGAGGCAACATTATAATACTAGAAGACAGTGGAAAGTAAAATTAACCTACCATGTTCATAATCGAATTAATCAGGTTTATTGAAAGCCTTCGATGAGGGTTCGAGTTTAGACAAAATAAGTTTTTACATTATTTTTGACAAAGCTGAGCTAATAACAACAGGTTTAAACTGAAAACTTCATGCATTTGATGATTTAGGCACATAAACAATTTTAATATCCTTCCATGAAGCAGACACATAATTAGTGGAAAATTACTCATTGAAAAAACACCAGTGATATGATCACATGAAATGTCCAGACATTTTCTAAAGATGATAATGGATGCATCACTGAACTAAGAGCCTGGGTAGGTTTAAAGACACACTGGGGACACTCTTAGACGTCATTTGTGGTAACGCTAGAATAGCCGTAATAATTTACACTTGTAGTATTGGAAATCACAACATTTGATGGTCGACATACAAAGGACTCATTAAGCCTACCATCATAAACTGAAGAAGGTTCAATAACTATTGGTTTCTCACCGGCGATTTCCTTAAGTGGTTTCTACATATTCGATGAGGTTTTGCAAGATGAGAACTTCTGGTTATATATTTTATTTTATCCGCATATTTTTGATAAGATTAAAATGTTTATTCTCTCTGTGTTCTGAGATCATCCTTTTTCTTATATAACCTTCATTTTTCTTGGTAAAGTATTTTGAAGTTCTTCAATGGATGAAATATTCCCGTATTGAGTCAGCAGAAAAATATGTAGACAGCGAAAACGATTTTCTTTCCGACGATTCATTTCCTTAAGCTGCACAGTTGTAATTACATTAAATAATAAATTCTTAACACCGATCAGATACTGGTGAAATTTGTCCTCGAAAACGTATTACTTAATGTAAGGTGTGAGTAGTCAAGAGGGGTGGATTAAGTGGAAATTATCAAAGAGGCAGAAGTTGGTATGACGTAATAAGTGTGAGAAAATTACAAATCAGTGTAAACGTGTGGAGTGGAAAGACGAGAGTGTTTTTTCATATAAAATCTATATGGAAACGCGGTGTTATTAACCAACAGTCGTAGAGTGATAATAAAACTAGGATGATGAGAATACTTATAATAATAATAATAATAGTCAAATTACCCAGTGAAAGGAGGAGAAATTATAGTTAGAACGTTGCTCTAGCCACAGAGCCTTCTAGACAACACCTTATTTTATATACTACGTTTTCGAGGACAAATTCTACCGGTATCCTAGTGGTCTTATGAAATCTTTGCTAAATGCAATTACGATTGTACAGCTTATGAAAACGATTCACCGAAAAGAAAATTCTCTTCTGTTATTATGCCATTTTCTTATAAAGCTTTCTGAGTTGAGAAGATAAAAACAAGAGGTGGAGTCTTAAGAAAAGTGTCACTTCCGGACGACAACCCATCCAGAAAAGATTTGAGATGACATGTTAGTTATATTTGTGATTGTGTCATGTAGAACTCGTTCAATAATAAAGACCTAGTTTTCTCACCTTTAACATGCTCATAAGATTCTTCAGATTGTTCTGAGTTTTCTTGCCAAAGAACGAGAAGGCATCTACTATCTATGTTTAAAATAGAAAATATGACAACACAGATCAAAAACACTTTGCGCGAAGTTGTGTCACTTCAGGTTGACACACTTCACGAAGTGTGATAGTGATTGTTGATAATTGGAGTATTTCGAAGAAAATGACATAGGTGTGTGGTGAAAGAGGGATAATATGATGGATATTTAAAGTTGTACTTGTCAGATGAGTAGGTAGAGTCACCAGGAATCACTTTAGGTATTGTCTTTGATGTCCCACATAAGCGAGGCGATTCCGAGAATTCGTGTTGATGGATGAATAATCCTGAAGTCAAAGTCTCCCTGGCCTGGTTATAAAATCAGATACTTGGAAACTCATCTGATGGAAACACAATTTGCCTCGCGTGGGGCATCATAAAATGCACTAATTAGAGAGTGGAGAGTAACCTTGTTATGTCTCCTAGATATAATCTCCGACTGAACATATCACATGATTATTATTGCTAATGAGGATTGTTTGCAAGATTGGTGTTTAGGTAAATATATACTTATAAGCATTCCTAATACTGACCTAATGTTTCCACTTTCAAGTACTCTATAAGAAAGAGGATATTAGAATTCTTGTTTTCTAAAACCATACAACTGATCCGTTTGTGATGGCCGGCACATAGGTGGTGCAATTTCGATTGTCGACCAACGCAGTCTGAAGCCTTATCCAGCCAGTAGTAGGACCACAAATGAGTGAAGTTTAAGCGTAGTACTAGCAACCTCAACTCGTAAATCCACAAGAGCTGCTGAAATGTCAAAGCTCAGTGGTTGAGGTTTAATGTTGCAGTTAGAAAAGCAAAGGAACGGGGGAAAAGCAATATATTTCGTGGTATGTTATACACTAACTAAACTGATACTCTTATCATCGCATCACACTGACCGATATTCTAGTGAGTATTCCTGCCTGAAATTTGATGAAAATAACGCCGCCATTCATAACAATCTTTCTGAATATATTGGCTGAATACTTTCCAGACGCATTTGCGCATCACTTTCAGTGGAAATCAACTTTCGGAAAGTTCTCAGTGAAAAGTGATTTTGTGTAGAGACGAGTGTGTGACAAGCAAGAAGGTAAAATTGTTGCAGATATAACGAATTTTCTCTTATTTCTACGATGTATAATTATGATACAACAGAATAGTGAAGACTATGTTCGTAGTAGAATTGGTAGTGTTAGAAAAATGCAGGTAGCACAAGATCATCTACAAAATGTTGTATTCACATGATAACGACCTTCCCTGTGCGAGTAAGTAGAGTGTGTGTGTGTGCATGAATGTCAACTTCTCATCAGCCTAACACGATGTACCAGAATGACACATATTATCCAATCACATGTGAACAGGATTAATAATAATAAACAGACTACTCAGTATTACGTTTGGTTTCTACAAGCAGATTGGATCAAAAATAACACAAAATGATGCAAGGACGAAATTAGAATTTCTGATTGACTGATGACATTGACATTGAAATAAACAAATAAACACAGGCGTTGTGTGAACACTATGGACTGGAAAAGTGTATAAAAGGCGAATACTGGGTTGTGTAGTCTATGCAGAGATTAATCGGTGCAAAATGAAATCAGTCGTGATTGTTTCACTCGTGATGTGTTTGATCTTCGTCCAGACTGTGTAAGTCATACCATTACTACTTTATTATTATTATTATTACTATTATGACTATTAATTCACTGAGCCCCCATGGAACATAGGGCTTCGGCAGCACACTTCCATTCCATCATCTGCCACCAGTTCTAAATAGCTTCACGGCGGCCCACAACTTTTGTTTCCCCTCAAACGATCGTCTCTCTGTCACGCTGCGATCCACACACATCACTTGCCTCTCAATGAGGTTCCAAATAATAAACCTCCGGGTATGTGATGTCATTCACCTGTCTCCTTAATTCATATCCATTCCATCTTCATTCCCCTCTGGATATTTGCTAGTCAATGTTTTCTAGGCTTGATAATTGTCTGAGAGAGTACCTTGTTGCTTGTCCTTCTTGACCGGTTATCTGATAGTCTGCATCATGTGAGAGAAAGAGGTTGTCGATGAAATGCTTGCAAATCATCATTGAAGTGGTTTTGGTGATTCGTCCACAGAGTCTCTGGACCACACAGAAGCAGCGACTCAATCTGAAGGTTGAAATTTGGATCTTCTTTCTTGCTCTAGATAAGTGTTGTAGATTTCAAAATATAAATTATCCATCGCGCTTCTAAGCCAGGACTCGTTGTCCTTAACATGCTCATCAATGCCTGCTGCATGTTGTTAAAACGATATCGTCCGAATAAGTGAAAGGGGCGACTGCATTGAAGTTTTTCCTCTTGGTGGCAGCTAATGTTTCCTACTGATGATTGTTCAGTTTGACCACTTGCATCTTCTTTATGTTCTGCTGAAGTCTTGTCTTCACTATCTCTTCTGCAAACATGCTGAATGTTGCTGGTAAACATTAAACTCTGTGCAAAATGAGACACACAGCATCAGTGAAATATAAAATATGTTTGGTCTTAACTTGCGTCTAATCTATGTTCATCTTCTCACTAACCATGGTCTGTGGAATTCCAATTTTGCCTGCACTGACATTCTACATCGTGACAATCATAACGCCTAAACGATTCCTGTCTCAGGAGTTGAACGTTTTCATTATTCTCATATTTCCGTGTCTCCTATTTCACAGGTATTCACATAATCACAAGTCGGTTGAAAAGAGGGATGCACCGGAGGTAAGTGACATACATCCTCCAATGATATTATACAACATCACTTTTCTCTAGACAAATCCATGGGTAGAGGCTAGACAAACAGCTTTGAAAATATATCGGAAGATATATGAGAAAGTGTATGCATATTTCGAAGAAGATGAATTGGGAAACAAAATCGGAGTTGCTGTTTCAATTTGTGAGTGATCATTTTGTCATTTGCACTCATGCCTAACTCTCACCTTTTCTTTCTTTGCAATTTTTGTTTTTATTTTTCAGTACTCAAACGCTTTTACAAACGCATCGAATGAATCAGTGTGTTGGTTCGTCCCTTCAAGATGGGGTTCAATCCGAGGATGTTAGTGATTAATTGAAAATCCTTTTTTTTCACAAATCAATTGATGTTATGTGATTTTTGAATAGTAATAAAAATGGCGTTATTGTAAACTGTTATTTTTGCTACAGATATGGAATCTTTGGGGGTGGGTAGTAGATAGAATTCCGGGGTGATGACTAATACAAGGCATTGGTAGTATTGTTCAATAAGAATATAAATATGAAGTAAAATTAAGTGGAAATATTAATAACAATATAAGAGGCCGACTAGATGGTGTTCGTCAGTTTCTTGTATGACTTCATATGTCTATCTAGAAGAGTCTTAACAGGTGGATTTATCGACACTCCACTCGCTCTACATACAGATTTTTATTACTTTTCTCATTATAGCGAAGTCTTCCTGAAATACTCGAGGAGGGACTGAATCAGTGGCGGCTGGGTGAGTGAAGGAGAATAGGCAGATTGGAATAATCAGCAAACATTCGAATTAGAGTCTGAGTGATACCAGGTGGTGTTAACGTCCTTAAATGAAGTGCTAAGTGAGATATCTTTCTACAAACCAAATTGACGTGAGACGGCCTGCAAAGTTCACACGAAATACACAATAGTGATATTCGACATTCGATTTAGTTTCAACTTCAGTGTTATATACGATACAAGAATTATGGAAACGCGCCAGTTCATGCTGGTCGAGTTTGTTTGTGAAAGTGAAGTGAACAAGCTGAAATCTGAGGCATTTTCATTGAGATAATTTGATGAGAAGGACCACCGACTGATTTGAAATTATAAGTTGGTTATTTTGGAATAAGAGTTAACTAGCATGGAAACTGTCAGATCAATGACAAAATTAACAAAACTGAGTTCATCAGAATGAGGCAATTGATTCAAGAAGGAAGAAAACAGGGAGGTAATAGGAAGCAGCTCCTTGTGGAACACCGGCTAGAATAAAGGAAGCAGTGGAGGACCGCTGATTTAAACAGTGTGCCAATTCCTTCCAGTAAAGTGGAAATCGAGTCACTTATTCGTCGAATACCCTACTTGTATCTAAGCAATTTTGTTTAGTAAAATAGGCCTGGATATATTGTCAGATACAGATGTGTAATCCAGGAAGGTATACTGAAGATATCTGTCACCTCTCTCTAAATTGGAAACAGTATTATGTTGTAAGACGACATTAGTAACTAACATCCACCTGTCATGTTCATAACCAAATTGTTTATGCCTGTTAAAATCCTTCAACGAAAGTTTACTTTAGGTGAAAACAATTTTTCCATTATATTTAAATGAAAATGGAGTCGAAGTGAACTTTTTCCTGGATCTGGTGGATTAGAGAGGAGTAGAAGCATTTCATTGTGATTTCTGAGGTTCTATTAGGTGTGGTTTTGTTTAAATGAGTAGGGGTTCCTAAGCTCACGTAATACTGCCCACATTCTTAAGCCTTGTATTGGCTAGTTTAGGAGTCGAATAGTGGGATAATGGAGACATTGTGGACTACTGATGATAGTTGCAGACAATATGGGGAAGGGGAATTGAAAGGTTATTTCGGGGTTACGAGAGTTGTTTTATGAGTGGCAAGTACAAAGATCGGACGCAACAAATGAAAGATAGTGAGACTAAGGCGAGTGATTACTTGTGCAGTAGTAGTATGTAAAGTAAAAGAGGTGAAGTCATTGAATAAAAAAACGACTAATGTCGCAAACAAAAATTCGACGAATTTGTCGGTGTCTCGACGTGACATTTCGATGCTATTTGAAGAATCCTAGAATGAATAGTATAGATGATTATGTGATGTGATGGAAACGTTTGGAAGAAGATAAAATGAAAGGAAGCGAAGGATAATTTATGAGGAAGCAGAATACCTATAGGGTTGTAGTATATTTGAATCCATTTTCTGCTTAGGTGGAGAGCCCATTTGGATACTTTTCCTCTGAAGAAATATTTCTTGTTTAGTCGACTTTATGGCGACATACATATGTGGAATGTAGGCGGTTTCTTCATGACAGTGACTTTGGAGTGTGGTACATAGCCCTAAATGTTTTGTTAGAATCTGTGTGTGTGAAACAACTGAGATTCTCATGTATTCAACTATGACCTTTCTGAAAAAGGGTGGTAAATGTTTTCCAACCCGTAGACGAAGCTGCTTAATCGAACTCTTTATGAAACTTGAACCATGGGAAACGTATGTGTATGAAGAGAAGCTGACAGTAGGGAAAACCTCTAAGAGTTTCAGGGGTACCTTTGTACGATTTCTGAAGGATAGAATGAGATGTACAGAGTAGAATGTCCTATTCATTCTGGTGGGTGGAGGCAGGAATAGAATCCCTTCAAGGATAGATATGAAAATATTAGCTAGCTACGTTGCTGGTTAATGTCTGTGACTGGCATAAGTTCTCCTGGTTTACAGAATCTTCACCAGATATCTATTTTTCGTTTCACAATCACATACATATATCTGATTTGAAAGTTTCTGCATGGAGGCGATTTTTCAGAAACCTCATGCATTTATTCCACATGAATTCCTCTTGAATTAAGCAAGAACAACAGTAGTTTGTGCAGCTAATTGCGCTTATATACTTTTCACAGAGGCAGTTCAAGTTTAAACAAAATAAATATAAACATACAATTATAAAAAAGTTATGTACTAAAGACGAGAGTTGCGTAAGGTGATGAGTGACGGCGAAGTTAGACTTTAAGCACCACTAATTACCAATCAGCGAACGACGTGGAATGGTCCAGTGTGGTTCATGCAGGTGAGTTCAAGTGTGTATAGCGCTTGATTTGTTTCAAATGAATGCTCTAACGAACTTACGCATGCACCTCTAGGAGGATAAGGCTTTGCAGTATTTCCTGGATTTGGGGTTGCATAGGAAGGAGAGGATTTGTCCATGTGATGGTGTTATGAGTTTAAAAAGCTTTATCAGGTCAATTGATGGATATGTCCATCGTTGTGCGATTTACTTGAGACTAGTCAATATTAGGGAGGTGCAGCTTCTGAAACCGAAAATAGCCTCATGTCAACACTTCAGTGGTACCAGTGCTGCAGAGAAACAGCATCATGGAAACTGGAGAGAATTACTTCGTTGTTGGGTGGAGGAGGCATCGTTGTGCATGTGGACGAAACTGTGTTACCAAAGAAAAAATACAATCGTGGTCGTGAGCGAGCCAACAGTGTTTGGGTGATTGGTTTATATGACACCTCCCTTCAGAAAAGGTTCGTGGAGCGGATACCAGATGGAAAGTCAACTACTTTAATACCTATTATTACCAGATTTGTGAAACAAGGATCCATAGTACATGCTGAAGAATGGAGAGGTTATAACTCACTGTCATCTCTTGGATATATTCATCACAGAGTGAATGGTTCCAGTGATTTTGCGGATCCCATTACGCGGACACCTACAAGTTCTATAGAAGGATCCTGATGAAGATTGAAAAATAGGATGACGGCTATAAATAAATCTCAAAGGGATCTTATTTATGGTCATTTGGCTGAATATATGCACAGAATGTGGTGTGACTTTTCTATTGACACTCTTATGATAAACTGGGAGATGTTTCTGTCACATTTTAGAGAAAGATACCCTATGTAACAGTTTTACGCGGTTTTTATGCTTTTCTTCCATAGATATACGTTTTCCTTTATCAAAGATCCCACTTTCATGTGACTAGTCCATTGAGGGGCGTTCGCTGATTGCTAGTTAGTGCTGCTTAAAGTTTAACTTTGCCTGGGTAACTAATAAATTAAGTAACAATGTACTGAGTTGAACTCAAATCATAGAAACAAGAGACAAGCAAAATTACATTGTGTCAAAGGGGTGGGGTGAAAGCCAAAGATTACGTAATCTAATGAAAGAAAGAATAAAGACATCCAGTTACTAGGGCTAGCAAAAGCCGATTACTGCTTCTTTCTGAACACATAAATCTGGTTTCAAGCGTTGGATGGAAATTTCTACGGGAAACTTGAGGAGAATAGAACTTCTTTGTCTATTGATAATTTTAATGGATTTCTGGTTTCCCACCTAATGACACGTGTTGTGGAGATGTCTGATAATAACGCTATATGAGCACAATTTTCTCAGCACTGTTCACTAATTGCAGAATTTTATGTCAGCCAACATCATGAAAAATTTGCAAGTATGTTAAGACTTTTCTGTATATCAACTTCATAATTTGTTTGGGCTGTAAGCAGCTGAACAGAAACCAGAGAAATAAATGATGGTACCATATTATTCTGCACAAACCACTGCTATTCACATATATAGGTATGGGTTGATGTGGTTTCCATTCTATACAGCTCTTTCTCCATGAGTTACTCATTCATCCGTCAACTGTCTTGTGGGGATGAAAAGTATGGCGAGTGAGTTTAGTGTAATTTAGTGCAGTCGTGGATTTGGGACGTCTGTGAATTGATGTGAGTAATTTGAATAATTTGGTTTGAGAGGATAAGATTCTTCATTAGCGGATTGCGTGTATGTGTGTATGTGTGAGGAGTGTATATGTTGGCCTGTATATCTATCATGGTCTCGTCGTTTGATCTCCCAGCTTCAACTCAGACGTCCAGGTTTCGACTCTTCGAGTTTCTAGTGCTTTCGTCCCGCCAGCATTCAGACACACTTTATGCACAAACTCCACTATAATACCCTGTAAACACCATGTGTGGGATGTTCAAGGCATTATGCATGGCCACAGCTTGTGAGATTGACTGCGTCATACCAGTGAGAAGACAAGACTCTCTCACTACCTTTGTATCATTCATCGGGACGAAAGGATTCGCACATCCACAGCTTAATCATCATCCTGACTACCCATCTTCTCTAAATCGGCCACCCACCACTGTCATGAATACCACAGATCGTACTGGTGTGAGAGGGGGCTAAGCAATCAAAGCAATCAATGCCGACTGGCAATTTCGGATGAGTCAGTCAACTCAACCCACATTCTCCTACTGGCCGATACAATAACCTTCGTCAAAGTCGAGTGCGTGTAAACATCTTATTGTCCGTAGTAGTATCCCGAGTTTCGTGGTGGATGAGGATATTGGTGAGCTGATATTCTCAAACATTGGCGAAACCGAAATCTGTCGACTAGAGAATTTGCGAGTAGCCTGTATAGGTATTGACATCGCACTAGAATCAAGAGGAGGCATTTTACATGTCTTCTGATTGTTAGATTTCAGTTTAATGATGTCGATGCTAGTCATCTGAATATGGCACCTATCCACTACCACTAGAAATTATTGATTATTCCACTGACCCGGTACCTGATTAGATCTACTAACTGAGCGCCAATTACAGGAGAATATCTTTAATGATATCCACTCTATTGGTTGTTGTTAATATGATAATGTGCACTTACATCGCATAGTTTGCTAATTCGACTAATCGATTTTCGTTAGAAGGAAATTTCAATGAAGAGTGATGCTAGTCCTGTTAGAAGGATGTTATATTACACTGTTTGGAAAAAGTAGGCTGAAAGCAGTCACGTGATTAAGTTGCGCGAATGATCGCTAGCCGTGGGTGAGTGACACGAACACTGGAAGGCGACCATGTTGGTTTTCAGGTGAATCTGAAGAGTTCTGTATGCTATTTGACTGAACGCATATAGTCAGAGCAGTTGGAACTATGTTATATTTGATTGAATAAAGACTTTCACTGAAAATGCTGGTGAATTCTGACCTCGGACTGAGTAATGTGTGAATGACGAATGTGATTATACTTTGCACTATTACATCCAATATTCCCCAATTCCATGCATTCCGTAATGAATATCGAAACGAATAATATATAAATGTTCCGATTTGGGTGAGTATGCGATGACGGTAATTGACATATCAGTTTTCATGCCGATAGATCAACTCTTTACTGAGGCTTTAATTCAGCAGTATACTGTCACTGTCTAGTTGTACTTAATTAGGAATATGTCCACTACACTAAAATGAATGATGCAGGTTCAGGGTGAAGCGAAATTCAGTGAATACAATGACTGACCTCGAGAGAGATGCAAGAATATTTCCCATTGGAGCAGATGCATTCAGTCTCTGTGATCTCCCTATTCCCATATTTCTGCATGGAATTATTCCTTCTGCCTTTCATCTCTGCTCAGTGTAACACTGCCTCGATTTCCCGGTCATCCCTACAATTGAGTGGTATGTAGAGTGTAGCTGCCTCAACTGCCACTTTCCTGTGTAAGGTCTAAGCATAGTCAGTGTCGTGTGCACACTTCTTAGGATTTGTGATGGAAGGATACTATCAGCAGTACACACATGCTGACACACACACACACACACTGTGGTTTGAACCTAATAGCTTCCGGTTATAAGACAAGGTTGTGGATTATTCAGCTAGGTCGAAACAGCTAGTCTAATAGTCATCTGACAAATATCAAATCGTAATCAGACTTGCGGTCAGTCGAATCCATGCAGACCAACAGTTGATGATGGTTTCTATCAGTACACTTCATTCATTTCGCTGATGTGAACGCATATCTTCTTAATGTTGAAGGAAGGCTGATGAAGTTACAGGCTACACTTCACAATGTTTCTTGTCACATTTCCAATGATGGATATCATTTACGTATCACAGCTGTCGTGCTGACTACTGAACACTAATTTCACATCGTTTAATTATCCTAATACTGACTTTCAATTTAACATATATATTAATTCATTTTACGTATATAATACAGATGATATACTTCAGTGAAGATTTCATCCACTGAGGTCGCCAACGCTTTCTCGATGGCTTCGCCAGTATGAAAACAAAGTGTACGGTTTAGTAGAGAGAATCCCGTCATCCGATATCACCGATAGTTATACATGTGAGTGAATCCCCTTCTAACACAAATTTAGCACGTTGTCTTTTAAGGCAAGAGGAACGAATTCACAGTGTTCAAACGATAAATTTTATTAGATATGAAAGGTGATAGACAGACTACATGGAAAATAAGCTGTTTGGCTGAAGACATAAGAGTATATCATTCATTGAAGTGGCGGCGAAACCAACTCTTCATCGATTCGATCATGCTCCACTTGACTAATTGACACTGATGAATGCGTTCAATTATGAGCAAAGCTTCTCACTTCGATTCTTCAACCGCTTCGTAACTGAAAGAGAAGTGAAAATTCGGTCAATACTAGAATATGCATAGCACAAGTTTAGACACTTATATCATGGACATTATCAGTGTGAGAAAGAAACATTCAGGCGAAGTTATCTGTGCATTCGTTGCATAAATTCGTACAAATATTCATCGAACGATATGGAGGACAGGATACACATCGATTTGATTTGGGAGATGCATTCCCATCCTAACAGTGATACAAGGCACACTTCTACAAAACACTGGTGAAATTATTCTATCACAGTGACACTGACAAGTGCATAATTTGACAAATTCAAAACATTCAATGAAACTTACTGATTGCAAGAACATTTTTCAACGAATCACCCAATCCATCTTCTTGGAAATAATTCGATACCACACCGTTTGACTTGGCTAAACACTTTCTCAGATTATCACGAATTGCAAATGCATCTGAAAGCTGCAGAGATGCATATTGTCATGTTTGTGAGAACACATGAGGTGAGGTGACTTACCAATTGTAGATTGTCTGTTTTATCTGTTGCAGCTCTGAAAGAAATGAAAAGAAGCAGCAGGGAGGTAGAGATGGATTGAATCTACTGGCAGATACAAGTGAAGTGTGTTTATGAATAATGAAATACAGCAGTGCATGTGAAGGTACAACATCCACAATCTGTGGTCGCTTCAGTATCTTGTGGTATATAAGCATCATACTTATCATGATATGCAGTCAGTCATCAGAGTACAGTAATGCGTTTCCTATCGCTTTACGCCCAGATCAACTTCTCTGATTGAGAACATGTGGGCTAATAAAAGGAACTCATTTTGTATATATCAATGAGAAGTTGATATGCAAGTGGAGTACACAAAACATGTAGTCAACTGATTCATGAGGCGGTTTTGTGTGATATGAAATCACTGTTTCGAGTGAGATCAGCTAAGGAGGTATGGTGAAATAGGGAATACAACCACCTGATTGACATTTGCTGTCTAGTTTCACAAATACACCCTAGACGATAAAACACCAGCTTGAATATTTATCAACAAAGCATATATGAAGATAATATGTGAGCAGAATGTGACTGTGATTACCGGGACAAAATATTTCTCACTCACTAGTCGAACGCTATGCAAAATGCAAAATGTAATAACTCACTCATTTGACATGACAAGGAAGCAGATAGCGATTGAAACAGCAAGAACCAGTTTCATTTTAATCCGGCGTGATTTCAACACTAGTGAGATGGATGAATCCGCATCTTTTATAGGTTTTCACGAGTGCATTCTGTCCATTCAACGTTGATTTGTATTGAAATGGAGTGTGGGTGTGGGTGTGTGTTTGTGTGTCTGTGTGTTCATCTCTGTCATTCGTTTCATTGGCTATCACGACGAACGTTTGTGATGTTTGTTTAATTTTCTAATTTTCGTCAACACGATGAATACAGAGTAATTAGACGAGTGAGAGGGGTGAAATAATTTCATGCATTTCAAGTATTGATATGGTATGCTGTGATTGACGCTTTCAGTGAGGTGACTTTATCCAGCCACTTGGAAATCGTATTCGATTGTTCGTCTGCTATTGGAAGTGATTCTTTCTCATTATTTCCCGCCAGTGTGAGGGTCAGTTTCCAATATGTCAGTGTAGATGTATGTTTGATTTGCTGATCATTCATTATGTGTGGTTGATGGTGAAATATGAAGGAGGTCCATTCCTTCATTCATCCGTGCAGCAGCGTTTCAATTACTAGCGAGGACAATGATTAGTATGCTGAAACCATAATTAGAAATGCGAAACAGTTTGGAAATCGTCTGTATTCTTCACTATACAGAAAAAGTTTGATTTTTAACATCCGTCATTGATTTTATCTGGTTGAGGAACCTGGTCAACGTGTCACGGAAAGCATTTCCAAAAGGCAGCTGCGGAATATATTCAGAAGCTACAACTTTCGCTGGCTGAATGGCCTGCCAGAAAGAATTAGCAACCAGACACTCTGGGATCGAACCAACCAACAACCTGTCGTCCAACATATATTCCGAAGCCAATGGAGATACATCGGACACACACACAGAGGATACCGTCGAGTTATATCATGCTCTATGCAGACCGCGTTCCTCGAGTAGAAACCCATTGGGAAACGAAGAGTTAGGGCTGATTCCGACAGTGACATGTAGAAGATAGTGTGAGGAGGAGATGAGTGACAATGTGGTGCTTCAGGAATGCAGTAATGGAATGACCGTTGGCAACTCAGGTTGTCCCAGTTGGATTCCTCCAATCGACACACTCGCAAACCTAACACTTCACCGACAAGTTGTAGACTCGTTAAAAACGAGAGATGAATCATGAGACTGATATCCCTGTGGAAACCATACATTCACCACTGGTGAAATTTCGGAGCTTCAAGCACTCGGTTCCACTCGGAACACAAGGAATGATAATAATATGCAGCTGAGTCGCAAATGATGAGATGCGGTTATGTTGTAAGCGTACATGCAATGTCTACATTTTTATTTGTAACGGTTGGTTTCAGCATAATCAATTCTTTCGTGAGTAATGCTCTGTGAAGCAGGCGTTTTATGTCAGTAAACGGAAGATTGAGCCATGTGTTCATTTTATCTCATGTATTCAGAAAGAGTTAGTATTGACTCAAGGAATACACGTGAAATCTCAAGGCGTTCCACAGGTTTTGCAATCATAGCAACCAACTCGTGGTACACAAACAAATTGAAATCATCCATATGAGCTAAATATTGGCTCTTTTATCTCAAAATACTGGCACTAATTTCAATGTTTCAACTAAATTTGTGATCACTAGTCTTGTATTTCCTGGTAATCGCGCCACAGATTTGGTGTTTGCATCCCGTATCCGGTGGACTAATTTCCTTCTACTGTGCTTGTTTTGTGCTTTGAAATCCACATAGATTGTAGAGCTGCTCAACTGCACCGTTGATGTAATTTTGAGGTTTTGGTTTTATTATTGTTAAGTAGAGCTGAGGTAGTATGGTGTAGTATGGAAAGAGAGGTTCCTCGTCATAGATCATCAAATAGCAGGGAGATAGGTTTGAAGTCAGAGAGAGCAAGTGATTCAGACTTCCGGAGAACCATCGGAGACGTGAAGGGAACACAGAGAAACACAATAAGAAGGGAGAGCAGAAGTAGCACCCCACGGAAGATCTCTGCATGGGGTGAGTTGAAGGTAAGGTGTACATAGTTCGTCACATAGTTGCACCACGTTCCAAGCAATCATTACTCTGACAAGTCTTTATTCTTCTACAGGTACAGGACCACATAGATCTACCAACAAATACACCCTTGTCTTGTTGTCTTCGGAGTGTTTTGTGACTGTGCGTCTCTCAATGAAGTTTCGGTCAACCATGCAGTAGGACGCGAGAATCGGTTCTCTGCGTTTAGATCAGATCGAGTCGGTTTTGATGGTTACATTCAGTTCGCAGTCTGATTAAAATCATCTGCATTGTAAAGTACTGACTAGATTGATAGGGGGATATATTCATTGCCAATTTGGCGAAGGTGGCACAGTGGTTAGGAATCTCACCGACCATGCAGATGGTCCGAAGTTCGATCCTCTGCCGACGCACACCTGATATCTATGGTCAGTCTGCAAAATCTGGGCTACCAATATCACATGCCGAAAATTCCATACTCGTACCAAAAATGCTGTGTGGAATCAAGCTGTAATCAAAAATTCTTTCACAAACACTGAACTGTGCTTTGTAGTCCGTGCCAGGTGGCAAGATGTTAGGTCTCCATTTGAGTTTCGTTGTTATTATCTTTCACCAGGAGGTCACGTATGCAGCCACAAAAGAGAAGCTCTCCTCCTCACATGGATTCGAAAGCATGTCAACAAGTCCATCCAAGGGGGAATATTATCAGTGAGGTTTGTGGGTTGTGGTAGATTTCCTGTAGGTGTGTGATGCATGCACTGCTCAGTCACTAAAGCTTCATCGAATTCACGCTGTCCAGTGTTCAGTGCTGACTGAATCTCATCATTTCACTTTTTGTGGATGTTTGACGAAATCAGGAAGAAATAGTTCACAGACCAATTTCAAAAGTGTCTCCACCAACTTGATAGAAATCTGATGTCGTGTTGATTACGATACTTCAGAAACATGCCAGTTTGATGAGCATTGAGAGGAATCGTGTTGAGTGTGACAGGTGACTTTCTGCATATTTCCACAAAAATTATGCCGTTGAGATTAGTCAGGCTTCTTGGATAATAGAATAAACGAAGACAAAATACTGAGAATATTCATGCATGTATTCCGCTTGAGGAATTTGAGTAAAGCAAGAACAACAGTGGCGGTTTGTGCAGAATAATATGGTACCATCCGTATTTATTCCGTTGGCTTCTCACAAGCTCAGCTGCTTACAGCCTAAATAAATTATGAGGTTTACGTACAGAAACGTTTTAACATACTTGCAAATTTCACAAGTTGTCAGTCGACAGAAAGTTCCCACAGTGGTAAAAAGCCAATCTACTTTCAGCTTGATTATGAAGGTGAATGCGATGCAGCGATGGTCAACAGAGCCAGAGCCTATCCTGCAGTTAAGTTGGTTTCCGTCCATCGAACAACATGCTATTTGGTGCAGTCAAAGTCGATAGATACCCTTCTCATGTTAACACCAACTGTGTATAAAAATTCACGTGTATCTGTGAGAGCAGTTACATGAGAAGAACAGAAAGAAGGGCACACCTCTGATTTTCTGAACATGTGTCGAAAAGCCTACGTCTCAAGGGAACAAACTCTTATAGTAGCAATATTACCTGACATCTCCTCGACACTGGTTATGAGGTGGAAATCGATATATCATTCAAAATTACCAATAGACAAAGAAGTTCTATTCTCCTCAGGATTCCCGTAGAAATTTCTATCCAACGCTTGAAACCAGATTTATGTGTTTAGAAAGAAGCAGTAATTGGTTTTTGCTAGCCCTGGTAACTGGATGTCTTTATTCTTTCTTTCATTGGATTACGTAATCTTTGGCTTTAAACCCACCCCTTGACATAATGTAATTTTGCTTGTCTCTTGTTTCTATGATTTGAGTTCAACTCAGTACATTGTCACCTAACTAATTAGTCACTATGCGTCTAACGCATATCTCATCTTTATTATGTAGCTCCTTTACCATTATAAGCATACATTTATTTTGTTTCAACTTGAACTGCCTGTGTGAAAACTACAGAAGCGCAATTTTCTGAGCACTGTTTACTGATTGTGGAACGTTCTGTCAACTGACAACGTGTAAAATTTGCAAGTATGTTAAAACGTTTCTGTACTTAACCTCATAATTTATTTAGGCTGTAAGCAGCTGAGCTTGTGAGAAGCCAACGGAATAAGCAGTGATGGTACCATATTATTCTGCACAAACCGCCACTGTTGTTCTTGGTTTATTCAAACAGCAGTGAGATGATCATGTAAAATTTCAAGACACATTCTAGGAATGATTGTAGATGCATCACTGAACTAAGAGCCTGGATAAGTTTGGAGATACTCTGGAGACACTATAAGACGTCATTTGTTGTAAAACTGGAATGTCAGTAATTATTTGCATTTGTAGTATTGGAAATCACAACATCACAACAACAATTGAAAGTCAATTACACAATCCGAACAGGAATGCGAAAATATGTAAACACTTTTCTCATGCACAAAGAGACAAATAAATAAACAATCGAGGGGAAAGTCAATAAAGTAAATAAATAAATAAATAGTTTGATGTTTACATGAAAAAAATAATACGTGACTGACATTATGAACTTTTTTGTAATTTAAAACACTGTGTAGAAAATACAAACATGCAAACTTCAAATTTGTAATGTGAAAAAATATGCCAACGAGGATTATACTAATAAAACTCATATTCATACACACACACACACACACAGAAACACTTACTCCAGTGAACACAAATACAAATGAGGTGAAATCTGACAAATTCATAAAATTGATAAAATCGTCTAGTTGTATAGGTCTGAGATGAAATTACCCGGACAAAAGTAGAAGGCTAACAAAATTGCAACACTATGGGTTATCATTGAACAGGGCCTGAAATGGCAGTCACCTCTCTATCGCAACTTCACTGACTTTGAAAAGGCGTTGAGCAGACAGCGTCGATCGAGAGGTGATTTGACAACTACTTCGCTACTTCGGGGTGCCACCAACAATTATACATCTCATCCAACAGTTGCACAACAATGCTGAATGCAAAGTAATCCACAATGGGGAAACTCATGGAATCCTTCGAAGTGAAGACGGGAGTAAGACAAGTCTGGCTGGCTTCCGACTTTCCGTGGTGATTTTATTGATTGTGGGCGGTAGACTATATAATGTGACAGACAGCGGGCAGCGAAGAAACAGGCATAAAATGGACCCACACAAAGAACTTGAAGGATCTGGACTTCAGTGATGATATCTGTCTGATTTCCCACAAACTGGGAGGTACGCAAGTGAAAAGCAACAAGTTGGCAGAAGAAGCATCCAGAGAAGATAGGACTGTCTTCAGGTGAACATAGATAAAACAGGAGTAGTTGATGAAGATTTCTGGTAAACAGCAACAGTAGCAACAACGGACAACAATCAGCAATTTACAAGAAGCAACCTCATCTGCCCACCTACCTACTTGGGAAGCATCGTTTCAACTACAGAACTGATAAGGATATGAAAGTGAGAATCGGGGAAGCGAAGCGAGCTTTCATTACTCTCAAGTCTGTGTGGAGATCAACAGCACTCAGCATGAAAAATAAGATGCAAATTTTCAACTCCAGTGTGAAGTTGGTGCTACAATATGTATGGATCAGAGATTTGGCGCGTCATGAGGAACATCTCAAACAAACTAGAGAACTTCATTAACAGCTGTCTTCGCCAAATACTACCCAAGATCAGATGGCCGGCCAGAAAATATGAGCAACAGTGAGGGATCTCTGTCAATGAGCGAACCAACCCAGCAGGAACCGATTGAGCAACAAATGTGGAGGAAGAAATGGAGGTGGATTGGCCCTGCCATACTCTGAGGAAACAAACCATCAAGTGAGTGACATCACTCGCAATGCAGGCCATCACTCGAGTGGGTCCCGAACAGGAAGGTGCGTGTTAATTGGTGGTCAGTTCGAGTGTGACATGGAGAAGAGATGAAAGCGTGCTGGCAAACACTGAGCCAGGTGAAAACGTTGGTGGAGAAGCGGACGCAATAGAAATGTGCAGCTGAAGCCCTATGTTCCTTTAATAAATTAAAGGAAGCAATGATAATAATAATAAAAGGCGAGTTGGAGTTAATTTCAGGTGGAGATTTTAATTTTGATGATATGAGGTCCAAATCAACCAATGTTAGTAAGTAATTGTCGAATCCTCATATAACAACTATTCCGCTGGTAGCTGAGCATTAACATACCTAACATTTCGTAAACCCGAAGTGTAAATGCTTCACCGCAGGAGGAGTGGACGAGGATGTCAAATCGAGAATCGGGAAGGCGAGAAACACATTCATCAGCCTGAAATCAATCTGGAAATCTTCGTCTCTCAGCCAGAATCAACAACAAAATTCGGATTTTCAATACAAACGTAAAGTCAGTTCTTCTATACGGATCAGAAACTTGGCGGGCGGGTCACAAAGAATATTTCCAAAAGGCTGTAGACCTTTATTAACAACTATCTTCGCTCAATACTGAAGATCCGATGGCCGGAAAGAATCACCAACAAGGAATTATGGGAACAAACAAAGCAAGAACCAATCGCCAACCAACAAATATGCAGGGGAAAGTGGAGATGGATCGGACACTCGCTGAGGAGACCGCTGGTTGACATCGCGCATCAAGCCCTCGAGTGGGACCCGAAAGGGAAGCGGCGTGTGGGACGTCCAAGGGTGACATGGAGGAGATCCTGTGAAGAGGAGTTGAAAGAATATGGATTAACATGGATGCAGGCGAAAAGTATAGCAGAAGACAGAAGAAAATTGAGACGTGCAGTTGAAGCCCTGTGTTCCACTAGGAACCCAAGGGAGCAATAATAATAATAAATGCTTCACCGCAGTAGTATGAAATCACTTATTTGAATCTTATTTTGCACACCTTAGACTAGAAGCTTCATGCGGTTTCACAGCTCAAAGATGTAGTCATGAACATTCGTGTTTCTGGGGTTCTCAGGATATGATTGTGGCAGGTTCCTAACAAATATATGTATTTGAAACAGTACACAAGTGTTAAGGACTCGAAATGTTATAACACTGTTAACTGTAGATTGTATCACCATCTATTGTAAAACACTGCCAGTTAATTTTTATACGCAGTAGTCAATCTACTGATGGAAATCAATAAGTGCAATTGACAAACAGATCAGATATCATACAACATCTCTGGAAAGTGTTCATAAGAATAATTTTGAGATACGAAAACTTTTCTTCTATCAAGCGAAATTAAGACCACCAAGAATACATATATATATATATTCAGTGGAGTTCAGCATTTTATACGCTGAATTCCAGTGAAATCCAGAACTCATAACTGATCTCATGAGAAAGCACACTGTACAGCGTGTAATGCCAGGTTGCTCTACGATATTATTTTGACAATGAAGAATCTCATTCGTTTTACATACTACAGGTGGAGATAATCAAATAGCATATTTACATTGACAAAACTGTTCAATAAGTGTATAAATATGAAATTAAATTAAGTGGAAATAATAATAACATTATAAGGATAGCAAAAAATAGGGCCGTTAGCGTTGAGTCATGCCATTAGATGGTACTGGTTGTGCGTCTGTGGCACACTGGTTAGGACTCTCGTCGACAATGCACATGGTCCGAGGTTCGATTCCCTGCCGACGCACACCTGATATCTATGGTCGGCCTGCAAAATTTGGGCTACCGATATCCATGCCGAAAATTCCATACTTGTATCATAAATACGGTGTGGAATCAAGCTGTAATCAAAAATAAAAAAATAAAATAAATAAAATACTCTCCTGGCTTACACTTTTCTAATCACTTAAAATCCGTGCTTGTCAAATAAGGCATAAAGGAGTTTTCATACTCGGTCGTCTCAGCATGAAGTCTGTTATGGACGACTCCAGTTCTCCCCGATAAAGTAGATGCGAGGAGATAGTTGTGCACAGAGAGAATGTTCGGAGACCGAAAAGATGGTATTCGCTAGTTTCTTGTCTGACTTCATGTGTCTATCTATAAGAGTCTTAACAGGTTGATTTAGCAACATCCCACTCGCTCTACCTACAGGTTTTTATTACTTTTCTCATTATAGTGAAGTCTTTCTGAAATACTCGAGGAGGACTGAGTCGGTGGCGGCTGGGTGAGTGAAGGAGAATATGTAGATTGCAATAATCAGCAAACATTCGAGGTAAATACTAAGTGATAGTAGATGGTGTTAAATTCCTTACATAGAGTGTTAAGCGAGATATCTTTCTGGAAACAAAAATGACGTGTAAAGATCAGGAAGGTTCACAGGAAATACACAGTTCATGTTATTGAACATTCGAATTAGTTTCAACTCCAGTTTCACTTGTTATACAGGAATCATTGGATCGCTGTGCTTGGTCTCACATTGACTTGTCGGCTTCTTGTGCAGATGCTTAGATGATGTCTAGGCATATTAACTTGTACTTACATGTCAACCTGAGACCGAGTACATCGATTCAGTCAAATGACGGGAAAATCTAAAATTGAATAAAATGAACAAGCTGATAATTGAGTCATTTAGGTTATGGCCATCTGAATCGATGGACCACTGATTGATTTCTAACACGAACTTGTTAATGTCTGAACAGTTTGACTGAGAAATAGCCGACAAGAAACCTGTCAGATCATCAGCATACTTAACAAAGTTAGCTTTATCAGAATGAGGCAATCGTTGCAATAAACAACAAAAATTGGAAAGGAGGAGAAGCAGCTCCTTGAGGAACACTGACTGGAATAAGTGAAGCAGTGGCGGACTTCTGATTGTAAACAATATACGGTTTCCTGTCGGAAAAGTAGAAATGGAGCCACTTATCAGTCAAGCACGGTAGATTTTCGCAGCACGCGTGTTTAGTAAAATAGGACTAGGTGCAGAGTGAAATGTAGATGTGTAATCTCTCAAGGCACACTGAATACACTTGGCGCGTCTGTATAAATTACAGACATTAATATGATGTAAGACAGCACTGCCGTCCAAATACACATTATGTGTTTATAATCAAGTTGTCTATGGCAGTTGAAAGCCGTCACTGAAGGTTTAACTCAAATTAAGATCTGTTTTTCCATTATTTTAAAAAATGGTGAGGTAATAGGAATAGGTTTAAACCGAAAACTTGATCCATTTGATGATTTAGGCACAGAAACAATTCGAATATCCTTCTGAGAAGCAGGAACAAAATTAGTGGAAAATTATTCATTGGAAAGACACCAGTGAGATGATCACATGAAATGTCCAGACATTTTCTAAGGATGATGGTGGATGCATCACTGAACTGGATAGGTTTGAAGACAAACTGGAGATATTTTAAGATGTCTTTTGTGGTAAAACTAGAATAGCAGTAATTATTTACACTTGTAGTATTGGAAATCACGACGTTTGATGGTCGACTTACGAAAGACTCATTAAACGTACCACCATAAACTGAAGAAGGGTGGTTAACTGTTCACTTCTTACCGGCGATTTCCTTAAGTGGTTTATACATATTCAATGAGGTTTTGCAAGATGAGAACTTCTGGTTGTAGATTTTATTTTATCCGCATATTTCTGATTAGATTAAAATGTTTATTCTCTCTGGGTTCTGCGATCATCCTTTGTCTTATATAACCTTCATTTTTCTTGGTAAAGCCTTTCGAAGTTCTTCAATGGATGAAATAATCCCGGCATTGAGTCATCAAAAACAGATGTAGACAGCGAAAACGATTTTCTTTTCGACGATTCATTTCCTTAAGCTGCATAGTTGTAATTACATTACATAATAAATTCTTAACACCGATCAGATACTGGTGAAATGTGTCCTCGAAAACGTATTACTTAATGTAAAGTGCGTGTAGTAAGGATGGGGTGACTAAATGGAAATGAGAAAAGAGGCAGAACTTGGAATAACGTAATACGTGTGAGAAAATAACCGATCAGTATAAAAGTGTGCAATGGAATGGAACTAGTGGAAAGACGATAGTGTTTTTTTACATGAAATCTATATGGAAACACAGTGTTATTAACCAACAGTAGTAGAGTGATAATAAAACAAGGACGATGGGTATACTAATAATAATAGTCAAGTTACCTAGTGAAAGTAGGGGAAATTATATTGAGAACGTTATTCTGGCCACGACTCCTTCTAGACTACACCTTACATTATATATTACGTTTTCGAGGACAAATTTACCAGTATTCGATTGGTCTTATGAAATCTTTGTTAAATGTAATTACAATTGTATAGCTTATGGAAATGAATCGTCGACAGTAGCATCTATGTTGAGTTTTCTTGCCAAGGAGCAAGAAGGCCTTCTGATTAAAATCAAAAATATGGCAAAACAGACCAGAAACTCTTTGCACAAAGTTATGTCACTTCAGGTTGACACACTTCACAAAGTGTGATAGTGAATGTTGATAATTGGAGTATTTCGAAGAATATGATGGAGATGTTGGTGAAAGAGGGATAATATGATGGATATTTAAACTTGTACTTGTCAGATGAGTAGGTAGAGTCACCAGGAATCACTTTAGGTATTGTCTTTGATGTCCCACATAAGCGAGGCGATTTCGAGAATTCGTGTTGATGGATACATAATCCTAAATTCATAGCCTGCTTTGCCTAGTTATAAAATCAGATACTTCAAAACTGATCTGTTAGAAGCGCAGTTTGCCTCACATGGGACACCATAAAATACACTTATTAGACAGTGAGAGGAACCGTGTTATGTCTTCTAGATATAAACTCCGACTGAAATCCTTTAATTTCACCGAACACATCACAGGATTATCATCGTTAATGAGGACCGTTTACAAGATTGGTGTTTAGGTAAATATTTGCCTATCAGCATTCCTAATTGTGACTTAATTTTTCCCCTCTCAAATACTTTATAACAATGGGGACGTCAGATTACTTGTTTTCTTTGCACACACAACCGTAGGTACAAATATTCTCGGAATCGCGAATTTCATTTCTTATCAAGTGCTTTAGTAAAGCTGACAAATGATCCGTTTCTGATGGCTGGAACATCGGTGGTCGAGGTTCGATTCTCGACCAACGCAGTTTGAAGCCTTATTCAGCCGGTAGTAAGCCCAAAAAAAGAGAGAGGCCTGGGCGTGGGACTAGCGACCTCAACTGATTAATCCACAAGAGCTGCTGAAATGTCAAAGCTCAGTGCCTGAGGTTTTATGTTGCAGTTGGAAAGCAAACGAACGCGGGAAAAGCAATATATTTCGTGGTATGTTATACACTAACTAAACTGATACTCTTATCATCGCATCACACAGACCGATATTCTAGTGAGTATTCCTGCTTGAAATTTGATGAAAATTACGCCACTATTCATAACAATCTTTCTGAATATATTGGCTGAATACTTTTCAGACGCATTTGCGCATCGCTTTCAGTGGGATATCAACTTTCAGAAAGTTCTCAGTGAAAATTGATTTTGTGTAGAGACGAGTGTGTGACAAGTAAGAATGTAAAATTGTTGCAGATATAACGAATTTTCTCTTATTTCTACGATGTATAATTATGATACAACAGAATAGTGAAGACTATATTCGTAGTAGAAATGGTAGTGTTGGAAAAATGCAGGTAGCACAAGATCATTTTCAAAATGTTGTATTCACATGATAACGACCTTCCCTGTGCGAGTAAGTAGAGTGTGTGTGCATGAATGTCAACTTCTCATCAGCCTAACACGATGTACCAGAATGACACATATTATCCAATCACATGTGAACAGTGTTATTAATAATAAACAGACTACTCAGTATTACGTTTGGTTTCTACAAGCAGATTGGATAAACAATAACACAAAATGATGCAAGGACGAAATTAGAATTTCTGATTGACTGATGACATTGACATTGAAATAAACAAATTAACACAGGCGTTGTGTGAACACTATGGACTGGAAAAGTGTATAAAAGGCGAATACTGGGTTGTGTAGTCTATGCAGAGATTAATCGGTGCAAAATGAAATCAGTCGTGATTGTTTCACTCGTGATGTGTTTGATCTTCGTCCAGACTGTGTAAGTCATACCATTACTACTTTATTATTATTCTTGTGACTATCCATTCACTGAGTCCTCCATGAAACATAGGGCTTCAGCAACACACCTCCACTCCATCACCTGCCATCAGTTCCAAGTAGCTCCATGACAACCCACAACCTTTGTTTCCCCTCAAACGATCGTCTCGGTGTCAGGCTGCGATCCACAAAAATCGCCTCGCTCTCAATTAAGTTCCAATTGACAAACTTCCTGGGGTCTTGTGTCATTCACCTGTCTCCTTAATTCATATCCATTCCATCTTCATTCTCACCCTACTGATATCTGCTAGTCAGTATTTTCTAGACTTGTTCACGGTCTGAGAGAGTACCTTGTTGCTGATCCTTCTTGACTGGTTATCTGATTGTCTGAATCATATAAGCGAAAGACGTTATTGATGGAAGGCTTGCAAATCGTCTTAGAAATAGTTTTGGTGATTCGTCCACAGAGTCTATTGATCACACAGGATCACTGACTCTGTCTGAAGTTTGAAGTTTGAAACTTCTTTCTTGCTGTAGATACGTGCTGTAGATTTCCACACTTATTCCAAATTTACAAATGTCCATCATGCGTCTCAACCAGAACCCGCAGTCTTTCACGTCCTCATCCATGTCTCTTGTATGTCGTTAAAACGATATTGCCAGGGTAAGTGAAAGGGGCGACTGCATTAAAGTTTTCGTATTGGTGGAGGTTAATGCTTCTTGTTACCGATTGGTCTGTTTAATCAACTTTATGATTCTTTGAAGTCATGTCGTTACTATCTCTGATGCAGACGTGCTGAATGTCGCTGGCAAACATTAAACTCTGTGCAAAATGAGACACAAAACACCGGTGAATTGTAAACTCTGTTAGGTCTTAACTTGCGTCTAATCTATGTTCATCTTCTCACTAACCACAGTCTATGGAATTCCAATTTTGCCTACACTAACATTCAACATCGTGATAATCATAACGCCTAAACAATTCTTGTCTCAGGAGTTAAACATTTTCATTATTCTCATATTTCCGTGTCTTCTATTTCACAGGTATTCACATAATCACAAGTCGGTTGAAAAGAGGGACGCATTCCCCTCTGGATATTTGCTAGTCAATGTTTTCTAGGCTTGTTAACTGTCTGAGAGAGTACCTTATTGCTTATCCTTCTTGACTGCTTATCTGATAGTCTGCATAATGTCAGCGAAAGAAGTTGTTAATGAAAGGCTTGCAAATCATCTTAGAAATGGTTTGGGTGATTCGTGCACACAGTCTCTGTACCATACAGAATCAGTGACTCAATCTGAAGGTTGAAATTTGAATCTTTTTCCTTACTCTAGATAAGTGTTGTAGATTTCCAGATGTCTATCATGCTTCTCATCCAGGACTTGTTATCGTTAACGTTGTCATCCATTTCTCCCGTTTGTTGTTAAAACGATATTTTCAGAGTAAGTGAAAGAGGGGAATGCATTTAATTTTTTCTTCTTGGTGGCAGTTATTGTTTCCTACTGGTGATTGGTCTGTTTGATCAACTGTACCTTCTTGACGCTCCCTTGAAGTCATGTCTTCACTATCTCTTCTGCAAACATGCTGAATGTTGCTGGTAAACATTAAATTCTGTGCAAAATGAGACACACAGCATCAGTGAAATATAAAATATGTTAGGTCTTAACTTGCGTCTAATCTATGTTCATCTTCTCACTAACCACGGTCTGTGGAATTACGATTTTGCCTGCACTGACATTCAACATCGTGATAATCATAACGCCTAAACAATTCCTGTCTCAGGAGTTGAACATTTTCATTATTCTCATATTTCCGTGTCTCCTATTTCACAGGTATTCAAATAATCACAAGTCGGTTGAAAAGAGGGACGCACCGGTGGTAAGTGACATACATCCTCCAATGATATTATACAACATCACTTTTCTCTAGACAAATCCATGGGTAGAGGTTACACAAACAGCTTTGAAAATATATCGGAAGATATATGAGAAAGTGTATGCATATTTCGAAGAAGATGAATTGGGAAACAAAATCGGAGTTGCTGTTTCAATTTGTGAGTGATCATTTTGTCATTTGCACTCATGCCTAACTCTCACCTTCTCTTTCTTTGCAATTTTTGTTTTTATTTTTCAGTACTCAAACGCTTTTACAAACGCATCGAATGAATCAGTGTGTTGGTTCGTCCCTTCACGATGGGGTTCAATCCGAGGATGTTAGTGATTCATTGAAAATCCTTTTATTCACAAATCAATTGATGTTATGTAATTTTTGAATAGTAATAAAAATGGCTTTGTTGCAAACTGTTATTTTTGCTGCAGATATGGAATTTTTCGGCTGTAGTAGATAGAGTGCTTGGGGTGATTATTCAGAAACAATGCATTTACATTAATTTTCTGTTTTACTCCTTCACGTTCCCCAGTGGAACATACGGCTTCAAGCTCGAGGCTTGAAGTTTCTGTAGTAGTGGTGTTTATTTTTATAGGATAGGGTCGGTAGCCTCATGCTCAACCTTCCCTCTTTGCCAGTGTTATTACTGGCTTAGTGAGGTAAAGGAGTGCGTCGGTCAGTGATCGAAGTCCAGACCGTGTGCATGGTCGGCGTGCGTCCTAATCACTGTGGATTCGACGCACTATTTACAATGATAATATTGATCAATCACAATATAAATATGTAATTGAATTGAGTAGAAATATCAACTCTCGCCGACCATGCACATGGTCCGGGATTCGAGCCCACGCCGGCGCACACCTGATATCTATGGTCGGCCTGCGAAATTTGGGCTACCGATATCCATGCTGAAAATTCCATACTTGTACCAAAAATACAGTGTGGAATCAAGCTGTAAATCTAAAAAAAAAAACAAGAGTATGAGAATAGAAATAATTTAGAGTGGTTTACGTTGAGTTCAGCCATTAGACGGTAATGTCTGGGCTCACACTTTTCTCATCCCTTAAAATGCATGCCTGTCGAAGAAGGCATCTCAGCGTTTTCATACTTAGTCAACCGAGCGTGAAGTCGCCTATAACTACTTCTAGTTCAATCTGTTGAGAAAGATGCGAAGAGAGAGTTGTTCTTATAGACGATGCTCAGAGGCCGACAAGATAATATTCGCTAGTTTCTTGCATGACTTCCTGTGTCTATCTACAGCAGTCTTAACAAGTTGATTAAGCGACATCCCACTCGCCCTACCTACAGGTTTTAGTGCTTTTGTCATTATAACGAAGTCTTTCTGATATAGCTTAGGAAAGATTAAGGGTGAGAATTGAAGGAGAATAGGCAGATTGAGTTAATTAACAAATATTCGAAGTAGAGAGCGAGTGATAACAGACTGTGTTGCCTTCTTTCGCAGAATGTCAGATGAAATATCCTTCTGGAAACAAAAATTACGTGAGAAGATCTGCCAAGTTCACTAGAAATACACAATAGTGATGATATTGGACATTCGACTTAATTTCAGCTTCAGTGTTATCTATGATACAGGAATCATGGAAGCGAGCCAGTTCATTTTGGTTGGGTTCGTGTGTGAAAGTGAAGTGAACAAGCAGATATTTGAGGCATTTAGATTGAGATCATCTGATGAGGAGCACCACTGACTGATTCCTAATAATACGTTGATCATTTTAGAAAAGTCTGGATGAGAGTTATTTTGCATGGAATATGTTAGATCAGTGACGAACTCAACAAAACTGCGTTCATCAGAATGAGTCCAATGATACAAGAAGGAAGAAAATAGGGAAGTAATTAGAAGCAACTCCTTGTGGAACACTGACTGGAATGAGGGAGGCAGTGGAAGACTGCTGATTTAAACAGTGTTGCACTTTCTATCAGAAAAGTGGAAATGGAACCACTTATTCGTCGAATACCCTACTTGTGTCACAGCAAGTGTTTTTTTTTAGTAAAATAGGCTTGGATATATTGTCAGATACAGATGTGTAATCTAGGAAGGCACACTGAACATATCTGTCACCTCTCTGTAAATTTGAAACAGTATTATGTTGTAAGACGACATTAGTAACTAACATCCACCTATCATGTTCATAACCAAATTGATTATAGCTGTTAAAATCCTTCAATGAAAGTTTAGTTTAAGTAAAACCAATTTTTCCATTGTATTAAAATGAAAATGGAGTCGAAGGGAAGTTTTCGTTGGATCTGTTGGATTACAAAGGAGTAGAAGCATTTCATTGTGATTTCTGAAGTTCTATTAGGTGTGGTTTTGTTTGAATGTGATTAGGGGTACCTAAGCTCACGCCCACACTCCCCACATTCCTAAGCCTCGTAGTGACTAGTTTAGGGGTCGAATAGTAAGATATTGAAGACATTGAGGACTACTGATGATAGTTGCAGAAAATATAAGGGAGGGAATTTGACAGGTTATTTCGGGTTATGGAGTTGATCGATGATTGACAAGTACAAAGACCTGACGCACCAAACAGAAGATAGTAAGATTGAAGTGAGTGGTTACTTGTGCAGTAGTAGTATGCGAAATAACTTATGCGTAGTCAACCAAAAAGGAAAAACGTATATCGCAGACCGAAGATTGTATTAATTTGTCGGTGTCTCTACGTAAGATTTCGGAACAGTTTGTAGAATCTTGGAGTGACTAGTATTAATTGATGAAGTGATGTGATTAAAACTGTTAGAAGAAGCGAAAAGGAAAGAAAGTGAAGGATAATACACGAAGGAGGGAAATACTAATAGGGCTGTACTATTTTTGAACCGATTTTCTGCTAGAGTGGGAATAGCGTCTGAACATTTTCCTCTGAAGACATACTTCTTGTTTAGTCGACTTTATCGCGTCGGATATATGTAGAATGTAGGGGTTTCTCCATGAATGTGACTTCGGAGTGTGGTATATAGCCCTTAATGTTTCGTTAGAATCTGTATGTGTGAAACAACTGAATTCTCATACATTCAACTGTGACCTTTCTGAAGTAGGTTGGTAAATGTCTTCCAACCCATATATGAAGTAACTTAATCGAAGTCTTTATGGAAATTGAACCATGGGAACAGTTTGTGTATGAAGAGAAGCTGACAGTAGGGAAAGCCTCTAGCAGTTTCTGGTGCAATATTGTACGATTTGTGAAGGATAGAAAGAGATATACAAAGTAGACTATCCTATTCATCGCGGTGGGTGGAGGCAGATATAGAATCCCTTCACGGATAGATATGAAAATATTAGCTTTTCATCAAACTACGTTGCTGGTTTATGTCTGTGACTGTCGTAAGTTCTCCTGGCTTACAGAGTCTTTACCAGATATCCATTTTTCGTTTCACAATTACATATAATCTGATTTGATAGATTCTGCAGGGAGGCGATTTTTCAGAAAATTCACGGATTTATTCCCCCTTGATGAATGTGAGTCAGGCAAGAACAACAGTGGTTTGTGCAGCTAGCTTTTACAAAAGCAGTTCAAGTTTAATCAAAATAAATGTATAAATACAATGGTAAAAACGTTATGTTATAAAGACAAGAGATGCGTAAGATTCTGAATGACGGCGAAGTTACACTTTAAGCACCGCTATCTACTAATCAGCGAGCGACGTGAAATCGTCCAATGAGGTTCATGCACATGAGTTCAAGTTTGTATAGTGCTTGATTCGTTTCAAATGAATGCTCTAATGAACTTACGCTTGCACATTTGGGAGGATAAGGCTTTGCGGGATTTCCTGGATTTGGGGTTGCCTAAGAAGGAGAGGATTTGTCCATGTGATGGTGTCATGAGTTTAAAAAGCTTTAGCAGGTAGATTGATGGATTTGTCCATCTTTGTGCAATTTACTTGAGACTAGTCAGTATTAGGGAAGGTAAGCTGATGATTTTAATAGTTCACAGGAAGACATTTTGCTAGGTCGCATCTCTCCCTAACCCAGATTTTGTAAATTTGTAACTACTGGGTTTTAAAACGGCCTGTGATTGGCACAGCTGCTGAAACTGAAAATAGCCTCGTGTCAACAGTTGTTAAGTGGTACCAGCACTGTAGAGACATCGCATCATGGAAAATGGAGAGAATTACTTCGTTGTTGGGCGGACACCTACAAGTTCTATAGAAGGATCCTGATGAAGATTGATAAATAGGATGAGGGCTATAAATAAATCTCAAAGGATCTTATTTATGGTCATTTGGCTGAATATTTGTACAGAATGTGGTGTGACTTTTCTATTGACACTCCTATGATTAACCTGGAGATGTTTCTGTGACATGTTAGAGAAAGTTATCTATGGTCGGCCTGCGAAATTTGGGCTACCGATATCCACGCTGAAAATTTCATACTTGTACCAAAAATATGGTGTGGAATCAAGCTGTAATCAAAAATAAAAATAAAAAATAAATAAATAAAGATACCCTATGTAACAGTTTTACGCGGTTTTTATACTTTTCTTCCATAAATATACATTTTCCTTTATCAAAAATCCCTCTTTCATGTGACTGGTCCGTTGGAGGTCGTTCGCTGATTGGTAGTTAGTGCTGCTAAAAGTTAAACTTTCTTGAGTGACTAGTAAATTGGGTAATAATGTACTGAGTTCAACTCAAATCATAGAAACAAGAGACAAGCAAAATTACATTATGTCAAAGGGGTGGGGTTAAAGCCAAAGATTACGTAATCCAGTGAAAGAAAGAACAAAGACATCCAGTTATCAGTGAGAGCAAAACCAATTACTGCTTCTTTCTGAACCCATAAATCTGGTTTCAAGCGTTGGATAGAAATCCCACGGGAAACTTGAGGAGAATGGAGCTGCTTTGTCTATTGATAATTTTAGCGGATTTCGCGATTTCCACCTCATGACCCGTATCATGGATATGTCTGGTAATAGCGCCAAATAAGCACAATTTTCTGAGCACCGTTTACTAATTGCAGAACTTGCTGTCAGCCGACGTCATGAAAAATGTGCAAGTATGTTAAGACTTTTCTGTATATAAACTTCATAATTTATTTGGGCTGTAAGCAGCGGATGAGAAACCAGCGAAATTAATGATGGTACATTATTATTCGGCACAAATCACTGTTATTCACATATATATGTATTGGATGATGTGTATTTCATTCCACACAGCTCTTTCTCCGTGAGTTGCTTATTCATTCGTCAAATCTCTTGTAAAAGTATGGCGAGTGAGTTTAGTGTAATTTAGTGCAATCGTGGATTTGTGATGTCTGTGAATTGATGTGAGTAATTTGAATAATTTTGTTGGAGAGGGTTAGATGCTTCGTGAGCGTATCGTGTGTGTATGTTTGAGTAATGTATATGTTGGTCTGTATATCTAGCATGGTATCGTCGTTAGATCTCTCGGTTTCATCCAAGATGTCCAGAGTTCGACTCTTCGAGCTTATAGTACTTTCGTCTCGCCAACCTTCAGACAGACTTTATGCACAAACTGCACTGTAATACCCCGTAAACACCATGTGTGAGGTGTTCAATGCATTGTGCATGGTACCAACTTCTGAATTTGACTCCATCGTAGAAGCGAGAACACAATATTTCCTTACTACCTTTGTACCATTCATCGGGACGAAATGTTTCAAACTAGTACATCCACAACTCACTCACCCTCCTGATCCCAATCTTCTCCAAACCAGCCACCTACCACTGTTATGAATATCATGGATCGTACTGATCGAACCTGTGGTCAATCAAATCCATGCAAACGAACATTCGGTAATGATTTCTATCAATACACTCCATTCCTTTCGCTTATGTGAACGTATATCTTCTGAGTGGTGAAGGAAGGATGACGCAGTTACAGGCTACACTCTACTCTGTTTCTTGTCACATTTCCAATGATGGATATCACTCACGCATCACAACCAGCGAACAATCTAATGAACACAGATTTCATATCGCCTAACTGTCTCATTACTGGCTGACAATTTAACGTATATGTCAATTGGTTTTTCGCATATAATATAGATGACACACTTCAGTGAAGACCTCATCCACTGAAATCACCAACGCTATCTCGATTGCTTTGCTAGCAAGAATGTCACAACGGAATTCAAGGTGTAGTAGAGAGAATCCCGTCATCCGATATCACCGATAAAGTTATACAAGTGAATGAATCCCCTTCTAATACGAATTCAACACTTTGTCTTTTAAGGCAAGGAGAACGAATTCACAGTGTTCAAACGACAAATTTTATTAGGTATGAAAGGTGACAGACTACATGGGAAAAATATGTATGAGTAAAGAATTAAGAATATTTCACTCATTGAAGTGGAGTTCGCATCTGTTCAACCATTCCATCATGCTCTACTCGACTAATTGACAGTGATGACTGCGGTGAATTATGAGCAGAGCTTCTCACTTCGATTCTTCAAACGCTTCGTAACTGAAAGAGAAGTGAAAATTCGGTCAATACTAGAATATGCATAGCACAAGTTTAGACACTAATATCATGGACATTATCAGTGTGAGAAAGAAACATTCAGGCG
Source organism: Trichobilharzia regenti (assembly GCA_944472135.2). Taxonomy (NCBI): domain Eukaryota; kingdom Metazoa; phylum Platyhelminthes; class Trematoda; order Strigeidida; family Schistosomatidae; genus Trichobilharzia; species Trichobilharzia regenti. The sequence goes on from OX235262.1 coordinate 184,648,951, forward strand.
AAGTCATCTGTGTATTCGTTGCATAAATTCCTACAAATATTCATCGAACGATATGGAGGACAGGATACACATCGATTTGATTTGGGAGATGCATTTCCATCCTAACAGTGATACAAGGCACACTTCTACAAAACACTGGTGAAATTATTCTATCACAGTGACACTGACAAGTGCATAATTTGACAAATTCAAAACATTCAATGAAACTTACTGATTGCAAGAACATTTTTCAACGCATCACCCAATCCATCCTCTTGGAAATAATTCGATACCACACCGTTTGACTTGGCTAAACACTTTCTCAGATTATCACGAATTGCAAATGCATCTGAAAGCTGTAGAGATGCATATTGACGTGTTTGTGTGAACACATGAGGTGAGGTGACTTACCAATTGTAGATTGTCTGTTTTATCTGTTGCAGCTCTGAAAGAAATGAAAAGAAGCAGCAGTGAGGTAGAGATGGATTGAATCTACTGGCAGACACAAGTGAAGTGTGTTTATGAATAATGAAATACAGCAGTGCATGTGAATGCACAACATCCACAATCTGTGGTCGCTTCAGTATCTTGTGGTATATAAGCATCATACTCATCATGATATGCAGTCAGTCATCAGAGTACAGTAATGCGTTTCCTATCGCTTTACGCCCAGATCAACTTTTCTGATTGAGAACATGTGGGCTAATAAAAGGAACTCATTTTGTATATATCAATGAGAAGTTGATATGCAAGTGGAGTACACAAAACATGTAGTCAACTGATTCATGAGGTGGATTTGTGTGATATGAAATCACTGTTTCGAGTGAGATCAGCTAAGGAGGTATGGTGAAATAGGGAATACAACCACCTGATTGACATTTGCTGTCTAGTTTCACAAATACACCCTAGGCTGACTATACAACACCAGCTTGAATATTTATCAACAAAGCATATATAAAGATAATATGTGAGCAGAATGTGACTGTGATTACCGGGACAAAAAATTTCTCACTCACTAGTCAAACGCTATGAAAAATGCAAAATGTAATAACTCACTCATTTGACATGACAAGGAAGCAGATAGCGATTGAAACAGCAAGAACCAGTTTCATTTTAATCCGACGTGATTTCAACACTAGTGAGATGGATGAATCCGCATCTTTTATAGGTTTTCACGAGTGCATTCTGTCCATTCAACGTTGATTTGTATTGAAATGGAGTGGGTGTGTGCGTGTGTGTGTTTGTGTGTCTGTGTTTTCATCTCTGTCATTCGTTTCATTGGCTTTTACGATGAACCTTTGTGGTGTTTGTTTAATTTTCTAATTTTCGTCAACACGATGAATACAGAGTAATTAGACGAGTGAGAGGGGTGAAATAATTTCATGCATTTCAAGTATTGATATAGTATACTGTGATTGACGCTTTCAGTGAGGTGACTTTATCCAGCCACTTGGAAATCGTATTCGATTGATCGTCTGCTATTGGAAGTGATTCTTTCTCATTATTTCCCGCCAGTGTGAGGGTCAGTTTCCAATATGTCAGTGTAGATGTATGTTTGATTTACTGATCATTCATTATGTGTGGTTGATGGTGAAATATGAAGGAGGTCCATTCCTTCACTCATCCGTGCAGCAGCGTTTCAATTACTAGCGAGAACAATGATTAGTATGCTGAAACCATAATTAGAAATGCGAAACAGTTTGGAAATTGTCTGTATTCTTCACTATACAGAAAAAGTTTGATTTTTAACATCAGTCATTGATTTTATCTGGTTGAGGAACCTGGTCAACGCGTCACGGAAAGCATTTACAAAAGGCAGCTGCGGAATATATTCAGCAGCTACAACTTTCGCTGGCTGAATGGCCTGCCAGAAAGAATTAGCAACCAGACACTCTGGGATCGAACCAACCAACAATCTGTCGTCCAACATATATTCCGAAGCCAATGGAGATACATCGGACACACACACAGAGGATACCGTCGAGTTATATCATGCTCTATGCAGACCGCGTTCCTCGAGTAGAAACCCATTGGGAAACGAAGAGTTAGGGCTGATTCCGACAGTGACATGTAGAAGATAGTGTGAGGAGGAGATGAGAGACAATGTGTAGTCTTGAAGCTAAGTGAAGAGAAGTGCAGAGAAGAGGAGAGATCGTAGGTTTTCTGTTGAGGCTCTGTATTTCACTCGGAAACCAAGGGATGAATGATAAACTAGTGGAATAAAAAGACTCTGCTGATGCGTTTTGTAAGGTGAACAGCTTTGAAAATGATTGTGGTGATGGAAAGCCTGTTCACTTCCTAGGGTTACACATTGCTATTTAGAAAATTGGGCTTCGTAAAACATGAATTCCTACTTCAATCGTAGTGAGTGTATAAGATTTGTAAGCTATATCATAAATATTGAATGACGTTTGAAGGCGTGAAGTGTCTCAACAAACGGTGTGCATTTTGTGAACAAGTGGGGCATCAGGAATGCAGTAAGGGAATGACCGTTGGCAACTCAGGGTGTCCGAGTAGGATTCCTCCAATCGACACACTCGCAAACCTAACACTTCACCGACAAGTTGAAGACTCGTTAAAAACGAGAGGTGAAACATGAGACCATACATTCACCACTGGTGAAATTTCGGAGCTTCAAGCACTCGGTTCCACTCGGAACACAAGGAATGATAATAATATGCAGCTGAGTCGCAAATGATGAGATGCGGTTATGTTGTCAGCGTGCATGCAATGTCTACATTTGTATTTGTAATGGTTTCTGCATGATCAATACCTTCGTGAGTAATGCTCTGTGAAGCAGGCGTTTTATGTTAGTAAACGGAAGATTGAGCCCTGTGTTCATTTCATGTGTTCATCTCATGTATTCAGAAAGAGTTAGTATTGACTCAAGGAATACACTTGAAATCTCAAGGCGTTCCACAGGTTTTGCAATCATAGCAACCAACTCGTGGTACACAAACAAATTGAAATCATCCATATGAGCTAAATATGAGCTCTTTTATCTTAAAATACTGACACTTATTTGAATGTTTCAACTAAATTTTTGATCACTAGTCTTGTATTTCCTGGTAATCGCGCCATAGATTTGGTGTTTGCATCCCGTATCCAGTGGACTAATTTCCTTCTACTGTGCTTGTTTTGTGCTTTGAAATCCACATAGATTGTAGAGCTGCACAACTGCACCGCTGATGTAATTTTGAGGTTTTGGTTTTATTATTGTTAAGTAGAGCTGAGGTAGTATAGTGTAGTATGGAAAGAGAGGTTCCTCGTCATAGATCATCAAATAGCAGGGAGATAGGTTTGAAGTCAGAGTGAGCAAGTGATTCAGACTTCCGGAGAACCATCGGAGACGTGAAAGGAACACAGAGAAACACAATAAGAAGGGAGAGCAGAAGTAGCACAACACGGAAGATCTGTGCATGGGGTGAGTTGAAGGTAAGGTGTACATAGTTTCGTCACATTGTTGCACCACATTCCAAGCAATCATTACTCTGACAAGTCTTTATTCTTCTACAGTTACAGGACCACATAGATCTACCAACAAATACACCCTTGTCTTGTTGTCTTCGGAGTGTTTTGTGACTGTGCGTCTCTCAATGAAGTTTCGGTCAGCTATGCAGTAGGACGCGAGAATCGGTTCTCTGCGTTTAGATCACATCGAGTCGGTTTTGATGGGTACATTCAGTTCACAGTCTGATTAAAATCATCTGCATTGTAAATTACAGACTAGGTTGATAAGGAGATATATTCATTGCCTGTTTGGCGTCGGTGGCACAGTGGTTAGTACTCTCGTCGATCATGCACATGGTCCGAGGTTCGATTCCCTGCCGACGAAGCACACCTGATATCTACGGTCGTTCTGCAAAATTTGGGCTACCTATATCACATGCTGAAACTTCCACAGTTGTGCCAAAATGCGGTTTACAATCAAGCTGTAATCAAAAAAATCTTGCACAAACACTGAACTGTGCTGTGTAGTCCATGTCAGGTGGCGAGATGTTAGGTTTCCATTTAAGTTTCGTTGTTATTATCTTTCACCAGGAGGTCACGTATGCAGCCATAAAAGAGAAGCTCTCCTCCTCACATGGAATCGAAAGCATGTCAACAAGTCCCTCCAAGGGGGAATATTATCAGTGAGGTATGTGGGTTGTGATAGATTTCCTGTAGGTGCGTGATGCGTGCACTGCTCAGTCACTAAAGCTTCATCGAATTCACGCTGTTCAGTGTTCAGTGATGACTGAATCTCATCATTTCAGTTTTCGTGGATGTTTGACTAAATCAGGAAGAAGTACCATACAGACCAATTTCAAAAGTGTCTCGACCAACTTGATAGAAATCTGATGTCGTGTTGATTACGATACTTCAGATACATGCCAGTTTGATGAGCATTGAGAGAAATCGTGTTGAGTGTGACAGGTGACTGTCTGGATATTTCCACAAAAATTATACCGTTGAGATTAGTCAGGCTTCTTGGATAATAGAATAAACGAAGACAAAATACTGAGAATATTCATGCATATATTCCGCTTGATGAATTTGAGTAAAGCAAGAACAACAGTGGCGGTTTGTGCAGAATAATATGGTACCATCCGTATTTATTCCGTTGGCTTCTCACAAGCTCAGCTGCTTACAGCCTAAATAAATTATGAGGTTTACGTACAGAAACGTTTTAACATACTTGCAAATTTCACAAGTTGTCAGTCGACAGAAAGTTCCCACAGTGGTAAAAAGCCAATCTACTTTCAGCTTGATTATGAAGGTGAATGCGATGCAGCGATGGTCAACAGAGCCAGAGCCTATCCTGCAGTTAAGTTGGTTTCCGTCCATCGAACAACATGCTATTTGTTGCAGTCAAAGTCGATAGATACCCTTCTCATGTTAACTCCAACTGTGTACACAAATTCACGTGTATCTGTGAGAGCAGTTACATGAGAAGAACAGAAAGAAGGGCACACCTCTGATTTTCTGAACATGTGCCGAAAAGCCTACGTCTCAAGGGAACAAACTCTTATAGTAGCACTATTACCTGACATCTACTCGACATGGGTGATTAGGTGGAAATCGATATATCATTCAAAATTACCAATAGACAAAGAAGTTCTACTCTCCTCAAGTTTCCCGTAGAAATTTCTATCCAACGCTTGAAACCAGACTTATGTGTTTCGAAAGAAGCAGTAATTGGCTTTTGCTAGCCCTGGTAACTGGATGTCTTTATTCTTTCTTTCATTGGATTACGTAATCTTTGGCTTTAACCCCACCCCTTTGACATAATGTAATTTCGCTTGTCTCTTGTTTCTATGATTTGAGCTCAACTCAGTACATTGTCACCTAACTAATTAGTCACTATGCATCTAACGCATATCTCATCTTTATTATGAAGCTCCTTTACCATTATAAGCATACATTTATTTTGTTTCAACTTGAACTGCCAGTGTGAAAACTACATAAGTGCAATTTTCTGAGCACTGTTTACTGATTGTGGAACTTTCTGTCAACTGAAAACGTGTAAAATTTGCAAGTATGTTAAAACGTTTCTGTACGTAAACCTCATAATTTATTTAGGCTGTAAGCAGCTGAGCTTGTGAGAAGCCAACGGAATAAGCAGTGATGGTACCATATTATTCTGCACAAACCGCCACTGTTGTTCTTGGTTTATTCAAACAGCAGTGAGATGATCACGTGAAATTTCAAGACACTTTCTAGGAATGATTGTGGATGTATCACTGAACTAAGAGCCTGGATAAGTTTGGAGATACTCTGGAGACACTATAAGACGTCATTTGTTGTAAAACTGGAATGTCAGTAATTATTTGCATTTGTAGTATTGGAAATCACAACATCTCAACAACAATTGAAAGTCAATTACACAATCCGAACAGGAATGCGAAAATATGTAAACACTTTTCTCATGCACAAACAGACAAATAAATAAACAATCGAGGGGAAAGACAATAAAGTAAATAAATAAATAAATAGTTTTTAAGTATTGGTTTGTTGTGGGGATTTTGTTTGATTGCATGGAGGATTTGATCATGAGCTGACATCAGTTAGAGAACCACTGGAAAACCTGGGAGTACTGGACAGCTGTTTCGTCCTAGTTTGGGACTCCTCAGCAGTACGCACCCACCGGGATTCGAACCCAGGACCTTCTGGTTACAAGGCGAGCTCGTAGACCATTGAGCCACTGGGACCCGATCCAATGGTCCTTGAATTCTAACTTCTGCCAGTTCACGACATAGCGCGACCACTTCGCAATGTCTTCTTCGATGAGTTACTGCCTCATCTTCAACCTGCTGTACCCTACTGGTCACGGCTTCCCACTAGAACCCCAGGTTAACTGCCTGAATAGGGCCAGTCACTAGTGAGTATCAGATGAATTTTTAAGTATTGGTTTGTTGTAGGGATTTTGTTTGATTGCACTATGTTTGATCGCGCTATGTCGTGAACTGGCAGAAGTTAGAATTCAAGGACCATTGGATCGGGTCCCAGTGGCTCAATGGTCTACGAGCTCGCCTTGTAACCAGAAGGTCCTGGGTTCGAATCCCGGTGGGTGCGTACTGCTGAGGAGTCCCAAACTAGGACGAAACAGCTGTCCAGTACTCCCAGGTTTTCCAGTGGTTCTCTAACTGATGTCAGCTCATGATCAAATCCTCCATGAAATAAATAGTTTGATGTTTACATGAAAAAAATAATACGTGACTGACATTATGAACTTTTTTGGTAACTGTGTAGAAAATACAAACATATAAACTTCAAATTCGTAGTGTGAAAAAGTATGCCAACGAGGATTATACTAATAAAACTCATATTCACACACACACACACACAGAAACACTTACTCCAGTGAACACAAATACAAATGAGGTGAAATCTGACAAATTCATAAAATTGATAAAATCGTCTAGTTGTATAGGTCTGAGATGAAATTACCCGGATTGTCATCAAGTAAGACTGACACCATTCAAATCTTTTGATGAAAATATTTTAGGGTGCAGAATACGAAGACAAATAGAAAGCTAACAAAATTGAAACACTATGGGTGATCACTGAACAGGGCCTGAAATGGCAGTCACCTCTCCACCTCACTCAACTTCATCGACTTTGAAAAGGCGTTGAGCAGACAGCGTCGATCGAGAGGTGATTTGGCAACTACTTCACTACTTCGGGGTGCCACCAACAATTATACATCTCATCCAACAGTTGTACAACAATGCTGAATGCAAAGTAATCCACAATGGGGAAACTCACGGAATCCTTCGAAGTGAAGACGGGAGTAAGACAAGTCTGGTTGGCTTCCGACTATCCGTGGTGATTTTATTGATTGTGGGCGGTAGACTATATAATGTGACAGACAGCGGGCAGCAAAGAAACAGGCATAAAATGGACCCACACAAAGAACTTGAAGGATCTGGACTTCAGTGATGATATCTGTCTGATTTCCGACAAACTGGGAGGTATGCAAGTGAAAAGCAACAAGTTGGCAGAAGAAGCATCCAGAGAAGATAGGACTGTCTACAGGTGAACATAGATAAAACAGGAGTAGTTGATGAAGATTCCTGGTAAACAGCAACAGCAGCAACAACGGACAACAATCAGCAATTTACAAGAAGCAACCTCCTCTGCCTACCTACCTACTTGGGAAGCATCGTTTCAACTACAGAACTGATAAGGATATGAAAGTGAGAATCGGGGAAGCGAAGCGAACTTTCATTACTCTCAAGTCTGTGTGGAGATCAACAGCACTCAGCATGAAAAATAAGATGCAGATTTTCAACTCCAGTGTGAAGTCAGTGCTACAATATGTATGGATCAGAGATTTGGTGCGTCATGAGGAACATCTCAAACAAACTACAGAACTTCATTAATAGCTGTCTTCGCCAAATACTACCCAAGATCAAATGGCCGGCCAGAAAATATGAGCAACAGTGAGGGATCTCTGTCAATGAGCGAACCAACCCAGCAGGAACCGATTGTGCAACAAATGTGGAGGAAGAAATGGAGGTGGATTGGCCCTGCCATACTCTGAGGAAACAAACCATCAAGTGAGTGACATCACTCGCAATGCAGGCCATCACTCGAGTGGGTCCCGAACAGGAAGGTGCGTGTTAATTGGTGGTCAGTTCGAGTGTGACATGGAGAAGAGATGAAAGCGTGCTGGCAAACACTGAGCCAGGTGAAAACGTTGGTGGAGAAGCGGACGCAATAGAAATGTGCAGCTGAAGCCCTATGTTCCTTTAATAAATTAAAGGAAGCAATGATAATAATAATAAAAGGCGAGTTAGAGTTAATTTCAGGTGGAGATTTTAATTTTGATTATATGAGATCCAAATCAAGCAATGAGACTCCTTGTAAGTAAGTAATTGTGGAATCCTCATATAACAACTATTCCGCTGGTAGCTGAGCATTGACATACCTAACATTTCGTAAACACGAAGTGTGAATGCTTCACCGCAGGAGGAGCGGACGAGGATGTCGAATCGAGAATCGGGAATGCGAGAAACACATTCATCAACCTGAAACAAACCAATCTGGAAATCTTCGTCACTCAGCATCACCAACAAAATTCGGATTTTCAATACAAACGTAAAGTCAGTTCTTCTATACGGATCAGAAACTTGGCGGGCGGGTCACAAAGTATATTTCCAAAAGGCTGCAGACCTTTATTAACAACTGTCTTCGCTCAATACTGAAGATCCGATGGCCGGAAAGAATCACCAACAAGGAATTATGGAACAAACAAAGCAAGAACCAATCGCCCAACAAATATGCAGGAGAAAGTGGAGATGGATCGGACACTCGCTGAGGAGACCGCTGGATGACATCACGCGTCAACCCCTCGAGTGGGACCCGAAAGGGAAGCGGCGTGTGGGACGTCCAAGGGTGACATGGAGGAGATCCTGTGAAGAGGAGTTGAAAGAATATGGATTAACATGGATGCAGGCGAAAAGTATAGCAGAAGACAGAAGAAAATTGAGACGTGCAGTTGAAGCCCTGTGTTCCACTAGGAACCCAAGGGAGCAATAATAATAATAAATGCTTCACCGCAGTAGTATGAAACCACTTATTTGAATCTTATTTTGCACACCTTAGACTAGAAGCTTCATGCGGTTTCATAGCCAAAGATGCAGTCATGAACATTCATGTTTCCGGGGTTCTCAGGATATGATTGTGGCAGGTTCCTAACAAATATATGTATTTGAAACAGTACACAAGTGTTAAGGACTTGAAATGTTATAACACTGTTAACTGTAGATTGTATCACCATCTATTGTAAAACACTGCCAGTTAATTTTTATACGCGGTAGTCAATCTACTGATGGAAATCAATAATTGCAATTGACAAACAGATCAGATATCATACAACATCTCTGGAAAGTGTTCATAAGAATAATTTTGAGATACGAAAACTTTTCTTCTATCAAGCGAAATTAAGACCACCAAGAATACATATATATATATATATATTCAGTGGAGTTCAGCATTTTATACGCTGAATTCCAGTGAAATCCAGAACTCATAACTGATCTCATGAGAAAGCACACTGTACAGCGTGTAATGCCAGGTTGCTCTCCGAAATTATTTTGACAATGAAGAATCTCATTCGTTTTACATACTACAGGTAGAGATAATCAAATAGCATATTTACATTGACAAAACTGTTCAATAAGTGTATAAATATGAAATTAAATCAGTGGAAATAATAATAATAACATTATAAGGATAGCAAAAAATAGGGCCGTTTGCGTTGAGTCATGCCATTAGATGGTACTGGTTGTGCGTCGGTGGCACACTGGTTAGGACTCTCGCCGATCATGCACATGGTCCGAGGTTCGATTCCCTGCCGACGCACACCTGATATCTATGGTCAGCCTGCAAAATTTGGGCTTCCGATATCCATGCTGAAAATTCCATACTTGTATCACAAATACGGTGTGGAATCAAGCTGTAATCATAAATAAAATAAATAAAATACTCTCCTGGCTTACACTTTTCTAATCACTTAAAATCCGTGCCTGTCAAATAAGGCATAAAGGAGTTTTCATACTCGGTCGTCTCAGCATGAAGTCTGTTATGGATGACTCCAGTTCTCCCCGATAAAGTAGATGCGAGGAGATAGTTGTGCACAGAGAGAATGTTCGGAGGCCGACAAGATGGTATTCGCTAGTTTCTTGTCTGACTTCATGTGTCTATCTATAAGAGTCTTAACAGGTTGATTTAGCAACATCCCACTCGCTCTACCTACAGGTTTTTATTACGTTTCTCATGATAGTGAAGTCTTTCTGAAATGCTTGAGGAAGGACTGAGTCGGTGGCGGCTGGGTGAGTGAAGGAGAATATGTAGATTGCAATAATCAGCAAACATTCGAGGTAAATACTAAGTGATAGTAGATGGTGTTAAATTCCTTACATAGAGTGTTAAGCGAGATATCTTTCTGGAAACAAAAATGACGTGTAAAGATCAGGAAGGTTCACAGGAAATACACAGTTCATGTTATTGAACATTCGAATTAGTTTCAACTCCAGTTTCACTTGTTATCCAGGAATCATTGGATCGCTGTGCTTGGTCTCACATTGACTTGTCGGCTTCTTGTGCAGATGCTTAGATGATGTCTAGGCATATTAACTTGTACTTACATGTCAACCTGAGACCGAGTACATCGATTCAGTCAAACGACGGGAAAATCTAAAATTGAATAAAATGAACAAGCTGATAATTGAGTCATTTAGGTTAAGGCTATCTGAATCGAAGGACCACTGATTGATTTCTAACACGAACTTGTTAATGTCTGAACAGTTTGACTGAGAAATAGCCGACAAGAAACCTGTCAGATCATCGGCATACTTAACAAAGTTAGCTTTATAAGAATGAGGCAATCGTTGCAATAAACAACAAAAACTGGAAAGGAGGAGAAGCAGCTCCTTGAGGAACACTGACTGGAATAAGTGAAGCAGTGGCGGACTTCTGATTGTAAACAATATACGGTTTCCTGTCGGAAAAGTAGAAATGGAGCCACTTATCAGTCAAGCACGGTAGATTTTCGCAGCACGCGTGTTTAGTAAAATAGGACTAGGTGGAGAGTGAAATGTAGATGTGTAATCTCTCAAGGCACACTGAATACACTTGGCGCGTCTGTATAAATTACAGACATTAATATGATGTAAGACAACAGTTCCGTGTTTATAATCAAGTTGTCTATGGCAGTTGAAAGCCATCACTGAAGGTTTAACTCAAAGTAAGATCTGTTTTTCCATTATTTTATAAAATGGTGAGGTAATAGGAATAGGTTTAAACCGAAAACTTGATCCATTTGATGATTTAGGCACAGAAACAATTCGAATATCCTTCTGAGAAGCAGGAACAAAATTAGTGGAAAATTATTCATTGGAAAGACACCAGTGAGATGATCACATGAAATGTCCAGACATTTTCTAAGGATGATGGTGGATGCATCACTGAACTGGATAGGTTTGAAGACAAACTGGAGATATTTTAAGATGTCTTTTGTGGTAAAACTAGAATAGCAGTAATTATTTACACTTGTAGTATTGGAAATCACGACGTTTGATGGTCGACTTACGAAAGACTCATTAAACGTACCACCATAAACTGAAGAAGGGTGGTTAACTGTTCACTTCTTACCGGCGATTTCCTTAAGTGGTTTATACATATTCAATGAGGTTTTGCAAGATGAGAACTTCTGGTTGTAGATTTTATTTTATCCGCATATTTCTGATTAGATTAAAATGTTTATTCTCTCTGGGTTCTGCGATCATCCTTTGTCTTATATAACCTTCATTTTTCTTGGTAAAGCCTTTCGAAGTTCTTCAATGGATGAAATAATCCCGGCATTGAGTCATCAAAAACAGATGTAGACAGCGAAAACGATTTTCTTTTCGACGATTCATTTCCTTAAGCTGCATAGTTGTAATTACATTACATAATAAATTCTTAACACCGATCAGATACTGGTGAAATGTGTCCTCGAAAACGTATTACTTAATGTAAAGTGCGTGTAGTAAGGATGGGGTGACTAAATGGAAATGAGAAAAGAGGCAGAACTTGGAATAACGTAATACGTGTGAGAAAATAACCGATCAGTATAAAAGTGTGCAATGGAATGGAACTAGTGGAAAGACGATAGTGTTTTTTTACATGAAATCTATATGGAAACACAGTGTTATTAACCAACAGTAGTAGAGTGATAATAAAACAAGGACGATGGGTATACTAATAATAATAGTCAAGTTACCTAGTGAAAGTAGGGGAAATTATATTGAGAACGTTATTCTGGCCACGACTCCTTCTAGACTACACCTTACATTATATATTACGTTTTCGAGGACAAATTTACCAGTATTCGATTGGTCTTATGAAATCTTTGTTAAATGTAATTACAATTGTATAGCTTATGGAAATGAATCGTCGACAGTAGCATCTATGTTGAGTTTTCTTGCCAAGGAGCAAGAAGGCCTTCTGATTAAAATCAAAAATATGGCAAAACAGACCAGAAACTCTTTGCACAAAGTTATGTCACTTCAGGTTGACACACTTCACAAAGTGTGATAGTGAATGTTGATAATTGGAGTATTTCGAAGAATATGATGGAGATGTTGGTGAAAGAGGGATAATATGATGGATATTTAAACTTGTACTTGTCAGATGAGTAGGTAGAGTCACCAGGAATCACTTTAGGTATTGTCTTTGATGTCCCACATAAGCGAGGCGATTTCGAGAATTCGTGTTGATGGATACATAATCCTAAATTCATAGCCTGCTTTGCCTAGTTATAAAATCAGATACTTCAAAACTGATCTGTTAGAAGCGCAGTTTGCCTCACATGGGACACCATAAAATACACTTATTAGACAGTGGAGAGGAACCGTGTTATGTCTTCTAGATATAAACTCCGACTGAAATCCTTTAATTTCACCGAACACATCACAGGATTATCATCGTTAATGAGGACCGTTTACAAGATTGGTGTTTAGGTAAATATTTGCCTATCAGCATTCCTAATTGTGACTTAATTTTTCCCCTCTCAAATACTTTATAACAATGGGGACGTCAGATTACTTGTTTTCTTTGCACACACAACCGTAGGTACAAATATTCTCGGAATCGCGAATTTCATTTCTTATCAAGTGCTTTAGTAAAGCTGACAAATGATCCGTTTCTGATGGCTGGAACATCGGTGGTCGAGGTTCGATTCTCGACCAACGCAGTTTGAAGCCTTATTCAGCCGGTAGTAAGCCCAAAAAAAGAGAGAGGCCTGGGCGTGGGACTAGCGACCTCAACTGATTAATCCACAAGAGCTGCTGAAATGTCAAAGCTCAGTGCCTGAGGTTTTATGTTGCAGTTGGAAAGCAAACGAACGCGGGAAAAGCAGTATATTTCGTGGTATGTTATACACTAACTAAACTGATACTCTTATCATCGCATCACACAGACCGATATTCTAGTGAGTATTCCTGCTTGAAATTTGATGAAAATTACGCCACTATTCATAACAATCTTTCTGAATATATTGGCTGAATACTTTTCAGACGCATTTGCGCATCGCTTTCAGTGGGATATCAACTTTCAGAAAGTTCTCAGTGAAAATTGATTTTGTGTAGAGACGAGTGTGTGACAAGTAAGAATGTAAAATTGTTGCAGATATAACGAATTTTCTCTTATTTCTACGATGTATAATTATGATACAACAGAATAGTGAAGACTATATTCGTAGTAGAATTGGTAGTGTTGGAAAAATCCAGGTAGCACATGATCATTTTCAAAATGTTGTATTCACATGATAACGACCTTCCCTGTGCGAGTAAGTAGAGTGTGTGTGCATGAATGTCAACTTCTCATCAGCCTAACACGATGTACCAGAATGACACATATTATCCAATCACATGTGAACAGTGTTATTAATAATAAACAGACTACTCAGTATTACGTTTGGTTTCTACAAGCAGATTGGATAAACAATAACACAAAATGATGCAAGGACGAAATTAGAATTTCTGATTGACTGATGACATTGACATTGAAATAAACAAATTAACACAGGCGTTGTGTGAACACTATGGACTGGAAAAGTGTATAAAAGGCGAATACTGGGTTGTGTAGTCTATGCAGAGATTAATCGGTGCAAAATGAAATCAGTCGTGATTGTTTCACTCGTGATGTGTTTGATCTTCGTCCAGACTGTGTAAGTCATACCATTACTACTTTATTATTATTCTTGTGACTATCCATTCACTGAGTCCTCCATGAAACATAGGGCTTCAGCAACACACCTCCACTCCATCACCTGCCATCAGTTCCAAGTAGCTCCATGACAACCCACAACCTTTGTTTCCCCTCAAACGATCGTCTCGGTGTCAGGCTGCGATCCACAAAAATCGCCTCGCTCTCAATTAAGTTCCAATTGACAAACTTCCTGGGGTCTTGTGTCATTCACCTGTCTCCTTAATTCATATCCATTCCATCTTCATTCTCACCCTACTGATATCTGCTAGTCAGTATTTTCTAGACTTGTTCACGGTCTGAGAGAGTACCTTGTTGCTGATCCTTCTTGACTGGTTATCTGATTGTCTGAATCATATAGGCGAAAGACGTTATTGATGGAAGGCTTGCAAATCGTCTAAAAGTAGTTTTGGTGATTCGTCCACAGAGTCTATTGATCACACAGGATCACTGACTCTGTCTGAAGTTTGAAGTTTGAAACTTCTTTCTTGCTGTAGATAAGTGCTGTAGATTTCCACACTTATTCCAAATTTACAAATGTCCATCATGCGTCTCAACCAGAACCCGCAGTCTTTAACGTTCTCATCCATGTCTCTTGTATGTCGTTAAAACGATATTGCCAGGGTAAGTGAAAGGGGCGACTGCATTAAAGTTTTCGTATTGGTGGAGGTTAATGCTTCTTGTTACCGATTGGTCTGTTTAATCAAATTTATGATTCTTTGAAGTCATGTCGTTACTATCTCTGATGTAGACGTGCTGAATGTTGCTGGTAAACATTAAACTCTGTGCAAAATGAGACACACAGCATCGGTGAATTGTAAACTCTGTTAGGTCTTACCTTGCGTCTAATCTATGTTCATCTAATCACTAACCACGGTCTATGGAATTACGATTTTGCCCGCACTGACGTTGTACATCGTGATAATTATAACGCCTAAACAATTCCTGTCTCAGGAGTTGAACATTTTCATTATTCTCATATTTCCGTGTCTCCTATTTCACAGGTATTCACATAATCACAAGTCGGTTGAAAAGAGGGATGCACCGGTGGTAAGTGACATACATCCTCCAATGATATACAACATCACTTTTCTCTAGACAAATCCATGGGTAGAGGCTAGACAAACAGCTTTGAAAATATATCGGAAGATATATGAGAAAGTGTATGCATATTTCGAAGAGGATGAATTGGGAAACAAAATCGGAGTTGCTGTTTCAATTTGTGAGTGATCATTTTGTCATTTGCACTCATGCCTAACTCTCACTTTCTCTTTCTTTGCAATTTTTGTTTTTATTTTTCAGTACTCAAACGTTTTTACAAACGCATCGAGTGAATCAGTGTGTTGGTTCGTCCCTTCACGATGGGGTTCAATCTGAGAATGTTAGTGATTAATTGAAAATCTTTTTTTTCACAAATCAATTGATGTTATGTAATTTTTGAATAGTAATAAAAATGGCTTTATTGCAAATGGTTTATTTTATGGAATTTTCCGACGGTAGTAGATAGAGTAGCGGGGTGATGGTTAAGAGAGAATGCATTTACATTAATTTTCTGTTTTATTCCTTCACATCTCCAGTGGAACATAGGGCTTCAAGCTCGAGGCTTGAAATTTCTGTAGTAGTGGCGTTTATTTTTATAGGATGGGGGTGGTGGTCATATACCCAACCTTCCCTCTTCGCCAGTCTTATTACTGGCTTAGTGAGGTAAAGGAGTGCGTCGATGAGTGATCGAACTCCGGACAGTGTGCATGGTCGGCGTGCGTTCTTATCATTGTGCCATCGACGCACTATTTACAATGATAATATTGATCAATCACAATATAAATATGTAATTGAATTGAGTAGAAACATTAACAAGTGTATGAGAATAGAAAAACATTTGGAGTGGTTTACGTTGAGTTCAGACATTAGATGGTAATGTCTTGGCTCACACTTTTCTCTTCACTTAAAATGCATGCCTGCCGAATACGGCATTGCAGCGTTTTCATACTTAGTCGACCGAGCGTGAAGTCGCCTATAACTGCTTCTAGTTCTACCTGATGAGATAGATGAGAGGAGAGAGTTGGTCATAGAGAGGATGCTCAGAGGCCTACAAGGTAATTTTCGTCAGTTTCTTGCATGGCTTCATGTGTTTGTCTACAACAGTCTTAACAAGTTGATTAAGCGACATCCCACTCGCCCTACCTACAGGTTTTAGTGCTTTGGTCATTACAACGAAGTCTTTCTGATATAGCTGAGGGAAGATTAAGGGTGAGAAGTGAAGAAAAATAGGCAAATTGAGTTAATTAACAAATATTCGAAGTAGAGAGCGAGTGATACCAGACTTTTGCAGAATGTTAGATGAAATATCTTTCTGGTAACTAAAATTTCGTGAGAAGACCTGCAAAGTTCACACGAAATACACAATAGTAATGATATTGGACATTCGACTTATTTTCAACTTCAGTGTTATCTATGATACAGGAATCATGAAAGCGAGCCAGTTCATTTTGGTCGGGTTTGTGTGTGAAAGTGAAGTGAACAAGCAGAAGTTTGAGGCATTTAGAATGAGATAATCTGATGAGGAGCAACACTGACTGATTCCTAATAATACGTTGATCATTTTAGAAAAGTCTGGATGAGAGTTATTTTGCATGGAATCTGTCAGATCAGTGACGAACTCAACAAAACTGCGTTCATCAGAATGAGTCCAGTGATACAAGATGGAAGAAGGCTGGGGAGTAGCAGAAGCAGCTCCTTGTGGAACACCGGCTAGAATAAAGGAAGCAGTGGAGGACCGCTGATTTAAACAGTGTTGCACTTTCCATCAGAAAAGTGGAAATGGAACCACTTATTCGTCGAATACCCTACTTGTGTCACAGCAAGTGTTTTTTTTAGTAAAATAGGCTTGGATATATTGTCAGATACAGATGTGTAATCTAGGAAGGCACACTGAACATATCTGTCACCTCTCTGTAAATTTGAAACAGTATTGTGTTGTAAGACGACATTAGTAACTAACATCCACCTATCATGTTCATAACCAAATTGATTATAGCTGTTAAAATCCTTCAATGAAAGTTTAGTTTAAGTAAAACCAATTTTTCCATTGTATTAAAATGAAAATGGAGTCGAAGGGAAGTTTTTGTTGGATCTGTTGGATTACAGAGGAGCAAAAGCATTTGATTGTGATTTCTGAGGTTCTATTAGGTGTAGTTTTGTTTAAATGAGTAGGGATTCCTAAGCTCACGTAATACTGCTCACTTTCCTAAGCCTCGTAGTGACTAGTTTAGGGGTCGAATAGTAAGATATTGAAGACATTGTGGACTACTGATGATAGTTGCAGAAAATATAGGGGAGGGAATTTGACAGGTTATTTCAGGGTTATGAGAGTTGATTGATGATTGACAAGTACAAAGACCTGACGCACCAAACAGAAGATAGTAAGACTGATGTGAATGGTTACTTGTGCAGTAGTAGTATGCGAAATAACTTATGCGTAGTCAACCAAAAAGGAAAAACGTATATCGCAGACCGAAGATTGGATTAATTTGTCGGTGTCTCTACGTAAGATTTCGGTACAGTTTGTAGAATCTTGGAGTGACTAGTATTAATTGATGAAGTGATGTGATGAAAACTGTTAGAAAGAAGCGAAAAGGAAAGAAAGTGAAGGATAATACACGAAGGAGGGAAATACTAATAGGGCTGTACTATTTTTGAACCGATTTTCTGCTAGAGTGGGAATAGCGTCTGAACATTTTCCTCTGAAGACATACTTCTTGTTTAGTCGACTTTATCGCGTCGGATATATGTAGAATATAGGGGGTTTCTCCATGTATGTGACTTCGGAGTGTGGTATATAGCCATTAATGTTTCGTTAGAATCTGTATGTGTGAAACAACTGGAATTCTCATACATTCAACTGTGAACTTTCTGAAGTAGGTTGGTAAATGTCTTCCAACCCATATATGAAGT
Organism: Trichobilharzia regenti; assembly: GCA_944472135.2. Lineage (NCBI taxonomy): Eukaryota > Metazoa > Platyhelminthes > Trematoda > Strigeidida > Schistosomatidae > Trichobilharzia > Trichobilharzia regenti. Next base: position 184,667,119 of record OX235262.1, read on the forward strand.
AACTTAATCGAAGTCTTTATGGAAATTGAACCATGGGAACAGTTTGTGTATGAAGAGAAGCTGACAGTAGGGAAAGCCTCTAGCAGTTTCTGGTGCAATATTGTACGATTTGTGAAGGATAGAAAGAGATATACAAAGTAGACTATCCTATTCATCGCGGTGGGTGGAGGCAGATATAGAATCCCTTCAAGGATAGATATGAAAATATTAGCTTTTCATCAAACTACGTTGCTGGTTTATGTCTGTGACTGTCGTAAGTTCTCCTGGCTTACAGAGTCTTTACCAGATATCCATTTTTCGTTTCACAATTACGTATATATATCTGATTTGATAGATTCTGCAGGGAGGCGATTTTTCAGAAAATTCACGGATTTATTCCCCCCTTGATGAATGTGAGTCAAGCAAGAACAACAGTGGTTTGTGCAGCTAGCTTTTACAAAAGCAGTTCAAGTTTAATCAAAATAAATGTATAAATACAATGGTAAAAACGTTATGTTATAAAGACAAGAGATGCGTAAGATTCTGAATGACGGCGAAGTTACACTTTAAGCACCGCTATCTACTAATCAGCGAGCGACGTGAAATCGTCCAATGAGGTTCATGCACATGAGTTCAAGTTTGTATAGTGCTTGATTCGTTTCAAATGAATGCTCTAATGAACTTACGCTTGCACATTTGGGAGGATAAGGCTTTGCGGGATTTCCTGGATTTGGGGTTGCCTAAGAAGGAGAGGATTTGTCCATGTGATGGTGTCATGAGTTTAAAAAGCTTTAGCAGGTAGATTGATGGATTTGTCCATCTTTGTGCAATTTACTTGAGACTAGTCAGTATTAGGGAAGGTAAGCTGATGATTTTAATAGTTCACAGGAAGACATTTTGCTAGGTCGCATCTCTCCCTAACCCAGATTTTGTAAATTTGTAACTACTGGGTTTTAAAACGGCCTGTGATTGGCACAGCTGCTGAAACTGAAAATAGCCTCGTGTCAACAGTTGTTAAGTGGTACCAGTGTGGTGAGAGCAGGCTGCTAGCCGATTGGTTGGCACTAATCTACGTTAAGGTCTAGGTCACTAATATGGGCCGTGAGAAAATATGAACAAGCCTGAGTCAACAACCAATCACAGCAAAGTTAACGTGGCAAAATATGATTCGCAGAGAGAACTCTATTTGTCAAGGAATCCCGAAACAACCAATCAGAAGCCTGCGTTTGTCTACCTAAACAACCAATCATATGACTGCGCTTGTCTATAATAATGTAGTTGAAAGATGTATAAATACGTGTTGATTTTCATAATAAAACGATCTGTTGCCTGGCCCTTGTCTTCTGTTGTTACACCAGCACTGCAGAGACATCGCATCATGGAAAATGGAGAGAATTACTTCGTTGTTGGGCGGACACCTACAAGTTCTATAGAAGGATCCTGATGAAGATTGAAAAATAGGATGAGGGCTATAAATAAATCTCAAAAGCATCTTATTTATGGTCATTTGGCTGAATATTTGTACAGAATGTGGTGTGACTTTTCTATTGACACTCCTATGATTAACCTGGAGATGTTTCTGTCACATGTTAGAGAAAGATACCCTATGTAACAGTTTTACGCGGTTTTTATGATTTTCTTTCATAGATATACGATTTCCTTTATCGAAAACCCCTCTTTCATGTGACTAGTCCGTTGAGGGGCGTTCGTTGATTGGTAGTTAGTGCTGCTTAAAGTTTAACTTTGCCTGGGTAACTAATAAATTAGGTAACAATGTACTGAGTTGAACTCAAATCATAGAAACTAGAGACAAGCAAAATTACATTGTGTCAAAGGGGTGGGGTTAGAGCCAAAGATTACGTAATCTAATGAAAGAAAGAATAAAGACATCCAGTTATCAGTGAGAGCAAAAGCCAATAACTGCTTCTTTCTGAACACATAAATCTGGTGTCAAGCGTTGGACAGAAATTGCCACGGGAATCTTGAGGAGAATGGAGCTGCTTTGCCTATTGATAATTTTAAAGGATTTCGCGATTTCCACCTCATGACCCGTATCATGGATATGTCTGGTAATAGCGCCAAATAAGCACAATTTTCTGAGCACCGTTTACTAATTGCAGAACTTGCTGTCAGCCGACATCATGAAAAATGTGCAAGTATGTTAAGACTTTTCTGTATATAAACTTCATAATTTATTTGGGCTGTAAGCAGCGGATGAGAAACCAGCGAAATTAATGATGGTACATTATTATTCGGCACAAATCACTGTTATTCACATATATATGTATTGGCTGATGTGTATTTCATTCCACGCAGCTCTTTCTCCACGAGTTGCTTATTCATCCGTCAACTCTCTTGTATGGATGAAAAGTATGGCGAGTGAGTTTAGTGTAGTTTAGTGCAATCGTGGATTTGTGATGTCTGTGAATTGATGTGAGTAATTTGAATAATTTTGTTGGAGAGGGTTAGATGCTTCGTGAGCGTATCGTGTGTGTATGTTTGAGTAATGTATATGTTGGTCTGTATATCTAGCATGGTATCGTCGTTAGATCTCTCGGTTTCATCCAAGATGTCCAGAGTTCGACTCTTCGAGCTTATAGTACTTTCGTCTCGCCAACCTTCAGACAGACTTTATGCACAAACTGCACTGTAATACCCCGTAAACACCATGTGTGAGGTGTTCAATGCATTGTGCATGGTACCAACTTCTGAATTTGACTCCATCGTAGAAGCGAGAACACAATATTTCCTTACTACCTTTGTACCATTCATCGGGACGAAATGTTTCAAACTAGTACATCCACAACTCACTCACCCTCCTGATCCCCAATCTTCTCCAAATCAGCCACCTACCACTGTTATGAATATCATGGATCGTACTGATCGAACCTGTGGTCAATCAAATCCATGCAAACGAACATTCGGTAATGATTTCTATCAATACACTCCATTCCTTTCGCTTATGTGAACGTATATCTTCTGAGTGGTGAAGGAAGGATGACGCAGTTACAGGCTACACTCTACTTTGTTTCTTGTCACATTTCCAATGACGGATATCACTTACGCATCACAGCCAGCGAACTATCTAATGAACACAGATTTCATATCGCCTAACTGTCTCATTACTGGCTGACAATTTAACGTATATATCAATTGGTTTTTCGCATATAATATAGATGACACACTTCAGTGAAGACCTCATCCACTGAAATCGCCAACTCTTTCTTGATTGCTTTGCTAGCAAGAATGTCACAACGGAAGTCAAGGTGTAGTAGAGAGAATCCCGTCATCCGATATCACCGATAGTTATACAAGTGAATGAATCCCCTTCTAACACAAATTTAGCACGTTGTCTTTTAAGGCAAGGAGAACGAATTCACAGTGTTCAAATGACAAATTTTATTAGGTATGAAAGGTGATAGACTGACTACATGAAAATAAGCTGTTTGGCTGAAGACATAAGAGTATATCATTCATTGAAGTGGCGGCGAAACCAACTCTTCATCGATTCGATCATGCTCCAATTGACTAACTGACACTGATGACTGCGTTCAATTATGAGCAAAGCTTCTCACTTCGATTCTTCAAACGCTTCGTAACTGAAAGAGAAGTGGAAATTCGGTGAATACTAGAATATGCATAGCACAAGTTTAGACACTAATATCATGGACATTATCAGTGTGAGAAAGAAACATTCAGACGAAGTTATCTGTGTATTCGTTGCATAAATTCCTACAAATATTCATCGAACGATATGGAGGACAGGATACACATCGATTTGATTTGGGAGATGCATTTCCATCCTAATAGTGGTACAAGGCACACTTCTCCAAAACACTGGTGGAATTATTCTATCACACTGACACTGACAAGTGCATAATTTGACAAATTCAACACATCAAATAAAACTCACTGATGGCAAGAACATTTTCAACGCATCACCCAATCCATCTCTTGGAAATAATTCGATACCACACCGTTTGACTTGGCTAAACACTTTCTCAGATTATCACGAATTGCAAATGCATCTGAAAGCTGTAGAGATGCATATTGACGTGTTTGTGAGAACACATGAGGTGAGGTGACTTACCAATTGTAGATTGTCTGTTTTATCTGTTGCAGCTCTGAAAGAAATGAAAAGAAGCAGCAGTGAGGTAGAGATGGATTGAATCTACTGGCAGACACAAGTGAAGTTCGTGTATCAATAATTAAATACAGGATTGCTTCCCAATAGATGACTTTCACATCATCTAGTCGTTTCACTATCGTGCAGTATATAAACGTCATACTCATCATGATGCGCAGTCAGTGACCAGAGTACATCAATGCGTTTCCTATCACTGTACATCTCTGATTGAGACCATGTGGCTTAATACATGGAAATCATTGTGTACATAACAGTGAGAAGTTGATTGCGATAGGCGAAACATGTAGTCAGCTGATACATGGAGAGGATTTGTGTGGTACAAAATCACAGTTCTGAGGGAGACCAACAAAGGAGGAAGGATGAAATAGGGAATAAAGCCACCTGATTGACATTTCCTGCATGCTCTCACTCTTGACTATAAAACATCAGCTTGAATATTGATCAACAAAGCATATATGAAAATAATATGTGAGCAAAATGTAATTCTTATTAGTGAAACGAAATTTCCCAATCACCAGTCAAATTCTATGCAAAATGCAAAATGTAATAACTCACTCATTTGACATGACAAGGAAGCAGATAGCCATTGAAACAGCAAGAACCAGTTTCATTTTATTCCGACGTGATTTCAACACTAGTGAGATGGATGAATCCGCATCTATTATACATTTTCACGAGTGCATTCTGTCCATTCAACGTTGATTTGTATTGAAATGGAGTGGGTGTGTGCGTGTGTGTGTTTGTGTGACTGTGTTTTTTCTCTGTCTTTCGTTTCATTGCCTGTCACGATGAACCTTTGAGGTGTTTGTTTAATTTTCTAATTTTCGTCAACACGATGAATATAGAGTAATTAGACGAGTGAGAGGGGTGAAATAATTCATGTATTTCATGTATTGATATGGTATGCTGTGATTGACGACTTCAGTGAGGTGCCTAGATAACTTAGATATCGTATTTGATATTGGGAATGACTCATTCGGATAATTACTCATCGGTGTGAGGTGTAGTCTCGAATATATCATTGTAAATGTATGGTTTACCTACTGATCATTCATTATGCGTGACGGATTAGAAATAAGAAGTGGTCCCTTTCTTCACTCATCTGTGCATCAGCGTTTCAACTACAGGGGAGAGCACTGATAAGGATTTCTTTTCCGTCACGTTCCCCAGTGGAACATAGGGCTCCAGGCTATTGGCTTGAAGTTTCTGTAGCAGTGTTTATTTTTACAGGATGGAGTTGTTAGCCTCATGCCCAACCCTTCCTCTTTACCAGCATTATTTCTTGCTTAGCAGGGTAAAGGAGTGCGTCTGTGGCCGGGGATCGAACCCCGGACCATGTGCATGGTCGGCGAGCGTCCTAACCGCTATACCACCGACGCTATTGATGAGGATGCGGAAACCATATTTGGAAATGCGAGACAGGTCTTTATCATTCCGATGTGAGTTTGGAAATCATCTGTATTCTGCAGTATACAGAACGGAATATATTGACATATAACGGCAATATTTATTCCATCAGCGACTATTTATAGGTGAGAAACTTGGCCAACGCGTTAGGGAAAGCACTTCCAACAGGCAGTTGCAGACTATTATCATTGGCTGCCACCTTCTCTGGCTGCATATTGAAGATCGAATGTTGTGCTATAAAGAATTAGCAGCAAATTTCTGGGAACGAACCAACCAAGAACCTATTATCAACAAATATTCCAAAGTAAATGGAGATGAATAGGACACACACACTGAGGAGGTCATCGAATGATATTGTGTTCGATGCAGACGATCGCTCGAGTGGAAGCTGAATTAGCGACGACGATTTAGGTGTGACTTCAACAGGGACATGTAGAGGATAATGCGAGAAGGAGGTTAGAGGACATGTGTATTTGTGAGATGAAGTAAGCAGAAGTGCACAGAAGAGGACAAAGTGGAGGTTTTCTTTTGAGGCCATGTGTTCCACTTGGAGGCCAAGTGAAGAATAATAAACTGGAGAGGTTGAAATGTTCTGTTGATGTGTTTACAAGATGAACAGCTTTGAAAGTGATTCTGTTGATTGGAAGGCTGAATACTTCCTACGGTTACACATTGCTATTTAAAAAAATGAGCTTCATAAAACATGAATTCTTACTTCAATCATAGTGAATGTATCAGATTTTTAAGGTTTATCATTGGTGTTGAATGAACTCTGAAAGCGTGAAGTGACTGAACAAACAGTGTGCATTCTGTGAACAAGTGGTGCATCGAGGATGCAGTGGTGTAATGCCCGTCAGCGACTCAGGGTGATTGCGTTGGATCCCTTCAATGGACACACTGCCAAAGCCAAAGGTTTGCTGACAAGTTGTAGACTCGGTAATGAGTAAAAACCAATGATTAAACATTTAAATAAAATCAATGAATAAAATAGGAATTAGGGTGGCATTTAAACCTACAAGCTCACTCAGGGACAAGCTCTGTAGGTTAAAGGACCCAGTTGACCCAATTAGACAAAATAATATTATTTACAAAATACCATGCAATGACTGTGAGGTCAACTACATAGGTCAAACTAGTAGGTCAGGGGTAGTCAGATTGTCAGAGCATAAAAATTTAGCTAAGGTAAGAATGGTTGACCCCGAGAAGATAAATAATTTAGAAAAAAGCTCAGCAATCGCAATGCATGCGCTAACACACAACCACACAATAGGGTGGGAGAGGGTTAAAATTCTAAAAAGTAATCTATGTAGGTGGAGAGAGAGGTTGATTACTGAATCCTTGTTCATCTAGTCTACACCCAACACATGCAATAGGAATGATTCGTCACTCATACCTGAAATATGGAAAATACTATTACCAATCAAATCAAGTGAAAATCAAGAGAAAAACAATGGAACTATATAAATGAATTTAGGAAGTTGTGTGATTACCTTGATATGATTATGATTGGCAATAAATTGTGCTCGAAACGTCATCAGTAAACATTACTGTAAACACTGTGCGATTTATCAAAATAAAATCTTATCTATAATGCAATAAAAGATAAAGTTCATTCGGAAATAATATTAGTTTTATCAAACAAATACAATAAGATGGGAATGTTACAATTTGCAATGAATGCATTTTCACATTATTTATTATTTTCCGATTTGACTGCTAATAATATCTTCCATATCTCTGTTGATTGTGTTGAGCTTAGACTCGGTGAAGCAGGCAGGATTCAGCAATCAATCTCTCTCGCTCCACCTACATATATTACTTTTTAGAATTTTGACCCTGTCCCACCCTATTGTTATGGGGTGTGTGTGTGTGTGTTAATGAATGCAATGAGACTACTGAGTTTTTTTCCTAAATTACTTGTCTTCTTGCGATCAATCATTCTAACGCTAGCTGAACTCTTATGCTCTGATAATCTCACTATTCCTGATCCCCTAGTGACGCATGAAACTAGTATGGCTATGAAAGTCACACATCCACCACTACTGAAATTCGAAACTCGAAGCACTCCGTTGCACTCGGGACACATGGAATGAAAATAATATGCAGTTGTTCAAGTAGTGGTTTGTAGGGATTTGGTTGATTGAATACAGGATTTCTTCATGAGCTGACAGTTGATTGGCATATTATGAGATACAGTCATGTCGAAAGACTACATGTAATGTCTGCATTTGTATTTTTGAAGAATTCAGCATATTCATGTCTTTTTTGAGCGGTGCCTTGTGAAGCATGCGTTTATTGTCAATGAACAAAAGACTAAGTTCTATGTTCATTTGATCGTATTTATTCACAAAGATTTAGCAGCAATTCTCAGATGACACACGAAATCGTGAAGCGTTCCGAATTCTTCACAATCAAACCAACCGAATCGGAGTACACAAAGAAATTGAAGTCATGCACATAAGTTATATATCCTCTCTCTTATTTCAAAATACTGATACTAATTTCAATGTTCTAACTGAATTTGTGATCACTGTCCGTTTATTTCCTGGAATATGCATCATAGTTTTGATATATATTGACTTGATCTTTATTATTTGTATTTATCCATGTTTATTCTCTAGTTGTAGTGCTTCTATTTTAGGTGGCGCTATTCAGTGTAATGTGCTGTTTTCCGATGTGATTTCGTCCGAGTGAATCAAAGTGGTACCGACTTCCGACTGACAGTGGTGTGTGATTCCTGTGGACAGAGTTCTGATTTCACCTGATTCTCAGGTACTTCTAACAGTTGAATGCCCACAGTGTTTGTATAGCAGCCTAACCGTACCATTGAAGTAATTTTGAGCGCTTCGTTTTATTATTATTAAGTAGAACTGATCTGTGTACTACTGATAAGATTTTTGGTAGTATATAGGGGGACATTCGTTGGCATAAATCATCACATAGCAGGGTGTTAGATTTGAAGTCAGAGAAAGAAAATGAATCAGCCTTGAGGAGAATCATGAGAGACATGCAAGGAGCACAGTGAAGCACAATATTAAGGTGGGACAGAAGTGGCACAACACGGAAGATCTGTGCAAATGGTGACTTGAAGATGAGGTCTACATAATTTCGTTACAAAGCGATGCCAGATTCCAAACAAACATCACTTTACAAGGTCTCTTTTCTTCGACCGCTACAGTAGCACATAGATCTATCAATCAATACATCCCGGTTCTGCTGAGTTCGGAGTGTTTAGTGACTGTGCATCTCTCAATGAAGTTTCGATCAGCTATGCAATAGGACTCGAGAATTGGTTCTCTGCGTTTAGACCATAACGAGTAGATTTTGACAGTTACATTTAGTTTACAGTCTGATTGAAACCTTCTGCATTGTAGAGTACTGACAAATTTGAATTGGGGAAACATTCATCGCCAATTTAGACGAATCTTTCACCAACACTGAACTGTGTTACGTGGTTTGAGTCAGTCGGTAAGTAGTCGCATGTCCATTAGTGCCCTTCACCGAAACCTCATGTGTGCAGACACAAAAGAGAAGCTCTCCTCCTCAAAAGGATTGGAAAGCACGTCAACAAGTTCCTCCAAGGGCAGACATTATCAGTGAGGTATGTGAGTTGTGATAGACCTCCTGCAGGACTGTAGCCAAAGCTTCATCGATTTCACACTGTCGAGTGCTCAATGCTGACTGAATGCCATCAGTTCAGTTTTCGTAAATGTTTGGCGAAGGCAGGATGAAATACTACACAGACCTATTAGAAAAGTGTCTCGACTAACTTGATGGAAGCCTGATGTCGTATTGATCATGATACTTCAGTTACCACCCAGGTTGAAGAGCACTGACAGAAATTGAGTTGAGTCTCACCGGTGACCACCTACTTATTTCGACACACATTATTTCACTGAGATTAGTCGGGCTTCTTGGATAGAAGAATAGACGAAGACACAGACACGAAGAATCAGTGATAAACAGCATCTCAACTACTCTGATTCTATGTAGAAAATGAGCAGTTGCACTGAAACGCAAATGATCAGCGTGTTCTATCAGTAACCCGGAACGAAGCCGTCATCTGTGTTTAATCCACCGATGTATTTCGATGGTAGAATGTTTAATTGTGTTACTCAATATAACTACCCTGAGAACAGGGAATCCGAGAAAATATGTTTGTGAATTGAAGTATGCTTTGCATTTCAGGACTTCTATCTTCAGATGATATCGAGAGCATATAAACGATTCATGGCGATGTTAAAGCAAAATGGATCATGAAATGAAGGAATCTTACGACAACTGAACTTGCTGAAATTACACATAACTGATTCAGAATCATCTTCTTGCTAAGCACAATGTCACATGAACTGACAATTTCCAGCCTACGGAATTTATCTCCTCTGTCTCTATTTATGAAGTGTGAATTATTTTTCTGATAAACGCGAGCTACTCCGACAAAACTTAACTTTATTTTGCACATTTCTCTTGAGCTTTTCTATTTCAGTCATCGGTGAGTAGATGTGGATTTGTGAAAACCACATTATCAGAAATACTGTAGAGAGGAGTGAGGAATGAAACTCGAAATGTGTGCTTTTCTTCTGCTTGTCAGTCTGACTTTGGGACTTCACATTTGTAAAGTTGATGGGCGACGCTTTAATCATCTGAAGAGCATGACTATGAAGGCGATCAACTTTCTGTGGAAGAATATTTTTATTCCTTTATTTTCCCAGTGGAACATCGTGATTCAACAGAAAGCTTTGAAGTTTCGGTATCAGCGGCATTTATTTTTGTAGGATAGCGTTGATAGCCTCATGCGCAACCTTCCTCCTAACCAGTCTTCTTACTGGCTTATCGAGGTGAAGGTGTGTTTGTCAAAGATTGGACCTCAAACCGCATGGGTGGTTGGTGAACTTTCCATCACTGCACCACTGACACACATGTGTCGGACCCAATATTACTACTTTCAGTTGCTCCATAAGTTCCGAGTGGAAAAAACGACATCACTAGCACATATGCTTTCCAACAGACTGTCTGGCATCTTTCTGGACGCCTCTCATGACTAACAACAGAATTTCATATACTCATCTCATGTTCTCGCCAATCTTACCCACGGAACAACACTAACATTGTCGCCTCATAATTTGGTTCCAATCTTTAGTCTGCCTGATATGAGATGTCACATACAAGTTTTTTTGGCATCTTTCACATCCAACTACATTTTCTTCTGCATATTTGTTCGCCAGTGTCTTCTTAACTGTATCACTGCCTAGCGGAATATCTGGTTGCATGTAACTTTTGTTCATTCACTTGATCTTCAGTACTGAGTGAAGGTGTGCTAATGGAAGGCAGAAGTTTGTGACTCTATGTGGAAAACACCATCGAAGGAGATCCCATTTTAATTTTGCTTAGAAGCTCTTCAACTTTATCCTAGAGCCTAAATATCTTAGATCTAAATGTTGTTCCGATGAATTGTCCTTAGAATCGTGTAAAGTGTATATCTGTATGTGTAACAGTAAGGGCAGGAGGCGATGAACAATCGCAGATGCGAGCTCAGTGATAATATTAAATACAAGTCAGTGGCGGATTATTCTTCACCCTCTGTACACAGCGAAACTGACTTGGTGTGCTATGGACGCTGAGAAACGATAACAACGTCGCACTGTATAGCTGTCCAAACCTCCACTGAGTGACACGCAAACACCGAACTCTGGAAAGGCAACAAAAGGATTGTGAATATTCGACGGATCTATGCCTCTACTCAACACTAATAACGTCGAAAACTCAATTACCTTAACGCTGACGTTGAACAGCTCTACACAAGCACCGTGGATTTTTAAGCACAAAACAAGCACTGTAGAAGATAATTAGTTTGCTGGAATTGAACTGTAACAAGTAGTTGAGTATGAGGTAGAATATTGCCAGTAAGGTGAATTCGAAACTGTCTCCACAAGTATCACATATCATCAACGCTTTGCGCAGACAGTCGGAGGTCAGAGTCACTTTGGTTCACTCAGACGAAATCACATCGTAAAACACCAGATTAAATGTATAGCACAACAACTACAAATGTAAGCATTACACTTAGAGAACAAACAATGGTGAATAAAAGCAATGAAAGTAAAATCAGAATGTGATATAAAGTGTAGGAGATGAACTGATAATCATCACCAAATTAGTTGGAGTGTCATTATAGGAATTGGTAATACAATCAGTTCATTCAGGATCAGTTTTCCAAACAGTTAATCCCGTCAAACATTTGATGTATGTATAATATGTGGTCCACCTGCAATCCTGATCCAAACACAAAGTCAGTATCTAAAATTTAAGATAACTGCTTTACTAATGCTGAAACAACAATCATTTTAGTATCTTCATGACACCAGACACTCGGATCGTTTCAGCGTTTGAAGATGTGCATCAATCTATAGCTTAATAACGCATTGGAGAGTGAATTAGAATCGAGAAAATCCCAACATGAATACCACTATTCAAAATTACTCACTGAAAGAAACGTCTCTGGATAGCCAACTTGAATTTAGTCACGTAAATGACCTAATCACTGAGACAATTATTTCTCCTATTCACATTGTCATTCGTCAGTCATGAATTGGGCATCTAGTTTCATATCAAGCTCACTCACAAACATAAATAGATGCAAAGATTCAATCATGCAGTGACAAATGCGTACACGAACGAACGATCGAACAATAGAGTAAATAAATAAGTAGGTAGTCTTGTGTTTACATCAAGAATCGTAAAGGTTGATGACATTTTGAACTTATTTGGTACTATAGAACATTGTGTGAAAAACAATCAGATTAACTACATATTTGTGTTGAAAACATTATACTGGTGAGGATTAAAGTAACTGGACACTTGAATAAACACACTCATGCATGAATGCATGCACAATGACAATTTGGTTAAAAAAACAAATACATCATAATTGTGAGATGAAATAATCTTCAGCCACAGTGTGAGATTGTGTGCATTGAGATAGTGAGGTTGAATTGATCAGTTACTGGCATGTAAACCTGACCAGGGTCTACTTGAATTGAATTCTTGGATGTTGTTTGCATTCCTGTAAACTGAGTGGATGCCAAGAAGTTGAGTATCATCGCATAATTTAGTGATATGCCATGTACCATGGTGTGAATCATATCTTTATCAATCTCATTCAACAGCTGGTTGCATAGCGATGCCACGTGTCAGGTGATTCATTATGGGAAAACTCAGTGAAGCCAGTGAAGTGAATAAAGGAGTAAGACAAGCTGGTTGGCCGCCTTCCTCCTACCATCGATGAGGACATTTCTAACTGTGGTTGACTGATTTAGGCAGGAGGCTGAGTGTTGAGAGCGAGAGAACAGAAATACTCTACACTGATACGAAGACCATTAAAAGATGTGGATTTTGAGGATGATTTATGCCCAGCAAACTGACTTGAAATGCATGAAGACAACAGATGAATGCAAGTGAATGTTGGGAAGATGTATATGATGACGATAGCCAACCAAACAACGAGACAACCAACCACAACAACAAGAAGAACAATCAGTACTAGTCAGTATCAACGTGAGAAATGTGAAAGTGAGCAGTCCTTTCACCCATCTAGTCTGAATCATCTCCACTACAACCGACAGCAGGTTTGCGGCTGTAGAAATCAGTCAGCTTCTGAAAGGCTGGACAGACCCTTGTCACTCTGAAATCGGTTCGGAAATCCCACGCACTCCTCAATATAGCAAACGAATTCGGATTTTCAACACAAACGTGAAGTCAGCCAGTTCTTCTAGTCGGGTTGGAAGCTTGGTATAGGCGTCACGAAGAGCATTTCCAACAGGAAGCTGCGGACAATTATCAACAGCTGCCATCTTCACTGGCTGCATACTGAAGATGAGATGACCAGCCTGAATGATCTGCCTACATGAAACTCTTTGAGCAAACCTATTGCTCAACAAATAGTTCGTAGTAAATGGAGATGGATCGGACACACACTGAGGAGACTGTCGAATGATAATGGGTTGAATGTAGGCCGTCGCTCGAGTGGAAGTTGAATGGAAAACGACCATTTGAGTGTGGGTCGGAGAGTGACATGTAGAATACAGCGCGAGTAAAACATGAGAGTCAACGTGCAGCTGTGAGGTCAAGTAGAGAGAAGCTCAGAGAAGAGGACAAAGTGGATGTGTTCAGTTGAGGCTCCATGTTCATCTAGGAACGCAAGGGAACAATAAGTAATTATAAAATAATAATGCAAGGTAGCAGTGATCAAGCACTCATAAGTAATAGGGTAAAACTACTTAACATTTGTGAAACGTACATTGAAGGCAATTCACAATATTGTGACAACATCACTCATGCCAGACGCGATTTGCACATCATAGTTGTTTAATGCGATTCCCATTCTAATGTTCACAGACTCACTTGAGTGAATTTTAATATACGCGTCAAACTAGGACACTGTGCTTGTAAGTAATTCCATATTAGTTTGTTTATTAGATAAATGTGAAGAAGATGTGAAAACACACAAAAGCAACCAACCACGTCCAAGGTCACCAGGTGAGACGGTTGATAAACTCGTGAAGAAATCTGAAAGCTCACTTTCAATTGAAGTATGCGTTGAAGATGTCACCTAGTAAAGTGATAAAAACTTCTCAAATTAACCATCCAGCTCAGAGAACACAACCACATCAAGACGTGACATTGTATTTTAAAACTGTCATCCTATCCCATCCTATTACATGGCTGTGTGTACTTGCATGTAGTGCTATAGCTGAACAATTCTCCAGATTTTTAAAAAGCTTATTCAGGTCAGCTAATTTAGATTTTTTGTCACAGGTTAGGAAGAGATTGATAAATGATTGATGATTTATTGATCTAATCAACTTCAAACACGTTTGATAGAAATTATTCAACACCTGTCCCTAATATCTGCAAAATTCTACTACCCCAACGACGACAAATAGGACAGGACAAAGAGAACTATAAAACTCAGCTTTCAAAGTCGTGTGATTATAATCGATGTGATTATTAACCGCAATAAATTTTGTTCGAAACTGTGTCATCCAGTGAAACAAGAATACTGTTTCACAATGTAATACATCCAATAAACAAAATAATATGGTATCACTTGAGTCGATAAATACGGAAATCGCAAGGATAGAGCGTTGATACTGATATATATACACATAATATGTGTGTTTGTTTGACAGTCTGTTATATTTTGCTATGTATATATGGATCGATATTCCATTATAATTAACAATCATGTTAAGACTTTCTATTCATTCCTTCATTTTTGAACATAAGCTCATACTCTTGTGTTCACACACTTGTTCAGACATACATACTATTTTCACTCACACACTTGTGTGACATCGATTTTTCCTTGTGTTTGAAAAATACAAGTATCATCGTGAACCTAGTGGTCTTCTGATTTCCGCCTTCTTGCGTCAGGACTATTAACCATTCAACGAGTACATAACAATAATTTGGCGACGGGGAAAACTATGGCTCCTTCTAAATTGGAATTACTATTTGAACAACAAATGAAATTAATGGAAATTTTAGTCAACCAACAGACTGGTTCAACTTCACCTTCAAGCAATCTGAATCATACCATGCTACCATCTGTCGATGGCATTGTGAATAGTATTTCACAGTTCAATTATAATCCAGATGCTAATGTCACTTTTGACACATGGTATCAACGATATGAGGATTTATTCACAGTTGATCTCGCCTCTCAAGACGATGCTTGGAAGGTGCGAGTGTTATTACGTAAATTGGGTCCCGCAGAATATGAACGGTACTGCAACCTAATTTTACCCCAGAAACCACGTGACAAGTGTTTCGATGATACAATAAAGCTGCTGCGTGAAAAGTTTGGAGACCACTCCTCATTATTCAGCATACGTTATCGTTGCCTCAAACTGACAATGAATGAAAATGATGATTTTCTTACTCACGTTGGCACAGTCAACCGAGAATGTGAGAGATTTCGACTCAGGTCCTTAACAGATGATCAATTCAAAGCCTTGATTCTCAGATGCAGTCTTCAATCTCCTCGTTTCACAGATATCCGAACTCGACTGCTCAATCAGCTAGAACAAAATCCCAAGTTAACATTACATGACATAGCTGATGAATATCAACGGCTGATTAATTTGCAGAAAGACACACACCTGGTCGAATCGACACCTTCGAGAAGCTCTGATATTCATGCACTACGACAGAGCAAAAATCTCTCATCGTCCAGTCCTGACCCACCTACTTCTCCTAATGTTCCGCGGAAACCTACACATACTCGTCCAACTTCACAAAATACTGCAAAGAAGACTCCACTATCACCATGCTGGCATTGTGGCGCGTGGCACTTTGTAAAGTCTTGCCTATACAAAAAACATCGTTGCAGCAAGTGCAAAATCATCGGTCATAAAAATGGATTTTGTCAGCCACGCAAACCCAGATATCATAATCCAGCGAAAGCTCGACAAACTGTTGGTCCTAAATCTCCAAGGAGATCATTGAGTCTACTCGCAACCTGTCAAGTCACAACACCAGGTATCCGGAAATATATTGACCTTCATATGAATGGTCATGATGCACGTCTGCAGCTAGACATCGCCTCTGATATTACTGTTATATCAGAGAAACTTTGGAATGATATTGGCAGACCACCAATCGCAAATACTTCTCAGACTGCTGTCAGCGCCTGTGGTGGGCGGCTCAAACTTATTGGTGAACTCAAATGTTCTGTTTCATTCCGTAACATTAAATTCACAGGAATTTGTTACGTCACCAGGAGTGATTTAAATCTTTTGGGAGTCGGCTGGTTCGACCGTCTACATCTGGCTGATATCCCACTTAGTTCTGTATGCAACGTAGTTAACAAGGATAAAAATTCAACCAACTCCTTTTCTGATTTATGCAAACTATTTGCACCTGTTTTTCAACACGGACTAGGTCACTGTACCTCGTTGCAAGCCAACGTTCTAGTATTACCAGACGCAAAACCGGTTTTTCGCCCAAAGAGGCCAGTCCCATATGTATCTGTAGCAAAAGTTGACGAAGAATTGGAGAGATTGCAACAACAAGGCGTATTAACACCAGTCACGTACTCGGCATGGGCAGCACCCATCGTCGTTGTCAAGAAAGCGAATGGGTCCCTACGTATTTGGGCTGATTTCTCTACTGAGTTGAATGCTGCATTAGAACAGTTTATCTCTCATCAGTTTCATCAGTTCTGTCGTCAAAATGCTATCGAGCATATGTTCACACCGCCGTATCATCCTCAGTCAAACGGCCAAGCGGAACGTTTTGCCGACAATTTGAAGAGAGCTTTACTCAAAGCAGAGGGAGAGGGTCACCATTTGACATCAACCAAAAATTCTTGATGGTGTACCGTATAACGACGAATGAGTCAACACAGAACAAGAAATCGCCGGCAGAAATTCTTTACGGACGCAAACTTAGAACGATTCACAACTCAGTGTCACCACCGACACCCAAACGTGCCGACGCATCATTTCGGAATGAAAAACAAATTTGATGTTGGTGACCCTATCTATGCCCACGACTATCGAGCAGGACATAAAACTTGGAATAAAGTTTCCATCGCAGCATGACGTGGTCGAGTTATCTACGACGTGAAAGTTGGTAATGATTTATGGAGCCGTCACTACAACCAGTTGCGTCCAAGAAACTCAAATATCCCTACCAGTACACAGTCATCTCTACCTGTGGATATTCTCTTGGATACTTTTAACTTACCTACGACTGACAAAACAGAAAAGCGAAATTGCGCAGCTCAGACAATTCCAGACAAAGCAGAAGCCGCAAACTCAACAAGCAGACGAAGCAACAGACGTCGACAACAAACTGAACGGTTTCAGATAAACCCCAAGAAAGCACGCTATTAATCATAATCTTCTCAAAAGGGGAGGTGATATATATCCACATAATATGTGTGTTTGTTTGACAGTCTGTTATATTTTGCTATGTATATATGGATCGATATTCCATTATAGTTAACAATCATGTTAAGACTGTCTATTGATTCGTTCATTTTTGAACATTAGTTCATACTCTTGTGTTCACACACTTGTTCAGACATACATACTATTTTCACTCACACACTTGTGTGACATCGATTTTTCCTTGTGTTTGAAAAATACAAGTATCATCGTGAACCTAGTGGTCTTCTGATTTCCGCCTGTTCATTATGGTTGGGTTCGTGTGTGAAAGTGAAGTGAACAAGCAGATATTTGAGGCATTTGGATTGAGATCATCTGATGAGGAGCACCACTGACTGATTCCTAATAATACGTTGATCATTTTAGAAAAGTCTGGATGAGAGTTATTTTGCATGGAATCTGTCAGATCAGTGACGAACTCAACAAAACTGCGTTCATCAGAATGAGTCCAATGATACAAGCTGGAAGAAGGCTGGGGTGTAGCAGATGCAGCTCCTTGTGTAACACCGGCTAGAATAAAGGAAGCAGTGGAGGACCGCTGATTTAAACAGCGTTGCACTTTCTATCAGAAAAGTGGAAATGGAACCACTTATTCGTCGAATACCCTACTTGTGTCACAGCAAGTGTTTTTTTTAGTAAAATAGGCTTGGATATATTGTCAGATACAGATGTGTAATCTAGGAAGGCACACTGAACATATCTGTCACCTCTCTGTAAATTTGAAACAGTATTGTGTTGTAAGACGACATTAGTAACTAACATCCACCTATCATGTTCATAACCAAATTGTTTATGGCTGTTAAAATCCTTCAATGAAAGTTTAGTTTAAGTAAAACCAATTTTTCCATTGTATTAAAATGAAAATGGAGTCGAAGGGAAGTTTTTGTTGGATCTGTTGGATTACGAGGAGCAAAAGCATTTGATTGTGATTTCTGAGGTTCTATTAGGTGTAGTTTTGTTTAAATGAGTAGGGATTCCTAAGCTCACGTAATACTGCTCACTTTCCTAAGCCTCGTAGTGACTAGTTTAGGGGTCGAATAGTAAGATATTGAAGACATTGTGGACTACTGATGATAGTTGCAGAAAATATAGGGGAGGGAATTTGACAGGTTATTTCAGGGTTATGAGAGTTGATTGATGATTGACAAGTACAAAGACCTGACGCACCAAACAGAAGATAGTAAGACTGATGTGAATGGTTACTTGTGCAGTAGTAGTATGCGAAATAACTTATGCGTAGTCAACCAAAAAGGAAAAACGTATATCGAAGACCGAAGATTGTATTAATTTGTCGGTGTCTCTACGTAAGATTTCGGAACAGTTTGTAGAATCTTGGAGTGACTAGTATTAATTGATGAAGTGATGTGATGAAAACTGTTAGAAAGAAGCGAAAAGGAAAGAAAGTGAAGGATAATACACGAAGGAGGGAAATACTAATAGGGCTGTACTATTTTTGAACCGATTTTCTGCTAGAGTGGGAATAGCGTCTGAACATTTTCCTCTGAAGACATACTTCTTGTTTAGTCGACCTTATCGCGTCGGATATATGTAGAATGTAGGGGTTTCTCCATGTATGTGACTTCGGAGTGTGGTATATAGCCATTAATATTTCGTTAGAATCTGTATGTGTGAAACAACTGGAATTCTCATACATTCAACTGTGACCTTTCTGAAGTAGGTTGGTAAATGTCTTCCAACCCATATATGAAGTAACTTAATCGAAGTCTTTATGGAAATTGAACCATGGGAACAGTTTGTGTATGAAGAGAAGCTGACAGTAGGGAAAGCCTCTAGCAGTTTCTGGTGCAATATTGTACGATTTGTGAAGGATAGAAAGAGATATACAAAGTAGACTATCCTATTCATCGCGGTGGGTGGAGGCAGGTCTAGAATCCCTTCAAGGATAGATATGAAAATATTAGCTTTTCATCAAACTACGTTGCTGGTTTATGTCTGTGACTGTCGTAAGTTCTCCTGGCTTACAGAGTCTTTACCAGATATCCATTTTTCGTTTCACAATTACATATAAATCTGATTTGAAAGATTCTGCAGGGAGGCGATTTTTCAGAAAATTCACGGATTTATTCCCCCTTGATGAATGTGAGTCAGGCAAGAACAACAGTGGTTTGTGCAGCTAGCTTTTACAAAAGCAGTTCAAGTTTAATCAAAATAAATGTATAAATACAATGGTAAAAACGTTATGTTATAAAGACAAGAGATGCGTAAGATTCTGAATGACGGCGAAGTTACACTTTAAGCACCGCTAACTACTAATCAGCGAACGACGTGAAATCGTCCAATGAGGTTCATGCACATGAGTTCAAGTTTGTATAGCGCTTGATTCGTTTCAAATGAATGCTCTAATGAACTTACGCTTGCACATTTAGGAGGATAAGGCTTTGCGGGATTTCCTGGATTTGGGGTTGCCTAAGAAGGAGAGGATTTGTCCATGTGATGGTATCATGAGTTTAAAAAGCTTTAGCAGGTAGATTGATGGATTTGTCCATCTTTGTGCAATTTACTTGAGACTAGTCAATATTAGGGAAGGTAAGCTGATGATTTTAATATTTTGTGAGAACATTTTGCTAGGTCGCATCTCTCCCTAACCCAGATTTTGTATATTTGTAACTACTGGGTTTTAAAACAGCCTGTGATTGGCACAGCTGCTGAAACTGAAAATAGCCTCGTGTCAACAGTTGTTAAGTGGTACCAGCACTGCAGAGACATCGCAACATGGAAAATGGATAGAATTACTTCGTTGTTGGGCGGACACCTACAAGTTCTATAGAAGGATCCTGATGAAGATTGAAAATAGGATGAGGGCTATAAATAAATCTCAAAAGCATCTTATTTATGGTCATTTGGCTGAATATTTGTACAGAATGTGGTGTGACTTTTCTATTGACACTCCTATGATTAACCTGGAGATGTTTCTGTCACATGTTAGAGAAAGATATCTATGGTCGGCCTGCGAAATTTGGGCTACCGATATCCACGCTGAAAATTTCATACTTGTACCAAAAATATGGTGTGGAATCAAGCTGTAATCAAAAATAAAAATAAAAATAATAAATAAAGATACCCTATGTAACAGTTTTACGCGGTTTTTATACTTTTCTTCCATAAATATACGTTTTCCTTTATCAAAAATCCCTCTTTCATGTGACTGGTCCGTTGGAGGTCGTTCGCTGATTGGTAGTTAGTGCTGCTAAAAGTTAAACTTTCTTGAGTGACTAGTAAATTGGGTAATAATATACTGAGTTCAACTCAAATCATAGAAACAAGAGACAAGCAAAATTACATTATGTCAAAGGGGTGAGCTCCAAGCCAAAGATTACGTAATCAAATGAAAGAAAGAATAAAGACATCCAGTTATCAGTGAGAGCAAAACCAATTACTGCTTCTTTCTGAACCCATAAATCTGCTATCAAGCGTTGGATAGAAATTCCCACGGGAAACTTGAGGAGAATGGAGCTGCTTTGTCTATTGATAATTTTAGCGGATTTCGCGATTTCCACCTCATGACCCGTATCATGGATATGTCTGGTAATAGCGCCAAATAAGCACAATTTTCTGAGCACCGTTTACTAATTGCAGAACTTGCTGTCAGCCGACATCATGAAAAATGTGCAAGTATGTTAAGACTTTTCTGTATATAAACTTCATAATTTATTTGGGCTGTAAGCAGCGGATGAGAAACCAGCGAAATTAATGATGGTACATTATTATTCGGCACAAATCACTGTTATTCACATATATATGTATTGGCTGATGTGTATTTCATTCCACGCAGCTCTTTCTCCACGAGTTGCTTATTCATCCGTCAACTCTCTTGTATGGATGAAAAGTATGGCGAGTGAGTTTAGTGTAGTTTAGTGCAATCGTGGATTTGTGATGTCTGTGAATTGATGTGAGTAATTTGAATAATTTTGTTGGAAGGGTTAGATGCTTCGTGAGCGTATCGTGTGTGTATGTTTGAGTAATGTATATGTTGGTCTGTATATCTAGCATGGTATCGTCGTTAGATCTCTCGGTTTCATCCAAGATGTCCAGAGTTCGACTCTTCGAGCTTATAGTACTTTCGTCTCGCCAACCTTCAGACAGACTTTATGCACAAACTGCACTGTAATACCCCGTAAACACCATGTGTGAGGTGTTCAATGCATTGTGCATGGTACCAACTTCTGAATTTGACTCCATCGTAGAAGCGAGAACACAATATTTCCTTACTACCTTTGTACCATTCATCGGGACGAAATGTTTCAAACTAGTACATCCACAACTCACTCACCCTCCTGATCCCGAATCTTCTCCAAATCAGCCACCTACCACTGTTATGAATATCATGGATCGTACTGATCGAACCTGTGGTCAATCAAATCCATGCAAACGAACATTCGGTGATGATTTCTATCAATACACTCCATTCCTTTCGCTTATGTGAACGTATATCTTCTGAGTGGTGAAGGAAGGATGACGCAGTTACAGGCTACACTCTACTTTGTTTCTTGTCACATTTCCAATGACGGATATCACTTACGCATCACAGCCAGCGAACTATCTAATGAACACAGATTTCATATCGCCTAACTGTCTCATTACTGGCTGACAATTTAACGTATATATCAATTGGTTTTTCGCATATAATATAGATGACACACTTCAGTGAAGACCTCATCCACTGAAATCGCCAACTCTTTCTTGATTGCTTTGCTAGCAAGAATGTCACAACGGAAGTCAAGGTGTAGTAGAGAGAATCCCGTCATCCGATATCACCGATAGTTATACAAGTGAATGAATCCCCTCCTAACGCGAATTTAGCACGTTGTCTTTTAAGGCAAGGAGAACGAATTCACAGTGTTCAAACGACAAATTTTATTAGGTATGAAAGGTGATAGACTGACTACATTGAAAATAAGCTGTTTGGCTGAAGACAAAAGAGTATATCATTCATTGAAGTGGCGGCGAAACCAACTCTTCATCGATTAGATCATGCTCCACTTGACTAATTGACACTGATGACTGCGTTCAATTATGAGCAAAGCTTCTCACTTCGATTCTTCAAACGCTTCGTAACTGAAAGAGAAGTGGAAATTCGGTGAATACTAGAATATGCATAGCACAAGTTTAGACACTAATATCATGGACATTATCAGTGTGAGAAAGAAACATTCAGACGAAGTCATCTGTGTATTCATTGCATAAATTCCTACAAATATTCATCGAACGATATGGAGGACAGGATACACATCGATTTGATTTGGGAGATGCATTTCCATCCTAATAGTGGTACAAGGCACACGTCTCCAAAACACTGGTGGAATTATTCTATCACACTGACACTGACACTTTCATAATTTGACAAATTCAACACATCAAACAAAACTCACTGATGGCAAGAACATTCTTCAACGCATCACCCAATCCATCCTCTTGGAAATAATTCGATACCACACCGTTTGACTTGGCTAAACACTTTCTCAGATTATCACGAATTGCAAATGCATCTGAAAGCTGTAGAGATGCATATTGACGTGTTTGTGAGAACACATGAGGTGAGGTGACTTACCAATTGTAGATTGTCTGTTTTATCTGTTGCAGCTCTGAAAGAAATGAAAAGAAGCAGCAGTGAGGTAGAGATGGATTGAATCTACTGGCAGACACAAGTGAAGTTCGTGTATCAATAATTAAATACAGGATTGCTTCCCAATAGATGACTTTCACATCATCTAGTCGTTTCACTATCGTGCAGTATATAAACGTCATACTCATCATGATGTGCAGTCAGTGACCAGAGTACATCAATGCGTTTTCTATCACTGTACATCTCTGATTGAGAACATGTGGCTTGATACATGGAAATCATTGTGTACATAACAGTGAGAAGTTGATTGCTATAGGCAAGTGGAGTACACAAAACATGTAGTCAGCTGATACATGGAGAGGATTTGTGTGGTACAAAATCACAGTTCTGAGGGAGACCAACAAAGGAGGTAGGATGAAATAGGGAATAAAGCCACCTGATTGACATTTCCTGCATGCTTTCACTATTGACTATAAAACACCAACTTGAATATTGATCAACAAAGCATATATGAAAATAATATGTGAGCAAAATATAATTCTTATCAGTGAAACGAAATTTCTCAATCACCAGTCAAATTCTATGCAAAATGTAAAATGTAATAACTCACTCATTTGACATGACAAGGAAGCAGATAGCGATTGAAACAGCAAGAACCAGTTTCATTTTAATCCGACGTGATTTCAACACTACTGAGATGGATGAATCCGCATCTTTTATAGATTTTCACGGTGCATTCTGTCCATTCAACGTTGATTTGTATTGAAATGGAGTGGGTGTGTGCGTGTGTGTGTTTGTGTGACTGTGTTTTCTTCTCTGTCATTCGTTTCATTGGCTTTTACGATGAACCTTTGTGGTGTTTGTTTAATTTTCTAATTTTCGTCAACACGATGAATACAGAGTAATTAGACGAGTGAGAGGGGTGAAATAATCTCATGTATTTCATGTATTGATATGGTATGCTGTGATTGACGACTTCAGTGAGGTGCCTAGATAACTTAGATATCGTATTTGATATTGGGAATGACTCATTCGGATAATTACTCATCGGTGTGAGGTATAGTCTCCAATATATCATTGTAAATGTATGGTTTACCTACTGATCATTCATTATGCGTGACCGATCAGAAATAAGAAGTGGTCCCTTTCTTTACTCATCTCTGCATCAGAGTTTCAACTACAGGGGGAGCACTGATAAGGATTTCTTTTCCGTCACGTTCCCCAGTGGAACATAGGGCTCCAGGCTATTGGCTTGAAGTTTCTGTAGCAGTGTTTATTTTTAAAGGATGGAGTTGTTAGCCTCATGCCCAACCCTTCCTCTTTACCAGCATTATTTCTTGCTTAGCAGGGTAAAGGAGTGCGTCTGTGGCCGGGGATCGAACCCCGGACCATGTGCATGGTCGGCGAGCGTCCTAACCGCTATACTACCGACGCACATTGATGAGGATGCGGAAACCATATTTGGAAATGCGAGACAGGTCTTTATCATTCCGATGTGAGTTTGGAAATCATCTGTATTCTGCAGTATACAGAACGGAATATATTGACATATAACGGCAATATTTATTCCATCAGCGACTATTTATAGGTGAGAAACTTGGCCAACGCGTTAGGGAAAGCACTTCCAACAGGCAGTTGCAGACTATTATCATTGGCTGCCATCTTCTCTGGCTGCATATTGAAGATCGAATTTTGAGCTATAAAGAATTAACAGCAAAATTTCTGGGAACCAACCAACCAAGAACCTATTATCAACAAATATTCCAAAGTAAATGGAGATGAATAGGACACACACTGAGGAGGTCATCGAATGATATTGTGTTCGATGCAGACGATCGCTCGAGTGGAAGCTGAATAAGCGACGACGATTTAGGTGTGACTTCAACAGGGAATTGTAGAGGATAATGCGAGAAGGAGGTTAGAGGACACGCGTATTTGTGAGATGAAGTAAGCAGAAGTGCACAGAAGAGGACAAAGTGGAGGTTTTCTTTTGAGGCCGTATGTTCCACTTGGAGGCCAAGTGAAAAATAATAAACTGGAGAGGTTGAAATGTTCTGTTGATGTGTTTACAAGATGAACAGCTTTGAAAGTGATTCTGTTGATTGGAAGGCTGAATACTTCCTACGGTTACACATTGCTATTTAAAAAAATGAGCTTCATAAAACATGAATTCTTACTTCAATCATAGTGAATGTGTCAGATTTTTAAGGTTTTTCATTGGTGTTGAATGAACTCTGAAAGCGCGAAGTGACTGAACAAACAGTGTGCATTCTGTGAACAAGTGGTGCATCGAGGATGCAGTGGTGTAATGCCCGTCAGCGACTCATGGTGATTGCGATGGATCCCTTCAATGGACACACTCCCAAAGCCAAAGGTTTGCTGACAAGTTGTAGACTCGGTAAATGAGTAAAAACCAATGATTAAACATTTAAATAAAATCAATGAATAAAATAGGAATTAGGGTGGCATTTAAACCTACAAACTCAATCAGGGACAAGCTCTGTAGGTTAAAGGACCTGTCGGTTGACCCAATTAGACAAAATAATATTATTTACAAATTACCATGCAATGGCTGTGAGGTCAACTACATAGGTCAAACTAGTAGGTCAAGGGTAGTCAGATTGTCAGAACATAAGAATAAAAAAAAAGTAAGAATGGTTGACTCGGAGAAGATAAGTAATTTAGAAAAAAGCTCAGCAATTGCAATGCATGCAGTAACACATAACCACACAATAGGGTGTGGGAGTGGGTTAAAATTCTAAAAAGTAATCTATGTAGGTGGAGAGAGAGGTTGATTACTGAATCCTTGTTCATCGAGTCTACACCCAACACGTGCAATAGGAATGACTCGTCACTCATACCTGAAATATGGAAAATACTACTACCAATGAAATCAAGTGAAAATCAAGTTCAAAACAATGGAACTATATAAATGAATTTAGGAAGTCGTGTGATTACCTTGATATGATTATGATTGGCAATAAATTGTGCTCGAAACGTCACCAGTAAACATTACTGTAAACACTGTGCGATTTATCAAAATAAAATCTTATCTATAATGCAATAAAAGATAAAGTTCATTCGGAAATAATATTAGTATTATCAAACAAATACAATAAGATGGGAATGTTACAATTTGCAATGAATGCATTTTCACATTATTTATTATTTTCCGATTTGACTGCTAATAATATCTTCCATATCTCTGTTGATTGTATTGGGCTTAGACTCGATGAAGCTGGCAGGATTCAGCAATCAATCTCTCTCTCTCCAACTACATATATTACTTTTTAGAATTTTGACCCTGTCCCACCCTATTGTTATGGGTGAGTGTGTGTGTGTTAATGAATGCAATGAGACTGCTTAGATTTTTTCCTAATCTACTTGTCTTCTTGCGATCAATCATTCTAACGCCAGCTGAACTCTTATGCTCTGATTATCTCACTATTCCTGTTCGCCTGGTGACGCATGAAACTAGTATGGCTATGAAAGTCACACATCCACCACTACTGAAATTCGAAACTCGAAGCACTCCGTTGCACTCAGGACACATGGAATGAAAATAATATGCAGTTGTTCAAGTAGTGGTTTGTAGGGATTTGGTTGATTGAATACAGGATTTCTTCATAAGCTGACAGTTGATTGGCAAATTATGAGATACAGTCATGTCGAAAGACTACATGTAATGTCTGCATTTGTATTTTTGAAGAATTCAGCATATTCATGTCTTTTTTGAGCGGTGCCTGTGAAGCATGCGTTTATTGTCAGTGATCAAAAGACTAAGTTCTATGTTCATTTGATCGTATTTATTCACAAAGATTTAGCAGCAATTCATAGATGACACACGAAATCGTGAAGCGTTCCGAATTCTTCACAATCAAAACAACCGAATCGGAGTACACAAAGAAATTGAAGTCATGCACATAAGTTATATATACTCTCTCTTATTTCAAAATACTGATACTAATTTCAATGTTCTAACTGAATTTGTGATCACTGTCCGTTTATTTCCTGGAATATGCATCATAGTTTTGATATATATTGACTTGAGCTTTATTATTTGTATTTATCCATGTTTATTCTCTAGTTGTAGTGCTTCTATTTTAGGTGGCGCTATTCAATGTAATGTGCTGTTTTCCGATGTGATTTCGTCCGAGTGAATCAAAGTGGTACCGACTTCCGACTGCCAGTGGTGTGTGATTACTGTGGACAGAGTTTTGATTTCACCTGATTCTCAGGTACTTCTAACAGTTGAATGCCCACAGTGTTTGTATAGCAGCCTAACCGTAACATTGAAGTAATTTTGAGCGCTAAAAAAAAAAAAAAAAAAAAAAAAAAAATCTGTGTACTACTGATAAGATTTTTGGTAGTATATAGGGGGACATTCGTTGGCATAAATCATCACATAGCAGGGTGTTAGATTTGAAGTCAGAGAAAGAAAATGAATCAGCCTTGAGGAGAATCATGAGAGACATGCAAGGAGCACAGAGAAACGCAATATGAAGGTGGGACAGATGTGGCACAACACGGAAGATCTGTGCAAATGGTGACTTGAAGATGAGGTCTACATCATTTCGTTACAAAGCTATGCCAGATTCCAAACAAACATCACTTTACAAGGTCTCTTTTCTTCGACCGCTACAGTAGCACATAGATCTATCAATCAATACATCCCAGTTCTGCTGAGATCGGAGTGTTTAGTGACTGTGCATCTCTCAATGAAGATTCGATCAGCTATGCAGTAGGACTCGAGAATCGGTTCTCTGCGTGTAGACCATAACGAGTATATTTTGACAGTTACATTTAGTTTACAGTCTGATTGAAACCTTCTGCATTGTAGAGTACTGACAAACTTGAAATGGGGAAACATTCATCGCCAATTTAGACGAATCTTTCACCAACACTGAACTGTGTTACGTGGTTTGAGTCGGTCGGTAAGTAGTCGCATGTGCATTATTGCCCTTCACCGAAACCTCATGTGTGCAGACACAAAAGAGAAGCTCTCCTCCTCAAAAGGATTGGAAAGCACGTCTACAAGTCCCTCCAAGGGCAGACATTATCAGTGAGGTATGTGAGTTGTGATAGACCTCCTGCAGGAATGTAGCCAAAGCTTCATCGATTTCACACTGTCGAGTGCTCAATGCTGACTGAATGCCATCAATTCAGTTTTCGTAAATGTTTGGCGAAGGCAGGATGAAATACTACACAGACCTATTAGAAAAGTGTCTCGACTAACTTGATGGAAGCGTGATGTCGTATTGATCATGATAGTTCAGTTACCACCCAGGTTGAAGAGCACTGACAGAAATTGAGTTGAGTCTCAACGGTGACTGTCTACTTATTTCGACACACATTATTCCACTGAGATTAGTCAGGCTTCTTGGATAGAAGAATAGACGAAGACACAGACACGGAGAATCAGTGATAAACAGCATCTCAACTACTCTGATTCTATGTAGAAAATGAGCAGTTGCACTGAAACGCAAATGATCAGCGTGTTCTATTAGTAACCGGGAACGAAGCCGTCATCTGTGTTTAATCCACCGATGTATTTCGATGGTAGAATGTTTAATTGTGTTACTCAATATAACTACCCTGAGAACAGGGAATCCGAGAAAATATGTTTGTGAATTGAAGTATGCTTTGCATTTCAGGACTTCTATCTTCAGATGATATCGAGAGCATATAAACGATTCATGGCGATGTTAAAGCAAAATGGATCATGAAATGAAGGAATCTTACGACAACTGAACTTGCTGAAATTACACATAACTGATTCAGAATCATCTTCTTGCTAAGCACAATGTCACATGAACTGACAATTTCCAGCCTACGGAATTTATCTCCTCTGTCTCTATTTATGAAGTGTGAATTATTTTTCTGATAAACGCGAGCTACTCCGACAAAACTTAACTTTATTTTGCACATTTCTCTTGAGCTTTTCTATTTCAGTCATCGGTGAGTAGATGTGGATTTGTGAAAACCACATTATCAGAAATACTGTAGAGAGGAGTGAGGAATGAAACTCGAAATGTGTGCTTTTCTTCTGCTTGTCAGTCTGACTTTGGGACTTCACATTTGTAAAGTTGATGGGCGACGCTTTAATCATCTGAAGAGCATGACTATGAAGGCGATCAACTTTCTGTGGAAGAATATTTTTATTCCTTTATTTTCCCAGTGGAACATCGTGATTCAACAGAAAGCTTTGAAGTTTCGGTATCAGCGGCATTTATTTTTGTAGGATAGCGTTGATAGCCTCATGCGCAACCTTCCTCCTAACCAGTCTTCTTACTGGCTTATCGAGGTGAAGGTGTGTTTGTCAAAGATTGGACCTCAAACCGCATGGGTGGTTGGTGAACTTTCCATCACTGCACCACTGACACACATGTGTCGGACCCAATATTACTACTTTCAGTTGCTCCATAAGTTCCGAGTGGAAAAAACGACATCACTAGCACATATGCTTTCCAACAGACTGTCTGGCATCTTTCTGGACGCCTCTCATGACTAACAACAGAATTTCATATACTCATCTCATGTTCTCGCCAATCTTACCCACGGAACAACACTAACATTGTCGCCTCATAATTTGGTTCCAATCTTTAGTCTGCCTGATATGAGATGTCACATACAAGTTTTTTTGGCATCTTTCACATCCAACTACATTTTCTTCTGCATATTTGTTCGCCAGTGTCTTCTTAACTGTATCACTGCCTAGCGGAATATCTGGTTGCATGTAACTTTTGTTCATTCACTTGATCTTCAGTACTGAGTGAAGGTGTGCTAATGGAAGGCAGAAGTTTGTGACTCTATGTGGAAAACACCATCGAAGGAGATCCCATTTTAATTTTGCTTAGAAGCTCTTCAACTTTATCCTAGAGCCTAAATATCTTAGATCTAAATGTTGTTCCGATGAATTGTCCTTAGAATCGTGTAAAGTGTATATCTGTATGTGTAACAGTAAGGGCAGGAGGCGATGAACAATCGCAGATGCGAGCTCAGTGATAATATTAAATACAAGTCAGTGGCGGATTATTCTTCACCCTCTGTACACAGCGAAACTGACTTGGTGTGCTATGGACGCTGAGAAACGATAACAACGTCGCACTGTATAGCTGTCCAAACCTCCACTGAGTGACACGCAAACACCGAACTCTGGAAAGGCAACAAAAGGATTGTGAATATTCGACGGATCTATGCCTCTACTCAACACTAATAACGTCGAAAACTCAATTACCTTAACGCTGACGTTGAACAGCTCTACACAAGCACCGTGGATTTTTAAGCACAAAACAAGCACTGTAGAAGATAATTAGTTTGCTGGAATTGAACTGTAACAAGTAGTTGAGTATGAGGTAGAATATTGCCAGTAAGGTGAATTCGAAACTGTCTCCACAAGTATCACATATCATCAACGCTTTGCGCAGACAGTCGGAGGTCAGAGTCACTTTGGTTCACTCAGACGAAATCACATCGTAAAACACCAGATTAAATGTATAGCACAACAACTACAAATGTAAGCATTACACTTAGAGAACAAACAATGGTGAATAAAAGCAATGAAAGTAAAATCAGAATGTGATATAAAGTGTAGGAGATGAACTGATAATCATCACCAAATTAGTTGGAGTGTCATTATAGGAATTGGTAATACAATCAGTTCATTCAGGATCAGTTTTCCAAACAGTTAATCCCGTCAAACATTTGATGTATGTATAATATGTGGTCCACCTGCAATCCTGATCCAAACACAAAGTCAGTATCTAAAATTTAAGATAACTGCTTTACTAATGCTGAAACAACAATCATTTTAGTATCTTCATGACACCAGACACTCGGATCGTTTCAGCGTTTGAAGATGTGCATCAATCTATAGCTTAATAACGCATTGGAGAGTGAATTAGAATCGAGAAAATCCCAACATGAATACCACTATTCAAAATTACTCACTGAAAGAAACGTCTCTGGATAGCCAACTTGAATTTAGTCACGTAAATGACCTAATCACTGAGACAATTATTTCTCCTATTCACATTGTCATTCGTCAGTCATGAATTGGGCATCTAGTTTCATATCAAGCTCACTCACAAACATAAATAGATGCAAAGATTCAATCATGCAGTGACAAATGCGTACACGAACGAACGATCGAACAATAGAGTAAATAAATAAGTAGGTAGTCTTGTGTTTACATCAAGAATCGTAAAGGTTGATGACATTTTGAACTTATTTGGTACTATAGAACATTGTGTGAAAAACAATCAGATTAACTACATATTTGTGTTGAAAACATTATACTGGTGAGGATTAAAGTAACTGGACACTTGAATAAACACACTCATGCATGAATGCATGCACAATGACAATTTGGTTAAAAAAACAAATACATCATAATTGTGAGATGAAATAATCTTCAGCCACAGTGTGAGATTGTGTGCATTGAGATAGTGAGGTTGAATTGATCAGTTACTGGCATGTAAACCTGACCAGGGTCTACTTGAATTGAATTCTTGGATGTTGTTTGCATTCCTGTAAACTGAGTGGATGCCAAGAAGTTGAGTATCATCGCATAATTTAGTGATATGCCATGTACCATGGTGTGAATCATATCTTTATCAATCTCATTCAACAGCTGGTTGCATAGCGATGCCACGTGTCAGGTGATTCATTATGGGAAAACTCAGTGAAGCCAGTGAAGTGAATAAAGGAGTAAGACAAGCTGGTTGGCCGCCTTCCTCCTACCATCGATGAGGACATTTCTAACTGTGGTTGACTGATTTAGGCAGGAGGCTGAGTGTTGAGAGCGAGAGAACAGAAATACTCTACACTGATACGAAGACCATTAAAAGATGTGGATTTTGAGGATGATTTATGCCCAGCAAACTGACTTGAAATGCATGAAGACAACAGATGAATGCAAGTGAATGTTGGGAAGATGTATATGATGACGATAGCCAACCAAACAACGAGACAACCAACCACAACAACAAGAAGAACAATCAGTACTAGTCAGTATCAACGTGAGAAATGTGAAAGTGAGCAGTCCTTTCACCCATCTAGTCTGAATCATCTCCACTACAACCGACAGCAGGTTTGCGGCTGTAGAAATCAGTCAGCTTCTGAAAGGCTGGACAGACCCTTGTCACTCTGAAATCGGTTCGGAAATCCCACGCACTCCTCAATATAGCAAACGAATTCGGATTTTCAACACAAACGTGAAGTCAGCCAGTTCTTCTAGTCGGGTTGGAAGCTTGGTATAGGCGTCACGAAGAGCATTTCCAACAGGAAGCTGCGGACAATTATCAACAGCTGCCATCTTCACTGGCTGCATACTGAAGATGAGATGACCAGCCTGAATGATCTGCCTACATGAAACTCTTTGAGCAAACCTATTGCTCAACAAATAGTTCGTAGTAAATGGAGATGGATCGGACACACACTGAGGAGACTGTCGAATGATAATGGGTTGAATGTAGGCCGTCGCTCGAGTGGAAGTTGAATGGAAAACGACCATTTGAGTGTGGGTCGGAGAGTGACATGTAGAATACAGCGCGAGTAAAACATGAGAGTCAACGTGCAGCTGTGAGGTCAAGTAGAGAGAAGCTCAGAGAAGAGGACAAAGTGGATGTGTTCAGTTGAGGCTCCATGTTCATCTAGGAACGCAAGGGAACAATAAGTAATTATAAAATAATAATGCAAGGTAGCAGTGATCAAGCACTCATAAGTAATAGGGTAAAACTACTTAACATTTGTGAAACGTACATTGAAGGCAATTCACAATATTGTGACAACATCACTCATGCCAGACGCGATTTGCACATCATAGTTGTTTAATGCGATTCCCATTCTAATGTTCACAGACTCACTTGAGTGAATTTTAATATACGCGTCAAACTAGGACACTGTGCTTGTAAGTAATTCCATATTAGTTTGTTTATTAGATAAATGTGAAGAAGATGTGAAAACACACAAAAGCAACCAACCACGTCCAAGGTCACCAGGTGAGACGGTTGATAAACTCGTGAAGAAATCTGAAAGCTCACTTTCAATTGAAGTATGCGTTGAAGATGTCACCTAGTAAAGTGATAAAAACTTCTCAAATTAACCATCCAGCTCAGAGAACACAACCACATCAAGACGTGACATTGTATTTTAAAACTGTCATCCTATCCCATCCTATTACATGGCTGTGTGTACTTGCATGTAGTGCTATAGCTGAACAATTCTCCAGATTTTTAAAAAGCTTATTCAGGTCAGCTAATTTAGATTTTTTGTCACAGGTTAGGAAGAGATTGATAAATGATTGATGATTTATTGATCTAATCAACTTCAAACACGTTTGATAGAAATTATTCAACACCTGTCCCTAATATCTGCAAAATTCTACTACCCCAACGACGACAAATAGGACAGGACAAAGAGAACTATAAAACTCAGCTTTCAAAGTCGTGTGATTATAATCGATGTGATTATTAACCGCAATAAATTTTGTTCGAAACTGTGTCATCCAGTGAAACAAGAATACTGTTTCACAATGTAATACATCCAATAAACAAAATAATATGGTATCACTTGAGTCGATAAATACGGAAATCGCAAGGATAGAGCGTTGATACTGATATATATACACATAATATGTGTGTTTGTTTGACAGTCTGTTATATTTTGCTATGTATATATGGATCGATATTCCATTATAATTAACAATCATGTTAAGACTTTCTATTCATTCCTTCATTTTTGAACATAAGCTCATACTCTTGTGTTCACACACTTGTTCAGACATACATACTATTTTCACTCACACACTTGTGTGACATCGATTTTTCCTTGTGTTTGAAAAATACAAGTATCATCGTGAACCTAGTGGTCTTCTGATTTCCGCCTTCTTGCGTCAGGACTATTAACCATTCAACGAGTACATAACAATAATTTGGCGACGGGGAAAACTATGGCTCCTTCTAAATTGGAATTACTATTTGAACAACAAATGAAATTAATGGAAATTTTAGTCAACCAACAGACTGGTTCAACTTCACCTTCAAGCAATCTGAATCATACCATGCTACCATCTGTCGATGGCATTGTGAATAGTATTTCACAGTTCAATTATAATCCAGATGCTAATGTCACTTTTGACACATGGTATCAACGATATGAGGATTTATTCACAGTTGATCTCGCCTCTCAAGACGATGCTTGGAAGGTGCGAGTGTTATTACGTAAATTGGGTCCCGCAGAATATGAACGGTACTGCAACCTAATTTTACCCCAGAAACCACGTGACAAGTGTTTCGATGATACAATAAAGCTGCTGCGTGAAAAGTTTGGAGACCACTCCTCATTATTCAGCATACGTTATCGTTGCCTCAAACTGACAATGAATGAAAATGATGATTTTCTTACTCACGTTGGCACAGTCAACCGAGAATGTGAGAGATTTCGACTCAGGTCCTTAACAGATGATCAATTCAAAGCCTTGATTCTCAGATGCAGTCTTCAATCTCCTCGTTTCACAGATATCCGAACTCGACTGCTCAATCAGCTAGAACAAAATCCCAAGTTAACATTACATGACATAGCTGATGAATATCAACGGCTGATTAATTTGCAGAAAGACACACACCTGGTCGAATCGACACCTTCGAGAAGCTCTGATATTCATGCACTACGACAGAGCAAAAATCTCTCATCGTCCAGTCCTGACCCACCTACTTCTCCTAATGTTCCGCGGAAACCTACACATACTCGTCCAACTTCACAAAATACTGCAAAGAAGACTCCACTATCACCATGCTGGCATTGTGGCGCGTGGCACTTTGTAAAGTCTTGCCTATACAAAAAACATCGTTGCAGCAAGTGCAAAATCATCGGTCATAAAAATGGATTTTGTCAGCCACGCAAACCCAGATATCATAATCCAGCGAAAGCTCGACAAACTGTTGGTCCTAAATCTCCAAGGAGATCATTGAGTCTACTCGCAACCTGTCAAGTCACAACACCAGGTATCCGGAAATATATTGACCTTCATATGAATGGTCATGATGCACGTCTGCAGCTAGACATCGCCTCTGATATTACTGTTATATCAGAGAAACTTTGGAATGATATTGGCAGACCACCAATCGCAAATACTTCTCAGACTGCTGTCAGCGCCTGTGGTGGGCGGCTCAAACTTATTGGTGAACTCAAATGTTCTGTTTCATTCCGTAACATTAAATTCACAGGAATTTGTTACGTCACCAGGAGTGATTTAAATCTTTTGGGAGTCGGCTGGTTCGACCGTCTACATCTGGCTGATATCCCACTTAGTTCTGTATGCAACGTAGTTAACAAGGATAAAAATTCAACCAACTCCTTTTCTGATTTATGCAAACTATTTGCACCTGTTTTTCAACACGGACTAGGTCACTGTACCTCGTTGCAAGCCAACGTTCTAGTATTACCAGACGCAAAACCGGTTTTTCGCCCAAAGAGGCCAGTCCCATATGTATCTGTAGCAAAAGTTGACGAAGAATTGGAGAGATTGCAACAACAAGGCGTATTAACACCAGTCACGTACTCGGCATGGGCAGCACCCATCGTCGTTGTCAAGAAAGCGAATGGGTCCCTACGTATTTGGGCTGATTTCTCTACTGAGTTGAATGCTGCATTAGAACAGTTTATCTCTCATCAGTTTCATCAGTTCTGTCGTCAAAATGCTATCGAGCATATGTTCACACCGCCGTATCATCCTCAGTCAAACGGCCAAGCGGAACGTTTTGCCGACAATTTGAAGAGAGCTTTACTCAAAGCAGAGGGAGAGGGTCACCATTTGACATCAACCAAAAATTCTTGATGGTGTACCGTATAACGACGAATGAGTCAACACAGAACAAGAAATCGCCGGCAGAAATTCTTTACGGACGCAAACTTAGAACGATTCACAACTCAGTGTCACCACCGACACCCAAACGTGCCGACGCATCATTTCGGAATGAAAAACAAATTTGATGTTGGTGACCCTATCTATGCCCACGACTATCGAGCAGGACATAAAACTTGGAATAAAGTTTCCATCGCAGCATGACGTGGTCGAGTTATCTACGACGTGAAAGTTGGTAATGATTTATGGAGCCGTCACTACAACCAGTTGCGTCCAAGAAACTCAAATATCCCTACCAGTACACAGTCATCTCTACCTGTGGATATTCTCTTGGATACTTTTAACTTACCTACGACTGACAAAACAGAAAAGCGAAATTGCGCAGCTCAGACAATTCCAGACAAAGCAGAAGCCGCAAACTCAACAAGCAGACGAAGCAACAGACGTCGACAACAAACTGAACGGTTTCAGATAAACCCCAAGAAAGCACGCTATTAATCATAATCTTCTCAAAAGGGGAGGTGATATATATCCACATAATATGTGTGTTTGTTTGACAGTCTGTTATATTTTGCTATGTATATATGGATCGATATTCCATTATAGTTAACAATCATGTTAAGACTGTCTATTGATTCGTTCATTTTTGAACATTAGTTCATACTCTTGTGTTCACACACTTGTTCAGACATACATACTATTTTCACTCACACACTTGTGTGACATCGATTTTTCCTTGTGTTTGAAAAATACAAGTATCATCGTGAACCTAGTGGTCTTCTGATTTCCGCCTGTTCATTATGGTTGGGTTCGTGTGTGAAAGTGAAGTGAACAAGCAGATATTTGAGGCATTTGGATTGAGATCATCTGATGAGGAGCACCACTGACTGATTCCTAATAATACGTTGATCATTTTAGAAAAGTCTGGATGAGAGTTATTTTGCATGGAATCTGTCAGATCAGTGACGAACTCAACAAAACTGCGTTCATCAGAATGAGTCCAATGATACAAGCTGGAAGAAGGCTGGGGTGTAGCAGATGCAGCTCCTTGTGTAACACCGGCTAGAATAAAGGAAGCAGTGGAGGACCGCTGATTTAAACAGCGTTGCACTTTCTATCAGAAAAGTGGAAATGGAACCACTTATTCGTCGAATACCCTACTTGTGTCACAGCAAGTGTTTTTTTTAGTAAAATAGGCTTGGATATATTGTCAGATACAGATGTGTAATCTAGGAAGGCACACTGAACATATCTGTCACCTCTCTGTAAATTTGAAACAGTATTGTGTTGTAAGACGACATTAGTAACTAACATCCACCTATCATGTTCATAACCAAATTGTTTATAGCTGTTAAAATCCTTCAATGAAAGTTTAGTTTAAGTAAAACCAATTTTTCCATTGTATTAAAATGAAAATGGAGTCGAAGGGAAGTTTTTGTTGGATCTGTTGGATTACGAGGAGCAAAAGCATTTGATTGTGATTTCTGAGGTTCTATTAGGTGTAGTTTTGTTTAAATGAGTAGGGATTCCTAAGCTCACGTAATACTGCTCACTTTCCTAAGCCTCGTAGTGACTAGTTTAGGGGTCGAATAGTAAGATATTGAAGACATTGTGGACTACTGATGATAGTTGCAGAAAATATAGGGGAGGGAATTTGACAGGTTATTTCAGGGTTATGAGAGTTGATTGATGATTGACAAGTACAAAGACCTGACGCACCAAACAGAAGATAGTAAGACTGATGTGAATGGTTACTTGTGCAGTAGTAGTATGCGAAATAACTTATGCGTAGTCAACCAAAAAGGAAAAACGTATATCGAAGACCGAAGATTGTATTAATTTGTCGGTGTCTCTACGTAAGATTTCGGAACAGTTTGTAGAATCTTGGAGTGACTAGTATTAATTGATGAAGTGATGTGATGAAAACTGTTAGAAAGAAGCGAAAAGGAAAGAAAGTGAAGGATAATACACGAAGGAGGGAAATACTAATAGGGCTGTACTATTTTTGAACCGATTTTCTGCTAGAGTGGGAATAGCGTCTGAACATTTTCCTCTGAAGACATACTTCTTGTTTAGTCGACCTTATCGCGTCGGATATATGTAGAATGTAGGGGTTTCTCCATGTATGTGACTTCGGAGTGTGGTATATAGCCATTAATATTTCGTTAGAATCTGTATGTGTGAAACAACTGGAATTCTCATACATTCAACTGTGACCTTTCTGAAGTAGGTTGGTAAATGTCTTCCAACCCATATATGAAGTAACTTAATCGAAGTCTTTATGGAAATTGAACCATGGGAACAGTTTGTGTATGAAGAGAAGCTGACAGTAGGGAAAGCCTCTAGCAGTTTCTGGTGCAATATTGTACGATTTGTGAAGGATAGAAAGAGATATACAAAGTAGACTATCCTATTCATCGCGGTGGGTGGAGGCAGGTCTAGAATCCCTTCAAGGATAGATATGAAAATATTAGCTTTTCATCAAACTACGTTGCTGGTTTATGTCTGTGACTGTCGTAAGTTCTCCTGGCTTACAGAGTCTTTACCAGATATCCATTTTTCGTTTCACAATTACATATAAATCTGATTTGAAAGATTCTGCAGGGAGGCGATTTTTCAGAAAATTCACGGATTTATTCCCCCTTGATGAATGTGAGTCAGGCAAGAACAACAGTGGTTTGTGCAG
Organism: Trichobilharzia regenti; assembly: GCA_944472135.2. NCBI lineage: Eukaryota > Metazoa > Platyhelminthes > Trematoda > Strigeidida > Schistosomatidae > Trichobilharzia > Trichobilharzia regenti. The sequence continues at coordinate 184,705,738 of OX235262.1, forward strand.
CTAGCTTTTACAAAAGCAGTTCAAGTTTAATCAAAATAAATGTATAAATACAATGGTAAAAACGTTATGTTATAAAGACGAGAGATGCGTAAGATTCTGAATGACGGCGAAGTTACACTTTAAGCACCGCTAACTACTAATCAGCGAACGACGTGAAATCGTCCAATGAGGTTCATGCACATGAGTTCAAGTTTGTATAGCGCTTGATTTGTTTCAAATGAATGCTCTAATGAACTTACGCTTGCACATTTAGGAGGATAAGGCTTTGCGGGATTTCCTGGATTTGGGGTTGCCTAAGAAGGAGAGGATTTGTCCATGTGATGGTATCATGAGTTTAAAAAGCTTTAGCAGGTAGATTGATGGATTTGTCCATCTTTGTGCAATTTACTTGAGACTAGTCAATATTAGGGAAGGTAAGCTGATGATTTTAATATTTTGTGAGAACATTTTGCTAGGTCGCATCTCTCCCTAACCCAGATTTTGTATATTTGTAACTACTGGGTTTTAAAACAGCCTGTGATTGGCACAGCTGCTGAAACTGAAAATAGCCTCGTGTCAACAGTTGTTAAGTGGTACCAGCACTGCAGAGACATCGCAACATGGAAAATGGATAGAATTACTTCGTTGTTGGGCGGACACCTACAAGTTCTATAGAAGGATCCTGATGAAGATTGAAAATAGGATGAGGGCTATAAATAAATCTCAAAAGCATCTTATTTATGGTCATTTGGCTGAATATTTGTACAGAATGTGGTGTGACTTTTCTATTGACACTCCTATGATTAACCTGGAGATGTTTCTGTCACATGTTAGAGAAAGATATCTATGGTCGGCCTGCGAAATTTGGGCTACCGATATCCACGCTGAAAATTTCATACTTGTACCAAAAATATGGTGTGGAATCAAGCTGTAATCAAAAATAAAAATAAAAATAATAAATAAAGATACCCTATGTAACAGTTTTACGCGGTTTTTATACTTTTCTTCCATAAATATACGTTTTCCTTTATCAAAAATCCCTCTTTCATGTGACTGGTCCGTTGGAGGTCGTTCGCTGATTGGTAGTTAGTGCTGCTAAAAGTTAAACTTTCTTGAGTGACTAGTAAATTGGGTAATAATATACTGAGTTCAACTCAAATCATAGAAACAAGAGACAAGCAAAATTACATTATGTCAAAGGGGTGAGCTCCAAGCCAAAGATTACGTAATCAAATGAAAGAAAGAATAAAGACATCCAGTTATCAGTGAGAGCAAAACCAATTACTGCTTCTTTCTGAACCCATAAATCTGGTATCAAGCGTTGGATAGAAATTCCCACGGGAAACTTGAGGAGAATGGAGCTGCTTTGTCTATTGATAATTTTAGCGGATTTCGCGATTTCCACCTCATGACCCGTATCATGGATATGTCTGGTAATAGCGCCAAATAAGCACAATTTTCTGAGCACCGTTTACTAATTGCAGAACTTGCTGTCAGCCGACATCATGAAAAATGTGCAAGTATGTTAAGACTTTTCTGTATATAAACTTCATAATTTATTTGGGCTGTAAGCAGCGGATGAGAAACCAGCGAAATTAATGATGGTACATTATTATTCGGCACAAATCACTGTTATTCACATATATATGTATTGGCTGATGTGTATTTCATTCCACGCAGCTCTTTCTCCACGAGTTGCTTATTCATCCGTCAACTCTCTTGTATGGATGAAAAGTATGGCGAGTGAGTTTAGTGTAGTTTAGTGCAATCGTGGATTTGTGATGTCTGTGAATTGATGTGAGTAATTTGAATAATTTTGTTGGAAGGGTTAGATGCTTCGTGAGCGTATCGTGTGTGTATGTTTGAGTAATGTATATGTTGGTCTGTATATCTAGCATGGTATCGTCGTTAGATCTCTCGGTTTCATCCAAGATGTCCAGAGTTCGACTCTTCGAGCTTATAGTACTTTCGTCTCGCCAACCTTCAGACAGACTTTATGCACAAACTGCACTGTAATACCCCGTAAACACCATGTGTGAGGTGTTCAATGCATTGTGCATGGTACCAACTTCTGAATTTGACTCCATCGTAGAAGCGAGAACACAATATTTCCTTACTACCTTTGTACCATTCATCGGGACGAAATGTTTCAAACTAGTACATCCACAACTCACTCACCCTCCTGATCCCGAATCTTCTCCAAATCAGCCACCTACCACTGTTATGAATATCATGGATCGTACTGATCGAACCTGTGGTCAATCAAATCCATGCAAACGAACATTCGGTAATGATTTCTATCAATACACTCCATTCCTTTCGCTTATGTGAACGTATATCTTCTGAGTGGTGAAGGAAGGATGACGCAGTTACAGGCTACACTCTACTTTGTTTCTTGTCACATTTCCAATGACGGATATCACTTACGCATCACAGCCAGCGAACTATCTAATGAACACAGATTTCATATCGCCTAACTGTCTCATTACTGGCTGACAATTTAACGTATATATCAATTGGTTTTTCGCATATAATATAGATGACACACTTCAGTGAAGACCTCATCCACTGAAATCGCCAACTCTTTCTTGATTGCTTTGCTAGCAAGAATGTCACAACGGAAGTCAAGGTGTAGTAGAGAGAATCCCGTCATCCGATATCACCGATAGTTATACAAGTGAATGAATCCCCTTCTAACGCGAATTTAGCACGTTGTCTTTTAAGGCAAGGAGAACGAATTCACAGTGTTCAAACGACAAATTTTATTAGGTATGAAAGGTGATAGACTGACTACATTGAAAATAAGCTGTTTGGCTGAAGACAAAAGAGTATATCATTCATTGAAGTGGCGGCGAAACCAACTCTTCATCGATTAGATCATGCTCCACTTGACTAATTGACACTGATGACTGCGTTCAATTATGAGCAAAGCTTCTCACTTCGATTCTTCAAACGCTTCGTAACTGAAAGAGAAGTGGAAATTCGGTGAATACTAGAATATGCATAGCACAAGTTTAGACACTAATATCATGGACATTATCAGTGTGAGAAAGAAACATTCAGACGAAGTCATCTGTGTATTCATTGCATAAATTCCTACAAATATTCATCGAACGATATGGAGGACAGGATACACATCGATTTGATTTGGGAGATGCATTTCCATCCTAATAGTGGTACAAGGCACACGTCTCCAAAACACTGGTGGAATTATTCTATCACACTGACACTGACACTTTCATAATTTGACAAATTCAACACATCAAACAAAACTCACTGATGGCAAGAACATTCTTCAACGCATCACCCAATCCATCCTCTTGGAAATAATTCGATACCACACCGTTTGACTTGGCTAAACACTTTCTCAGATTATCACGAATTGCAAATGCATCTGAAAGCTGTAGAGATGCATATTGACGTGTTTGTGAGAACACATGAGGTGAGGTGACTTACCAATTGTAGATTGTCTGTTTTATCTGTTGCAGCTCTGAAAGAAATGAAAAGAAGCAGCAGTGAGGTAGAGATGGATTGAATCTACTGGCAGACACAAGTGAAGTTCGTGTATCAATAATTAAATACAGGATTGCTTCCCAATAGATGACTTTCACATCATCTAGTCGTTTCACTATCGTGCAGTATATAAACGTCATACTCATCATGATGTGCAGTCAGTGACCAGAGTACATCAATGCGTTTTCTATCACTGTACATCTCTGATTGAGAACATGTGGCTTGATACATGGAAATCATTGTGTACATAACAGTGAGAAGTTGATTGCTATAGGCAAGTGGAGTACACAAAACATGTAGTCAGCTGATACATGGAGAGGATTTGTGTGGTACAAAATCACAGTTCTGAGGGAGACCAACAAAGGAGGTAGGATGAAATAGGGAATAAAGCCACCTGATTGACATTTCCTGCATGCTTTCACTATTGACTATAAAACACCAACTTGAATATTGATCAACAAAGCATATATGAAAATAATATGTGAGCAAAATATAATTCTTATCAGTGAAACGAAATTTCTCAATCACCAGTCAAATTCTATGCAAAATGTAAAATGTAATAACTCACTCATTTGACATGACAAGGAAGCAGATAGCGATTGAAACAGCAAGAACCAGTTTCATTTTAATCCGACGTGATTTCAACACTACTGAGATGGATGAATCCGCATCTTTTATAGATTTTCACGGTGCATTCTGTCCATTCAACGTTGATTTGTATTGAAATGGAGTGGGTGTGTGCGTGTGTGTGTTTGTGTGACTGTGTTTTCTTCTCTGTCATTCGTTTCATTGGCTTTTACGATGAACCTTTGTGGTGTTTGTTTAATTTTCTAATTTTCGTCAACACGATGAATACAGAGTAATTAGACGAGTGAGAGGGGTGAAATAATTCATGTATTTCATGTATTGATATGGTATGCTGTGATTGACGACTTCAGTGAGGTGCCTAGATAACTTAGATATCGTATTTGATATTGGGAATGACTCATTCGGATAATTACTCATCGGTGTGAGGTATAGTCTCCAATATATCATTGTAAATGTATGGTTTACCTACTGATCATTCATTATGCGTGACGATCAGAAATAAGAAGTGGTCCCTTTCTTTACTCATCTCTGCATCAGAGTTTCAACTACAGGGGGAGCACTGATAAGGATTTCTTTTCCGTCACGTTCCCCAGTGGAACATAGGGCTCCAGGCTATTGGCTTGAAGTTTCTGTAGCAGTGTTTATTTTTAAAGGATGGAGTTGTTAGCCTCATGCCCAACCCTTCCTCTTTACCAGCATTATTTCTTGCTTAGCAGGGTAAAGGAGTGCGTCTGTGGCCGGGGATCGAACCCCGGACCATGTGCATGGTCGGCGAGCGTCCTAACCGCTATACTACCGACGCACATTGATGAGGATGCGGAAACCATATTTGGAAATGCGAGACAGGTCTTTATCATTCCGATGTGAGTTTGGAAATCATCTGTATTCTGCAGTATACAGAACGGAATATATTGACATATAACGGCAATATTTATTCCATCAGCGACTATTTATAGGTGAGAAACTTGGCCAACGCGTTAGGGAAAGCACTTCCAACAGGCAGTTGCAGACTATTATCATTGGCTGCCATCTTCTCTGGCTGCATATTGAAGATCGAATTTTGAGCTATAAAGAATTAACAGCAAAATTTCTGGGAACCAACCAACCAAGAACCTATTATCAACAAATATTCCAAAGTAAATGGAGATGAATAGGACACACACTGAGGAGGTCATCGAATGATATTGTGTTCGATGCAGACGATCGCTCGAGTGGAAGCTGAATAGCGACGACGATTTAGGTGTGACTTCAACAGGGAATGTAGAGGATAATGCGAGAAGGAGGTTAGAGGACACGCGTATTTGTGAGATGAAGTAAGCAGAAGTGCACAGAAGAGGACAAAGTGGAGGTTTTCTTTTGAGGCCGTATGTTCCACTTGGAGGCCAAGTGAAAAATAATAAACTGGAGAGGTTGAAATGTTCTGTTGATGTGTTTACAAGATGAACAGCTTTGAAAGTGATTCTGTTGATTGGAAGGCTGAATACTTCCTACGGTTACACATTGCTATTTAAAAAAATGAGCTTCATAAAACATGAATTCTTACTTCAATCATAGTGAATGTGTCAGATTTTTAAGGTTTATCATTGGTGTTGAATGAACTCTGAAAGCGCGAAGTGACTGAACAAACAGTGTGCATTCTGTGAACAAGTGGTGCATCGAGGATGCAGTGGTGTAATGCCCGTCAGCGACTCATGGTGATTGCGTTGGATCCCTTCAATGGACACACTCCCAAAGCCAAAGGTTTGCTGACAAGTTGTAGACTCGGTAATGAGTAAAAACCAATGATTAAACATTTAAATAAAATCAATGAATAAAATAGGAATTAGGGTGGCATTTAAACCTACAAACTCACTCAGGGACAAGCTCTGTAGGTTAAAGGACCTGTCGGTTGACCCAATTAGACAAAATAATATTATTTACAAAATACCATGCAATGGCTGTGAGGTCAACTACATAGGTCAAACTAGTAGGTCAGGGGTAGTCAGATTGTCAGAACATAAAATTTAGCTAAGGTAAGAATGGTTGACTCGGAGAAGATAAGTAATTTAGAAAAAAGCTCAGCAATTGCAATGCATGCAGTAACACATAACCACACAATAGGGTAAGTGGGAGTGGGTTAAAATTCTAAAAAGTAATCTATGTAGGTGGAGAGAGAGGTTGATTACTGAATCCTTGTTCATCGAGTCTACACCCAACACGTGCAATAGGAATGACTCGTCACTCATACCTGAAATATGGAAAATACTACTACCAATGAAATCAAGTGAAAATCAAGTTAAAAACAATGGAACTATATAAATGAATTTAGGAAGTCGTGTGATTACCTTGATATGATTATGATTGGCAATAAATTGTGCTCGAAACGTCACCAGTAAACATTACTGTAAACACTGTGCGATTTATCAAAATAAAATCTTATCTATAATGCAATAAAAGATAAAGTTCATTCGGAAATAATATTAGTTTTATCAAACAAATACAATAAGATGGGAATGTTACAATTTGCAATGAATGCATTTTCACATTATTTATTATTTTCCGATTTGACTGCTAATAATATCTTCCATATCTCTGTTGATTGTATTGGGCTTAGACTCGATGAAGCAGGCAGGATTCAGCAATCAATCTCTCTCTCTCCACCTACATATATTACTTTTTAGAATTTTGACCCTGTCCCACCCTATTGTTATGGGTGAGTGTGTGTGTGTTAATGAATGCAATGAGACTGCTTAGTTTTTTTCCTAATCTACTTGTCTTCTTGCGATCAATCATTCTAACGCCAGCTGAACTCTTATGCTCTGATTATCTCACTATTCCTGTTCGCCTGGTGACGCATGAAACTAGTATGGCTATGAAAGTCACACATCCACCACTACTGAAATTCGAAACTCGAAGCACTCCGTTGCACTCAGGACACATGGAATGAAAATAATATGCAGTTGTTCAAGTAGTGGTTTGTAGGGATTTGGTTGATTGAATACAGGATTTCTTCATAAGCTGACAGTTGATTGGCAAATTATGAGATACAGTCATGTCGAAAGACTACATGTAATGTCTGCATTTGTATTTTTGAAGAATTCAGCATATTCATGTCTTTTTTGAGCGGTGCCCTGTGAAGCATGCGTTTATTGTCAGTGATCAAAAGACTAAGTTCTATGTTCATTTGATCGTATTTATTCACAAAGATTTAGCAGCAATTCATAGATGACACACGAAATCGTGAAGCGTTCCGAATTCTTCACAATCAAACCAACCGAATCGGAGTACACAAAGAAATTGAAGTCATGCACATAAGTTATATATCCTCTCTCTTATTTCAAAATACTGATACTAATTTCAATGTTCTAACTGAATTTGTGATCACTGTCCGTTTATTTCCTGGAATATGCATCATAGTTTTGATATATATTGACTTGATCTTTATTATTTGTATTTATCCATGTTTATTCTCTAGTTGTAGTGCTTCTATTTTAGGTGGCGCTATTCAATGTAATGTGCTGTTTTCCGATGTGATTTCGTCCGAGTGAATCAAAGTGGTACCGACTTCCGACTGCCAGTGGTGTGTGATTCCTGTGGACAGAGTTTTGATTTCACCTGATTCTCAGGTACTTCTAACAGTTGAATGCCCACAGTGTTTGTATAGCAGCCTAACCGTACCATTGAAGTAATTTTGAGCGCTTCTGTGTACTACTGATAAGATTTTTGGTAGTATATAGGGGGACATTCGTTGGCATAAATCATCACATAGCAGGGTGTTAGATTTGAAGTCAGAGAAAGAAAATGAATCAGCCTTGAGGAGAATCATGAGAGACATGCAAGGAGCACAGAGAAACGCAATATGAAGGTGGGACAGATGTGGCACAACACGGAAGATCTGTGCAAATGGTGACTTGAAGATGAGGTCTACATCATTTCGTTACAAAGCGATGCCAGATTCCAAACAAACATCACTTTACAAGGTCTCTTTTCTTCGACCGCTACAGTAGCACATAGATCTATCAATCAATACATCCCGGTTCTGCTGAGTTCGGAGTGTTTAGTGACTGTGCATCTCTCAATGAAGTTTCGATCAGCTATGCAGTAGGACTCGAGAATCGGTTCTCTGCGTGTAGACCATAACGAGTATATTTTGACAGTTACATTTAGTTTACAGTCTGATTGAAACCTTCTGCATTGTAGAGTACTGACAAACTTGAAATGGGGAAACATTCATCGCCAATTTAGACGAATCTTTCACCAACACTGAACTGTGTTACGTGGTTTGAGTCGGTCGGTAAGTAGTCGCATGTGCATTATTGCCCTTCACCGAAACCTCATGTGTGCAGACACAAAAGAGAAGCTCTCCTCCTCAAAAGGATTGGAAAGCACGTCAACAAGTCCCTCCAAGGGCAGACATTATCAGTGAGGTATGTGAGTTGTGATAGACCTCCTGCAGGACTGTAGCCAAAGCTTCATCGATTTCACACTGTCGAGTGCTCAATGCTGACTGAATGCCATCAGTTCAGTTTTCGTAAATGTTTGGCGAAGGCAGGATGAAATACTACACAGACCTATTAGAAAAGTGTCTCGACTAACTTGATGGAAGCGTGATGTCGTATTGATCATGATAGTTCAGTTACCACCCAGGTTGAAGAGCACTGACAGAAATTGAGTTGAGTCTCACCGGTGACTGTCTACTTATTTCGACACACATTATTCCACTGAGATTAGTCAGGCTTCTTGGATAGAAGAATAGACGAAGACACAGACACGGAGAATCAGTGATAAACAGCATCTCAACTACTCTGATTCTATGTAGAAAATGAGCAGTTGCACTGAAACGCAAATGATCAGCGTGTTCTATTAGTAACCGGGAACGAAGCCGTCATCTGTGTTTAATCCACCGATGTATTTCGATGGTAGAATGTTTAATTGTGTTACTCAATATAACTACCCTGAGAACAGGGAATCCGAGAAAATATGTTTGTGAATTGAAGTATGCTTTGCATTTCAGGACTTCTATCTTCAGATGATATCGAGAGCATATAAACGATTCATGGTGATGTTAAAGCAAAATGGATCATGAAATGAAGGAATCTTACGACAACTGAACTTGCTGAAATTACACATAATTGATTCAGAGGCATCTTCTTGCTAAGCACAATGTCACATGAACTGACAATTTCCAGTTATTGAATTGAATTTTTGATTTTCCCGTCGATTGATTGGACCGAAGTGCTCGGTCTCAGGTTGACATGGCGAGTCCCAAATAGGACGAAATGCGCATCCTGGATTCCACTGCTAGCCACCATCCACCAATTGTATACTAATGACAATTTCCAGCCTACGGAATTTATCTCCTCTGTCTCTATTTATGAAGTGTGAATTATTTTTCTGATAAACGCGAACTACTCCGACAAAACTTAACTTTATTTTGCACATTTCTCTTGAGCTTTTCTATTTCAGTCATCGGTGAGTAGATGTGGATTTGTGAAAACCACATTATCAGAAATACTGTAGAGAGGAGTGAGGAATGAAATTCGAAATGTGTGCTTTTCTTCTGCTTGTCAGTCTGACTTTGGGACTTCACATTTGTAAAGTTGATGGGCGACGCTTTAATCGTCTGAAGAGCATGACTATGAAGGCGATCAACTTTCTGTGAAAGAATATTTTTATTCCTTTATTTTCCCAGTGGAACATCGTGATTCAAGAGAAAGCTTTGAAGTTTCGGTATCAGCGGCATTTATTTTTGTAGGATAGCGTTGATAGCCTCATGCGCAACCTTCCTCCTAACCAGTCTTCTTACTAGCTTATCGAGGTGAAGGTGTGATTGTCAAAGATTGGACCTCAAACCGCATGGGTGGTTGGTGAACTTTCCATCACTGCACCACTGACACACATGTGTCGGACCCAATACTACTATTTTCAGTCGCTCCATCAGTTCCGAGTGGAAAAAACGACATCACTAGCACATCTGCTTTCCAACAGACTGTCTGGCATCTTTCTGGACGTCTCTCATGACTAACAACAGAATTTCATATCCTCATCTCATGTTCTCGCCAATCTTACCCACGGAACAACACTAACATTGTCGCCTCATAATTTGGTTCCACTCTTTAGTCTGCCTGATACGAGATGTCACATAAAGGTTTCTTCGGCATCTTTCACATCCAACTACATTTTCTTCTGCATATTTGTTCGCCAGTGTCTTCTTAACTGTATCACTGCCTAGCGGAATATCTGGTTGCATGTAACTTTTGTTCATTCACTTGATCTTCAGTACTGAGTGAAGGTGTGCTAATGGGAGGCAGAAGTTTGTGACTCTATATGGAAAACACCATCGAAGGAGATCCCATTTTAATTTTACTTAGAAGCTCTTCAACTATATCCTAGAGCCTAAATATCTTAGATCTAAATGTTGTTCCGATGAATTGTCCTTAGAATCGTGTAAAGTGTATATCTGTATGTGTAACAGTAAGGGCAGGAGGCGATGAACAATCGCAGATGCGAACTCAGTGATAATATTAAATACAAGTCAGTGGCGGATTATTCTTCACACTCTGTACACAGCGAAACTGACTTGGTGTGCTATGGACGCTGAGAAACGATAACAACGTCGCACTGTATAGCTGTCCAAACCTCCACTGAGTGACATGCAAACACCGAACTCTGGAAAGGCAACAAAAGGACTGTGAATATTCGACGGATCTATGCCTCTACTCAACACTAATAACGTCGAAAACTCAATTACCTTAACGCTGACGTTGAACAGCTCTACACAAGCACCGTGGATTTTTAAGCACAAAACAAGCACTGTAGAAGATAATTAGTTTGCTGGAATTGAACTGTAACAAGTAGTTGAGTATGAAGTATAATATTGCCAGTAAGGTGAATTCGAAACTGTCTCCACAAGTATCACATATCATCAACGCTTTGCGCAGACAGTCGGAGGTCAGAGTCACTTTGGTTCACTCAGACGAAATCACATCGTAAAAACACCAGATTAAATGTATAGCACAACAACTACAAATGTAAGCATTACACTTAGAGAACAAACAATGGTGAATAAAAGCAATGAAAGTAAAATCAGAATGTGATATAAAGTGTAGGAGATGAACTGATAATCATCATCAAATTAGTTGGAGTGTCCTTATAGGAATTAGTAATACAATCAGTTCATTCAGGATCGGTTTTCCAAACAGTTAATCCCGTCAAACATTTGATGTATGTATAATATGTGGTCCACCTGCAATCCTGATCCAAACACAAAGTCAGTATCTAAAATTTAAGATAACTGCTTTACTAATGCTGAAACAACAATCATTTTAGTATCTTCATGACACCAGACACTCGGATCGTTTCAGCGTTTGAAGATGTGCATCAATCTACAGCTTAATAATGCATTGGAGAGTGAATTAGAATTGAGAAAATCCCAACATGAATACCACTATTCAAAATTACTCGTACAAAGGAAGGTCTCTGGATAGCCAACTTCAATTTAGTCACGTAAATGACCTATTCACTGAAACAATTATTTTTCTTATTCACATTGTCATTCGTCAGTCATGAATTGGGCATCTAGTTTCATATCAAGCTCACTCACAAACATAAATAAATGCAAAGATTCAATCATGCAGTGACAAATGCGTACACGAACGAACGATCGAACAATAGAGTAAATAAATAAGTAGGTAGTCTTGTGTTTACATCAAGAATTGTAAAGGTTGATGACATTTTGAACTTATTTGGTACTATAGAACATTGTGTGAAAAACAATCAGATTAACTACATATTTGTGTTGAAAACATCATACTGGTGAGGATTAAAGTAACTGGACACTTACTTGCATAAACACACTCATGCATGAATGCATGCACAATGACAATTTAGTTAAAAAACAACAAATACATCATAATTGTGAGATGAAATAATCATCAGTCACAGTGTGAGATTGTGTGCATTGAGATAGTGAGGTTGAATTGATCAGTTACTGGCATGTAAACCTGACCAGGGTCTACTTGAATTGAATTCTTGGATGTTGTTTGCATTCCTGTAAACTGAGTGGATGCCAAGAAGTTGAGTATCATCGCATAATTTAGTGATATTCCATGTACCATGGTGTGAATCATATCTTTATCAATCTCATTCAACAGCTGGTTGCATAGCGATGCCACGTGTCAGGTGATTCATTATGGGAGAACTCAGTGAAGCCAGTGAAGTGAATAAAGGAGTAAGACAAGCTGGTTGGCCGCCTTCCTCCTACCATCGATGAGGACATTTCTAACTGTGGTTGACTGACTTAGGCAGGAGACTGAGTGTTGAGAGCGAGAGAACAGGAATACTCTACACTGATACGAAGACTATAAAAGATGTGGATTTTGAGGATGATTTACGCATAGCAAACTGACTTGAAATGCATGAAGACAACAGATGAATGCAAGTGAACGTTGGGAAGATGTATATGATGACGATAGCCAACCAAACAACGAGACAACCAACCACAACAACAAGAAGAACAATCAGTACTAGTCAGTATCAACGTGAGAAATGTGAAAGTGAGCAGTCCTTTCACCCATCTAGTCTGAATCGTTTCCACTACAACCGACAGCAGGTTTGCGGCTGTAGAAATCAGTCAGCTTCTGAAAGGCGGGACAGACCCTTGTCACTCTTAAATCGGTTCGGAAATCTCACGCGCTCATCAGTATAGAAAATTTAACACAAATGTGAAGTCAGCCAGTTCTTCTAGTCGGGTTGGAAGCTTGGTATAGGCGTCACGAAGAGCATTTCCAACAGGAAGCTGCGGACAATTATCAACAGCTGCCATCTTCACTGGCTGCATACTGAAGATGAGATGACCAGCCTGAATGATCTGCCTACATGAAACTCTGAAACAAACTAATCGCAAACCTATTGCTCAACAAATAGTTCGTAGTAAATGGAGATGGATCGGACACACACTGAGGAGACTGTCGAATGATATTGCCTTGAATGTAGGTCGTCACTCAAGTGGAAGTTGAATGAGAAACGACCAGTTAGGTGTGGGTCGGAGAGTGACATGTAGAATACAGCGCGAGTAAAACATGAGAGTCAACGTGCAGCTGTGAGGTCAAGTAGAGAGAAGCTCAGAGAAGAGGACAAAGTGGATGTGTTCAGTTGAGGCCCCGTGTTCATCTGAGAACGTAAGGGAACAATGAGTAATTATAAAATAATAATGCAAGGTAGCAGTGATCAAGCACTCATAAGTAATAGGGTAAAACTACTTAACATCTGTGAAACGTACATTGAAGGAAATTCACAATATTGTGACAACATCACTCATACCACACCCCGATTTACACATCATAGTTGTTTATTCTGATTCCCATTCTAATGTTCACAGACTCACTTGAGTGAATTTTAATATACGCGTCAAACTAGGACACTGTGCTTGTAAGTAATTCCATATTAGTTTGTTTATTAGATAGATGTGAAGAAGATGTGAAAACACACAAAAGCAACCTATCACGTCCAAGGTCACCAACCAGGACAGAAGATTAATAATCAACTTGGGAAGAAATCTGAAAGCTCACTGCAAAATGAAGTATGCGTTGAAGATGTCGCCTAGTAAAGTGATAAAATCTTCTCAAATTAACCATCCAGCTCAGAGAACACAACCACATCAAGACGTGACATTGTATTTTAAAACTGTCATCCTATCCCATCCTATTGTATGGTTTTTGTACTTGCATGTAGTGCTATAGCTGAACAATTCTCCAGATTTTCAAAAAGCTTATTCGGGTCAGCTAATCTAGATTTATTGTCACAGGTTAGGGAGAGATTGATAAATGATTGATGATTTATTGATGTAATCAACTGCAAACACGTGTGATAGGAATTATTCAACACCTGTCCCTAATATCTGCAAAATTCTACTACCCCAACGACGACAAATAGGAGAGGAAAAAGAGAACTATAAAACTCAGCTTTCAAAGTCGTGTGATTATAATCGATGTGATTATTAACCGCAATAAATTTTGTTCGAAACTGTGTCATCCAGTGAAACAATAATACTGTTTCACAATGTAATACATCCAATAAACAAAATAATATGGTATCACTTGAGTCGATAAATACGGAAATCGCAAGGATAGAGCGTTGATACTGATATATATATACACATAATATGTGTGTTTGTTTGACAGTCTGTTATATTTTGCTATGTATATATGGATCGATATTCTATTATAGTTAACAATCATGTTAAGACTGTCTACTGATTCGTTCATTTTTGGACATTAGCTCATACACTTGTGTTCACACACTTGTCCAGACATACATACTATTTTCACTCACACACTTGTGTGACATCGATTTTTCCTTGTGTTTGAAAAATACAAGTATCATCGTGAACCTAGTGGTCTTCTGATTTCCGCCTTCTTGCGTCAGGACTATTAACCATTCGACGAGTACATAACAGATACCTGACAGATAAATAAGTATTTCGAATGATGGAGATGTAGGTGTATGTCAAGACTCATGTGTGATAGCATTCGTATCAGTACAAATCGTTGTTGATTACTGCACGAAATATTCCGTTCATAGTTTGAATACAGCGAGTGGGATACAAAGACAGTTGAAATATGATAAGAGAGTATCAAGGAGATGAGATATGACGAAATAGCTCTCGTGGCTGCATGTAGTCAGACATTCATTCACATCAGTGAATGTCAGGCATCAAACCCCATCCACTAGTAAGCGACAATAACTACAGTGAGGTAATATTCCATCCCACCAAGCACTTTATACGCTGAGTTTCAGTGAAATGCAGTATTCATCATGAATCTCATGAGGAACCTCAGTTTGTACTGTGCTGGCAGATATTACTGTTCGAAGTGTAGAGGGAATCCGTGAATTATCAAATATGACGAGATAAGCGAAGAGAAGCTTTCGACGAGGTTGCATCCACTGAAGTCACAGCACTTCACAATGTGGAGGTCAGCTGAATGTCTCGTAATGAAGTGAAGTGAATAGAAACGGCAGACATGAGGTGAAGGAGGAGTAATTCGATGAATCTGTGAGTAGGAGATTTCCAAATGAATGGCTACAATGAGTGGGAAACCCTGTATCGCTTGTGGCTCTTGTCCCACACATGTGAGGCAGTTCTGTGAACTCTTAGTGAACATAGTCGAGTTAACCTCAGCCAGTTTTGTAGTCAGACACTGCGGAACGAAAGAGTTAAAAACATGATTGGCCTTCAAACGCCACACCTTGATGAAAACAGTGGGAAGTGACTCTAGTATCTCTCCTAGTCAAAAAATTACTGACCAGATTCAATTCACTTCATCAAACATGTAACTGGGTTGTTGTCGTTTCTCAGGACCATTTGGAAGTTTTTGCTCAGATGACTAGGATATTCAGAATCAGCATCAAGCTGATATTTCCATTATCACATCATATCAACTGACATGAAATTGAATATCTCTGTCCGGAGTTTGCTGCAGCTGATCCTCGCCTTCCTATTTATCCATCTCAGAATATCCAACAATATCCGACGTCCGGATATTATTGAGAAATGACTGCATCCCTCATATTCGCATAATGGATGATTATGATACTACAGTGGAAATAATGCTACTTCAGTTACTTCTACTATCAGTAGTCTTACTGGAATTTAGGTAGCAAGAAATTCCCTTCACAACTGTGTATCCACATGATAACAATGCGCCCTTTGTGAATCAGTACAATGTGCAGCACATGTCAACATCTTACTGACGCACACTTTAAATTTAGGCTTCATCTTCAGCTGATCAGTGACTGGCTTATCTCTAAATCTCATAGTTATTTTCAACACCATGAACAGTATGTGTACAGTTTGTATGTGTGTATTCAGTGACGGAGTAGTGCGGTTCCATTTTGTTCAGTGAAAAATTGCACACTTAATTAGATTTGTAGAATCGACATATATCATACAACCAATCACAATGAATAATAATCAGTGATACATTCGGTTTAGATAAGAAATCTGATGCACACATCAAACCGATGCACAGATGAGAATGAAAATTTATTGCTGAATGATATTAACACAGAGAGACAAACAAAGACGTGGGCGTTTTGTAGACACCGTGGAGTCAAGAATTGTATAAAAGGCGAATACTCGGTTGTGTAGTCCATACTGAAGTTTATCGGAGCAAAATGAAATCAGTCATTGTTGTTTCACTGGTGATGTGTTTGGTCTTCGTCCAGACTGTGTAAGTCATACCAACACTATTTTTGCTATTATAATTATTATTATTATTGCTATTATCGTTATTCGTTGCATGCGACATGTTATCTCAGCCTCACAACTAACTAACTCCTTGGTCCTCGACTCACTGCCATCACATTCCTCGGGCTACACGACTGCTCGTATGCTTGAATTTCCTCTTCACACGATCTTCATGTTACCGTTGCACCCACTCACATCTACTTGCTTCTCATTCCTTTCCACTCTCTGAGGGAGTGGGATGTTACCTGAATGTCTAGTTCTTCAGTGTATGTCAATACATCTCCACTTCATTCTGTATATCCCTCATCGGTTGGTTCGTGATCTTCCATAGTTCTTCATTGTTTGTCCTTCGTGGCTGAGCATCTCACTCACCTTCAGTATAGAGGAGATGCTCCTGCATGCTGATGAAAGTCTACAACAAGCTGTTCTAATTGATTTTGGTTGCATATCGAATACGTCTGGGTAGCAAATAGAAACACTCACCGATTTGATATTGGCGTAGAGAACTCAAGATGTTTTCTATGTGGTGAGTGTGTGTGTGTGTTTGGATTCCAACAATGATTGAAGACTACTGAATGCCTATTATCCCACTCCCAATCAAATCCTGATAGGCTTTGACATCCTCACCCACGTGTTGTCTAATTGAAACAACGGTGTTCAGGTAAGCGAAAGAAGCGAGTGCTAATACGTTTGATGCATTCATAGTGCTTGATGCTTGTTGTGGGTTGGGGTTGGTTGGTTGGGTGTTTCGTTAGTTAGTTTAATCAGCTGCTTATTCTCTATTTTTTTCCTTCATCTGACAACTTGTTAGAAAATATTCACTGGTGATATTCAACCTTATGCTACACAAGACAAATCATTGAAGATATTCAGATCATCTGGGGCCACCATATTTCCGTCTTCATAATCTCATTGGCCTTTGTCTCCTATAAATCAATGATGTAATACAGAATAATTCACACAAATGCATATTATATCAACTGTACCAATTTATTTTAGTGATGACTATTCATTGTTTAATTCCCCCATGAAATAGCATCACATTTTCATTCCATTCCACTCTCCATTCTCACATTTGGAGGGATTAACGACAGCCCACCCACATGATCTTCTCCGTGCCACCTTCAATTGCACAACAAATCCGTCGCCTCTCATTTCGTTCACTCAACGGATTTCCTGGTGTCTAATATTATTTAGGTGTGTGCTCAGTTGATGTTGAATCCATCTTATGCATCTGTGCGTTCGTTAGTCCATGCTATCTTCACTGATTTTCTGCCTGTCATTCGATATTGATTACCGCGGGGTTGAGGCGCAAGTGACGGTTTGTAATTATCTTGGAAAGCCTGTTGAAATTGATTCTGATGACCCGTACCCCAAGTCTCTGAACTATATGTGTGTACTGAGTGGACATTATTGAAGAAAAGGCATCTCTTTTTCAATCTATTATGCGACGAGTGATATGAATCTATCTCCACACTGACTCTGAGGTAATTAACACGTACATTTCTTTTCTGATCCTATTCTGATTGTCCTTGTCATCGGCTTGCGTGCTGTAACCTGAAATACAAACGACAATCTCCAGGTAATTGAGATGTGGCCAATTTCTCCAGGTTTCTCCTCTTGAAGGTGATTGGTTTACGTTTGTTGTTGACTTGATGTCTTGATCGCCAGTGTCTTCTCTGGGTTCATTCTAGGTCTCTTCTTCCCTGTCTCTGCTGTCATCCAGCTGGTTTCGGCTTGTATATTTTCACTTTCGTGAGATATAAGACAGAAATCTTCTGTGAAATCTGGGTCTTCTCAGGGTCGTTTCTGAAGTCAATATATCCACCATATATTCCTCTCCTAACACCTCATGCTCTGTGGTATTCCAACGCATACATCTACATCAACTCTCTACATTTAATGAATAAGCTATTACCTATGCATCACTTGTCTCATCATTTACACTTTCTAACAGTTTCTCTTATATCTTACCACCTTGTCAATATAGATATTCGCATAATCACACGTCAGATGAAAAGACAAACACACCAGCGGTAAGTGACATACATCCTCCAATGATATTATACAACATCAATTTATCTAGACAAATCCATGGTTGGTAGCTTTTCATACGACTGACAAAATATGTCGAAAGATATATGAGAGAGTGTGTGCATATTTCGAAGAAGATGAATTGGGAAACAAAATCGGAGTGGCCGTTTCAATTTGTGAGTGATCATTCTCTCATTTTCCCTTATGCCTAACTCTCACCTTCTCTCTCTCTCTCTTTGCAATTATTGTTTTCCAGTGCTCAAACGCTTTTACAAGCGCATTGAATGAATCAGTGTGTTGGTGTCCTTGTTTCGAGATGGAATTCACTTCAAGGATATTAGTGATTGGTTGAAATACGTTTCTATATAAATAAAATAAAATATTGTGATAGATTAAAAGTGGAATTTGTTATGCTTTAATTGCTGGATTTTGATAAAGATGACAAGTATATTTTTAAATCGTGGAAAATATCCATCGGAATATTTGAGGTAAACGAAGAAGTTCAGCAAATATATCTTTTCAACGGTTTCATTCTCAAAAGCTTTACGATAGAATTTACACCTGTGCATCAGTGGCACAGTGGTTAGGACTCTCGCCAACTATGCACATGGTCCGAGGTTTGATTCCCTGCCGACCCACACCTGATATCTATGGTCGGCCTCCACAATTTGGGCTACCGATATCACATGCTGAAAATTCTATACCTGTACCAAAATATACGGTGTGCAATCAAGCTGTAATTAAAAAAATAAAAAAATGCTTATGTTTACGTAAATATATTTGTTATTTTTTTAGCAGCGAAGTTGATTAAGTAGCGTAATCGATTTCAGCTTGATATGAAAGTTTGAAGGTGTGAATGTATATTGTAAGGGCTTAGAGACAAGATTACCTAGGGTTAGAAAACAGTTACAATGTATGTGAAATTAATATTTGATAACTGCAGACATGAATTTCAATTTTCAATTGATCTAGAATTTGATCATAAGGAATAAAACGACGGTTGCAGCGAAAAAAATTTCTTCTCGACAAAGTCACCATCAACTAGACTGTACATTCATGTATTTATAAATAAATGGGTAGGAAAGTTCCAGAATAATTTCCTATCAAGAGTCAGATTAATAAAATTACAATAAGGAATTAAAATGCCATAATCAACAGGGGGAACAGATGAATCTCAAACAAAGTAGCAACATAATTGCTGAGAAGATTGACATATTGTGCAGTCAGGGTTAGAAATGTAGAAATAACAAAAATAAACAGGATATTTGGATGAAAAATCTAGTGGGATCATAACTAATGTGACGAATAATTGTTTATGCAATCAGGAATTAAATATGTAGAAATAATGAAATAACAAAATAGACAGGAAGTTCGGATATGAAAGTATGTTAGTGTACACAGGGATTAAGAAATGCTTAAAATAACATGAATAAACAGGAAGTTTGCATAAGGAAGGCAATGGGATAGTCACTATTAAAAGAATTGCCGGTTTATGTTGACCACAGCAGTGACAGGGGTTGGACGTATTTAGTTTGGATACATATCGTGGTTTTGAGCCGAGGCAACAGCTATCCAAAAGCTAAGGACAGGGATATTCAGTTTCATGTCAGTTGATATGACGTGATAATGGAAATATCAGCTTGATGCTGATTCTAAATATCCCACTCATCTGAGCATACTTCCGAACGGTCCTGAGAAACGACAACAACCCAGTTACATGTTTGATGAAGTGAATTGAATCTGGTCAGTAATTTTTTGACTAGGAGAGATACTAGAGTCACTTCCCACTGTTTTCATCAAGGTGTGGCGTTTGAAGGCCAATCATGTTTTTAACTCTTTCGTTCCGCAGTGTCTGACTACAAAACTGGCTGAGGTTAACTCGACTATGTTCACTAAGAGTTCACAGAACTGCCTCACATGTGTGGGACAAGAGCCACAAGCGATACAGGGTATCCCACTCATTGTAGCCATTCATTTGGAAATCTCCTACTCACAGATTCATCGAATTACTCCTCCTTCACCTCATGTCTGCCGTTTCTATTCACTTCACTTCATTACGAGACATTCAGCTGACCTCCACATTGTGAAGTGCTGTGACTTCAGTGGATGCAACCTCGTCGAAAGCTTCTCTTCGCTTATCTCGTCATATTTGATAATTCACGGATTCCCTCTACACTTCGAACAGTAATATCTGCCAGCACAGTACAAACTGAGGTTCCTCATGAGATTCATGATGAATACTGCATTTCACTGAAACTCAGCGTATAAAGTGCTTGGTGGGATGGAATATTACCTCACTGTAGTTATTGTCGCTTACTAGTGGATGGGGTTTGATGTCTGACATTCACTGATGTGAATGAATGTCTGACTACATGCAGCCACGAGAGCTATTTCGTCATATCTCATCTCCTTGATACTCTCTTATCATATTTCAACTGTCTTTGTATCCCACTCGCTGTATTCAAACTATGAACGGAATATTTCGTGCAGTGATCAACAACAATGTGTAGAGATACAACTGCTATCACATATGAGTCTTGACATACACCTACATCTCCATCATTCGAGATACTTATTTATCTCTCATGTGTCAACACTCCATCCATGTGATTTCCGTGCATATCCACTCAAGTGATTCCAGATTAATTTGTTTATTGGATGTATCACAGAGTGAAACAGTATTATTGTTTCTCTGGATGACACAGTTTCGAAAAAAATGTATTGCGGTTAATAATCACATCGATTATAATCACACGACTTTGAAAGCTGAGTTTTATAGTTCTCTTTGTCCTCTCCTATTTGTCGTCGTTAGGGTAGTAGAATTTTGCAGATATCAGGGACTGAATCATTCCCATCACACGTGTTTGCAGTTGATTAGATCAATAAATCATCAATCATTTATCAATCTCTTCCTAACCTGTGACAAAAAATCTAAATTAGCTGACCTGAATAAGCTTTTTAAAAATCTGGAGATTTGTTCAGCTATAGCACTACATGCAAGTACAAAAACCATACAATAGGATGGGATAGGATGACAGTTTTAAAATACAATGTCACGTCTTGATGTGGTTGTGTTCTCTGAGCTGGGTGGTTAATTTGCGAAGCTTTCATCGCCCTACTAGGCGACATCTTCAACGCATACTTCAATTGAAAGTGAGCTTTTAGATTTCTTCACGAGTTTATTAACCATCTCACCTGGTGACCTTGGACGTGATTGTTTGCTTTTGTGTGTTTTCACATCTTCTTCACATTTATCCAATAAACAAACTAATATGGAATTACTTACTAGCAGTGTCCTAGTTTCCCACATATATTAATATCTACTCAAGTGAACCTGTGGACATAAAAATCAGAATCAGACTAAACAACTATGATGTGTAAATCGGGGTGTGGTATGAGTGATGTTGTCACAATATTGTGAATTGCCTCCAATATACGTGTCACAAATGTTGAGAAGTTTTATCCTGTGTTAGCGAAAAGGTTACCCGTGAGTGTTTTATCACCGCTATCTTGCATTACAATATAATTTCTCATTGTTCCCTTACGTTCTCAGATGAACACGTGGCCTCAACTGAACACATCCACTTTGTCCTCTTCTCTGAGCTTCTCTTCATCTCCTACTCGCACTGTCTTCTATATGTCACCTTCTGACCCACACCTAAATGGTCGTTTTCCATTCAACTTCCACTCGACCGACGGCCTACATTCAACCCATTATCATTCAACAGCCTCCTCAGTGTGTATCCGATCCATCTCCATTTACTACGAACTATTTGTTGAGCAATAGGTTTGCGATTAGTTTGTTTCAGAGTTTCATGTAGGCAGATCATTCAGGCTGGTCATCTCATCTTCAGTATGCAGCTAGTGAAGATGGCAGCTGTTGATAATTGTCCACAGCTTCCTGTTGGAAATGCTCTTCGTGACGCCTATACCAAGCTTCCAACCCGACTAGAAGAACTGGCTGACTTCACGTTTGTGTTGAAAATCCGAATTCGTTTTCTATACTGATGAGCGCGTGGGATTTCCGAACCGATTTCATAGAGACACTGGTCTGTCACAACGGTCTTTCAGAGGCTGACTGAGCCACAGACACATACGTGTTGTCGCTTGTAGTCAAGACGATTTAGCCTAGATGAGTGAAGGGAGTGCCCACTTTCACATTTCTCTTGTTAATAGTGATTGGTCCTGGTTGTTGTTGTCACGGGTGGTTGTCTTGTTGTTTGGTTGGTTTTCGTTATCACATCCATTTCTCAACGTTCACTTGCACTTGACTGTTTCCTTCGTGCATCTTCTATCAGTTTGTTGTTTTTCAACTGTAAGTTCTCGAGACTGTATGATACTGGGTGTAAATCATTATCAAAATCCACATCTTCTACAGTTTTCTTATCAGTGTAGAGTATTCCTGTCTTCTCACAGCCAATACACAGTCTGATACCTGAGTAAGTCAACCACAGTTAGAAATGTCATCATCAGTGATAGTAGGCAGGCAGGCAGCCAGCTTGTTCTAGTCCTCTTTCGTTTCAACGGCTTCGCTGAGTTTTCCGTTGTAGATCGCCTGACACGTGGCATCCCTATGCAGCCAGCTATTGAATGAGGTTTACAGATATTTTGGTCACATTACGGTAATTTGAATATTACTATCTTATACGATGACACTTAACTGCTCAGCGTTTACTCAGTTTACCGGATTATAAACAACATCCAAGAATTCAGTTCAAGTAGACCCTGGTTAGGTTTACATGCCAGTAACTGATCAATTCAACCTCACTATCTCAATGCACACAATCTCACACTGTGACTGATGATTATTTCATCTCACAATTATGATGTATTTGTTGTTTTTTAACTAAATTGTCATTGTGCATGCATTCATGCATGAGTGTGTTTATGCAAGTAAGTGTCCAGTTACTTTAATCCTCACCAGTATGATGTTTTCAACACAAATATGTAGTTAATCTGATTGTTTTTCACACAATGTTCTATAGTACCAAATAAGTTCGAAATGTCATCAACCTTTACAATTCTTGATGTAAACACAAGACTACCTACTTATTTATTTACTCTATTGTTCGTTCGTTCGTCCGTGTATGCATTTGTCACTGCATGATTGAATCTTTGCATCTATTTATGTTTGTGAGTGAGCTTGATATGAAACTAGATGCCCAATTCATGACTGACGAATGACAATGTGAATAAGAAAAATAATTGTTTCAGTGATTAGGTCATTTACGTGACTAAATTCAAGTTGGCTATCCAGAGACCTTCCTTTGTACGAGTAATTTTGAATAGTGGTATTCATGTTGGGATTTTCTCAATTCTAATTCACTCTCCAACGCGTTATTAAGCTATAGATTGATGCACATCTTCAAACGCTGAAACGATCCGAGTGTCTGGTGTCATGAAGATACTAAAATGATTGTTGTTTCATCATTAGTAAAGCAGTTATCTTAAATTTTAGATACTGACTTTGTGTTTGGATCAGGATTGGAGGTGGACCACATATTATACATACATCAAATGTTTGACGGGATTAACTGTTTGGAAAACCGATCGTGAATGAACTGACTGCAATACTGATACGTATAAGGACGCTGAAACTAATTTGGTGATGATTATCAGTTCATCTTCTGCAGTTTATATTATTATTTCGACATTTTCATATCTTATGCTGATTTTACCCTCATCACTTGTATTCGTATTTGTTTGTTCTCTAATTGTTATGCTTATACTTGTTGCTTTGTGATATTCCACTTGATTCTCAGCTATTTATCACAGCTGAATTCCAGGTTCTACTGGGAAGGCCTCTATCTAAGATGAAAATGGAATCCCCTTCGACGGTGTTCTACACATAGTGTCACACATTGCTAACTTCCATCACCACGTCTTCACTCAGAACTGAAGGTCAAATAACTGAACAAAAGAAGTATGCAGCCAGGAATTCTGAGAGGCAGTGATCTAGTCAAGAAGACACTGGCGAACAAACATTCAGAAGGAAATGCAGTTAAGTTGGAAAGACGGCGACGAAACATTCATTTGACATCTCATACCGAGTAGACTATCAAATGGAACCAAAATGTGAGGCGTCAATGTGAGTGTTGTTACGTGCCTAAAATCTGGAAGAACGTGAGATGAGGACATTGAAATCTGAGGTGATTGATGAGAGGCGCTTGGAAAAATAATAGACAGTCTATTGGAAAGCAGATGTGGTACTGAGTTGGTTTGTTCCACTCGGAACTAGAGGAGCGACTGAATTTAGTAGTATTGGACCCGACACGTGTGCGTCTGTGGCCGACGCACTACTTAACCTCGCCGAGTTAGGAATTACAGTGGTCAAGATGGAAGGTTGCGTATGAAGCTAGCAATTGCATCTCGCAAAAATAAATACCACTCTTACCAAAACCGTATATGTCTAGCTAGTTCCACTGGACTCGTTAAGGAATGAAACTAGTACTCCACCTAAAATCGATCGCCTTCATAGTCATGCTTTTCGAATGAATAGATTATCGCCCATCAACTTTCTTATTGCGAAATCTCACCATTGGACCTACTGCCGTAAGTACAATACAGATTTCTAGTTTCACCGCTCACTCCCCGCTACAGCATTTCGGATATTGTGGTTCTTACAGACCTTCATCTACTCACCGTTGAGAGAAATAGAGGTTGTTAAGGTCAGTGTGTGAGAGACGGTTGAGTTCTATCCACAGTAGCGTGTGATGATTAGGAAAATAATTTACACTTCATAAATGGAGACAGATGAGATCGATTCTGTCACCATCGATATTGTCAGTTCACACTGAATTGTGCTCAGCAGGAAGATGATTCAGAACCCCTTACGAGTAATGTCAGCAAGTACAATTGTCGTAAAATTCCCTCATAACAAGATCCACCTCGCCTCAACATCACAATGAATCGTTTATATCCTCTCGATATCATCTGAAGATAGAAGTCCTGAGATGCAAAGCATACTTCATTTCACAGACGTAGTTCCTCGGATTCCTTATTCTCAGCCTAGTTATATTAAGTGAAACAATTATTCATTCTACCATCGAAATACATTGGTGGCTTAAACACAGATGGCAGCTTCATTACATGTTACTAACACCACATGCTGATCATTTGCCTCTCCGTGCAAACGCTAATTTTCTACATAGAATCGCAGTAGTATTGTTGTCGATAACAATTGGTTCTCTGTATTTGTGTCTTCGTTTATTCCAACAAGCCTGACCAATCTCGGCGTCGTAATGCGTGTTGAAATAAGAAGACAGTCAGCGGTGAAACTCAACAAAATTCCTGTCAACGCTCTTCAAACTGGGTGGTAACAGAAGTATCATGATGCACACTATCATGATGCAGATTTCTGTCAAGTTAGTCGAGACACTTTTGTGAGATATCTGTGTAGTATTTCTTCCTGCCTTTGTCGAACATTTACTAAAGCTGAACTGATGAAATTCAGTCAACAATGAATACAGGACAGTGTGAATTCGATAAAGCTTTAGTGACTGAGCAGTGTATTTATCATAGTCATGCAGGAGATCTATCACCGATTAGATACATCACTGATAATGTCTTCTCCAAGAAGGATTTGTTGACGTGTGTTTCACTCCTTGTGAGGAAGAGAGCTTCTCTTTTGTGCCTGCACACGTCAATTATTGGTTAGTGGCAATAATAGCGACCCTTAAATGGATGGATACATGACTTCCCATCCAACTGACTCGGACTACACAACACAGATCAGTGTTGGTGAAAGATTCGTCTAAATTGGCAATGAATGTATCCCTATTTCAAATATGTCATTACTCTACAATGCGGATGGTTTTAATCGGACTGTGAACTAACTGTAACCTCTTAAACCGACTCAATGTCGTTTAAACGAGGAGAACGGATTCTGGCATTCTACTGCATAGTTGATCAAAAATTCATTGAGAGATGCATAGACACAAAAGACTCCAGAGTCAGGAAAACAGAGGTTCTGTAACTGTCGGAGCATATAGATTTGGTAATATGATGACTGTTTGCTATTTGTTATCGGTGTATAGGGAAAGCACGTACAACTCATCTTCAACTCACTCCATTCATAGATCTTCCGTGTCTTGCTATTTATGCCCTCCGTTCATATAGTGTTTCTCTGTGTTCCTTGCAAGTCTCCCATGTTTCTCCGCAAGGCCGAATCATTTAATTTCTCTGGAGTCAAATCTACCTCCTTGCTGTTTGATGTTTTATGCCGACGAACATCTGTTTTCATATAACACTATACTCACTCAATTCTATCTAGAAATAATAAAACCAAAACATAAAAATTAACTCAAAGCTGCAGGTGGGTAGCTCTACAATCAGTGAAGATTTCTAAGCACAAAACAAGCACTATAGAAGGAAATTAGTTAACCGGAGTTCAACTGTGAGAATGTGCTGAGAATCAAACGGGATATTTCCAACACGGTGAATCGAAACTCTGTCCGCAAGAATCACACACCAACGCCTGTCACAGACGTTTGTAAATGAGAATCACTTTGATTCACTCACGCGAAATCACGTTGTAAAATAGCACATTACACTGCATCACACAACAACTGAGGATTAAACAAGGATAAGTTCAAATTATCAAGACCAGGTCAGCATTCGGTATGTTAAATGTCAAATAATGACGCAATTTCCAGGAGATAAATGAATTGTGGTCACAAATTTAGTATCCAGAAATAAAAGAGGGAATTTTTAGTTCATATGAATGATTTCAATGATTTCACATAATAGATAATCGGTTTATCAACCAAATATCTACACTTACATAATGGATACTACCCCTCACACAGATGAGAACTAATGAGAAGGAATCATTTCCAATATCAGGTGAACTGTCGAATATGATTTCCAAGTTACCTAGTCACCTCACTGAAGGCGCCAATCACAGCATACGATATGAATACTTGAAATGCCTGAAATTATTTCGTCTCTCCAGACACACATAAATACTGATCTAATAATTCTGTACTCATGCTGTTTAGGAAAATTAGAAAATTAAACAAACATCACAAACGTTCTTCGTGACAGCCAATCAAGCAAAAACACATAGAAACACAAACACACACACAACCACACCCACTCCATTTCAATACAAATCAACGTTGAATGGACAGAATGCACTCGTGAAAATCTATAAAAAAAGTTGCGGATTCATCCATCTCACTAGTGTTGAAATCACATCGGATTAAAATGAAACTGGTTCTTGCTGTTTCAATGGCTATCTGCTTCCTTGTCATGTCAAATGAGTGAGTTATTACATTTTGCATTTTGCATAGCGTTTGACTAGTGAGTGAGAAAATTTTTGTCCCGGTAATCACAGTCACATTCTGCTCACATATTATCTTCATATATGCTTTGTTGATCAATATTCAAGCTGGTGTTGTATAGTCTAGGGTGTATTGGTGAAACTAGACAGCAAATGTCAATCAGGTGGTTGTATTCCCTATTTCACCATACCTCCTTAGCTGATCTCACTCGAAACAGTGATTTCATATCACACAAATCCGCCTCACGAATCAGTTGACTACATGTTTTGTGTACTCCACTTGCAAATCAACTTCTCACTGATATATACAAAATGAGTTCCTTTTATTAGCCCACATGTTCTCAATCAGAGAAGTTGATCTGGGCGTAAAGGGATAGGAAACGCATTACTGTACTCTGATGACTGACTGCATATCATGATGAGTATGATGCTTATATACCACAAGATACTGAAGCGACCACAGATTGTGGATGTTGTACCTTCACATGCACTGCTGTATTTCATTATGCTAAACAAACTTCACTTGTATCTGCCAGTAGATTCAATCCATCTCTACCTCCCTGCTGCTTCTTTTCATTTCTTTCAGAGCTGCAACAGATAAAACAGACAATCTACAATTGGTAAGTCACCTCACCTCATGTGTTCACACAAACACGACTATGTACATCTCTACAGCTTGCAGATGCATTTGCAATTCGTGATAATCTGAGAAAGTGTTTAGCCAAGTCAAACGGTGTGGTATCGAATTATTTCCAAGAGGATGGATTGGGTGATGCGTTGAAGGATGTTCTTGCCATCAGTGAGTTTTATTTGATGTGTTGAATTTGTCCAATTATGCACTTGTCAGTGTCAATGTGATAGAATAATTCCACCAGTGTTTTGTAGAAGTGTGCCCTTGTATCACTGTTAGGATGGAAATGCATCTCCCAAATCAAATTGATGTGTATCCTGTCCTCCATATCGTTCGATGAATATTTGTAGGAATTTGTGCAACAAATACACAGATGACTTCGCCTGAATGTTTCTTTCTCACACTGATAATGCCGATGATATAATCGTCTAAACTTGTTCTATGCATGTTCTAATATCCGCCAAATTTGTACTTCTCTTTCAGTTACGAGGCGTTTGAAGAGTCGAAGTGAGAAGCTTTGTTCATAATTGAGCGTGCTCATCACTGTCAATTAGTCAAGTGAAACATGATCGAATAGATGAAGAAATGAGTACTCCACTTCAATAAGTGATATATTGTTATGTCTTTACCCATACATGTTTTTCCCATGTAGTTAGTCACCTTTGATACCTAATAAAATTTCTCGTTTGAACACTGTGGATTCGTTCTCCTTGCCTCCAAAGACAACGTGATGAATTGGCGTTAGGAGGGGATTAACTCACTTGTATAACTATATCGGTGATTTTGAATAAAGCGAGAACAACAGTGGTTTGTGGAGAATAACATGGTACCATCATTTATTTCGTTGGCTTCTCATCAGCTACTTCCAGCCTAAATAAATTTTGAGGTTTAAGAACAGAGACGTTTTAATATACTTCCAAATTTCGCATGTTGTCAGTTGACAGAAAGTTCCACAATTAGTAAACGGTAGAACTTTCTGTCAACTGACAACATGCGAAATTTGGAAGTATATTAAAACTTCTCTGTTCTTAAACCTCAAAATTTATTTAGGCTGGAAGTAGCTGATGAGAAGCCAACGAAATAAATGATGGTACCATGTTATTCTCCACAAACCACTGTTGTTCTCGCTTTATTCAAATTCATCAAAGGGGATAAATGCATTAAGTTTATCGGTGATATTGGATGGCGAGATTCTCTCTACCACACTTTTCATTCCGGTGTGATATTCCTACTAGCGAAGCAATCAAGAAAGAGCTAGCGTTTTCAGTGGATGAAATCTTTACTGAAGTGTGTCATCTGTATATTATGTGAAAAACGAATTGAAATCTGCGTTAAATTGTCAGCCAGTAGTGAGATAATTAGGCAATGTGAAATTTGTGTTGAGTAGATAGGTCGGCAGCAGTGATACGTGAGTGATATCCGTCTTTGGAAATGTGACAAGAAACAGTGTGGAGTGTAGCCTGTAACTTCATCATCCTTCCTTCAACATTCAGAAGATATACGTTCACATCAGTGAAAGTAATGGAGTGTACTGATGGAAATCATCATTAACTGTTCCTGTGCACAGATTTCATTGACCAAAGGTTTGATTACGAGTTGATACTAGTCAGATGACTACTAGAAAAGCCGTGGGTACTGGATAGCTGTTTCTTCCTACCTGAATGATCCATAACCTCGTCTTATAACTGGAAGCTACTGGGTTCAAACCCCAGTGTGTGTGTGTGTATGTACTGATGATAGTATTCATTCAGAAGCAATGCTGAAAAGTGGTCACACGACATTGACAGTATGTTGACTTTACACAGGAAAGTGGCAGTTGATGAAGAGGGAGAAGGAATAATTTCCTGGAGAAACATGGGAATAGGGAGATCACAGAGAGTGAACGCATCTGATCCACTGGGAAATTTTCTTGCAGCTATCTTTAAATCAATCATTTTATTCACCGAATTTCGCTTCACCTCGAATCTGCATCATTCATTTTAGTGTAATGAAAATGTTCTCAATTGAGTACTACCAGACATTGGTAGTAATTACTGAATTAAATTCTCAGTCTATCCGCATGAAAATTGATATGTCAGTTTCCGTTCTTCGTCATTCACGAATTACTCAGTCCGAGGTGACAACTTAGCAGTATTTCTACTGAGATTCTCCATTCAAATATCAGGCAATTTCGAATGGTTTCACTGTATGACTTCAGTCTAATCGCATATAGAACTGTTCACATTCACCCGATAAAACGAACATGGTCGCCTTCCATTATCGTATCACTGACCCACGGCTAGCAAGTGTTCGCTGCTTTATCACGTGACTGTTCTAAACTTTATTATTTAATATTATTATATCCTTTAATTCCTAGAGGAACACAGGGCTTCACCTGCGCATCTCCATTGCCTCCGGTTTTCTGCCAACTTTTTCACCCCACTCCAAGTCTGCCCGCATGCTTTCATCTCCTCTTCACATGAACTCTTCCAAGTCACCCTCACACTGACGACAAGCTCGCCATTTCCCTTTCGGGTTTCCCTCGAGCAATGGCTTGTCTAGTGATGTCACTGGATGGTTTCTTTTCTCAGAATATGGCCAATCGATCCACCTCCATTTTTTCCTGCCTATTTGTTGCACAGTCGGTTCCTGCTGTGTTGGTTTGCTAATTGTCAGAGATACGTGTTGCTGATATTTTCCGGCCGGCCATCTGATCTTTAGTGGTATTGAGGGAAGATAACTGTTAAGGAAGGTCTGAAGTTTGTTTGAGGTTCTATTTATGACGCGCCAAGTCTCTGATCCTTATAGAGAGTAGCACTGACTTCGCATTGAAGTTGAATATCCGGATGTTATTTTTGATGCTGAGTGGTGTTGACCTCCACACAGACTTGAAAGTAATGAAAGCTTGTCTTGCTTTCCCGTTGATCCTCGCTTTGATATCCTCATTATTTTCGTCCTCCTGTGATTGAAATGATGATTCCCAGGTAGGTAGGTAGGTACGTGAAGGAGGTTGTTTCTTTCAGGTTCCTCCCATATATGCTGGCTGATTGTTGCCTGTTCTTGTTATTGCTGCCGGTGTTGGCCAGGAATCTGCATCACCTCTGTTTATCTATGTTCACCTGAAGTGAAGTCATATCTTTGATGCTTCTTCTATCGCCAGCTTGTTGCTTTTCACTTGCATATCTTCCAGTTTGTGGGAAATCAGACATATATCATCGGCGAAGTCCAGATCTTCCAAGTTCTTGCTTTGTGTGAGTCTATTTTATGCCTGTTTCCTCGTTGGTTGCCGTTGTCTGTCGCATTATCCAATCTACTGCAATCAGGAAAATCATTAACGATAGTAAGCAGCCTTGCCTCACTTCCATCTTCATTTCGAAGGCTTCCGTGAGTTTCCCGTTGTGGATTACTTGGCATGCAGCATTGTCATACAACTGTTGGATGAGATGTATAATTGTCGATGGGACCCCGTATTGGCGAAGTAGTTGCCAAATGACCACTCGATCGATGCTGTCTACTGAAGGTGTTTTAAAAGTCATTGAAGTTGAGTGAGGTGGAGAGGTGTCTGCCATTCCAAGCTTTGTTCAATAATGATCCACAGAGTGGCGATTTGATCAATACACGACTTGTTTCTCCTGAGTCCGGCCTGTTCCGGTCGAAGATTTTCATCCAGGTAGGCGTGTTTGATTATCTCCAGGATGATGCGGCCTAGTATTTTGCTTGGGATGTACAGGAGCATAATTCCGCGCCAGTTTTTGCATTGACTTAAGTCTCTTCCAATCCTCAGGTAATTTGCCATCTTTCCACACCTTCTCCAGTAGTGGTGTCATCAAGTCCGCTGTTGTCTCTGGGTCCATTTTCAATGCTTTTGCTGGGATTCCATCTAGTCCTGTTGCTTTTCCAGCTTTTAGCATCTTGATTGCATTCAGAACTTCTGATTTCGTCAGGGGGTCGACGTTCTCTGGTAGTTCTGCTTCCATTGTCGATATTGTTGGGCGCGTTTTAGGTGGCGGACGATTTAGAAGTCTTTTGGAGTGTTCAGCCCAGTGTTTTCTTTGCTCCACTTCTTTGGTGATTGACTTTCCATTGTCATCCTTTTCTGGCTTAATCTGTATCGAACGTTTGCCCGAAAGGTATCTAGTTGTTTGGTAGAGTGGGGGGAGGTCTCTTTGGCCTGCAGCTTGTTCTGCCTCGTTTGCCGTGGTTTCATAATATTTTCGTTAGTCTTGTCTGGCACTCTTCTTCACTCTTTTGTTCAGTGTATTGTAGCTTGCATTCAGCTCCTGTTTTTGTTGCTCGTCAGTGCACTGGATAATCTTTTGTTTCAGGATCCTTCTCTCTTCTTCTAGTTTTCAAGTGTCCACAGTAAGCCACTGTTTGTCCAGCCTCTTCTTTCTGCCTAGAACTTCCATTAGGTTTGACTCCTTGTGGGGTCACTCCCCTCAAAATCGGAAAACAAGGAATAAAACAATCAGAACAACACCAGCAAAAGGAAAATAATTAACAGCGAAAAAGGCAACAAGCGACAACAAAAACAACAGAATACAGCAATATACAATACAGTTAAGTATAGTTAACTAAAATGATACCAAAACCATAGACTCACTAACTAGGGCCAACTTGAACATATAAATCCAACAATATATAGAATTACAGATATGAGTTAGTGTTAAAATGTCACAAAATGTCAAATAGTTAGTTATAGGTATTAGTAGTCAACAAGATTATATCTACAAGTTTAGTTGTCGAAACTGAACGAACTGCAAAAATTTCCAAAATTTCGTGGTCAAAAAACCAGAGAAATGAGAGTTTTATGTAACCAAGCAATTGTAGCGTACCAGTCGAAAAGCAATCACATAAAATACGTGCCACGTATGGTATCATAGAATTTTTATACTTAAACGTGTGAGAATACAGTTTCCTGAAGTTACTTCTTGTTCTACCTGAGGCGAGATGCAAGGTGAAAGCTGAAGGTAAAGTGGATGCTCAAAGTCAGACAAAATCCCTCTAGCAAATTTATTGCACGAAGTCAAGCGCCTATCGACGACGACGTTAACTATGTGGTCCGATGGGACACCACTCACCATACTCACAGTCTTCAGCATTCTACAAATTGTGACACAGTCCTTTTTAAGAAAACCAGGAAAGAATAAGGGTGAACAATAAAGAAGAATGGGTAGGATACAAGAGTTTGTGAACTGTAATAGGAGGGGTTGAGTTGTACCCTAGTGCCTTAACTTCTTGATGTCAAATGTCAGGCGGAATATTTTACTGAAGATCGTTAAGACATGGGAACGCCAGGAGAGATCAAAAGAGAGAATAAGTCCAAGATACTTAATTTCTGATTTAATTCCTATATCATTGTCGTCAATCTTACAACTGTCATGAGAATCGACGGCCTCTTTTAACGTCGTTTACATCTTTAGCTGAGATTAACAGTTTGACATTTAGAAGAATTCAGTTTAAGACCGTTAGACTCAGACCATTCACTGACTCACCACACAAAGCTATTTATTTTGGTACAATCTAGCTGGGAGTTAACAGCCATTGAGACTGTCAAATCATCAGCGTACTTCACAAAGTAATTTCTCCATAGTTTCAAAAAACCAGAGGTTATAGCAATGGGTTTAAATTTGATGCATGCTCCAGTAGATAATTTAGGTATAGGTACAACTTTAGTGCCCTTCCAAACGGCAGGCACAATATTACTGGAAAAAGATTTGTTAAATAGATCAGTGAGAGGGTGACACAGAATATCAGAACATTTTTAGAAAATAATACTGGCTACATTATCTGAACCTAAGCTCTGGGAAGGGTTTAGAGACTTAAGGTACATTTGAACATCATTTGTGTTAAAACCTGGAAAGGGGCTTGTGATTCTGGGAAGCATGACATTTGAGGGAGAGTAAATGAAAGATTTATTAAGAGTACACACATCAAAAGAATATGGAATATTGTTTATCTGCTTACCACCAGTAATTTCCTTAAATAGTTTCCACATATTAGAAGCATTTTTGCAGGATATGAATTTCTGGTTATATATCACATTCAACCTCTGAATATCAGACTTGATTAAGAAGTAAATTCTTTTTACACCACTTTTATCTTTCATCTTATATAGTTTTTCCTTCTCTCTACGAAGCTTTTTAAGTTGAGGTGAGGAGAAACGGTCAAATTTGACGAATAGTGTTTCTTTTGGACAGCAGATTTTAAAACAGAATTTCAGATAAAATGTTATATTAGAGATAGTGTCATCAAGTGAATCATCCATAAACAGATCCCATCTTGTGTCACTGAGCATGTTTCTCAGATGATGTACGTTCTCATTTGAGTAACATCTGTGAAATGTTTCATATACAGTTTTGAGAAGGCTTTCCTGTGTAACTTTCCGTAAATTTTGGTTAAGACTTGTAGAATACAGTGATCAGAATTGAAGACCGGAGCTCTTTTATAAGCTTCGTGTATGCAAAATCGCTGGGGTGTATTTATCCAACAAGAAAACAACTAATTTTTGACGAGTTTGTCGGTGTGTCTACTTAACATTTCAGTACCGTGTGAAGAATCCTAGAGTGAATAGTATATATATTGAAGTTGTGTGACGGAAACTGTTTGGACGAAGCGAAAAGGAAAGAAAGTGAAGGTAAATACATGAGGATGTGAAATACTTATAGGGCTGTACTATTTTTGAACCGATTTTCTGCTAGGGTGGGAATGACGTCTGAACATTTTCCTCTGAAG
This sequence comes from Trichobilharzia regenti, assembly GCA_944472135.2. Taxonomy (NCBI): domain Eukaryota; kingdom Metazoa; phylum Platyhelminthes; class Trematoda; order Strigeidida; family Schistosomatidae; genus Trichobilharzia; species Trichobilharzia regenti. The sequence goes on from OX235262.1 coordinate 184,740,706, forward strand.
ATATACTTCTTGTTTAGTTGACTTTACCGCGACGGTTATATGAAGATGTAGGCGGTCTCTTCATGACAGTGATAGAATCCCTTCAAGGATAGATATGAAAATATTAGCTAGCTACGTTGCTGGTTTATGCCTGTGACTGGCATAAGTTCTCCTGGTTTACAGAATCTTCACCAGATATCCATTCCTCGATTCACAATTACATACATATATCTGATTTGAAAGTTTCTGCATGGAGGCGATTTTTCAGAAACCTCATGCATTTATTCCCCGCGATGAATTTGAATTAAGCAGGATCAACAGTGGTTTGTGCAGCTAATTGCGCTTATATACTTTTTACAAAGACAGTTCAAGTTTAAACAAAATAAATATATACACACAATTATAAAAAAGTTATGTAATAAAGACGAGAGTTGCGTAAGGTGATGAGTGACGACGAAGTTAGACTTTAAGCACCACTAATTACCAATCAGCGAACGACGTGGAATGGTCCAGTGTGGTTCATGCAGGTGAGTTCAAGTGTGTATAGCGCTTGATTTGTTTCAAATGAATGCTCTAACGAACTTACGCATGCACCTCCAGGAGGATAAGGCTTTGCAGTATTTCCTGGATTCGGGGTTGCTTAGGAAGGAGAGGATCTGTCCATGTGATGGTGTTATGAGTTTAAAAAGCTTTAGCAGGTCGATTGATGGATATGTCCATCGTTGTGCGATTTACTTGAGACTAGTCAGTATTAAGGAAGGTATGGGGTGTATGGGCTGATGTGGCTTTCATTCTACACAGCCCTTCCTTCATGAGTTGTTTATTCATCCGTCAACTCTCTTGTATGGATGAAAAGTATGGCGAATGAGTTTAGTGTAATCTAGTGCAGTCGTGGATTTTTGACGTCTGTGAATTGATGTGAGTAATTTGAATAATTTGTTTGCGGAGGATAAAATTCTTTGTTAACGTATTTGCGTGTGCGTGTGCCCGCTTAAGTCTAGGGCTACCAAAAATTTCTATTCTACATATTGCATCTATTTCCTCGGAATTTATTTCATTTTATTCATCCAATTATGTGTCCTAATCGTATTATTTACTCTCGCGGTTATTTAAAACGTTTCCAACCGGCTGATTTACTAGTTTCTAATAATATATATCCAAACCAAGTTCACTTTTAACGGTTTGAAAAAATTTGGGCATTGGGTATATGATATTCATTATAATAGAGGTTTTTTGTATTTCCCAATGAATGAAAAAACAAAACGAGATTGTTTTTACTGACGTTTCGCTATTTAATGCTAATAGCTTTCTCAAAGTATTATTAAACCGGAATTTACAAAATCTCAGCATATATATAACAAAGAGTTAGGGGGTGAGAAAAATATAAACTTAGTTCAACTTAAAAGGACATATTGAAAGTTGAAATAACAAAGAAGATCGTTCAAACCAAATATCAAGGGTAATAATATACATCTGTTATTATATCGAAATAAAGTTTACTAACTTAATCATCGTTCGTTAGTCTGGGGTCATTTTTGGTTGTCAAGTTCGAGAAAAGGTAAAGGTAACCAAACTAAGTGTAGAATGTGAAATACTTGATCATCATTCGTCAGTCTGAGTCGTGTTTTGTTGTCAAGTTAGCGAACTGGTAAAGATAGTAAAACCAAGTGTAGATTGTTGGATTTTGTCAGTGTGTAGAATTATGAAAGTAGTGTGTGTTCAGTTGTTTCAAGTCTTCTTAGACGAGCACACTCCCTGATAACAGATGAGCAAGAAAAAGAAGAAGAAATTTCAAAAATCACTGAAACTCTCAAGCAAAACAACTACCCAACGAACTTCATCAACAAAATCAACACAGACATTAAGTGTGGCCGAAAATGCAATCCGAAAACATGGACTTAAACAGTCGTCTGACGTCTCTGCTCTATATGGAATGACGGCCACACTTAATGTCTGTGTTGATTTTGTTGATGAAGTTCGTTGGGTAGTTGTTTTGCTTGAGAGTTTCAGTGATTTTTGAAATTTCTTCTTCTTTTTCTTGCTCATCTGTTATCAGGGAGTGTGCTCGTCTAAGAAGACTTGAAACAACTGAACACACACTACTTTCATAATTCTACACACTGACAAAATCCAACAATCTACACTTGGTTTTACTATCTTTACCAGTTCGCTAACTTGACAACAAAAAACGACTCAGACTGACGAATGATGATCAAGTATTTCACATTCTACACTTAGTTTGGTTACCTTTACCTTTTCTCGAACTTGACAACCAAAAATGACCCCAGACTAACGAACGATGATTAAGTTAGTAAACTTTATTTTGATATAATAACAGATATACTATTACCTTCGATATTTGGTTTGAACGATCTTCTTTGTTATTTCAACTTTCAATATGTCCTTTTAAGTTGAACTAAGTTTATATTTTTCTCACCCCCTAACTCTTTGTTATATATATGCTGAGATTTTGTAAATTCCGGTTTAATAATACTTTGAGAAAGCTATTAGCATTAAATAGCGAAACGTCAGTAAAAACAATCTCGTTTTGTTTTTTCATTCATTGGGAAATACAAAAAACCTCTATTATAATGAATATCATATACCCAATGCCCAAATTTTTTCAAACCGTTAAAAGTGAACTTGGTTTGGATATATATTATTAGAAACTAGTAAATCAGCCGGTTGGAAACGTTTTAAATAACCGCGAGAGTAAATAATACGATTAGGACACATAATTGGATGAATAAAATGAAATAAATTCCGAGGAAATAGATGCAATATGTAGAATAGAAATTTTTGGTAGCCCTAGACTTAAGCGGGCACACGCACACGCAAATACGTTAACAAAGAATTTTATCCTCCGCAAACAAATTATTCAAATTACTCACATCAATTCACAGACGTCAAAAATCCACGACTGCACTAGATTACACTAAACTCATTCGCCATACTTTTCATCCATACAAGAGAGTTGACGGATGAATAAACAACTCATGAAGGAAGGGCTGTGTAGAATGAAAGCCACATCAGCCCATACACCCCATACCTTCCTTAATACTGACTAGTCTCAAGTAAATCGCACAACGATGGACATATCCATCAATCGACCTGCTAAAGCTTTTTAAACTCATAACACCATCACATGGACAGATCCTCTCCTTCCTAAGCAACCCCGAATCCAGGAAATACTGCAAAGCCTTATCCTCCTGGAGGTGCATGCGTAAGTTCGTTAGAGCATTCATTTGAAACAAATCAAGCGCTATACACACTTGAACTCACCTGCATGAACCACACTGGACCATTCCACGTCGTTCGCTGATTGGTAATTAGTGGTGCTTAAAGTCTAACTTCGTCGTCACTCATCACCTTACGCAACTCTCGTCTTTATTACATAACTTTTTTATAATTGTGTGTATATATTTATTTTGTTTAAACTTGAACTGTCTTTGTAAAAAGTATATAAGCGCAATTAGCTGCACAAACCACTGTTGATCCTGCTTAATTCAAATTCATCGCGGGGAATAAATGCATGAGGTTTCTGAAAAATCGCCTCCATGCAGAAACTTTCAAATCAGATATATGTATGTAATTGTGAATCGAAGAATGGATATCTGGTGAAGACTCTGTGAGCCAGGAGAACTTATGACAGTCAGAGGCATAAACAAGCTACTTAGTTTGAAGAAGTGCTATTATTTTCATATCTATCCTTGAAGGGGTTCAATGCCTGCCTCCATCCACCGGAATGAATGGAATAGTCTATTTTGCATACCTCTTTCTAACCTTCAGAAATCGTACAATAGTGCACCGGAAACTGTTAGTGTTTTTCCCTACTGTCAGCTTCTTTTCACAGACTTATTGTTCCTAAGGTTCAAGTTTCATAAGGCGTTCGATTGAGTAGCTTCATCTACGGGTTAGAAAACATTTACAAACCTATTTGAGAAAGGTCACGGTAGAATGCATGAGAATTACAGTTGTTTGACACACACAAACAGACTCTAACAAAAATTTAGGCCTATGTACCACACTTCAAAGTCACTGTCATGAAGAGACCGCCTACATCTTCATATAACCGTCGCGGTAAAGTCAACTAAACAAGAAGTATATCTTCAGAGGAAAATGTTCAGACGTCATTCCCACCCTAGCAGAAAATCGGTTCAAAAATAGTACAGCCCTATAAGTATTTCACATCCTCATGTATTTACCTTCACTTTCTTTCCTTTTCGCTTCGTCCAAACAGTTTCCGTCACACAACTTCAATATATATACTATTCACTCTAGGATTCTTCACACGGTACTGAAATGTTAAGTAGACACACCGACAAACTCGTCAAAAATTAGTTGTTTTCTTGTTGGATAAATACACCCCAGCGATTTTGCATACTATTACTGCGCAAGCAACCACTCGCCTCGGTCTTACTATCTTCTGTTTGGCCAACATGGTCTTTGTACTTGCCACTCATCAATCGACGATGTGAATAGGTCATTTATGTGACAAAATTCAAGTTTGCTATCCAGAGACGTATCTTAGCGTGAGTAACTTTGCATTGCTATATTCATGTTGGAGTTTTCCCAATTCTAATTCACTCTCCAATAAATTATTAAGCTATAGATTGATACACATCCTTAAACGCTGTAACGATCCGGGTGTCTGGTGTCATGCAGGTATTAAAGTGATTGTTGTTTCAAGATTAACGAAGTGGTTGTCTCAAATTAATCAGTTATTTTACATACTACTACTGCACAAGTAACCACTCACCTCAATCTTACTATCTTCTGTTTGGTGCACACTCTCTTTGTACTTGCCACTCATCAAACAAATCTCATAACCCCGAAATAACCTGTCAAATTCCCTCCCTTATATTTTCTCCAACTATCATCAGTAGTCCTCAATGTCTTCAATATCTTACTATTCGACCCCTAAACTAGTCACTACGAGGCTTAGGAATGTGGGGAGTGTGGGCGTAAGCTTAGGTACCCCTAATCACATTCAAACAAAACCACACCTAACAGAACCTCAGAAATCTCAATCAAATATTTCTCCTCCTGTGTAATCCCACAGATCCAGGAAAAGCTTCACTTCAACTCCATTTTCACCTTGACCTTGGCGGTCTCTTCGAATTTTCGGGCCTGCTACTATAACATCTACATTTTGCATCCAGTCTACTGTTTACCAACATATATTTATCAACTTAATATGAATTCTAACAGAATCATTTACTCTCGTAACTTTATTAATCATTTACGACCAAATGACTTTCATATTCCAAAGAAACCAAGGAGGAAACATCGTAGTGGTTGGCAGAGAGCTCTCAAACGTACACCAATACACTTAACTACGGTCCCCGTCATAATGAAGACAAACTGTCGCTCTCTGCCAAACAAGATAATGTACCTACAATCCTTGATGTCAACTGATACGTATCATAACACCGCCATAATCACATTACAAGAAACGTGGTTGCATGAACTGTATGATGACAACCTTATCTCACTAAAGGACTTTATTTTATTTCGTCAAGACCGTCAATGTTGTAATAAGAAAAATGGTGGTGGCGTTGCAACTTTTATTCACTCCAAATGGTCTGTCTCAAATAACGTCTGCTTCACCTTCTCAAATGACTTCATTGACTGTATTACTGTCAAATGTCGCCCCAAACATCTCCCCAAATACAAAAAAATCTATATTACAAACATGTACATTTCTCCTAGTTGCTCTCCATCTGATCTATCTAATTTTGCTGATGAATTCACCATGTTTGCTGCTGCCAACTTCGACAACTCTCTATCCGTTATTACTGGAGACTTCAACACCTCAGATTGCTCCTTTCTTGAAGCTCTTGGTCACACAAACATAGTCAAATTTCCCACTCGACTTGACAAAACACTCGATCTAGTTTTTACTAATGACGAAGGAGTATATGAAACACGTAGACGTTCACCGATACTAAACTCCGATCACTGCATTGTCCGCGTTTTGCCAAAAATATACAGCAAAACACATATTAAAATCTTCTCACACCTGTCTACGAAAGCACAACAAAGAAGCTACACATCTGACAACTTACTCAATCTAAGATGCATGTTAAAAGATACCAACTGGGATCTATTCTATGAAAGTACATTAGATGACTCAATCACCAATATAATGGATTATCCTAAGTTCTGCCTCGACATATGCTGTCCCAAACAAACACTGTTCAAACGCCTCGACCGCTTCTCGTCTCCCCATCTCAAACAACTTCGCAGGCAAAAAGAAATGTTATATAAATGCAAAGACAAGTTAGGACTTAAAAAGATTAATGCTCAAATCAAATCTGAAATCAAAAATCTTAATGCTATCTATAACCAAACACTTTTATCATGCAAATCTCCTAACAGCATGTGGAAACTTTTCAATGAAATTACTGGCAATAGTAAGCGATGTAATGTTTTTCCCTCTTGTGATGTTAATGCTCTTAATCTGTCTTTTGTACGCTCTCCTTCTACTATAACCACTTCTAACGTTACTAATCTTGTAGCTGATAACTTCCAGGACTTTAACACTCTCGATGTTTTGAAATGTCTTAAAACTCTTAAGCCCTCACATAGTCTTGGCCCTGATGGCATACCTGCATATGTTCTAAAACAATGTGCAGATGCTTTATGTTCTCCTCTAACTAATATCCTAAATGCTTCTTTCTCCGAAAACGTTGTACCTGTTCCATGGAAAGACATTAAAATAGTCCCTGTCCCTAAACCTGGCAATAGCAAGAACGTAAAGTTCAGACCCATTGCCATCACTTCCCCGTTTCTAAAGCTCATGGAAAAACTAGTACTTCTTAAACTCGAACCCTCCCTTAAAAGCTTCGAAGACCCCAAACAATTTGCCTACAGACAGGGTAGGAGTACTTTAGACGCTGCAGCCGTCTTACACAACAGTATTGTCTCATCATTAGACAAAGGTGCCAAATATGTCCGCTGCACGTTTCTTGACTTCACTTCTGCTTTCGACTCTGTACCTAGATGTCTCTTAAGCTCTCCATGACACAAACCGAGTCCTGGGTCACTAACTGGTTGCATTCCTACTTTTCAAACAGAATGCAGTACACCGTATACAAAGGCAATCCTCCTCTGCTGTGCTCACTGAAGCTGGTGTCCCCCAAGGTGCTGTACTCTCCCCACTTCTCTTTTCATTCTTCCTACATGACCTACCGTCTTCAAATGACATTAACTTTGTCAAATATGCTGATGACCTAACTGTATCTTTACCTGTCAAATGTCAAAGTGACTGCTCTAAACTAAATGGCTTCTTATCGGAAATCAGCCAATGGTCCAAGGAAAACGGTCTAACCTTAAACCCCTCCAAATGCCAAACAGTTAATTTCACCCTTAGGCATAAATCTGACCTAAACAAACTGGTTAGCACTCACGAGGTGTGCAACATAGATGGCAGTGAAATAGAAACCAAGTCGGAAATTAAATACCTAGGCGTCACTCTATCTTCTGATCTTTCCTGGTCGTCTCATATCTTGACGATTTCCAAGAAAATATACCGTCTTACCTTCTACATCAAGAAGTTAAGACATTCTGGTGTAACCCAACCCTTACTCCTACAATTTGTTAACTCCCGTATTCTGCCTATTATTCTCTATTGTTCCCCCTTAGTCTTTCCTGGGCTATTGAAGAAAGACTATACCTTATTACGTAGGATGTTAAAGGTTGTCAGCAGGGTAAGCAGGTTGCCACTTAGCCAGCTTGTTAATATTCTGGTGGACAGGCACATGGACTCATGTGAAAAATGGGCGAAATCCATTTTATCTGACTCACAACACCCTCTACATTCACAACTCTCCCCATGTATCTCTTCAGGGAAAACCAGAAGCCTATATAGGAAACTATATGCCCGCACTAGTAAGTACAAAAACTCATCCATACCCTACCTAGCTCGTGTTCTGTGCGATAAAGAAAGCATTAGGCGTGAAACCTTTAACTTATTAAATAGTCAGTAGAACAATGGATCTCGTCTTTCCAACTCACATCATTTACAGGTACAACGTTTTCTCTCTACTTTTTTTCATTCTGTATTTATTTTTGTTATGTGCTGTTTTGTTTCTCTCTTCCTTGCAAACTCTACTTAAAACATTCTTGTTCGTTCTTTCACACTCTGTATATCTCGACCATTTTGCTATCGCTTACGCCAGTAAATATGCTAGTAGTATCTACTTTTCTAACACCTTCAAACACTGTTTAAATTTTGGCTTTGCTACCGACATGCTAATATGTTGTTGTCAAAACTGACTGAGATAACTTTAATCTATATAGAACTTTATTTATTGTTAACGTACTAACTGGATGCAATATTGTAGTAAAATGCTGAGAATTCCATTCTGTATCACAAGTACTGATATGGAATAAAGCTATTATTATCTTTTCTTATCTTAAAAATTGATTTTACTTAAACTTAACTTTCATTGAAGGATTTTAACAGCCATGAACAATTTGGTTATGAACATGATAGGTGGATGTCAGTTACTAATGTCGTCTAACAGCATATTACTGTTTCCAATTTAGACAAGGGTGACAGATATTTTCAGTATGCCTTCCTAGATTACACAATTGTATTTGACAAAATATTTAGACCAATTTTACTAAACAGACTTTCTGTGACACAAGTAGGTTGCCTGACTTATAAGTGGCAATATTTCTACTTTCCTGACAAGAAACAGTGTATTGTTTACAATCAGAAGTCCTCCACCGCTTCACTTACTCCAGTCAGTGTTCCTCGAGCAGCTGCATCTCCTCCCTCCCTGTTTTTCTTCCTGCTTGTATCAAATGCCTCATTCAGATGACGCTGATCTGACTGGTTTCTTGTCGACTACTTCTCAGGCACACTGTTCAAACATTACTAACTTCGCCTTAGAAATCAATCAGTGGTACTTCGCTTCAGATAGCCTTAACCCAAATGCCCCAAATATCAGCTTGTTCATTTAATTCAATTTTAGATTTTCCCATCGTTTGATTGGATCGATGTACTCGGTCTCAGGTTGACATGTAATTACAAGTTAACATTCGCAGATATCGTCGAAGCACCTGCATAAGAAGCTGACATGTCAACCTGAGACCGAGCACTTCGATCCAATCAAACGACGGGAAAATCTGAAATTCAGTTTAATAATCAATATGACCCGTTGTATGAGATGTGGCGAAAAATGTCTAGTGGATAACGCTTTGGAGTTTAAAACTGTGGCCACTACGTTTGAATGTCGACTGGAGCATCATCACTCACTATGGAATGCAGGCACATTCAGTGACGAGCCCGAATAAGACTCGATGTGCGTCCTGGATTCCACTGCTAGTCACTATCCAACAGTTAAGTTATCATCAGGTTGTTCACTTGACTTTCACACACACACAAACTTGACCAACATGAACTGGCCCGCTTGCATGATTCCTGTACATCAGGTGACATTGAATTTGAAACTAGGTCAAACGTTCAATATCTCAGGCTGTACAATTCCTGTCATCTTTTTGGGACTTTCCACATCATTCTAGCCTCCAAGAAGATATCTCACTTAACACTCTACCTAAGGCAGGTAGAGTGAGTGGAGTGTTGCTAAATGAACTTGTTAAGACTCTTGTTAATAGACAGATGAAGTCATGCAAGAAACTGACGAATAGCATCTTGTCGGCTTTTGAGTATACTCTCAATGCAAAATTCTCTCCTTGCAACTATCTCATCGGGGAGAACTGGAGGCATTCACAACAGACTTCACGCTCAGACGACTGAGTATGAAAACTCTCCGATGCCTTATTCGGTAGGCACGCATTTTAATTGATGAGGCAAGAGTAAGCCAGGACATTAACATCTAATGACGGGAATCAACGCAAACGGCCATATGTTTTTCTATTCCTATACTGTTGTTAATATTTCTACTTAATTTAATTTCATGTTCATACTCTTACAGACCAATGTTATTAATGTAAATGCCTTGTTTAATTAGTCATCATCCCAGTACCCTTTCTACTACCGCCTGAAAATTCCATAAAATAAACCATTTGCAATAAAGCCATTTTTATTACTATTCAAAAATTACATAACATCAATTGATTTGTGAAAAAAAAGGATTTTCAATTAATCACTAACATCCTCGGATTGAACCCCATCGTGAAGGGACGAACCAACACACTGATTCATTCGATGCGTTTGTAAAAGCGTTTGAGTACTGAAAAATAAAAACAAAAATTGCAAAGAAAGAGAAGGTGAGAGTTAGGCATGAGTGCAAATGACAAAATGATCACTCACAAATTGAAACAGCAACTCCGATTTTGTTTCCCAATTCATCTTCTTCGAAATATGCACACAATTTCTCATGTATCTTCTGACATATTTTACCAGCTGTTTGTGTAACCTCTGCCCATGGATTTGTCTAGAGAAAAGTGATGTTGTATAATATCATTGGAGGATGAATGTCACTTACCACCGGTGCGTTCCTCTTTTCAACCGACTTGTGATTATGTGAATACCTGTGAAATAGGAGACATTGGAAATATAAGAATAATGAAAATAATGAGACAGGAATTGTTTAGGCGTTATAATTATCACGATGTAAAATGTTACTGTAGGCAAAATCGAAATTCCACAGACCGTGGGTGGTGAGAAGACGAACATAGATTTGACGCAAGGTAAGACCTAACAGATCTAACATTTCACCGGTGTTTTGTGTCTCATTTTGCACAGAGTTTAATGTTTACCAGCAACATTCAACATGTTTGCAGAAGAGATAGTGAATACAGAAATTCAGAGGGACATAAAGAAGGTGAAGTTGATCATGAAACAGACCAATCAACAACAAGAAAGATTAACTGCCATCAAGAGGAAAAACTTTAATGCAGTCACCCTCTTCACTCACCTTGACAATATCGTTTTAACAACATACAGGAGACATGAATGAGAACGTTAAAGACAACGAGTCCCGGCTGGGAAGTATGATGGACATTTATAAATTTGGATTAGGTGTGAAAATCTGCAACACTTATCTAGAGTAAGGAAGAATATTCAAACTTCAAAATTCAGACTGAGTCGCTGATTCTGTGTGGTCCAGAGACTTTGTGGACGAATCACCAAAACCAAATCGAAGATGATTTTCAAGCCTTTCATCAACAACTTTCCCTGTCATAATTCAGACTTTCAGATACCCAACCAATCAAGAAGGATAAGCAACAAGGAACTCTGTCAGAAAATGAACAAGCCTAGGAAACATTGACTAGCAGATATGCAGAGGTGAAAGAAGATGGAATGGATATGAATTAAAGAGACAGGTGAATGTCGTCACACACCAAGAAGTTTGTCAGTTGGAACGTCAATCAAAAGCAAGTAATAGTTCAGGATCGCAGCGTGACAGGGAGACGATCGTTTGAGGGGAAACAAAAGATGTGGGTTGTCATGGAGCTATTTGGAACTGATGGCAGATGATGGAATGGAGGTGTGCTGCCGAAGCCCTATGTTCCATGGAGGACTCAGTGAATGAATAGTCATAATAGTAATAATAATAATAAAGTAGTAATGGTATGACTTACACAGTCTGGACGAAGATCAAACACATCACGAGTGAAACAATCACGACTGATTTCATTTTGCTCTGATTAATCTCTGCATAGACTACACAACCCAGTATTTGCCTTTTATACACTTTTCCAGTCCATAGTGTTCACACAACGCCTGTGTTAATTTGCTTATCTCAATGTCAATGTCATCAGTCAATCAGAAATTCTAATTTCGTCTGTACATCATTTTGTGTTATTTTTGATCCAATCTGCTTGTAGAAACCAAATGTAATACTGAGTAGTCTGTTTATTATTATTAATCCTGTTCACATGTGATTGGATAATATGTGTCATTCTGGTACATCGTATTAGGCTGATGAGAAGTTGACATTCATGCACACACACTCTACTTACTCGCACAGGGAACGTCGTTATCATGTGAATACAACATTTTGAAAATGATCTAATGGTACCTACATTTTTCTAACACTATCAGTTCTACCACGAACATGGTCTCCACTATTGTCTTATAATGATACATTTTAGAAATAAGAGGTAATTCGTTATACCTCAAACAGTTTTACATTCCCTCTCGTCATACAATCATTTATACACAAATTCACTTTCCACCGAGAAGTTTGTGAATATTGATATTCCACTGGAAGCGATGTGGAAATGTGTCTAGAAAATATTCAGTCATTATTGTCAGAAAGATTGTTATGAATGTCAGTGTTATTTTCATCAGATATCAGACAGGAATACTCACTGGAATGTCCATGATTCTGATGTGATGATAAGAATATCAGCCTAGTTAGTGTATAACATAACACGAAATATTTAGCTTTTCTCTCATTCTTTTGATTTCCAACTGGAACAGGAATCCCCAGGCTTTGAGTTTTGAATTTTCAGCAGCTGTTTTGGCCTTTCAAGTTGAAGTTGCTAGTCCTATGGCTGAAATTCCTTCTTTTGTGGGCTCTCTAAAAGGTAGGTAAGGTTTCAGACTGCGTTGGTCGATAATCGAACGTCACCCATCTGTGTGACAGCCATCAGAAAAGGATCATTTGTCAGCTGTGTCGAAGCACATCATGAGACATACAATGCACAACTGCGAAAACATTTGTGCCTCTAGTTGTGTGGGCTTAGAAAGCAAGCAGGCCAATATCCCTTTTGTTGCAGAGTACTTGAGAGTGGAAAAATTAAGTCGCAATTAGCAGTGCTGATAGGCAAATATTTAGCTAAACACTGATTCTCGTAAACAGTTCTCATTAGCTGTTGTAGTCATGTGGTGCGTTTGACGAATTTAGAGGATTTCAGTCGGAGTTTATATCTAGGAAACATAACACGGTTCCTCTCCACTGTCTAATAAGTGCAAATTGTGTTTGTAACAGATGAGTTTTAAAGTATCTGATTTTGTAACTAGAGAAGGCAGGCTATGAATTCGGGATTGTGTATACATCAACACGAATTCTCGGAATAGCCTCGCTTATGTGGGACAGCAAAGACAATACCTTAAGTGATTCCTGGTGACTCTACCTACTGATCTGAGATGTACAAGTTTAGAAATCCATCATGTTATCCCTCTTTCACCACACATCTCTGTTATTTTCTTCGAAATACTCCCCTTATCAACATTCACTATCGCACTTTGTCAAGTGTGTCAACCTGAAGTGACACAACTTTGCGCAAAGTGTTTTTGGTCTGTCTTGTCATATTTTCTATTTTAATCAGAAGGCCTTCTCGCTCCTTAGCAAGAAAACTCAACATGGATGCTACTGTCAGAACAATCTGCACAATCATATAAGCATCCTAAAAGATGAGAAACCTGGGTCTCTGTTATTGAACCAGTTCTAGATGCCACAATCACAAACATAACATGTCATCTCAAATACTTTCTGAATGTGTTGTCGTCCGGAAGAGACACTTTTCTTAGAACTGACCTCTTTTTTATCTTGTCAACTTAAAATGCTTTATAAGAAAAAGACGTAGACAGAGAATAAATGTTTCTTCTCGATGAATCAGTTTTATAAGCAGTACAATCGTAATTACATTTAACAAAGATTTCATAAGACCACTAGTATACCGGTAGAATTTGTCCTCGAAAACGTAATATATAATGTAAGGTGTAGTCTAGAAGGCTCTGTGGCTAGAGCAACGTTCTCACTATTATTTCCTCTCCTTTTACTAGGTAACCTGACGGTTATTATTAGTATTCTCATCGTCCTTGTTTTATTATCACTCTACTACTTTTGGTTAGTGACACTGCGTTTCCATATAGATTTCATGTAAAAAAACACTATCGTCTTTCCACTAGTTCCTGTCCATTGCACACTTTTATACTGATCGGTTATTTTCTCACACGTATTACGTTATTCCAAGTTCTGCCTCTTTTCTCATTTCCACTTAGTCACCCCATCCTTACTACACGCACTTTACATTTAGTAATACGTTTTCCAGGACACATTTCACCAGTATCTGATCGGTTTTAAGAATTTATTATGTAATGTAATTACAACTGTGCAGCTTAAGGAAATGAATCGTCGAAAAGAAAATCGTTTTCGCTGTCTACATCTGTTTCTGATGACTCAATGCCGGGAATATTTCATCCATTGAAGAACTTCAATATGCTTTACCAAGAAAAATGAAGGTTGTATAAGAAAAAGGATGATCCCAGAACCAGAGAGAATAAACATTTTAATCTAATCAGAAATATTCGGATTAAATAAAATCTTAAACTGCCTCCAGTCTGTCTTCAAACCTATTCAGGATCTTAGTTTGTTGGCGAAAATTGTTTCTGTGCCAAAATCATCAAATGAATCAAGTTTTCAGTTTAAAATTATTGCTATTACCTCACCATTTTTAAAATAATGGAAAAACTGATTTTACTTAAACGTGAACCTTCGATGAAGGTCTTTCACATCCATAAACAATTTGATTATAAACACATAATGTGTACTTTGGATGACGCTGTCGTGTAACTTTGTAATACTGTCTGTAATTTGTACAGACGTGCCAAATGTGTTCAGTGTGCCTTCTAAGATTACACATCTGCATTTCAGTCTGCGCTTAGTCCTATTTTACTAAACATATTTTCTGGGACACAAGTAGGCTCCTCGACTAGTAAATGGTTCCATTCCTATTCTTCTGATAGGAAGCGGTTCATTGTTAACAATCATAAGTCCTCCACTGCTTCACTTACTCCAGTCGGTGTTGCCTTGTTCTGATGAAGTTAAATTTTTAAGTATGTCGTTGATCTGGCAGCTTCCATGCCAGTTACTTATGAATCAAATTTTTCCAAAATGAACAAACCATCCTTACAAATCAGCCAGCGGTCTTTATCATCAAATGATCTCAAACTAAATGCCTCAAATATCAGGTTGTTCATTCAATTCAATTTTAGACTTTCACGTGGATTGATTAGATAGAAGTGCTTGGTCTCAGGTTGACATGTCGGCTTCTTGCGCAGATGCTTCAACTATGTCTGGGCATGTAATAACAATTCAACATGCGAGAATCACCTCAAGGGAACTCCGGACAGAGATATTCAACTTTATGTCAGTGAACTTGCGGTGGATGTTGGAAACACGCCTGAGGAACGATAACAACCGTGTTACATGTATGATGAAGTTAATTGAAACTGTTTAGTATTTTTTGACTGGTAGAGATCCTACAGTCACTTCCCATTCTCTCCATCAGTATGAGTGATTCAAGGCAAATCATGTTTCTAAGACCTTCATTCTGAAGTATCTGACTGCACACCTGGATGTGGTGAACTCGCACACGTTCACTAAGTGTTCACAGAACTGCCTGAGGTATGTGAGAGAAGAGAGATAAGTCTTAGATTGTGTCCTACTTATTGAATTGTTCAATTAAAAATCCCATATTCACAGATTCATCGATTAACTCCATTTTCACCTCACGTCTACTGTTTTTATTCAGTCGACTCGGTTTCTAAACGTTTACCTCACCTCCACTTTATAAAGTGTGGCAACTTCAGCCGACTCAACTTCGTCGAATGCTTTTCTTCATCCATCTCGTCATATTTCATAATTCATGAATTCCTTCTACATTTCGGATAGTTATATCTACCAGCAGACTACAAACTGTGCTCTCATGAGATTCATAATGAATTGTGCATTTCATTGCAATTCAGCGTATAAAGGGCCTGGTGGTATAGAATGTTACGTAACTGGAGTTATTGTCGCTTAGTAGTGGATGGGTTTTGATATCCAACTTTCACTGATGTGCATGAATGTCTCACTACATGTACCTACAAGATCTATTTCGTCATATGTGATCTCCTTCATGCTCTCTAATCATATTGTAAGCACTTCGCTATTCCACTTGCTTTCAACCTGAATAGAACAACTGACTGACTTCACATTTTTGTGGAAAATCCGATTTAATTCTCTGCAGTGCGGAGTACGAAATATTTTGTAACCGATATCAGAGTGTCTAAGTTCTGTCTTGCTTTTCCAACGCTGATTTGTCACTCACCTGTCTTTTTAGAGTGTGTCCGATCTGTCTCCATTTAATTCAGAATGTTTGTTGAACAATAATTTTTCGTTTAGTTTTTCCAAGAGCTTCTTGAAGCCAGTTCTTTCTGACTGCTCGTTCGATTTTCATTATAGAGCTAGTGAGGGTGGAAGCAGTTGATGATTGCCTGCAGCTGCAAGTCTTAAATGTTCCTCGTGGCTCTTATGCCAAGAAATTTCATCATCAGACATATTAGGCAGACAGCCAAACAGTTTGTCTCACTCCTCCGTTCACTTCACTGGTTTCGCTGAGTCATACAGCCAGCTATTGAATGGGATTGATAAATATCTGGGTCATGACACGCTACCCTGCAAATTACAATCTGATTCGATGATGCTTAATTGTTCAGGGTCCACTCAGTTTACCCGAATACAAACAACATCCACGAATTCAGTTGAAGAAGACCCTGGTTAGGTTTATGTGTCAGCCAATGATCAATTCAACCTAACTATCTGAATGCACACAATCTCACACACTGACTGATGATTATTTCATCTCAGAATTACGATGTGTTTGTTTCTTAAATAAATTTTATTTGCGCATACGAGAGTCTGTTTATGCAAGCGTGCTGTTACTTTAATCCTCACCAGTTTAATGTTTTCAACAAAAATAAAAACTTAATCTGATTGTTTTTCGCACAGTGTTCCAAAGTACAAAATAAGTTCAAAATGTCATCAACCTTTACAATTCTTGATGTAAACACAAGACTACCTACTTATTTATTTACTCTATTGTTGGTCCGTTCATGTATGGATTCGTCACTGGATGACGAAATGTTTGCATGTATTTATGATTGTGAGTGGATTGTGTGAGTGAGCTTGATGTGAAACTAGCTGACTAATTCATGACTGACGGTCGACGATGCGAAAATATACTAATTGTCTTAATGAATAGGTCATTTATGTGAAAAATTTCAAGTTCACTACACAAAGACATTTCTTTTTATGAGTGATGTTGCATAACAGTATTCATGTTGGTATTTTCCTAATTCCGATTCACTCTTCAATACATTAATAGGCTCCAGGTTGATGCACACCTTCAAACGCTGAAACAATCCGGGTGTCTGGTTAAATGGAGATACTCAAGTGATTGTTGTTTCAAGATAAATGATGTGATTATCTCAATTTTAGATTCCATCTAAGTGTTTAGATGAGGAAGTGCTGTGATGTCAGGTTTTATTTGGATAATAAGGGTTTTGACCGAATAAGTGTTTGGAAAACTGGTCCTGAACGAACTGATTGTATTAATGATACGTATTTGGGCGCTGAAATTAATTTCCGGATTGTTATCGATTTATCTCTTACACTTTATGCCATTATATTAACATTTTCATATCACATGCTGATTTTACCCTCGTTACTTGTATTCGCCCTTGTTTATTCTCTAATTTTAGTGCTTGCATTTGTGTTTGTGTGATTCTTGTGGATAGACTTTTGATCCCACCGTGTTGAAAATATTCTACTTCATCCTCCTGTACACTTTACAGCTGAATCGTGTTTAACTAATTTTCTTCTACCGTGCATGTTTTGTGGTTAGAAATCTACATTGATTGTAGAGCTGTCAAACTACACCATTGATTTTGCATTTTCGATCTTATTATTGTTGAATGTAGGCATAGATCTACCGCAGATTAACCGTCTTATTGCTGTCATTCAAAAGTTCAGAAGTTTTGGACAGCCACACACTAGGACACTGGCACAGATTTACACTTCACAGGATTCTGAGAACAATTCATCTGGACAACATCTAGATCCCATGTAGCTCTAGGTTCTACTGGAAAGGCCTCTACCTCAAATGTAAATAGAATCCCCTCCGATGGTGTTTTCCTCATAGAATAACCTACTGCTGCCTTTCATCAGAACGCCTCCACTTAGTATTGAAGATCACATAGCTGAACAAAAGATACATGCACGAAGTAACTGTGGGAGGCAGTGATTCAGTCAAGACGACACTGGCAAACGAATATGCAGATGGAAATGCAGTTAGATTGGAAAGACGCTGACGAAACATTCATGTGATATCGCATTCCAGGTGGGCTGTCGAGAGGAAAACAAAATGTGAGGCGACAATTTGAGTGTTGTTCCGTGTGTAAAATCGTGTGGATCACGCATTGATGACATGAGAATCTGTGGTAAGTCTTGAGAGGTGCTTAGGAAAATGGCAGACACTCTTTCAGAAAGCAGATGTGATGCTGAGGTTGTTTGTTGCAATAGGAAATGGATGGGAGGCTGAGAATAATACTATTATTACTTTCACACGTGTGTGTGTGTGTGGCCGACTCACTGCCTTATCTCCTTGAAGCAGTCATGGGACTGGTCAAGAGGAAAGGTTTCGCACGAGGCTATCAACCACATCCCACAAAAAATAAATACCACTGCTACTGAAACTTCAAAGCTTTAGCTTGAAGCGGTATGTTACACTGGGAACGCGGAGGAATAAAATAAAATAATAAGTCCTCCACAGAAAATTAATCGCCTTCATAGTCACGCTTCTCGAACGACTAAAGCATCCCTTATCAGCTGTGAAACCATAGTATATGCGCCGACCACCAGCGTCATTCTTCACTCCTTTCTACAGTATTTCGGATAATGTGATTCTCTCTGATCATCATCTACCCACCGGTGATTGTGATAGACATTCTCACGAGAAACGTGTAAAATGAAGATAAGTAGCATCAGAGTAGCGCGTGATGATCAGAAAAGTAAATCACACTTTATAAATGGAGACAGAAGATCAATTCCGCTGGGCTGTAAATGTAAACTAGCATGGAAGCTGTCAGATCAGTGACAAACTTAACAAAACTGCTATCATCAGAATGAGCCAAATGATACAAGCTGGAAGCAGGCAGGGGAGGATCAGAAGCAACTTCTTGAGGAACACTAACTGGAATAAGTGAAGCAACGGAGGACTTCTGATTTTAAACAGTGTACTGCTTCCTATCAGAAGAACAGAAATGGAGTCACTTATCGGTCAAGCACCTTACTTGTTTCACATCAAGTGTGTGTAGTAAAATTGGCCTGGGTATATTCTAAGATACAGATGTGTAATCTTGGAAGGTACACTGAAAATATTTGTCACCCATGGGTAAAATAGAGACAATATCATATAGTTTTACGACAGTGGCAACCAAAGTACACCTAGTATGTTTGTGATCAAAATGACTGGCCTCGTTGGAATCCTTCAGTGGAGGTTGAATATTAAGTAAATTCAGTTTTCTATTACTGTCAAAGAAAAAAGATTTCTGGTTAGGTCTTTCATGAGCTTCACAGATTACAGATTAGTACAAGGATTTGGTAATGCAGTTTATGTCGGAACCATCTGTTTTTTGTTGCCTTATCTCCGAAGAGAACAAAGGGGTTAACATCTTTGAATTTTCGGTCACTGTGATTTAGTTTATACTTGTGGGGTTTGCTAGGTGCACGCCCATCCTTTAACGTTAAGCCTACTTGTAACTAGTTTAGGAATTGAAAAGTATGAAATTGAAGTTGATGACGATTACTGTTGATAGATTCTTACAATGTGTGGAAGAAATTTGGCGGGTTATTTCGGGGTTATCAGAAGTGTTTAATGAGTGGCAAGTATACAGACCATGTTGGCCAAACAGGTGATAGTAAGACTGAGGCGAGTAGTTACTTGTGCATTAATAGTATGTAGAATGAAAGAGATGTAGTCATCCAACAAGAAAAAACTAATATCGCAGACAAAATTTCGACGAATTTGTCGGTGTCTCTACGTAACATTTCGGTACCGTTTGAATAATCCTAGAATGAATACTATAAATAATGAATTGATGTGATGGAAACTATTTGAAAGAAGCAAAAAAGAAAGAAAGTGAAGGAAAATACATTAAAGATAGTGAAACAGCTGTAGTGATGCATTATTTTTAGTCCATTTTCTGCTAGTGTAGAAATAATACACTTCTTGTTTAGTCGACTTTATCACAATGGATATATGTAGATGTAGGTGGTCTCTCCATGACAATGACTTCGGAGTGTGGTATATAACCCTAAATTTTTTATTAGAATCTGTGTGTTTGGGTGTGTGTGTGTATGTCAAAACACCGAAATTTTCATGCATTCAACTACAGCCTTTCTGAAATGAGTTTGTAAATGTTTCCCAACCCGTAGATGAGGCTACTTAATCGAACACCTTATGAAAGTTGAACCATGGGAAACGTATGTGTATGAAGAGAAGCTGACAGTAGGGAAAACCTCTTAGAGTTTCAGGTGTACCTTTGTACGATTTCTGAAGGATAGAATGAGATGTACAGAGTAGACTATCCCATTCATTCCGGTGGGTGGAGACAGGATTTGAATCCCTTCAAGTATAGATATGAAAATAATAGCTCTTCATCAAACTACGTTGCTTGTTTATGTTTGTGACTGTCATAATTTCTCCTAGCTCACAAAGTCTTCACCAGATATCCATTTTTCGTTTCACAATCACGTATATATATCTGATCTGAAAGATTCTGCATGGAGGCGATTTTTTTAGAAACTTCATGCATTTATTCCCCATGAATTCCTCTTGAATTAAGCAAGAACAACAGTGGTTTGTGCAGCTAATTTCGCTTATTTAGTTTTTACACAGACAGTTCAAGTTTAAACAAAATAAATGTATATATACAATGATAAAAGAGTTATGTAATAATGACGGGATGCTGAGTGGTGGCGAAGTTACACTTTAAGCACCACAAACTATCAGTCAGAGAACGACGTGGAGTGGTCCAATGAGGCTCATGCAGGTGAGTTCAAGTGTGTATAACGCTTGATTTGTTTCAAATGAATGCTCTAACGAACTTACGCATGCACCTCCAGGAGGATAAGGCTTTGCAGTATTTCCTGGATTCGGGGTTGCTTAGGAAGGAGAGGATTTGTCCATGTGATGGTGTTATGAGTTTAAAAAGCTTTAGCAGGTCGATTGATGGATATGTCCTTCGTTGTGCGATTTACTTGAGACTAGTCAGTATTAGGGAAGGTAAGCTGATAATTTAAATATTTCGTGAGAACATTTTCTGCTAGGTCGCATCTCTCCCTAACCCAGATTTTGTAAATTTGTAACTACTGGGTTTTAAAACAGCCTGTGATTGGCACATATGCTGAAACCGAAATTAGCCTCGTGTCAACACTTCAGTGGCACCAGTACTGCAGAGAAACAGCATCATGGAGAATGGAGAAAATTACTTCGTTGTTGGGCGAAGAAGGCATCGTTGTCCATGTGGATGAAACTGTAAGCGAGCCAACAATGTTTTGGTGATTGGTTTATATGACACCTTTCTATGGAAAGGATTTGTGGAGAGAATGTCAGACGGAACGTCAATTACTTTAATACCTATTATTTGTGAAACAAGGATCCATAGTACATGCTTATGAATGGAAAGGTTATAACTCGCTCTCGTCTCTTGGATATATTCATCACAGAGTGAACCATCCTAGTGATTTTGAGCATCCCATTACGCGGACACCTACAAGTTCTATAGAAGGATCTTGATGAATATTGAAAAATAGGATGAGGGCTAAAAATAAATCTCAAAAGGACCTCATCTGAAGTCATTTGGCTGAATGCATGTACAGAATGTGGTGTGACTTTTCTATTGACACTCCAATGATTAACCTGGAGATGTTTCCGTCACATGTTAGAGAAAGATACCCTATGTAACAGTTTTATGCGGTTTTTATGCTTTTCTTCCATAGATATACGTTTTCCTTTATCAAATATTCCTCTTTCATGTGACTGGTCCGTTGAAGCTCGTTCGCTGATTGTTAGTTAGTGTTACTTAAAGTGTGACTTTGCTTGAGTGACTGATAAATTAGGTGACAATGTACTGAGTTCAACTCAAATCATATAAACAAGAGACAAGCAAAACTATATTATTAAAAAATCTGTCCCTTTGATAAATAATAATAATAATAACAGCTTTATTCCAAACAGTATTTGTAGTACAGGTATGGAATTTTCAGAGTGCATTACAATATAGAGCATCTAAATACCTCATAAATTTTATAAGATTTTAAAATCAAAAGCAACACCCAAAAAAGAAGATAAATAGAAAGAAAAAGAAACAGCATTGCGTTTGCATTTTAAACAATGCACCACAGGACAGGAAGTATAAAATTGGTGTGTAATTGAAGATAAGAACAGCAGTGTAATAGTAACGAAGAAAGGAAAACAAAAACTAATGGGACTGTTTGTTAGAGTGCCGCAGTATATTGATCGTGTCATACCTAACGGATTTCTCATCATTTAACATCTGTGCCAGATATGGTATTGTGGAGTTTTTGTATTTGGTAGTCCCAGCATATAGCCGCCTATAGCTGCTTCTAGTTCTACCAGATGAAATGTGAAGAGAGAGCTGCGTATAGAGAGGATGCTCGGGTCTGAGAATATTGTATTCGCTAGTTTCTTACATGATATAATAAGTCTATCCACAATAGTGTTAACCAGTTGGTTTAACGATATCCCACTTGCCCTACTAACGGCTTTCAATGCCTGCCTTTCTCAGCAAAGCAAAGTCTTTCTTAAGTAGTCCAGGAAAGATTGATGGGGAGCAGTAAAGAGGGATGGGTAGAATACAAGAACTGACAAACTGAGAAAGCAAAGGCTGCTTTATGCCAGGCTGCCTAAATTTCCTAACATAGAACGTTAAACGAAACATCTTTCTAGTAACTAGCAAGATGTGGGAGGACCAGGAAAGATCGGTGGAAAAACGCAGCCCGAGGTACTTGACATTAGATGTATTTTCAACCTCTGTGCCGTCAATGATAGTAGGGCCATGTGAGCTAACTAGTTGCTGTAGGTCACATTTACGTCTGAAAGTGAAATTGACTACCTGACATTTGGACGGATTAAGCTTAAGTCCGTTTGAAGAGGACTACTGACTAATTTCCGACAGAAAGTTATTTAATTTGGAACAATCTGACTGAGAGTTGACAGGCATAGAAACAGAGAGGTCATTGGCATACTTAACAAAAGTGGCTATATCAGAATGAGGCAAGTCATGTGAGAAAAACGAAAACAGAAAAAGAGAAAGAACGGCACCCTGAGGAACACCAGCTAAATGATATCATCTCGCGAAATTTGTCTTCTTAATGCCTTATTCAAAATTACATTATATCAAAGGGGTGATGTTAAAGCCAAAGATTACGTAATCAAATGAAAGAAGGAATAAAGACATCCAGTTACCAGGGCAAACAAATACAAATAACTGCTTCTTTCTAAACACATAAATCTGGTGTCAAGCGTTAGATAGAAATTGCCACAGGAAACTTGAGGAGAGTAGAACTCCTTTGTCTGTTGATAATTTTAAAGGATTTCGTGATTTCCACCTCATGACCCGTATCGTGGAAGCTTCTGGTAATAACGCCATATAAGCACAATTTTCTTATAACTGTTTACTAATTGAAGAATTTTCTGTCAGCCAACATCATGAAAAATGTGCAAGTATGTTAAGACTTTTCTGTATATCAACTTCATAATTTATTTGGGTTGTAAGCAGCTGAAGAGAAACCAGAGAAATAAATGATGGTACCATATTATTCTGCACAAACCACTGTTATCCAAATATTTATGTATGAGGTGATGTGTCTTTCATTCTACACAGCTCTTTCTCCATGAGTTGCTTATTCATTCGTCAAATCTCTTGTGGGGATGTAAAGTATGGCGAGTGAGTTTAGTGTAATTTAGTGCAGTCGTGGATTTGTGACATCTGTGAATTGATGCGAATAATTTGAATAATTTGGTTGGTGAGGATAAGATTCTTCGTTAGCGTATTGCGTGTATGTGTGTTTGTGTGAGTATTATATATGTTGGTTTGTATATCTAGCCTGGTGTCGTCGTTAGGTCTCTCGGTTTCATCCAAGATGTCCAGAGTTCGACTCTTCGAGCCTCTATTGCTTTCGTCTCGCCAACATTCAGACACACTTTATGCACAAACTCAACTATAATACCCTGTAAACACCATGTGTGATATGTTCAATACTTTGTGCATGGCACCACCTTGTGAGTTTACCTCCATCGTACAAGTGAGAAGACAAAACTCTCTCACTACCCTTGTATCATTCATCAAGACGAAATGTTTCCAGCCAGTCCTCCCACAACTCACTTACCCTCCTGATGACCGATCTTCTCCAAATCAGCCACCCACCACTGTCATGAATGTCATAGATCGTACTGGTGTGATAGGTGAGCTATATCAAAGCAATCAATGCTGACTGACAATTTCGGAGGAGTCAGTCAACTCAACCCACACTCTCCTACTGGCTGATACAATAAACCTCGTCAAAGTCGAGTGCGTGTAAACATCTTCATGTCCATAGTGGTATACTGAGTTTCGTGGTGGATAAGGATATTGGTGAGCTGATAGTCTCAAACATCGGCGAAACCGAAATATATCGACTAGAGAATCTGCGAGTAGCCTGTACGGGCATATACATCACACTGGAATGAAGAGGAGGTATTTTAAAAGTTTTCTAATTACTGATATCGGTGCTAGTCAACTGAATATGGTCGTCATTCACGACCACTACTAACTATTGATTATTCTATAGACTCGGTAATTATCTGTTTTACTTTACACTGTTAGGAAGGCTGAGCAGATCGTAAAATTTGGAATTGATTATGAGAAAATATGTCCAGTGTAATCTCCTCTATCGACTCTTGTTAATATGACAATGTTCATTTACATTGCACAGTTTGCTAATTCGACCAATCAATTTTCATTATTTAGATAAGAATTTCATCAAAGAGTGATGCTTGTCCCGTAAGCAGAATGTTATACGGCACTGTTTGGAAAGAGTAGGCTGAAAGCAGTCACGTGATAAACTCGCGAAGTCTCGCTAGTCGGCGGTGAGTTAAACAAACACTGGAGCTGAACAGTTTTGTATGCGATTAGACTGAACGCATATAGTTAGAGCATTTGAAAATATATAATATTTGAATCAAGACTTTCAATGGAAATACTGGTTAATTGTGACCTCGGACTGAGTAATGTGTGAATGGCGAATGTGTTTCTACTTTGCACTGTTACATAGAATACTCCCGAAATCTATGCATTCCGTAATGGTCATTGAACAGAATAACATAAAAATGTTCTGTTTCGCTTCAGTATGCGATGACGGAAATTGACATGTCAGTTTTCATGCCGATAGATTAGCTTTTTACTGAGGCTTTCATTCAGTAATATACTGACGATGTCTAGTCGAATGAGATTGAGAATAGTTTCACTACACTAAAATTAATGATTCGAATTCTAGGTGAATCGAAATTCAGTGAATACAATGACTGATATCCAGGGAGTTAGAAGAATATCTCTCCGTGGAGCAGATACGTTCACTCTCTGTGATCTCTTTATTTTCATGTTTCTGCGTGGAATTATTCTTTCTCCCTTTCATCTCTGCTCAGTGTAACACTGCCTTGATTTCCGCATTCTTCTTCACATTTGAGTGGTATCTTGAGTGTAGCTGTATAAACTACCGCTATCCTGTGTAAAGTCAACATACTGTCAATGTCGTGTGACCACTTTTCAGCATTGCTTCTGAATGAATACTATCATCAGTACATACACACACACCGGGGTTTGAACCCAGTAGCTTCCAGTTATAAGACGAGGTTGTGGATCATTCAGCTAGCACGAAACAACTATCCAGTATGTCCGACTTTTCTAGTAGTCATCTGACTAATATCAACTCGTAGTCAAACCTGCGGTCAATCGAATCCATGCAAACAAACAGTTGATGATGATTTCTATCAGTACACTCCATTCATTTCGCTGATGTGAACGCATATCTTCTGAATGTTGAAGGAAGGATGATGAAGTTACAGGCTACACTTCACAATGTTTCTTGTCACATTTCCAATGACGGATATCATTAACATATCACAGCTGGCGACCTATCTACTAAACACTAATTTCACATTGCTTAGTTATCTCACTGCTGGCTGACAATTTAACGCAGATTTCAATTCGTTTTTCGCATAATATACAGATGACACACTTCAGTGAAGAATTCATCCACTAAAATCGCCAACTCTTTCTCAATTGCTTGCCTAGTAAGAATATCACCACAGAGTGTACATTGTAGTAGAGAGAATCTCGCCATCCAATATCACCGACTGATTTATAAAAGTGAATGAATCCTCTTCCAACAAAAATTCAATACATCGTGTTATATTGCAAGGAGAACGAATTCACAGTGTTCAAACGATAAATTTTATTAAGTATGAAAGGTGACAGACTACATGGGAAAAATATGTATGAGTAAAGAATTAAGAATATTTCACTCATTGAAGTGGAGTTCGCATCTGTTCAACCATTCCATCATGCTCTACTCGACTAATTGACAGTGATGACTGCAGTGAATTATGAGCAGAGCTTCTCACTTCGATTCTTCAACCGCTTCGTAACTGAAAGAGAGGTGAAAATTCGGTCAATACTAGAATATGCATAGCATGAGGTAAGACAAGGTAAGAACAAGATTAGACAATTATATCATGGACATTATCAGCGTGAGAAAGAAACATTCAGACGACTTCATCTATGTATTCGATGCATAAATTTCTACAAATATTCATCGAACGATATGGAGGACAGGATACACATCGATTTCCATCCTAACAGTGATACAAGGCACACTTCTCCAAAACACACTGATAGAATTATTGTATCACACTGACACTGACAATTTCATAATTTAACGGATTCAACATATTCAATGAAACTTACTGATTGCAAGAACATTCTTCAACGCATCACCCAATCCATCCTCTTGGAAATAATTCGATACCATACCCTTTGACTTGGCTAAACACTTTCTCAGATTATCACGAATTGCGAATGCATTTGAAAGCTGTAGAGTTGCACATAGTCGTGTTTGTGTGAACACATGAGCTTAGGTGACTTACCGATTGTAGATTGCCTGTTTTATCTGTAGCAGCTCTGAAAGAAATGAAAAGAAGCAGCAGGGAGGTAGAGATGGATTGAATCTATTGGCAGAGACAAGTGAAGTGTGTTTGTGAATAATGAAATACAGCAGTGCTTGTGAATGCACAACATCCACAATCTGTGGTCGCTTCAATATCAAGTAGCATATAAGCGTCATACTCATTATGATGTGCAGTCAGCCACCAGAGTACATTATTGCATCTCCTACCACTCTATGCCCAAATGGACTTCTCTGGTTGAGAACATGTTGCCTAATAAATAGATTTCATTGCGTACATAACAGTGAGAAGTTGATTGAAATTGGTAAGTGAAATACACAAAATATGTAGTCAACTGATGTATGCAACGGATTTGTGTGATATGAAATCACCGTTCCGAATGAGATCAGCAAAGGAGATAGGATGAATTAAAGAAGGAAACCACCTGATTGACATTTGCTTCATGCTTCCCGAAATGCACACTAGATTATAAAACACTAGAATGAATATTATTCGAAAAAGCATATTTGAAAATAACATGTGAGCAAAATGTGCCTGTGATTACTGACACAAAATTTCTCAATCACCAGTCAAATCCTATGAATAAGGTTAACAGTAATAACTCACTCATTTGAAATGACAAGGAAGCAGATAGCGAGCGAAACAGCAAGAACCAGTTTCATTTTAATCCGATGTGATTTCAACAGTATTGAGATGGATGCATCCGCATCTTTTATAGATTTTCACAGGTGCATTCTGTCCATTCAACGTCGATTTGTATTGTAAAACTAGTGTGCGTGTGTGTATGTTTGTGTGTCTGTGTGTTCATCTCTATCATTCGTTTCATTGGCTGTCACGACGAACTTTTGTTATATTCGATTAATTTTCTAATTTTCGTCAACATGTTGAACACAGAGTAAGTAGATGAGGTAGAAAGGCGGAATAATTTCATGTATTTCATGTATTGATATTGTATGCTGTGATTGACGCCTTCAGTGAGGTGTCTAGATAACTTCGAAATCGTATTCGACAGTTCGTCTGCTATTGGAAATGATTCCTTCTCATTATTTCTCATCGATGTGAGGCTCAGTTTCCAATATGTCAGTGTAGATGTATGGTTGATTTACTAATCATTCATAATTTGTGGCCAATATGACATTTGAAAGAGGTCCATTCCTCCACTCATCTAAGCAGCAGCGTTTCAACTACAGGGCAGAGCACTGATGAGGATGCGGAAACCATATCTGGTAATGCGTGACAGGTCTTTATCATTCTGATGTGAGTTTGGAAGTCATCTGTATTCTGCAGTATACAGAACGGACTATATTGATTTATAGCGCCAATATTTAGTCCATCAGTGACTCTATATGGGTGAGAAACTTGGCCAACGCGTCACGGAAAGCACTTCCAACAGGCAGCTGCAGACTATTATCAATAGGTGCCACCTTCTCTGGCTGCATAATGAAGATCGAATGGTGTGCCATAAAGAATTAACAACAAAATATCTGAGAACGAACCAACCAAGAACCTATCATTCAACAAATATTCCAAAGTAAATGGAGATGGATTAGACACACACTGAGGCGGTTGTCGAATGATATTGTGCTCGATGCAGACGATCGCACGAGTCAAAGGTGAATGGCAGACGAAGAGTTAAGCGTGGGTTCAAACAGTGACATGGAGAAGATAGGGCGTTGACGGAATGCCCGCCAGCGACTCAGAGTGATTGAGTTGGATCCCTCCAATGGGAATAATCTCAAAGCCAAGAGTTTTTCTGACAAGTTAAAGACTCGGTAAAAAAGAAATTTGAAATAAGTAAAAAACTTGGACACTCTGGTAGAGTGTAACTGCATTATAGATAACATATTACTGCAGTAATCTTAACTAATGACGTTTCGAGCACAGTTTATTGCTGCTCATAATCATAATCATATCAAGGGACTACTCACACAACTTTATTGCTTCATTTAAATACATGAGTAAAAACTGATAATTAGAAATTCGAATAAAATCAATATACGATAAAGTACATTCGGAAATAATATTAGTGTTATCAATCAAATACAATAAGATGGGAAATAAGATGTTTTTATAGTAAAATAAATAAATAACTTATTAGAATGTTATAATTCTAATTGAATACATTTTCACATGATTTATTATTCTCCGGTTTGACTGCTACTAATATCTTCCATATCACTGTTGCTTGCGTTGGGTTTAGACTCGATGAAACAGGCAGGATTCAGCAGTCAATCTCCCTCTCTATCCATCTCCCTATATTACGTTTTAGAAGTGTGACTCTGTCCCACCCTAATGTTATGGGTGTGTGTGTGTGTGTGTTAATGAATTTAGTGAGATTGTTGAGCTTTTTCCTAAATGACTTGTCTCCTTGGGATCAATCATTCTAACGCTAGTTAAACTTTTGTGCTCTGATAATCTCAATATTCCTGATCCATTAGTGAAGCATGAGACCAGTATGGCTGTGGAAGCCACACATCCACCACTACTGAAATTTCGAAACTCGAAACACTTCGTTCCACTCGGAACAAAAGGAATGGAAATAAAATGCAGTTCAGTGGCAAATGATGAGATGCAGTTATGTCGAAAGGCTACATGTATTGTCCGTATTTGTATTTTTAAAGACTTCAGAGTAGTCATGTCTTTTGTAAGCAATGCCGTGTGAAGCAAGCGTTTATTGACAATGAACAGAAGATTAAGTCCTATGTTCAGTTTAGCGTATTTATTCACAAACAGTTAGCAGCAATACACAGATGACACGCAAAATCATGAGGCGTTCCGAATTATTCGCAACCAAATCAACCAACTCGGAGTACACAAACATATTGAAGTCATGCATATGAGTTAAATATCCTCTCTTTTATTTCAAAATACTGATACTAATTTGAATGTTTCAACTAAATTTGTGATCACTGTCCCTTTATCTCCTGGAATTTACATCACAGGTTTTACATTCACATACCGTATATTGACTTGATTTTTATTATTTGTATTTATCCATGTTTATTCTCTAGTTGTAGTGCTTCTATTTTAGGTGGTGCTATTCAATGTAATGTGCTGTTTTACGATGTGATTTCGTCTGAGTGAATCAAAGTGGTACCGACTTCCGACTGCTAGTGGTGTGTGATTCTCGTGGACAGAGTTTTGATTTCACCTGATTCTCAGGTACTTCTAACAGTTGAACGCCTACAGTGTTTGTATAGCTGCCCGACGGCACCGTTGAGGTAATTTTGAGTATTTTGTTTTATTATTGTTAAGTAGAACTGATCCGTATACAACTGATAAGATTTTCGGTAGTATATAGGGGGACATTCGTTGGCATAAAACATCACATAGCAGGGAGGAAGATTTGAAGTCAGAGGAGGAAAGTGATCCAGCCTTGAGGAGAAAAGTGGGAGACGTGCAAGGAGAAAAAAGAAACACAATATGAAGGAGGGGCAGAAATAGCACAACACGGAAGATCTGTGCAAATGGTGATTTGAAGATGGAGTGTACCTAATTTCGCTATATAGCAATACCAGATTCAAAACAAACATCGCTTTACAAGGTCTCTTTTCTTCGACGGCTACAGAGGCACATACATCTATCAACGGATACATACCGGTTCTGCTGAGTTCGGAGTGATTTGTGACTGTGCATCTCTCAATGAATTTTCGGTCAACTATGCAGTAGAACGTGAGAATCGGTTCTCTGCGTTTAGACCACACAGAGTCGGTTTTAGTAGTTACACTTAGTGTACAGTCCGATTGAAATCATCTGCATTGTACAATACAGGCAAATTTGAAATGGGATACATTCAATGAAAATGTAGACGAAACTTTCAACAACATTGAACTGTGTTAGGTAGTCCGAGTCAGTTGGTGAGAAGTCACGTGTCCATTTAAGGATCGCTATTATTGCCACTAACCAATAACTAACGTGTGCAGGCACGGAAAAGAAGCTCTCCTCCTCACAAGGATTGAAACGCACGTCAACAAATCCTTCTTGGAGAAGACATTATCAGTGATGTATCTCTAGTCAGTGATAGATCTCCTGCATGACTGTGATGAATACACTGCTCAGTCACTAAAGCTTTATCGATTTCACAGTGTCCTGTGTTCGAGGCTGACTGAATTTCATCAGTTTAGGTTTCGTATATGTTTGACGAAGGCAGGAAGAAATACTACGCAGAGCTATTAGAAAAGTGTCTCGACCAACATGATAGAAATCTGATGTTGTGTTGATCGTGATAATTCATTTACCACCCAGTTTGAAGAGCACTGAGAGAAATTATTTTATATCTCACTGGTGACAGTCTTCTTATTTCGACACACATTATTCCACTGAGATTAGTCAGACTTCGCAAATAAAAGAACGAAGACACAAATACAGAGAACCAATTGTTAACAACAACAGAACTACTGTGATTCTATGTAGAAAATGAACAGTTTCACGGAAAGGCAAATGATCAGCATGTGCTCTTAGTAACGCATAATGAAGCTGCCATTTGTGTTTAATCCACCGATGTATTTCGATAGTGGAATGATTAATTGTGTTACTTAATATAACTACGCTGAGAATAGGGAATCCGAGGAAATATGTCTGTGAAGTTAAGTATGCCTTGCATTTCACGACTTCCGTCTTCAGATGACATCGAGAAGACATAAACGATTCATTGTGATTTAGAGGCGAATAGGATCTTGAAATGGAGGAATCTTACGACAACTGAACATGCCGAAATTACACGTAAGTGATTTAGAGTCATCTTCCTGCAGAGCACAATTCAGTGTGAACTGAAAATTTTGATGGTGACATTTACAGCCTAACGGAATCGATCTCATCTGTCTCTATTTATGAAATGTGAATTATTTTCCATATCATCACGCGCTACTGTGGATTGGACTAAACTATATCTCACGCATTGCCTGTGACAACTTCGATTTAGCTGATCGGTGAGTAGATGAATGTCAGTAAGAACCACAATATCTAAAATGCTGTAACGGGGAGTGAGCGGTGAAACTAGAAATCTGTATCGTACTTATGTTAGTAGGTCTAGTGATGAAATTTCACGATTAGAGAGCTGATGGGCGAAACTCTAATAATTCGAAAAGCATCAGTGGCATTTATTTTAGTAGGATGGCGTTGATAGCCTCATGCGCAACCTTCGTCTTAACCAGTTTTATTACTGGAGGACATAATATTACTATCCTCAGACGCTCCTCCAGTTCTAGAAGGAACAAGCAACATCAGTACCATATTTGCTTTCCAGTAGACTGTCATCCACCTTTCTGAACACATTTCATGACTAACAACAGATTTTATATCCTCGTCTCATGCTCTCACTGATGTAACCTACGGAAAAACACCAAAATTGTCACCTCATATTTGGGCTCCATTCGATAGTCTGCCTCGTCAGGGATGTCACATGAATGTTTCGTTGGCGTCTTTCCAATCCAACTGCCTTTTCTTTCTGCATATTTGTAACCAGTATCTTCTTCACTGTATCACTGCCTCACGGAACTACTGGTTGCATGTATCACTTGTTCAGTTATTTGATCTCCAGTATTGAGTGAATGTGTGCTGATGTAAGGCAGAAGTATGTGATTCTATTTGTAGAACATCATCGAAGGAGATTCCATTGTCATTTTACTTATAGTCGTGTAAATTTTATATCTGTAAGTGTAACTGTTATTGCAGCAAGAGGTTACCGATCGCGGATGCGAACTCAATGATAACATTATTCTCCATCCTCTGTACAGAAGAAAAATGACTTCGTGTGCTATGGACGCTGAGAAACGATATCATCGTCACACTATATAGCTGTCCGAAACTCCACTGAGTGATACACAAACACTGAACTCTCGAGAGACAACAAAAGGACAGTTAATATTGGATGAATCTATGCCTCTACTCAACACTAATAACGTCGAAAACGCAATTACCCAACGGTGCTGTTGGACAGCAATACAAGCACCGTGGATTTCTGAGCAGAAAACAAGCACTGTAGAAGAGAATTATTATTATTGCTATTTTTCTCTTGGGTTCCTAGTGTAATATAGGGCTTCAACAGCACGTCTCCACTTGCTTCTGTCTTCTGCTGTACGTTTCACCTCCATCCATGTTAGTCCATACTATTTCAACTCCTCTTCATACGATCTCCTCCATGTCACTCTTGGACGTCCCATTCGCCACTTCCTTTACGGCTCCTACTCGAGCAATGGCCTGATGCGCGATGTCACCTAGAGGCCTGCTGTAGAAGAGAATTAGTTTACCGGAATTCAAATGTAGGAAGTAGCTGAGTATGAAGTAGGATATTGCCAATACGGTGGGTTTGAAACTCTCTCCACAAAAATCACAAATCAACGCTTCGCAAAGACAGTTAGAAATCAGCGTCACGTTGACTCACTCAGACGAAATCACATCTTAAAACAACAAATTAAATGTATAGCACAACCACAAATGTAAGCATTACACTTGGAGAATGAACAAGGGTGAATAAAAGCAATGGGGTAAAATCGGAATGTGAAATGAAACTGTCGAAATAATGCTATAAACTGCAGGAGATGAAGTGATAATGATCGCCGAATCAGTTGGAGCGTCCTTGTACTTATCAGTAATGCAATCATGTCGTCCAGGATTGGTTCTCCAAAGAATTAATCCCGTCAAAACTTTAGTGTGCTTATCAAACGTAGCTCCACGTCCATTCCAGATCTGAACACTAATTCGGTAAATTAAACTGAGATAACCACTTCACTAATCTTGAAACTACAATAACTTTAGTATCTGTATGACACCAGAGACCCGGATCGTTTCAGCGGTTGAACATGTGCATCAATCTAGAGCTTCATAATATATTGGAGAGTGAATATGACTTATGAAACCCCCAAAATGAAGATAATGATCCCAAATTACTCATATAAAGAAACATCTTCGGATAGCCAACTTGAATTTAGTCACATAAATGACCTATGCACTGAGACAATTATTTTTCTTATTCACATCGTCGATCGTCAGTCATGATGTAGGCATCTAGTTTCACATCAAAGTCACTCACACAATCCACTCACTATCATAAATACATGCAAACATTTCGTCATCCAGTGACGAATGCATACATGAACGTATGGACATTAGAGTAAATAAATAAGTAGGTAGTCTTGTGTTTACATCAAGAATGGTAACGTTTGCTGACATTTTGAACTTATTTGATACTTTGGAACACTGCTTGTAAAACAATCAGATTAACTTCTTATTTGTGTTAAAAAACATTATACTGGTGAGGATTAAGGTAACTGGACACTTGCATAAACACACTTATCCATCCATGCATGCACAAAACAGTTTAGATGGAAAACAATAACATCGTAATTGTGAGAGTAAATTATTATCAGTCACTGTGTGAGAATGTGTGCATTCAGATGGCGAGGTTGAATTGATCAGTGGCTGACATGTAAACCTGACCAGGGTATTCTTGAAGTGAATTCGTGGTTACGGTTTATATTGACGTAAACTGAGTGAACGCTGAGTAGTTGAGTATCATCGCATTAGATAATAGTTAGCAGATTACCGTAGTGTGATCAAAATCTCTATAAACCTCATTCAACAGCTGGGTGCATGTCAATGGCACGTTTAAGGTGACTGACTGTTGAAGAAGTGAGTGAATCCAGTGAAGTGGATACAGAAATAAGACAAGCAGGGAGCAAAATAACTGTAAACCTCATTCAACAGCTAGCTGCATAGGGTTACCACGTATCAGGTGATCCATTATTGGAAAACTCAGTGTAGCCGTTGAAGCCAATAGAGAAGTAAGACAAGCTGGCTTGCTGGCTGCCTGCCTGCTATCACCGATGATGACATTTTTAAATGTTGTTGACTGGGTTAGGCATCAGACTGTGTATTGGCCCTGAGAGCACAGCAATACTGTACACTGAAAACAAGACCGTAGAAGATGGGGATTTTCAGGTTGAAAAGGCATTACTCCAGGTGAAAACTTCAAAGATGTACTTGCAGAACGCAATGAGGCAAAGTAGAAGCCAGTCAACGACGACAACGACAACACTTAGCAACAATCACTATTCATGTACAGCAGTGAATGTCAGATATCAAACCCCATTTACTAGTAAGCGACAATAACTGCAGTGAGGTGACATTCCATCCCACCAACCACTTTATACGCTGAGTTTCACTGAAATGCAGTAGTCATCATGAATCTCATGAGCAAGCACAGTTTATACTGTGCTGGCAGATATTACTGTTCGAAGTGTGGAAGGAATCCGTGAATTATGAAATATGACGAGATAGACGTAGAAAAACACTCAACAAAGTTGTGTCGGCTGAAGTTGTCACACTTTGCAATGTGGAGGTGAGCTGAATGTCTCGAAATGGAGTGAAGTGAATAGAAACGGCAGACATGAGGTAATAGAAGAGAGATTCGATGAGTCACTTAATGTATGGATTCAAATGAATGGTTACAATGAGTGGGAAACCCTTTACCTGTTGTAGCTCTTGTCTCATATATGTGAGGCAGTTTTGTGAATTCTTAGTGATCGGTATATATATAGCATAGGTATTACAGTTCACATCATCCAGTTGTGTAGTCGGACACTTCGAAACAAAAGTCTTAGAAACATGATTCGCCTCGAATTGCAGACTTCGAAAGAGGTGGCAGGAAGTGACTGTACTCTCTCTAACGTCCAAAACACTGATGACCAGATTCAATTCACTTCATCAAACATGTAACACAGTTGTTGTCGTTTCTCAGGACCGTTCGGAAGTATGCTCAGATGAGTGGGATATTCAGAATCAGCATCAAGCTGATATTTCCATTATCACATCATATCAACTGACATGAAATTGAACATCTCTGTCCGGAGTTTGCTGCAGCTGATGCTCGCCTTCCTATTTATCCTTCTCTCAGGTGCCGACGCACACCTGATATCTATTGTCGGCCTGCGAATTTTGGGCTACCGATATCCACGCTGAAAATTCCACACTTGTACCAAAAATACGGTGTGGAATCAAGCTGTAATCAAAAATAAAAAAAATAAAAAAAAAATATAATATCCAACAATATCTGACGTCTAGATATTATTGAGAAATGACTGCATCTTACTTATTCGCATAAGGGATAGAAATGACACTACAGTGGAAATAACGCTACTTCCGTCAGTCACTGCTAGTATCAGTAGTCTCACAGAAATGTAGGTCACAAGAAATCCCCTTCACAACTGTGCGTTCACATGATAACAATGCGCTCTCTGTGAATTAGCACAATGTGCAGCACATGTCAATATCTCACTGACGCAGACTTTCAACTTTAGGCTTCAACTTCAGCTGACCACTGAGTGGCTTATCTCTAAACCTCATGATCATTTTCAACACCACGAACAGTATCTGTATAGTGTATGTGTCTGTGTGTATTCAGTGTCGACGTAGTGTCGTTCCATTGCGCTCATTGAAAAATTGCACACGGAATAAGGCTTGTCGAATCGACACATTTCATCCAGCCAATCACATGTCAACAATAATCAGTGATACATTCGGTTTAGATAAGAAGACTGATGCACAAATCAAACCCATGCACAGATGAGAATGAAATTTATGGCTGAATGATATTAACACACAGATAGACAAACAAAGACGTGGGCGTTGTGCAGACGCTGTGGAATGGAGGATTGTATAAAAGGTGAATACTCGGTTGTGTAGTCCATTCTGGAATTTGTCAGAGCAAAATGAAATCAGTGATGGTTGTTGCACTCGTGATGTGTTTGGTCTTCGTCCAGACTGTGTAAGTCATACCAATACTAATTTTGCCACTATTATTATCATTGTTATTATTAATAGTGTTGCTATTATCGTTATTCGATGCGTGCGACATGTTATCTGAGCCTCTTAACTGACTAACTCCTCGGTTCTCAACTCACTGCCATCACATTCCTCAGCATTCACCACTGCTCACATGCTTGAATTTCCCCTTTATACGGTCTTCAAATCACCGTTGAACCCACTCACATCCACTTGCCTCTCTTTGAAGGTGTGGGGTGTTACTTCAATGTCTAGCTCTCCAGTGTATGTCAGTACATCTCCACTTCGTTCCGCATATCGCTCATCGGTTGGTTCGTGGTCTTCCATAGTTCTTCATTGTTTGTCCTTCGTGGCTGAGCATCTTACTCACCTTCAGTATAGAGGAGATGCTCCTGCATGCTGGTGAAAGTCTACAACAAGCTGTTCTAACTGATTTTGGTTGAATATCGAGTAAGTATCTGAAGCAAATAGAAACACTCACCGATTTGATATTAGCGTTAAGAACTCTTGATGTTTTCTATGTGGTGAGTGTGTGTGTGTTTGGATTCCGACAATGACTGGAGACTATTGAACGCCTGTATTCCCTTCCCAATCACACGCTGACAGACTTTGACATCCTCACCCACGTGGCGTATAATTGAAAGAAAAGTGTTCAGGTAAGTGAAAGAAGCAAGTGCACTTACGTTTGAAGCATTCATAGTGCTTGGTGTTTGTTGTGGTTGATAAGTTGGTTGGTTGGTTGGTTGGTTGGTTGGCTGTTTGGTTGGTTGGTTGATTAGGTAGTTTAATCAGGTGTATATTGTCTACTTTCACTAGAGTACTTGTATTCTCTACTTCATCTTACAATGTTTTGGTAAATATTCACTGGTGATATTCAACCCTATGCTACGCGAGACAAATCACTGGAGAAATTCAGTGCCATCCTCAGATCCGCAAGATATCCAACACCTCTCATTTCGTTCGCTCGTTGGACTTACTAGTGTCTAAAATTAATTTAGTGTATGCTCAGGTGACGTCAAATTCTACTCATGTTTCTGTGAGTTCGTGAATCCTTGCTATCTTCACTGGTTTTCTGCCTGTTATTCAATTTTTATTATCGTGAGTGCGAAGGTGGCGGTTTGCAATTATCTCCGAAAGACAGTCGGAATTGCCTCTGATGATCCGTACCCCAAGTCTCTGAACTATATGTGTGTACTGAGTGGACATTATTGAAGAGAAGGCGTCTCTTATTCAGTCTGTTATGCAACGAGTGCTATAGATCTATCTCCACACTGACTTTCAGTTAATGAACACGTACATATCTTTCCTGATCTTACTCCGACTGACCTTATCATCGGCTTGCGTACTGTTAGTTACCTGAAGTACAAACGATACTCTCCAGGTAATTGAGATGTGGAGAATTTCCTCAGGTTTCTCTTCTTGATGGTGATTCGTTTGCGTTTGTTGTTGGCTTCATTTCTTTATCGTCAGTGTCTTTTCTGGGTTCATCCTAGGTCTGTCATCCTGCTGGTTTCGGCTTGTATATTTTCACTTTCGTGAGATATAAGATAGAAATCTTCTTTGAAATCTGGGTCTTCTCCGAGTCGTTTCTGAAGTCCATATATCTACGATATATTCGTCTTCTAACACCTCATGCTCTAGGGCATTCCAACTCATACATCTACATCAACTCTCTACATTTAATGAATAAGCTATTACCTATGCATCACTTGTCTCATCATTTACACTTTCTAACAGTTTCTCTTATTTCTTACCACCTTGTCAATACAGATATTCACATAATCACACGTCAGGTGAAAAGACAAACACACCAGCGGTAAGTGACATACATCCCACAATGATATACAACATCACTTTTCTCTAGACAAATCCATGGTTGGTGGCTTTTCATACGACTGACAAAATATGTCGAAAGATATATGAGAGGGTGTGTGCATATTTCGAAGAAGATGAATTGGGAAACAAAATCGGAGTGGCCGTTTCAATTTGTGAGTCATCATTCTCTCATTTCAACTCATGTCTAACTTTCACCTTCTCTCTCTCTCTCTCTCTTTGCAATTCTTGTTTTCCAGTGCTCAAACGCTTTTACAAACGCATCGAATGAATCAGTGTGTTGGTTTGCGTGTTTCGAGATGGGATTCACTTCAAGGATATTAGTGATTGATTGATTGATTGACTGGTTGAAATACGTTTCTATATCAGTAAAATAAAATTTTGTGACAGATTACAAGTGGAATTTGTTTTGATTTTGATTGTTAGAGTTTGAAAGTGTAGAAGTATTTGGTGATGTCGTTTAAATCTGAATTCCTTCCAGATGACAAGTATGTATTTAAATCGTAGGAAATACCCATCGGGATATTTGAGGTAAAAGGAGAAGAAGTTCAGCGAATACGTCTATCTAGCGATTTCATTCTGGAAAGCTTAACGGTCGAATTTACATGCTTAAGTTTACATAAATATATTTAGAAAATCAAAACAAGTGATTCAGCGAAGAGACTCTTTTCAACGAATTTATCATCAAGCTGTACAGTCTTATATATTTGGTTTTTAATAAGTTATACTCGGTGAGGGAATTAAATCCTAGGTGTGAATGCATAAAACAATAATAATCATACGAAGTTCAATTAAAACTAAAATGTTTGTGATTATAATCGTAGTTAAATGTCAAGTGGCAAAGCAAATTAATGTCATATATAGAATAATTCATAAGATGGATATAACTTGAAAAAGAGTGTGCAATTATATGATTAGTAGACAAATCGAATAAAACAAAAACATTCCGTAATATTGTGTGAAATTTAGTAGCATAGAATTTAACGTTGTATAAGAGAAGAATTGATTTAGAATGACAAGTGGAACAAGTGAAATAATACCGGGGACAGTTCAAAGTGAGAATAGTAATAGTAACAATTGACGGAATAAGGAAGTGTATACAAATTGAATAGACAAAATGAAAAATTGGTAGAGCTAAAATATGACTGGCGATAACCATATTTTAGCATAGACGGATTAAGACCATGACAGCTGGAGGGGTTGAAGGAACTTTTTCTGTACAGAGAGATCTGGCTTTTCTGTTTCGATAGCCAGAGCTTCAGCAATACAGATGAGTCGGGTACGTAGGGATTTGTGTAGATTGCTCTTTGTCTTGTGGATGACTTTAAAGGCGGAGGCTATAGAGACAGGGTGATCATTATCGACCAGATGTTCAATGATGGCGCTTCTTCTTGCTCCACTTCCACCTCTTCATTACGATGCAGTATAGTGTTCTTGGACCATCCTGGGCAAATTTGCAGTCGAACGACTGATATACCTACCGGCATACTGTGCAATTACCGGGTCGGAAATGTAGAAATAACAAAAATAGACAAGATATTTAGATAAAAAATCTAGCGGCTTGATAACTAATGTGACGAACAATTGTTTATGCAATCAGGAACTAAATATGTAGAAATAATAAAATGACAAAATGGACAGGAAGTTCGGAAATGAAAGTATGGTAGTGTAAACAGGGATTAAGAAAAACTTAAAATGAAATCAATAAACAGGAATTTTGGATATGAAAGGCTATGGGATAGTCATTATTAAAAGCACTGCCCGTTTATGACGGCCAAAATAGGGTGAAAGGTTGAACGTTTCGATAAATCTCGTCGGATTTAGCCGAGGCACAAGCCATCCAAAAGCTCAGGACAGAGATGTTCAATTTCATGTCAGTTAATATGATGTGATAATGGAAATATCAGCTTGATGCTGATTCTGAATATCCCACTCATCTGAGCATACTTCCGAACGTTCCTGAGAAACGACAACAACTGTGTTACATGTTTGATGAAGTGAATTGAATCTGGTCATTAGTGTTTTGGACGTTAGAGAGAGTACAGTCACTTCCTGCCACCTCTTTCGAAGTCTGCAATTCGAGGCGAATCATGTTTCTAAGACTTTTGTTTCGAAGTGTCCGACTACACAACTGGATGATGTGAACTGTAATACCTATGCTATATATATACCGATCACTAAGAATTCACAAAACTGCCTCACATATATGAGACAAGAGCTACAACAGGTAAAGGGTTTCCCACTCATTGTAACCATTCATTTGAATCCATACATTAAGTGACTCATCGAATCTCTCTTCTATTACCTCATGTCTGCCGTTTCTATTCACTTCACTTCATTACGAGACATTCAGCTCACCTCCACATTGCAAAGTGTGACAACTTCAGCCGACACAACTTTGTTGAGTGTTTTTCTACGTCTATCTCGTCATATTTCATAATTCACGGATTCCTTCCACACTTCGAACAGTAATATCTGCCAGCACAGTATAAACTGTGCTTGCTCATGAGATTCATAGATGACTACGGCATTTCAGTGAAAC
Organism: Trichobilharzia regenti; assembly: GCA_944472135.2. Lineage (NCBI taxonomy): Eukaryota > Metazoa > Platyhelminthes > Trematoda > Strigeidida > Schistosomatidae > Trichobilharzia > Trichobilharzia regenti. The sequence continues at coordinate 184,781,837 of OX235262.1, forward strand.
TCAGCGTATAAAGTGGTTGGTGGGTGGAATTTTACCTCACTGGACATACTGTCGCTTACTAATGGATGGAGTTTGATGTTTGACATTCACTGCTGTACATGAATGTCTCACTCTAGACAGCCACGAGAGCTTTTTCATCATATCTGATCTCCATGATACTTTCTTATCATATTTCAACCGTCTCTCTATTTCACTCACTGTTTTCAATCTGTGAACGGAATATTTGATGCAGTGATCAACAACAATGTGTACGGATACAACTGCCATCACATATGAGTCATGACACACACAAACCTTCATCATTTGAAATATTTATTTATCTCCCAGTTGTCAACACTCCATCCTTGTGATTTTTGTGCATAACCACTCAAGTGATTCCGGATTATTTTGTTTGTTAGGTGTATCACAGAGTGAAACAATATTATTCACTGGATGAGGTTTTCAACAAAATTTATTCTTCATAATCGTATCAATTATAATCATACAACTTCGAAACTTGAGTTTTATAGTTCTCTTTGGCCTCTCCTATTTGTCTTAGGGGCAGTAGAATTTTCCAGATATCAGGGACTGAATCATTCTTATCAAACGTGTTTGCAGCTGATTCGATAAACAAAGCTTCTGTTATCAACCTCTCCCTCCACTCTGTGACAACAAATCCAGATAAGTTTACCCGAATATGATAAGAATTCTGGAGAATAGTTCAGCTGTAGCACTCACTACATTCAGTTACACACAGCCATGCAATAGGATGGGATAGGATGACAGTTTTAAAATACAATGTCACGTCTTGATGTGGTTGTGTTCTCTGAGCTGGATGGTTAATTTGCGAAGCTTTCATCGCCCTACTAGGCGACATCTTCAATGCATACTTCAATTGAAAGTGAGCTTTTAGATTTCTTCACGAGTTTATTAACCATCTCACCTGGTGACCTTGAACGTGATTGGTTGCTTTTGTGTGTTTTCACATCTATCTAATAAACAAACTAATATGGAATTACTTACAAGCACAGTGTCCTAGTTTGACACGTATATTAATATCTACTCAAGTGAACCTGTGGACATAAAAATCAGAATCAGACTAAACAACTATGATGTGTAAATCGGGGTCTGGCATGAGTGATGCTGTCACAATATTGTGAATTGCCTCCAATGTACGTTTCAAAAATGTTGAGAAGTTTTATCCTGTGTTAGCGAAAAGGTTACCCGTGAGTGTTTGATCACCGCTATCTTGAATTATTATATAAGTATTTATTGTTTCGTTGCGTACGTAGATGAACACGGGGCCTCAGATGAACACGTCCACTTTGTCCTCTTCTCTGAGCTTCTCTTTAATTGACCTCAAAGCTGCACATTTCCTCTCATATTCCACTCGCATTGTCTTCTACATGTCACCCTCCGACGCACAACTAGCTCGTCATTTCTCATTCAACTTCCACTCGAGCGAGAGCCTACATTCAATCCAATATCATTCGACAGCCTTCTCAGTGTGTGTTCTATCTATCTCCATTTTCTACGAAATATTTGTTGAGCAATAAATTTTCGATTAGTTTGTTGTAACAGTTTTTGTTCTGTATTCTGTCTGGAAGGCCATTTCACCTTCAATTTGCAATCTGTGGAGGCTGCAGCTGTTGATAACTGTCTTGAACATCCTGTTGGAAATGCTCTTTGTAACTCTTATGCCAAGCCTATGCACGAATAAAATAACTGGCTGACTTCACACTTGTGTTGAACATCCGAATTCGATCTGTATACTGCGGAGGCCAGAAGATTTCCGAACCGATTTCAGAATGACGACGGTCTGTCTTGTGTTCCCGATGCTGACTGGTTTAGACAGCCACATACTTGCTGTTACTTGTAGTTGAAACGATGTAGCCTCGATCAGTGTGTACGGAGTGACTGCTTTCACATTTCCCCCATTATTACTGATTGATGCTGGTTGCTGTTGCTGTCGTTGGTTGTTTGGTTGTCTTCATTAAATCAATTTTCTCAATGTTCACTTGCACTCCAACGTTTCTCTCATGCATCTCCTGTAAAGTGGTTGGTTTTTGCTTGTAAGTGTTCGGGACAGTGAGATATTTGGCATAGATCATCCGCTAAATCCACATCTTATACGGTTTTCTTATCAGTCTAGAGTATTCCTCTCCTCTCACTCACGAAACTCAGACTGCTGCCTCACTCAGTTTACCACAATTAGAAATGTCATCACTTGTGATAGTAGTCAGGCAGCCAGCTTGTCTTATTTCTGTATCCACTTCACTGGATTCACTCAGTTCTCCAACAGTCAGTCACCTTAAACGTGCCATTGACATGCACCCAGCTGTTGAATGAGGTTTATAGAGATTTTGATCACACTACGGTAATCTGCTAACTATTATCTTATGCTATGATACTCAACTACTCAGCGTTCACTCAGTTTACGTCAATATAAACCGTAACCACGAATTCGCTTCAAGAATACCCTGGTCAGGTTTACATGTCAGCCACTGATCAATTCAACCTCGCCATCTGAATGCACACATTCTCACACAGTGACTGATAATAATTTACTCTCACAATTACGATGTTATTGTTTTCCATCTAAACTGTTTTGTGCATGCATGGATGGATAAGTGTGTTTATGCAAGTGTCCAGTTACCTTAATCCTCACCAGTATAATGTTTTTTAACACAAATAAGAAGTTAATCTGATTGTTTTACAAGCAGTGTTCCAAAGTATCAAATAAGTTCAAAATGTCAGCAAACGTTACCATTCTTGATGTAAACACAAGACTACCTACTTATTTATTTACTCTAATGTCCATACGTTCATGTATGCATTCGTCACTGGATGACGAAATGTTTGCATGTATTTATGATAGTGAGTGGATTGTGTGAGTGACTTTGATGTGAAACTAGATGCCTACATCATGACTGACGATCGACGATGTGAATAAGAAAAATAATTGTCTCAGTGCATAGGTCATTTATGTGACTAAATTCAAGTTGGCTATCCGAAGAAGTTTCTATGTATGAGTAATTTTGCATCGCTGTATTCATGCAGTGATTTTCCGAATTCTAATTCACGCTTCAATACATTATGAAGCTCTATGTTGATGCACACCTTCAAACTATGGAACGATGCATGTTCGTGTTTTCATGGATATACTAAAGTGATTTTGTTTCAAGATTAGTAGAGCAATTTTTTTAATTTTGGATTCCGACTGCATGTTTAGATGAGGAATTGGCGTGATGTTAGGTTTCATGAACATAAGGAGGGTTTGGCGGAATAACTGTGTCGGGAAATCGCTCCTCATCGATTTTGTTTTCAAGTTCCTTCCAACTTTGTAGTTGTTATTGCTTTTCTCCTAAAGTGAATATCATCGTTCTGGTAGTTTAATTCCATGTATTGACTTGATCTCTGTTATTTGCATCAATCTTTCTTTAGTCTATAATTGTAACGCTTATATTTGTGGTTGTGTGAAACAATGTAATGTTGTGTTTTACGATGTGATTTCGTCTAATTGAATCAAGGTGATCGCGACCGTCGACTGTCTTTGGGAAGTGCTGGTGTATGATTCTTATGGAAAGAGATTCGAATCACAGTGTTAAGAATATTTGACTTGATTCTCGACTACTTTTTACAGTTGAATTTCGGTTGACTAATTTCTTTTGCAATGCTTGTTTTGTGCTTAGAAGTCAACAATGATTATGGAGTTGCCCAACTGAACCGTTAATGTAATTTCGTCTTCGATGTTATCAGTGTTGAATAGAAGCTTATATCTGTCGAAAAATAACCGTATTATTGCTGATATCGATTCAACGCGTCCATACCACAACAAGATGGTTTCGTTTCTTACAGAGTGTGACGATTTCTCCATCACTGACTTGTATTCCATGTTATTAATACGTCCAAGTCTGCAATCGTTCATCGCCTGCTGCGAAGAAATAATCGGCGAATAAATATGCCGAAAGAAATGCAGTTGTATTGGAAAGACGCTGAGGAAACATTCATGTGATATCGCATTCCTGGCAGGTTGTCGAGTGGAAGCTGGGTGTGAAACGACAGAGTGAGTGTGGTTCTGTGGATGAAACATTTGAGGTCACCTGATGGGAAAATATAAGTCTGTGAGCATATATAAAACTGGTTTAGAATGATGGCTGAGAGTTTAATGAAATGGAGATATGGTTCTTAGGTCGTTCGTTCGGCTCGGAACTGGGGAATCGGTCAGGAAGTATAATATTGCATCCTTTTAACAGTTTCAAAAAATTTGGGCATTGGGTATATGATATTCATTATAATAAAGGTTTTATATTTCCCAATGAATGAAAAAACAAAACGATATTGTTTTTACTGACGTTTCGCTATTTAATGCTAATAGCTTTATCAAAGTATTATTAAACCGCAATTTACATAATGATGCGATATACATCGGACAAACATCACGAGAAATCAAAATCTGAAGAAATAAATACCGTAGAGCATCTCTTCGACCACCGAGAAATCTGGTTGAACTCGAAAAACTTGAAAAATCATCAGCCATTGGTCTACACGCTATAGAATCAGGCCATAAAAAAAATTGAAATAGTCCAGAAAAGCATTTCAGAAATCACAAAGAACGTCTAATACCATCAGAAGCACTTCATATCAAATGGACCGAAATCGCCTGAATAGGAATGATGGACTAAAACAGAATCTGATATGCTTACAAAACCTCCGTCCCCCATGAAGTGACAAAATCAACACGAATATGATAAACAAGTTAACTGTGCAAACACACACTACTTTTATAATGTCACACACTGATCAAATCCAACAATCTACACTTGATTTTGTTATCTCTACCAGTTGACCAACTTGACAACGAAAAATGACCCCTCACTGACGAACGATGATCAAGTTAGTAAACTTTATTTTGATATCATAACAGATGTACTATTACCTTTGATATTTGGTTTATTGATCTTCGTTATTACTTTGACTGTCAATACGTCCTTTTAACTTGACCTAAGTCTATTTTTTCACCCCTTAACTCTTTGTTATATATATATATATGCTGAGATTTTGTAAATTCGGGTTTCATAATAATACTTTGATAAAGCTATTAGAGGCATTAAATAGCGAAACGTCAGTAAAAACAATATCGTTTTGTTTTTTTATTCATTGGAAATACAAAAACATTTATTATAATATTGCATTCTTCACAGAAAATTGATCACCTTTGTAGTCAATATTTCTGAACACATAAAGCATCGCCATTTAGCCTTACAATTATGGAATCCCGGCATTAGACCTGCTAGCATTAAAAATGCACAGATTTCGAGTTCCAATTCCAAACCTCATCTTCAATATTTCAGATAATGTGTTTCTTACAGATCTTCATCTACTCACCGATGACCGGAAGAGAAAGTCTTATAATAAATGTGTGAAATGCAGTCGAGTCATGTGCACAAAAACGCTATCGAAATTGTAGTTCAGACTATATTGTGCTTAACAGGAGGATAAGTCTCTAGTATAATGCGTGTCGAAATAAGAAGACAGTCACCGGTGAGATATAAAATAATTTCCCTCAATGATCAACACGATGTTAGATTTCTATCAAGTTGGTCGATACACTTTTGAAATATCTCTGTGTAGTATTACTTCCTGCCTTCGTCAAACATTTACAAAAACTGAACTCATAAAAATTTAAACAGTTTTGAACACTGGACTGCGTTAAATAGATGAAGCTATGATGACTAATCAGTGTACTCATCACAGTCATTCAGGAGATTTATGACAACCCAGATACCTGACTAATAATGTCTTTGCGTGGATGACATATTGACATGCTTTCCATTTCCTTGTAAGGAGGGGAGCTTCTCTCTTTTGTTGCTGCACCTGTGAGTTTCTGGTGAAGGGAAAAGATAACAAAAAATGCGTCTGTATGCTAGACAATAATGGATTTCATCTCAGAGTCTAAATACACACAGGCTTACTCAGTAACGATGATGACAATTTCATCTCAGAATTAGAAACATCGACATCTTTTCAGTTGTATATTTTGTCGTATTTTGCCTAGGTATGAATACGTGTGTGTGTGTGTGTGAGTATTCGTGCAAGTGGGATATTTATTCAATCCTCACCAGTATAATTTTATCAACACAAATACAAATGAGAAGTTGATCGGTTTGTAATTTTTACGCCATAGCATAAATAATCAAATATAAAAGTCAATCTGAACGAAGAATATTCTTTTCAATAATTTCTCTTCAGGTTTTTACAATTATAAAATATAATATTTGTGGTCGTTATATTAAAGGCCAGTTATGCGGTGGACACATTTTTAACGTAGAATAACAGATTAGTTATGGGGTGTCAAAATAAATAGTCATATTTGTGTGACAAACGTGCTAGGCTGAAATCGATTAGAAATATTGTAAAACGGGAGACAATGGTGGTGATTAAAAAATCATAATAGAATTGTAGAGTGTGGAGTAAGAACATTGACAGATCAGTTCAAGGTTATAAAAGGTGTCAGGTGAGTGGCTAGTACAATGTGGTCTGAGTTAAACAGAAGAGATAGTAAGACTGGAATGAGAGGTTCATAGTGAGATAACGAATATGTTAAATGAAACAGGTGGAGGCATATATTGAGAAAACAGATAATATCACTAATAATAATTGCGTATAAATTAAAATTTGATAGTATTGAGGAATGTTTGCATAAAGGGCCGCATAACTGGCCTTTATTGTAACGACAACAAATATTATATTTTATAATTGTAAGAACCTGAAGAGGAGAAATTATTGAAAAGAATATTCTTCTTTCAGATTGACTTTTAATTCATAATTTGGGAATATTTCATAGTATTAAATCAAATATAAGTTCAAAATGTCATTCACATTTGAAATTCCTGATGTGGACATCAAATTATTTATTTGTTTACTTTATTGTTTGTGTGTGTTTGTTCATTTGGCTTTTCGCATGAGCACGTGTTTGCTTGTTTTCTCGTCCCCCTGCAGATTCTGCAAGTGACTCTGATTTAATTGACTCTTGACATTGTGACAAATGTGTTTTTCTCATGATGATTTTCCAGCTAGCCATCGTCAGATACTTCCTTGTATGGGCAATGACGCAAAGCATTTCACAAATATGTAATAATTAGCACTGTAACGAGGTGTTCCCGTAAACATTACAACCTCACCGATCTCGTTTTGCAAAGCAACGGAATACACTTGTATTTAAATATTCGTAAAGTGATCATGTCAAATCCTATGTACTGACTGGTGTTGAGAATAGAAAGTGTAGAAAGATCAACTTGTATGTCTATGGTCTGTGTGAGGATTTGGCTGTCACTGACATATGTTCAGTGTTATAACTACGATTCAGTAAATAGTCAATCATTCATCACCCACTCTATTCTGATCTCTCTTGTTCAAGAATAATTCAAAAGAGCAGTGCTTAGGTTATGCATAGTGCAAGGTTAAACAGGAGATGTGGATTTATTATTGATATTATTTTCCTCGGATTCCAGGTGGAACATAGGACTTAAGCAACAGATCTCCACTTTGTTCCATTCTCTGCTGGCCCTATGATCGCCCACAATCCCTCATCTCCTCCTTTCACAGTAATCTCCTCCATATCACCGTCGCACTGACGATCAACTCCTCGCTTCTCATTGGGACTGTACTGGAGCGATGGCCTGAATTGCGTGCGATGTCATTCTATGGCTTCCTCAATATATGCCTGATCCGTCTTCATTTTGTGCTACATATATATGTCGAGTGAACGGCTGGCTTCTGGTTGGTTTGTTCCCGTATTCTCTTGTTGCCAATTTATTCTCACCATTTTATGCAGACAGCGATGTGGGTAGTTAGTTACTGACAAATGTCTTCAGTAGGCTGTTGGAAATTCTTTTCGTTTACACGCAGTGAAAGTTTCTGACCCGTATAGAAGAACTGACTGATTAGCTTCACATTTGCACCGGAAATTCGAATCTTGTTCTTTATGCAGTGCAGTGCAGTGCAGAAGATTTTCACACTGGCCTTTCCGATTGTTGCCTGCTTTGACATCTTCTTCCATGCTTTGCACCTTCTGTTGAAAATGTCTCTCCTGGCCAGAGGAATGACAGCAGTAATCTCTGTCAGATCTCTCCCGTTGATAGTGATTGGTGCTAATTATATTTGCTGCTTCTTTTGGTTAGGTTTCTTCGTCACCTCCGTCTTCTCTACGTTCATATGCAGTCCAGTATCCACTACCAGCTCCATAAGTCGGTCATTTGGCTTTCGCCTGGAAGTCTTCGAGTTTATGTGATATTAAGCATAAATTATCCACCCACGACATCCAGACATTCTACTGTCTCCCTATTGGTAGTCCAACGTATTTCTATCTTCTCAATCCCAAGCACAGTCTGACGCATAGTCCAGTCCACCAATATTAAGAATATCATCGTGTGTGATAATAGGTAGACATCTGGCCGGTTTTACTCCCCTGGTAACTTCAAACGCTTCACCGAGTTTTCCGTTGTGGATCACCTGACACGTGGCACTTCCATATAGTCAGCTGTTGGATGAAGTTAAAAACGACTTGGGCACTGCATGCTGTAGTGTTGAGGCTGTTTCCAAGTTACTTCTCGGTCAGCGTCGCCTGTCTTAGGCCACTTCATAATCAATGAAGCTGAGGTAAGGTAAGGCTTGACTGCCAATCTATGCTTTGTGGTGTGATGACGATGCAAGAGTTGCAGTTTGATCACTACATGATTTGCTCTGCTTGAATCCAGCTTGCTATGCGATGTGTGGCGGAATTGTGCATCCAGTGCATCTTTTATTCTCTCCAGGCAAGCACAACTCAGTATTTTTCTTCGTGTTGGTGGACAGGATCATGATTCAATGCCAGTTCTCGCACAGGCCTGAGTAACTTCTTTGGCAGCTTGACAAGGTAGCTAGCTAGCATTCTTCTAATCCACAGGCACCAATGCTTCCTCCAAAAACTTTTGCAGTAATGGAGTTAGTACATCTGTCGGAGTCTCTTGGTTCACTTTCGGTGCTTTGAGTTGGGGAATTTCGTCTAGTCCCACTGCCTTCATGACTGTATTTCATTAGCTTGATCGCACTTCAGATTTCTACTTTCGTTGTAGGGTCGGTGTCCACAGACAGGTAGTTCTGTGAGTGCTGTTGTTGTTGTTGGTGGTATTTGTGAGCTAGTTGCAGTTGAAGATGTTCGATTCAAGAGTCCTTTGAAGCGATCAGCCCATTCGCTGTTTTATTTGTTCCTCCTCCATGGTGATCAAGTTCTCTCGGACTTCTCTTGCAGTTTTCATCATCTGGGTTGATCTATTCCTGGGTAGCAAGCAGCCTGATTATCTGATATAATGTTCCGAGGTCTCTTCTACCTGCAGCCTGCTTGTTTGTTCTGCTTCTGTTGCAAGCCAGTTTCGTAGAATTGTCTTTCGTCTTACTCACCACTCTTCTTCACTCCTCTGTTCAGTGCACTGTACAGTGAATTCCAACTCTCCTTCTGTTTCCCTTCTTTTCATTGCTTCATCTTCTCCTTCACCATCCTACTCTCCTCCCTTCCACTAGCTTCCAGGTAGGTGTCCATTAACAACCATTGCTTGTCATGTCTCTTCTTTCTTCCTAGAACGGTTGTATACGTTTCATTGAATGTCGCCTTCAGAGAGTTCAATGTTGTTTCACTCGAGTTTCCTCACTGATGCCACGTAGTGTCTTCAAATTTGATCTGACATGATCTGTAGTCAAGGCATCCTTTGTGGTTTTGTCCTTCAGTTTTTGAATGCTGAAGTCGAATTACGGTGGCCTGTTTCCAGTTATTCTGAGGGATTTAAGCTTCACCTTGAAGGTTCCTTGCACTTGGTAATGGTATGAGCCCACATCTTCTCCTCTTCTCGACTTTGTATCCAGCAGACTGGCTGAGTCTCCAATTCCTCAAGTAAAATTGAGATGAAATGCATCTGGTTCGTAGTGTGTCCATCAGGTGAAGCCCGTGTTGCTTTATTTATGTCCTTGAATTAATACGCGATTCCTCCGATCACCAGAAGTTTGCGAATAATTCTCCGTTCTCATTCATTTCGTCGAGAATGATGATGAGTTCTCCTCCTGCATTATCAGATCCCACTTTGCCGTCTATGAGGATTTTGATGTCGCCACTTGGGATGTTGTTCACAACTGTTTGTAATTGCCTTTGAAAATCTTCCTTCTTCTCTTGTTCCGCGTTGTTTGTAGGAGTGAATAATTGTGACCTTCCTTCCTTTTGAATTGAATCTTGTTGTCATGATCCTGCAGAATGAAATCGGTTCCGACTGCATTAGACGTTTGGCTGCCCCTGGTGACATCATGATAGCTACACACTGTCTCATTGTGCTCGTGGTTGTCGTCTGGGTGACCAAACCAGAGTAGATTATTGACTCACCACTTGGCAATTTTGACAGTCCATATCCATTCCATCCGCTCTCGCAGATTCCCAGCACTTCTGTATCACATCTTCGCATTTCTTTGGTTACTTGAGAAGCCTTCTCAGTCTCGTATATTGTACAGACATTTCACATCCTTATTCGTATTCTTATTTTCACAGAGAGAGAAGACACTTGGCTGGCTGGCTGGCTTCGTGAAGGCCGGCTTTCGCCAGACCACTGTGTCATTTCGCCTCTCCAGTTCCAGCGAAGAATAAGATTTTTCTTTGAATCTTTTTTATTTCTAATAAATTTTTACTGTGTTGGAAATTCCTCTAGCGGTTTGATAGGTTTAGTGGTGTAGGTTTGCTAGCCCTTCACCCAACCCTCCTTCTTTACCCGGACATAGGACCGGCTAGAACACTAGCAAAGAAGTTAAATAGCTGTGGTTTTCAATAATAAAACGAACCGCTTAATAAACATGTAATCAATAAATCGCAGCCTAGAAATTGTAGTGGAACAATTATTTAGAAAGTCCCTCCTAAAAAATCGAATTAGCGAACTTTTACTCATTTGGATGTTTCAACTCACTTTGGAATTCAGGATTTCATCATGAGTTGACACTAGTTAGAGAACCATTGGAAAACCTGGGAGAGATGCTCACTGGCGACTGGCCCTATTCAGGTAGGTAGTTACCTGGGTTCCAGTGGGAAGTCGTGGCCAGTAGGGTGCAGTGGGTTGGGTGTGAGGACAAATACACGCCACCGAAGACATTGGCTAGCGGTCTCGCTATATCGTAAACTGGCAGAAGTTAGAACTCAAGGACCATTGAATCGTGTCCCAGTGGCTTAATGGTATACGATCTCACCTTATAACTGGAAGGTTCTGGATTCAAACCCTGCTCGGTGGGCGCGTACTGCTGAAGTGTCCTAAACTGGGACGAAACAGTTGTCCAGTACTCCCAAGTTTCCCAATAGTTCTCTAACTAATGTCAGCTCTTGATGAAATCATGAAACTAATCAAATCCCTACAGACCAACACTTGAATCACTTTGGAATTATTTTCCCTTTTTACTCTGGTCTATTTCACAGTCCTCATGTTTGCGTATCATCTGCTGACTCAACCCTTATTATTTATCTTCATGCTGTTTTATCTCTTATTCTGAAGCGTCTCTTTGTGATTGTGTGATGCTATTGACAATATGTTATTTTACGACTGAGGTTTTGTTTGTGTGAATCAGATTTATTCTGACCTTGGATTGTCCGCGGAATTTAATTGATCTGTGAATCTTAGTGACAGAATTCTGGTTTCACCTTGTTGGGAATATGTCTATTGATACTCATGTACCACTTACGTACGGTTGATTTCGGTTAAGTAATTCTGTGTTGTATAGTACTTGTTTGATGGTCGGGAACTGACTGGACCTGCATAGTTGCCGAACGGTGTCGTGTAAGTAAATTTGCATTTTCACATAGTATGATTGTCAAATAGCAGTGCGCCAAAGGGTGTGTCGGCCGGAGATCAAACCCCGGACCATGTGCATAGTCAGCAGAAGTCCTAACCGCTATGCCACCGTAGCGGTGAATAACTACCCTGTTGCTGTCGTTGAAACATTGTGTGACTGTGAATAACTTAGAGAAGTTAAGGTCACCTAGGCAGCAGAATGTGTTCATATCACAAGAAGTCGCTTTTTATGATCAAAGAAATGATGGGGATTCAGTGTCAGACTTCTGGAAACCTCCACAAATACTTCAACTGATCAAAGCATTTTCTGTATAACCAAAACTAGCGTTATTTATGAACAATGGAATGTTCATATCATTTACCTATGCAGTTTTTCACAGATTAAAATGCATCAAAATTTCTATCTTACACTTTGTTTTAACCATATATTTACCTATTGAATTGAATTTTTGATTTTCCCGTCGATTGATTGGACCGAAGTGCTTGGTCTCAGGTTGACATGTCGGCTTCTTGTGCAGATGCTTCGACGATGTCTGGATATTTAATTAGTATACAATTGGTGGACGGTGGCTAGCAGTGGAATCCAGGATGCGCATTTCGTCCTATTTGGGACTCGTCAGCTGGATGTACCTGCATTTCTCAGTGAGTGATGATGTTCCCACCGAGGCTCGAACCCAGCACCCATAGTTTTAAACGCCAAAGCGTTATCCACTAGAATAATTGGGCCACGAGAGCCACCTCTTGTGCAATGGGTCATATTAATTATTGAATTGAATTTTTGATTTTCCCGTCGATTCAATTCAACAGTCTTTACTCATACTCATTTTTGAATGGCTTTCAACATACAACCTGGTTTATTTCTAAGGGAATAATATGTTGGAGAACATATATCGCAAAATGATGCCCTCATAGTGAACCCAGCAAACTGGCAAAATCATCTCACTTAGTTCTATACCCTTTCATTCATTCAACTAATAATGAAAGCATAATCAAGATGACTGGTATCAAATCCACTTAGCCTTGATTGTAACGTTGAAATGTTGATTTAATGAATAGGGCCAAACTTATCAACATTTGCAGTCACTCGTGCCTATCACCTCATATAAATGTGCTTGAGAAATCAGATGAATATGCAGAAATCGTGTATTTGAATATTCTGAGTTAACAACTGGATGGCGTCCTTGAATTTTACGGGGATTCACCTCCAGTGTGATTGGAGAACTGAAGCATTCAGATACACTGGCTGTTAAGTAGATTTTCCCATTACAACAATGAACAATGTGTATATTTCCCATAACGAATCCAATAGAGAATGCCGCCTACCGAATAATTATTCTGTATGAATTAGGTCATACAGAAGGAAAAATCAACACAGAAACTTGCATAAATTTATGTTTACAAGTTAACATATTTCATGATACACAGAATCACTGAATTTTCTTATCTGGTTGAGGGCAATTGTGCGTCGGTGGCATAGCGATTAGGACGCTCGCCGACCATGCACATGGTCCGGGGTTCGATCCCTGGCCACGGACACACTCCTTTACCTCGCTAAGCCAGAAATAATGCTGGTGAAGAGGAAAGGTTGGGCATGAGGCAGGCTAGCAACCCCATCCTGTAAAATTAAACACTGCTACAGAAACTTCAAGCCACCTGAAGCTTGAAGCCCTATGTTCCACTGGGGAACGTGAAGGAAAAAAATGGGGCAATCGGCAGGAAGCTTCGCATCAGAGTTTTGTGCTCGTTGGCCGTAGTCAGTGAGGCATATCCGCAACCGTACTGGAAATTTTGATTCTTGTTTAGTCTGTGACAATACAATTGTACATTTTTTGTCAGATGTTGACATTGGAAACATTGTACACAACTTATGTTTAAAACGATTCATGTTGAAAGATACATAAGTGTGAAGTACACCCAAAAATACAGGGTGCTGCTAGTCTATTCTGTCTACTTGTTTCACTACTAACCGTGTTGTATACTGTGGATTTTGCAGGAAACGCTTATCCTCATCCGAAGTCTATTCTATAACCAGTGCATAACTTCTACCAAAAGACACTATTGCAGCATTGAACACTATTGTGGATTATATTGATGATTTCTCGTAGTGCACTTTAACTGTATAAACAAGTATCCAGTTAATTAATACAATTCATTTCTGTATTTTCTTTATAATATACTGTTCCACTGTTTTCAGATTCCATCTTGATGCAACCAGTATCGTAGTCAGAGACGTTACCAGTGAAATACTCAGGCTTGTCGCCCACCTCCTGTGGCATATACAGATTCTTTTTCAGTCATATCTGACTTATTATTAGTCGTCAAAACAAAATACACAGAATGAAATTATTTCTTTGGTAGTGGCCGACAGTAGAACCAACCACTTCCACTCCTTCCTATTTAGCACACATCAACTGAGTGTAGCAGTATCTCAGTGTATGCAGATGATCCCATCCCAGTTACGCTCACCAATTTATTTGAGCGGATATTTTGGAAAGAAAATTATGAATACTGGTCATTTTGGGAAGACACAGAATGTGTACTTCTACATTAATCTAGAATAAATGTGTTAGATAAAGGCCACAGTAACATGGAATGTAGTGAGATTTTCACTTTTGAAAATGTGTATGTGAATATACACTAGCAATGCATGAATGAATTATTGCATATCATTTGTCTGCACATTCAAAATAAAATCAATCCACAGTAATGATGTTGATGTTGATGAGATTGAAAATAATCAGAAGAAGAGGAAACTTTAAGCAGTCTGAGTGAAACTTCAGATAATAAGGATGATGATAATCGGGCTATGACATACATCCGTTTACATCACACCATCATGCCCATTCAAATAATTAGGATTCGCCAATATATATGGGCCCTGCATTCATATGGACCAAACATCTTCTGTGTAAATTTGGTCCACTCAAGATCGTTATGGTTTCTCGTTTTGATCGAATTCAATGTAGTCAGTGAGTCCCCCTCTGATGCCTTCATCAGATATGCTGAAATTTCCGAAAGCATATTCTTCTACTCTTATATTTGTCGACTATTATATACTTAAACGTTACTAATGACTAGCGTAAACTCTTCCCTATGCGAAAATACATCCTCATTTCATCATTTTTAGGGATTCGCCAACTACCTTCTGACGTTTCCCTCAGATAAGAGTTCACTACAGTACTGAGCTAATTTGTTGAGTGAAGTTTTGATTACTCCTCATTAACACTTCTCAAATACCTTTCACAAATAATTTTGGAACCAACCTTAATACTCTGTCTTCGTCAGCGTTTACTCCAGTAACTAGACGTTAAGCTCTGTTAATCCGATTTCTAGGGACACTTACTTTGATTGTGAAATAATGTGCAAAACTATGAGTTAGGTGCCTAATTGAGTGTATTTACTTCCTGACAATGGTGATTTTTAATTTAATTCCCATTTGTCTGCCAACCAAACACTTCAGAAATGCCAGTTTATGTACATCGGATTCAACTTGTTTAAATACTTAATGCTGTTTCATTTGTTGTTTATCAACTGATGAATGTAACTAAGAATGGACAACAATCTACCAGACACACTAATGTCTGTCGTTTAGATATGCCGTCTGACTCTGCGACATTTTCTGAGATAACAATTTCAACTAGTATGTTGTGAATGACAACGAAGAATGGACTTATCTCGTCATAGACAGGAGTGACATTCACATACAGTGAGTAGCTGATTTTACAGTGAAATTCACATGTAATTCCTAAAACATTGACTTCATATACTTCCGATAGAAATTGTTATACTCTAGGGTTTCATCTCATTCCAGAAACAAAACAACCTTCTGAGCTTTACTAAATGTTGAAAGACTAATATCGCTTCCGAAATGAAGCTGCAACGGAGCGATAGAAGTGAACTGGTTTGCAACTTTAGACAATATGAATTATTTTTTATACGGGTTTCTGCCGAACGATGTATTTCTCTTTCATAAAAGGGTGATGACGACTTGAATGGTCGACGACAGATTTCCCAACGAACATCCCTTATGGATGAATATGCTCCTCATACATGAATAATTTGAGATTATTGGTTTGTGCTTGTGTCACGTTCATTGATTCACCTTACATCTTCAACAAATCAACTAAGTCACCCTGCATCTTCTCAATCGGTTGTCATTTAAGTCGAGTACAGCACAAAATGTCATTAAAATCAGTCCAGATCAATTTGCATAAATGTGTGAATTGCTAGGAGAATGCAGACATCAATTGACATTCGTCGAAATTTGTACGATGATTTAGATCTATTGGGGCGTTACAGATGACAATCTTTTAATTATCGAGTAATATGAAGTAAGGTAACGAGAAACAACATCACCAAATGCTTCTACACTTTCAAACTCTAACAATCAAAATCAAAACAAATTCCACTTGTAATCTGTCACAAAATTTTATTTTATTTATATAGAAACGTATTTCAACCAGTCAATCAATCAATCGCTAATATCCTTGAGGTGATTTTCATCTCGAAACACGGAAACCAACACACTGATTCATTCGATGCGTTTGTAAAAGCGTTTGAGCACTGGAAAACAAGAATTGCAAAGAGAGAGAGGGAGAGAGAAGGTGAAAGTTAGACATGAGTTGAAATGAGAGAATGATGACTCACAAATTGAAACGGCCACTCCGATTTTGTTTCCCAATTCATCTTCTTCGAAATATGCACACACCCTCTCATATATCTTTCGACATATTTTGTCAGTCGTATGAAAAGCCACCAACCATGGATTTGTCTAGAGAAAAGTGATGTTGCATATCATTGTGGGATGTATGTCACTTACCGCTGGTGTGTTTGTCTTTTCACCTGACGTGTGATTATGCGAATATCTGTATTGACAAGGTGGTAAGAAATAAGAGAAACTGTTAGAAAGTGTAAATGATGAGACAAGTGATGCATAGGTAATAGCTTATTCATTAAATGTAGAGAGTTGATGTAGATGTATGCGTTGGAATGGCCTAGAGCATGAGGTGTTAGGAAAGGAATATATGGTGGACATATGGACTTCAGAAACGACCCTGAGAAGACCAGGATTTCACAGAAGATTTCTATCTTATATCTCACGAAAGCGAAAATATACAAGCCGAAACCAGCAGGATGACAGACCTAGGATGAACCCAGAAAAGACACTGACTATAAAGAAATGAAGCCAACAACAAACGCAAACGAATCACCATCAAGAAGAGAAACCTGAAACCTGTCAGCATGTGATCGGGTAGGGAATACAGGCGTTCAATAGTCTCCAGTCATTGTCGGAATCCAAACACATACACACACTCACCACATAGAAAACATCAAGAGTTCTCAACACCAATATCAAATCGGTGAGTGTTTCGATTTGCTTCAGAGACTTACTCGATATTCAACCGAAATCAGTTAGAACAGCTTGTTGTAGACTTTCAGCAGCATGCAGGAACATCTCCTCTATACTGAAGGTGAGTAAGATGCTCAGCCACGAAGGACAAACAATGAAGAACTATGGAAGACCACGAACCAACCGATGAGCGATATGCGGAAGGAAGTGGAGATGTACTGACATACACTGGAGAGCTAGACATTGAAGTTACACCCCACACCCTCAAAGAGCTTCCAGCGAGTGGAAAAGAATGAGAAGCAAGTAGATGTGAGTGGGTTCAACGGTGATTTGAAGACCGTATAAAGGGGAAATTCAAGCATGTGAGCAGTGGTCAATGCTGAGGAATGTGATGGCAGTGAGTTGAGGACCGAGGAGTTAGTCAGTTAAGGGGCTCAGGTAACATGTCGCACGCATCGAATAACGATAATAGCAACACTAATAATAATAACAATGATAATAATAGTGGCAAAAATAGTATTGGTATGACTTACACAGTCTGGACGAAGACCAAACACATCACGAGTGCAACAACCATCACTGATTTCATTTTGTTCCGACAAATTCCAGAATGGACTACACAACCGAGTATTCACCTTTTATACAATCCTCCATTCCACAGCGTCTGCACAACGCCCACGTCTTTGTTTGTCTATCTGTGTGTTAATATCATTCAGCCATAAATTTCATTCTCATCTGTGCATGGGTTTGATTTGTGCATCAGTGTTCTTATCTAAACCGAATGTATCACTGATTATTGTTGACATGTGATCGGTTGGATGAAATATGTCGATTCTGCAAATCTTATTCAGTGCGCAATTTTTCAAGTCCAGTGAAATCCTGTGTCAGTGATGTGACTCTGTCTTGATAGATGACACACTGCACATTGTGCTAATTCACAGAGAGCGCATTGTTATCATGTGAATGCACAGTTGTGAAGGGGATTTCTTGTGACCTACATTATTGTGAGACTACTGATACTAGCAGTGAGTGACGGAAGTAGCGTTATTTCCACTGCAGTGTCATTTCTATCCCCTATGCGAATAAGTAAGATGCAGTCAGTTCTCAATAATATCTAGACGTCAGATATTGTTGGATATTCTGAGAAGGATAAATAGGAAGGCGAGCATCAGCTGCAGCAAACTCCGGACAGAGATGCTCAATTTCATGTCAGTTAATATGATGTGATAATGGAAATATCAGCTTGATGCTGATTTTGAATATCCCGGTCATTTATGCATACTTCCGAACGGTCCTGATAAACGATAACAACTGTGTTACATGTTTGATGAAGTGAACTGAATCTGGTCAGTAATTTTTTAACTGTTAGAGCTGCTACAGTCACTTTCCACTGTCTCCATCAGGGTGTGGTATTCAAGGCGATTCACCTTTCTAAGACTTCCATTTTGGAGTGTCTGTCTGCACAAGTGTATGAGGTGAACTCGAATGTTATCTACTGATTACTAAGTATTCACAAAAGTGACAAATAGCAGAGTGTTTGCATTTCACTGTAATCATTCAGTGACTCACTGAATCGCTCTCCCTTCATCTCATGTTTTCCATTTCTATTCACTTCACTCCATTTCGACAGATTCACCTCACCTCTGCCTTGTGAAGTGTGGCAACTTCAGCCGACACTACTTTGTTGAGTGCTTTTCTACGTCTATCTCGTCATATTTCATAATTCACGGATTCCTTCCACACTTCGAACAGTAATATCTGCCAGCACAATACAAACTCACCTTGCTCATGAGATTCATGATGACTACCGCATTTCAGTGAAACTCAGCGTAAAAAGTGGTTGGTGGGGTGGAATGTTACCTCACTGGACATACTGTCGCTTACTAATGGATGGAGTTTGATGTTTGACATTCACTGCTGTGCATGAATGTCTCACTATATACAGCCACGAGAGCTATTTCATCATATCTGATCTCCATGATACTTTCTTATCATATTTCAACCGTCTCTCTATTTCACTCACTGTTTTCAATCTGTGAACGGAATATTTCATGCAGTGATCAACAACAATGTGTACGGATACAACTGCCATCACATATGAGTCATGACACACACAAACCTTCATCATTTGAAATATTTATTTATCTCCCAGTTGTCAACACTCCATCCTCTCGAGTGCTGTATATGTCTAATCAAGTGAGTCTTTGAACATTACAGTGGGAACCAGACTATATAACTATGATGTACAAAACCGGATCTAGCATGAGTGATGTTGTCACAATATTGTGAATCGTCTCCAATGTACGTTCCACAAATGTTGAGTAGTTTTATCCTGTGTTAGCAAAATGGTTATCTGTGAGTGTTTGATCACCGCTATCTTGCACTGTTATATAATTACTTATTGTTCCCTTGCGTCCCTAGATCAACACGAGGCCTCGACTGAACAAGTCCACTTTGTCCTCTTCTCTGAGCTTCTCTTTACTTGACCTAACAGCTGCACGTTTTCTCTCATCTCCTACTCGCTCTGTCTTCTACATATCACCTTCCAACCCACAACTAACTTGTCATTTCCTATTCAACTTTCACTCAAGCGTTGGCCTACTTTCAAGGCGATATCATTCGATAGCCTCCTCAGTGGGTGTCCGATTCATCTCCATTTACTACGAAATATTTGTTGAGCAATAAATTTTTGATTAGTTTGTTCCAATAGTTTCTTGTAGGCAGATCATTTAGGCTGGTCATATCATCTTCAGCAGCTGTTGATAACTGTATGCAGCTGGCAGTTTAAAATGCTCCTTGTGACACCTTTGTCAAGCTTTCAATACGAATTGAAGAACTTGCTGACTTCACATTTCTGTTGAAAATCTGAATTCGTTTTCTATCCTGAGGAGTGCGTGACATTTCCAAACCGATTTCAGAGTGAAAACAGTCTGTCCAGAGGCTGACTGGTTTCCACAGACACTTACGTGTTGTCGCTTGTAGTCGAAACGATTTAGCCTAGATGTGTGAGGAGATTCACCTGCTTCACATTTCTCGCGTTATTAGTGACTGGTACTGATTGTTGTTGTGGTCGTTGGTCGTCTTGTTGTTTGGTTAATTTTCGTCATCAAATCCATTTTCTCAACGTTCACTTGCACTCCTCTGTTTCCCGCATGCATATCCTAACAGTTTGGTTTTCGACTGTAATTCCCCGAAAGTGTATGATACTGGGCGCAAACGATCCTTAAAATCCACATCTTCTACAGTCTTCTTATCAGTCTGGAGTATTCCCGTCCTCTAGCTACCAATACACAGTTTGGTGCCTAACTCAGTCGACCACAGTTAGAAATGTCATCATCGGTGGTAGTAGGCAGACAGACATCCAGCTTGTCTTAATCCTCTTTCGCTTCAACGGATTCTCTGAGTTTTCCGTTGTGGATCACCTGACACGTGACATCTCTGTGCAGCCAGCCCCTCTATTCACTTCACCGGTTTCACTGAGTTTCCTACTACGGATCTCCTGATACGTGGCATCCCTATGCAGCCAACTGTTGAATGAGGTTGACAATGATATGATTCCCACAACGGTAGTTTCTAAATTACCTTCTGATACCATGACACTTAGCTTTCCAGAATTCACTCAGTTTCCCGGAATACAAACAACATCCACGATATCACTTCAAGAAAAAAACTGGTTAGCTTTACATGCCAGTAACCTCTTAATAAACACAATATTACACAGTGAACGATGTTTATTTAATCTCACAATTACGATGTTATTGTTTTCTATCTAAACTGTTTTGTGCATGCATGCATGGATAAGTGTGTTTATGCAAGTGTCCAGTTACCTTAATCCTCACCAGTATAATGTTTTCAACACAAATAAGAAGTTAATCTGATTGTTTTTCAAGCAGTATTCCAAAGTATCAAATAAGTTCAAAATGTCAGCAAACGTTACCATTCTTGATGTAAACACAAGACTACCTACTTATTTATTTACTCTAATGTCCATACGTTCACGTATGCATTCGTCACTGGATGACGGAATGTTTGCATGTATTTATGATTGTGAGTGGATTGTGTGAGTGACTTTGATGTGAAACTAGATGCCTACATCATGATTGACGATCGACGATGTGAATAAGGAAAAAAATTGTCTCAGTGCATAGGTCATTTATGTGACTAAATTCAAGTTGGCTATCCGAAGATGTTTCTTTATATGAGTAATTTGGGATCATTATCTTCATTTTGGGGGTTTCATGAGTCATATTCACTCTCCAATATATTATTAGGCTCTAGGTTGATGCACATGTTCAACCGCTGAAACGATCCGGGTCTCTGGTGTCATACAGATACTAAAGTTATTGTAGTTTCAATATTAGTGAAGTGGTTATCTCAGTTTAATTTACCGAATTAGTGTTCAGATCTGGAATGGACGTGGAGCTACGTTTTATAAGCACACTAAAGTCTTGACGGGATTAATTCTTTGGAGAACCAATCCTGGACGACATGATTTCACTACTGATACGTATAAGGACGCTCCAACTGATTCGGTGATCATTATCACTTCATCTTCTGCAGTTTATATGATTATTTCAACATTTTCATATCACATGCTGATTTTACCTTCATTACTTGTATTCGTACTTGTTTATTCTGTAATTATTATGCTCATATTTGTGGCTGTGTGATTCTTGTAGACAGAATTTTGATTCCAAAATTTTTGTATTATTCCACGTGCTTCTCAGCTACTTCTCACAGCTGAATTCCAGATAAATCATTTCCTTCTACAGTGTTTGCTTTTGTGCTTAGAAATCTACACTGATTGTAGAGCTGCGCAACTGCACCGTTTAAATGATTTTGCATTGTCGATGTTATTATTGTTGAATATAAGCATAGTCCTCTCGACGATTAACCGTCTTATTGCTAGCCTATTGCTAGCTCTCGATGAAGTTTGGGAAAGCTACACAGTAGGCCGCTGATATCGTCCCATTGTTTTCATACCACAACAAGTATGCTTTGGTCGTTACAAGAGGTGACTATTTCTCAAACACTGATTTGTATTTCACGTTGTGATTACGTCGGAACCTGCAATCGTTCACCGCCTGCTGCACTTGCAGTTACACTTACAGATGAACACTTTCCACGACTCTAGGAACAGTTCGTCTGAACAACATCTACATCACATGCAGCTACAGGCTCTACTGGAAGGGCCTCTACTTTGAAGAAAAATGGAACCTCCTTCGATGGTGTTCTACAAATAGAATGGAATATTTCTGCCTCCCATCAGCACGCCTTTATTCAGTACTCATGATCAAATAACTGAACAAAAGAAACATGCAACCAGAAATTTCGCGAGGCAGTGATCCATTCAAGAACACACTGGTGAACAAATATGCTAGGCGAAATGCATTTGGATTGGAAAGACGCCGACGAAATTTTTATGTGACACATCATACCAGGCAGACTGTCGAGTGAGGCGACAATGCGAGTGTTGTTCCATGGGTAAAATCGGTGAGAATATGAGATGAGGATATGCAAAATCTGAGGTTATATATGCCAGGCGTTTAGAAGGATGACAGACAGTCTATTGGGAAGCAGATGTGGTATTGAGTTAGTTTTTTCCACTCTGAACTGGAGAAGAGACTGAAAATAGTAGTATTGGGTGCGACACATGTGCCTCTGTGGCCAATGCACTCCCTTACCTCGCTGAGTTAGGAATTAGAGTGGTCAAGGGGGAACGTGGCGCATGAGGCTAGCAATTCCATGCCACAAAAAGAAATACCGCTCTTACCGGAACCGAATATGTCTAGCTAGTTCCACTAGATTTGTTAACGAATGAAAATGATCCCTCACCGAAAATCGATCAACTTCATAGTCATGCTTTTAGAATGAATAGATTATCGCCCATCAGCTTCCTAACTGCTAAATCTTAACATTAGACCTACTACCATAATTATGATGCAGATTTCTAGTTTCACAGCTCACTCCTCGCTACAGCGTTTCGGATATAATGTGTGTCGAAATAAGAAGACTGTCACCAGTGAGATATAAAATAATTCCTCTCAATGCTCTTCAAACTGAGTGGTAAATGAAGTATCGTGATCAGCACGACATCAGATTTCTATCATGTTGGTCGAGACACTTTTCTAACAGGTCTGCGTAGTATTTCTTCCTGCCTTCGTCAAACATATACGAAACCCAAACTGATGAAATTCAGTTAGCACTGAACACAGGACAGCGTGAATTCGATAAAGCTTTATTGACTGAGCAGTGTATTCATCACAGTCATGCAGGAGATCTATCACCGACTTAATACATCACTGATAATGTCTTTTCCAAGAGGGATTTGTTGACGTGCATTTCAATCCTTGTGAGGAGTAGAGCTTCTTTTCTGTGCCTGCAAACGTGAGTTATTGGTTAGTGGCAATAATAGCGATCCTTAAATGGACACGTGACTTCCTACAAACTGACTCGGACTACACAACACAAATCAGTGTTGACTGGTGATTGAGAAATTTTGTGTCAGTAATCACAGTGATATTCTGCTCATATGTTATTCCCATATATGCTTTTTTGATAAATATTCAAGCTGGTGTTTTATAGTCTAGGGTGTATTTGTGAAAGCAGGCAGCAAATGTCAATCAGGCGGTTGTATTCCCTATTTCACCATACCTCCTTAGCTGATCTCACTCGAAACAGTGATTTCATATCACACAAATCCGCCTCACGACAACATGTTTTGTGTACTCCACTTGCCTATCGCAATCAACTACTCGCTGTTATTTACATAATGAGTTCCATGTATTACGCCACATGTTCTCAATCAGAGAAGTTGGTCTGGGAGTAAAGTGATAGGAAACGCATTACTGTACTCTGATGACTGACTGCATATCATGATAAGTATGATGCTTATATACCACAAGATACTGAAGCGACCACAGATTGTGGATGTTGTGCATTCACAAGCACTGCTGTATTTCATTATTCACAAACACACTTCACTTGTATCTGCCAGTAGATTCAATCCATCTCTACCTCCCTGCTGCTTCTTTTCATTTCTTTCAGAGCTGCTACAGATAAAATAGACAATCTACAATTGGTAAGTCACCTCACCTCATGTGTTCTCACAAACACGACAAAATGCATCTCTACAACTTTCAGATGCATTTGAAATTCGTGATAATGTAAGAAAGTGTTTAGCGAAGTCGAATGCCGTGGTATCGAATTATTTCCAAGAAGATGGATTGGGTGATGCGTTGAAAAATGTTCTTGCAATCAGTGAGTTTTATATAATGTGTTGAATCCGTCAAATTATGAAATTGTAAGTGTCAGTGTGATGCAATAATTCTATCAGTGTGTTTTGGAGAAATGTGCCTTGCATCACCGATAGGATGGAAATCCATCTCTTAAATCAAATTAATGTGAATTCTGTCCTCCATATCAATCGATAAATATTTGTAGGAATTTATGCATCGAATACACAGATGAAGTCGTCTGAATGTTTCTTTCTCACACTGATAATGCCGATGATATAATCGTCTAAACTTGTTCTATTCATGTTCTAATATCCGCCAAATTTGTACTTCTCTTTCAGTTACGAGGCGTTTGAAGAGTCGAAGTGAGAAGCTTTGTTCATAATTAAGCGTACTCATCACTGTCAATTAGTCGAGTAGACCATGATCGAATCGATGAAGAGATCCATACGTTAATTCATTGAGTGATATATTCTTATGTCTTTACCCATACATGTTTTTCCCATGTAGTCAGTCACCTTTTATACCTTATAAAATTTTGTTGTTTGAACACTGCGAATTCGTTCTCCTTGCAATATAACACAATGTGTTGAATTTGTGTTGGAAGGGGATTCACTCACTTTTATAAATCAATCGGTGATATTGGATGACGGGATTCTCTGTACTACACCGTATAGTCTGTTGTGATATTCTTACCAGCGAAGCAATTGAGAAAGTGTTGACGACTTCAGGGAATGAGATCTTCACTGAAGTGTGTCATTTGTATTTTATGGGGAAAACCAGCTGATAAATACGTTAGATTGTGAGTCAGTATTAAGAAAATTAGGCGATGTGAAATTAGTGTTCAGTAGTTAGGGTGACAGCTGTGATACGTAAATGAAATGCATCATTGGAAATTTGACAAGAAACAGTGTGGAGTGTAGCTTGTAACTGCATCATGCTTCCCTCAGCATTAAGAAGACGTTCTTTCACATCAGTGAAATGAATGGAGTGTACTGATAGAAACCATCGTCAAATGTTGGTTTGCACGGATTTGATTGACTACAGGTTTGATGAAGAGCTGACGTTAGTCTAATGACTTCTAGAAAAGCCAGGAGTACTGGATAGCTGTTTCGACCTAGCTGAATGGTCCACCACCTCGCCTTATAACCGGAATCTACTGGGTTCAAACTCCAGTTTATGTGCGTCCGTGTATGTACTGGTGATAGTATTCATTCAGAAGCAATGCTGAGAAGTGGTCACATAACATTGACTGTATCTAGACTTCACACAGGAGAGCGTCAGCTGATGCAGCTACACTATGCATTCTACTAAAATGTGGTGAAGAAGGGGAAAATTGAGGGAGTGTTATACAGAGAAGTATTGAAGCGGAGAAAGAATAATTCCATGCAGAAATCTTATGATAAAGAGATCACATAGAGTAAACGCAGCTGCTTCACTGAGAAATATTCTTTCAACTCTCTGGAAATCAGTCATTGTATTAATCGAATTTCGCTTCACCTCGAATTCGCATCATTTATTTTAGTGTAGTGAAAATATTCTGAATTAATGATCTTTAGAAATTAACAGTATATAAGTAAACAAAAGCTTCATCAAAATTTAAATCTAACCAGATGAAAAATGATACGGTTTCCACGCACTCCCTCCGAACAGTATCAGGTGGCATTTTCCTAACAGGATTAAAATCACTCGGGTTCGAATCTCAGAAGGGACATGAGCTCGTTCAAGGTTGCAGATACTCCTTGCTGACGAGTGCCAACTAGCGCAAATCCTAGGTCCGGGGCTTCCTGCCAATTGCCTCCAACCATCTAAAATCACTATTTATTGAAATTCCCATCTAATGACAATTCATTAGTCTAATTAGCAAACTATGGAATATAAATGGACATTATCATATTACGAGTTGATCACGGATTGATATCAGCTAGAGAAACATTGAAATTCAGGGAGTACTGGAAAGCTGTTTCATCCCAGTTTTGGGAATCATCGTCAGTACGCACCCACCACCCAGTTTTACGGATGAATAAGCAACTCGTGGGGAAACAATCATGTAGAATGAAAGCCACATCAGCCGATATATATATTAAATGTGTTTGTGAATTGAAAACTGGATATCTGGAGAAGCCTCTGTAATCCAGGAGGGCGGATGACAGTTACGAACCTAAACCAGCAGCGTAGTTTGATGAAGAGCTATTATTTTCATATCCATACTTGAAGGGGTTCAATTCCTGTCTCCACCCACCAAAATCAATAGGATACTCTACTCTGTACATCTATTTTAATCCTTCAGAAATCGTACAATGGTATACACGAAAATGTTAGAGGTGTTGACTACTGTCGGCTTCTCTTCACACACATACCACTTCAACTGTTCGCATGGTTCAAGTTTCATTAGGCATTCGATTAGGTAGGTTCATCTGTTGATTGGAAAACACTTACCAACCTATTTCAGAAAGGCTGTAGATACTATTAAATCACTACACTACACTCTGAAGTCACTGTCATGAAGGGATCGCATACATCTACATATATCCGCCGCGATGAATTCGAAATGCATGACATGACATGCGAAGATAAATGTTCAGAAGTTGTTCCTACGCTAGCAGAAAATGGAGTAAAAATAATGCATCAGTACAGCTGTTTCACTTTCTCATGTATTTACCTTTACTTTCCTTCCTTTTTGCTTTTTCCGAACAGTTTCCGTCACACCACTTCATTATTTATACTATCCACTCTAGGATTCTTGAAACAGTACTGAAATGTTAAGTAAAGACACCGACAAACTCGTCGAAATTTTGTTTGCAATATTAGTTGTTTTCTTGTTGGATAAATACACCTCAACCATTTTGCATACTACTACTGCACAAGTAACCACTCGCCTCGGTCTTACTATCCTCTGTTCGGCCAACACGGTGTTTGTACTTACCACTCAATAAACACATCGAATAATCTTCAAATAACTTTTCAATTTTTCCTTCACACGTTGTATGAATCTATCATCAGCAATCGTCACCAACTTCAACTCTGTACTTTCCAATTGTTTAACAAGCTACAGGTGGGCCTAAAAACTCGGAAAGATGGGTGTGCGCCAAGCAAACTCGACAAGTGAAAACTAAGTCAGGGTAATCGAAAATTCAAGGATGTTAAATCCTTTGTTCTATTAGGAGAGGAAACAACGAAGATCAGATAGTTCCGACATAACCTGCATCACCAAATCCTTCTACTAATCTGTAATCGGAAAATCTCATGAAAGACCTCACTGGAAATCTGTTTCTTTACAAAGTAATAGAAAAGTGAATTTACCTGATACTCAACAATCACTAAAGGCTTCTAAAGAGGCCAGTCAATTTGATCACTGACCTTACAGCTTCCGTGCCCATAAGCTGTAATTGAGATTTTTCCAAAAGGATCAACTTATCATTTGAAATCAGTCAGTGGTCTTTCCCATCAAATGATATCAATCTGAATGCCTAAAATATCAGCTTGTTCGCTTCACTTTCACACATAGATGACACTGAAGTTGAATCTCAGTCCTATATTCAGTATCTCGGACTGCGTATTTCACGTGAACCTTCCTGATCTTCTCACGTCAATTAAGTTTGTAGGAAGATGTGTCACTTAACACTCCACGTAAGGAAGTTAACACCATCTGGTATCACTCAGTCTCTCCTTCAAATGTTTGTTGATTATTGAAATCTGCCTATTCTACTTCACTTACCCCATCTCCGCCTAAATCCTCCCTCGGCTATATCAGAAAGACTTCGTTATAATGACAAAAGCACTAAAACCTCTAGGTAGGGCGAGTGCGATATCGCTTAATCAACTTGTTAAGACTGCTGTAGATAGACATAGGAAGTCATGCAAGAAACTAGAGAATATTATCTTGTCGGCCTCTGAGCATCGTCTATAAGCACAACTCTCTCTTCGCATCTTTCTCAACAGATTGAACTAGAAGTAGTTATAGGCGACTTCACGCTTGGTTGACTAAGTATGAAAACGCTGAGATGCCTTCTTCGACAGGCATGCATTTTACGTGATGAGAAAAGTGTGAGCCAAGACATTACCGTCTAATGTCTGAACTCAACGTAAACCACTCTTAATTATTTCTATTCTCATACTCTTGTTAATATTTCTACTCAATTCAATTACATATTTATATTGTGATTGATCAATATTATCATTGTAAATAGTGCGTCGATGGCACAGTGATTAGGACGCACGCCGACCATGTACACGGTCTGGACTTCGATCACTGACCGATGCACTCCTTTGCCTTACTAAGCCAGTAATAAGACTGGCAAAGAGGGAAGGTTGAGCATGAGGCTACCGACCCCATCCTATAAAAATAAACGCCACTACTACAGAAACTTCAAGCCTCGAGCTTGAAGCCCCATGTTCCACTGGAGTTGTGAAGGAATAAAAAAGAAAATTAATGTAAATGCATTGTTTCTTAATAATCACCCTAAGCACTCTATCTACTACAGCCCGAAAATTCCACATCTGCAGCAAAAAATAATAGTTTGCAATAAAGCCATTTTTATTACTATTCAAAAATTACACAACATCAATTGATTTGTGTAATAGGAATTTCAATCAATCACTAACATCCTCGGATTAAACCCCATCGTGAAGGGACGAACCAACACACTGATTCATTCGATGCGTTTGTAAAAGCGTTTGAGTACTGAAAAATAGAACAAAAATTGCAAAAATAGAGAAGGTGAGAGTTAGGCATGAGTGCAAATGACAAAATGATCACTCACAAATTGAAACAGCAACTCCGATTTTGTTCCCCAATTCATCCTCTTCGAAATATGCACAGAATTTTTCATGTATCTTCTGACATATTTTACCAGCTGTTTGTGTAACCTCTACCCATGGATTTGTCTAGAGAAAAGTGATGTTGTACAATGTCATCGGAGGATGTATGTTACTTACCACTGGTGCGTCCCTCTTTTCAACCGACTTGTGATTATGTGAATACCTGTGAAATAGGAGACACGGAAATATGAGAATAATGAAAATGTTCAAATCCTGAGACAATAATTGTTTAGGCGTTATGATTATCACGATGTTGAATGTTAGTGTAGGCAAAATTGGAATTCCATAGACTGTGGTTAGTGAGAAGATGAACATAGATTTGACGCAAGTTAAGACCTAACAGTGTTTACAATTCACCGGTGTTTTGTGTCTCAATTTGCACAGAGTTTAATGTTCACCAGCAACATTCAACATGTTTGCAGAAGAGATAGTGAATACAGAAATTCAGGGGGACATAAAGAAGGTGAAGTTGATCATGAAACAGACCAATCAACAACAAGAAAGATTAACTGCCACCAAGAGGAAAAACTGCAATGCAGTCACCCTCTTCACTTACCGTGACAATATCGTTTTAACAACATACAGGAGACATGAATGAGAACGTTAAACACAACGAGTCCCGGTTGGGAAGTATGATGGACATTTATAAATTTGGATTAGGTGTGAAAATCTGCAACACTTATCTAGAGTAAGGAAGAATATTCAAACTTCAAAATTCAGACTGAGTCGCTGATTCTGTGTGGTCCAGAGACTTTGTGGATGAATCACCAAAACCAATTCGAAGATGATTTGCAAACTTTTCATCAACAACTTTCCCTGACATAATTCAGACTATCAGATACCCAACCAATCAAGAAGGATATGCAACAAGGAACTCTGTCAGAAAATGAACAAGCCTAGGAAACATTGACTAGCAGATATGCAGAGGTGAAAGAAGATTGAATGGATATGAATTAAGGAGACAGGTGAATGACATCACACATCAGGAAGTTTGTCAGTTGGAACCTAATTAATGAGTAGGCGATGTCTGTGGATCACAGCGTACCACAGAAAGGATCGTTTGAGGGGAAATAAAAGTTGTGGGTTGTCGTGGAGCTATTTGGAACTGATGGCAGATGATGCAATGGAGGTGTGCTGCCAAAGCCCTATGTTCCATGGAGGACTCAGTGAATGAATAGTCACAAGAATAATAATAAAGTAGTAATGGTATGACTTACACAGTCTGGACGAAGATCAAACACATCACGAGTGAAACAATCACAACTGATTTCATTTTGCACCGATTAATCTCTGCATAGACTACACAACCCAGTGTTCGCCTTTTATACACTTTTCCAGTCCATAGTGTTCACACAACGCCTGTGTTAATTTGTTTATTTCA
This sequence comes from Trichobilharzia regenti, assembly GCA_944472135.2. Lineage (NCBI taxonomy): Eukaryota > Metazoa > Platyhelminthes > Trematoda > Strigeidida > Schistosomatidae > Trichobilharzia > Trichobilharzia regenti. The sequence continues at coordinate 184,812,455 of OX235262.1, forward strand.
GTGTTAATGTCAGTCAGTCAGAAATTCTAATTTCATCCTTGCATCATTTTGTGTTATTGTTTATCCAATCTGCTTGTAGAAACCAAACGTAATACTGAGTAGTCTGTTTATTATTATTAATCCTGTTCACATGTGATTGGATAATATGTGTCATTCTGGTACATCGTATTTGGATGATGAGAAGTTGACATTCATGCACACACACACACACTCTACTTACTCGCACAGGGAAGGTCGTTATCATGTGAATACAACATTTTGTAGATGATCTTGTGCTACCTGGATTTTTCTAACACTACCAATTCTACTACGAACATAGTCTTCACTATTCTGTTGTATCATAATTATACATCGTAGAAATAAGAGAAAATTCGTTATATCTGCAACAATTTTACATTCTTCTTTGTCACACACTCGTCTCTACACAAAATCACTTTTCACTGAGAACTTTCTGAAAGTTGATATCCCACTGAAAGCGATGTGCAAAAGCGTCTGTAAAATATTCAGTCATTATTGTCAGAAAGATTGTTATGAATGTCAGTGTTATTTTCATCAGATTTCAGACAGGAATACTCACTGGAATGTCCATGATTCTGATGTGATGATAAGAATATCAGCCTAGTTAGTGTATAACATAACACGAAATATTTAGCTTTTCTCTCATTCTTTTGATTTCCAACTGGAACAGCAATCCCCAGGCTTTGAGTTTTGAAGTTTCAGCAGCTGTTTTGGCCTTTCAAGTTGAAGTTGCTAGTCCTATGGCTGAACTTCTTTCTTTTGTGGGCTCTCTAAAAGGTAGGTAAGGTTTCAGACTGCGTTGGTCGATAATCAAACCTCACCTATCTGTGTGACAGCCATCAGAAAAGGATCATTTGTCAGCTGTGTCGAAGCACATCATGAGACATACAATGCACAACTGCGAAATCATTTGTGCCTCTAGTTGTGTGGGCTTAGAAAGCAAGCAGGCCAATATCCTTTTGTTGCAGAGTACTTGAGAGTGGAAAAATTAAGTCACAATTAGCAATGCTGATAGGCAAATATTTACCTAAACACTGATTCTCGTAAACAGTTCTCATTAGCTGTTGTAGTCATGTGGTGCGTTTGACGAATTTAGAGGATTTCAGTCGGAGTTTATATCTAGGAAACATAACACGGTTCCTCTCCACTGTCTAATAAGTGCAAATTGTGTTTGTAACAGATGAGTTTTAAAGTATCTGATTTTGTAACTAGAGAAGGCAGGCTATGAATTCGGGATTGTGTATACATCAACACGAATTCTCGGAATAGCCTCGCTTATGTGGGACAGCAAAGACAATACCTTAAGTGATTCCTGGTGACTCTACCTACTTATCTGAGATGTACAAGTTTAGAAATCCATCATGTTATCCCTCCTTCACCACACATCTCTGTTATTTTCTTCGAAATACTCCCCTTATCAACATTCACTATCGCACTTTGTCAAGTGTGTCAACCTGAAGTGACACAACTTTGTGCAGAGTGTTTCCGTTCTGTCCTTCCATAGTTTCTATTTTAATCAGAAGGCCTTCTCGCTCCTCGGCGAGAAAACTCAACACGGATGCTACTGTCAGAACAATCTGCACAATCATATAATTGTCTTAAAAGATGAGAAAACTGGGTCTCTGTTATTGAACCAGTTCTAGATGCCACAATCACAAACATAACATGTCATCTCAAATACTTTCTGAATGTGTTGTCGTCCGGAAGAGACACTTTTCTTAGAACTGACCTCTTTTTTATCTTGTCAACTTAAAATGCTTTATAAAAAAAGACGTAGACAGAGAATAAAAGTTTCTTCCGACGAATCAGTTTCATAAGCAGTACAAACGTAATTACACTTAACAAAGATTTCATAAGACCACTAGTATACTGGTAGATTTTGTCCTCGAAAACGTAATATATAATGTAAGGTGTAGTCTAGAAGGCTCTGTGGCTAGAACAACGTTCTCACTATTATTTCCTCTCCTTTTACTAGGTACCTTGACTATTATTATTAGTATTCTCATCGTCCTTGTTTTATTATCACTCTACTACTTTTGGTTATTGACACTGCGTTCCCATATAGATTTCATGTAAAAAAACACTATCGTCTTTCCACTAGTTCCTGTCCATTGCACACTTTTATACTGATCGGTTATTTTCTCACACGTATTACGTTATGCCAAGTTCTGCCTCTTTTCTCATTTCCACTTAGTCACCCCATCCTTACTACACGCACTTTACATTTAGTAATACGTTTTCGAGGACACATTTCACCAGTATCTGATCGGTGTTAAGAATTTATTATTAATGTAATTACAACTGTGCAGCTTAAGGAAATGAATCGTCGAAAAGAAAATCTTTTTCACTGTCTACATCTGTTTCTGATGACTCAATGCCGGAATATTTCATCCATTGAAGAACTTCAAAATACTTTACCAAGAAAAATGAAGGTTGTATAAGAAAAAGGATGATCCCAGAACCAGAGAGAATAAACATTTTAATCTAATCAGAAATATTCGGATTAAATAAAATCTTAAACTGCCTCCAGTCTGTCTTCAAACCTATCAGGATCTTAGTTTGTTGGCGAAAATTGTTTCTGTGCCAAAATCATCAAATGAATCAAGTTTTCAGTTTAAAATTATTGCTATTACCTCATCATTTTTAAAGTAATGGAAAAACTGATTTTACTTAAACGTGAACCTTCGATGAAGGTCTTTCACATCCATAAACAATTTGATTATAAACACATAATGTGTACTTTGGATGACGCTGTCGTGTAACTTTGTAATACTGTCTGTAATTTGTACAGACGTGCCAAATGTGTTCAGTGTGCCTTCTAAGATTACACATCTGCATTTCAGTCTGCGCTTAGTCCTATTTTACTAAACATATTTTCTGGGACACAAGTAGGCTCCTCGACTAGTAAATGGTTCCATTCCTATTCTTCTGATAGGAAGCGGTTCATTGTTAACAATCATAAGTCCTCCACTGCTTCACTTACTCCAGTCGGTGTTGCCTTGTTCTGATGAAGTTAAATATTTAAGTATGTCGTTGATCTGACAGCTTCCATGCCAGTTACTTATGAATCAAATTTTTGCAAAATGAACAAACCATCCTTACAAATCAGCCAGCGGTCTTTATCATCAAATGATCTCAAACTAAATGCCTCAAATATCAGGTTGTTCATTCAATTCAATTTTAGATTTTCACGTGGATTGATTAGATCGAAGTGCTTGGTCTCAGGTTGACATGTCGGCTTCTTGCGCAGATGCTTCAACTATGTCTGGGCATGTAATAACAATTCAACATGCGAGAATCACCTCAAGGGAACTCCGGACAGAGATATTCAACTTTATGTCAGTGAACTTGCGGTGGATGTTGGAAACACGCCTGAGGAACGATAACAACCGTGTTACATGTATGATGAAGTTAATTGAAACTGTTTAGTATTTTTTGACTGGTAGAGATCCTACAGTCACTTCCCATTCTCTCCATCAGTATGAGTGATTCAAGGCAAATCATGTTTCTAAGACCTTCATTCTGAAGTATCTGACTGCACACCTGGATGTGGTGAACTCGCACACGTTCACTAAGTGTTCACAGAACTGCCTGAGGTATGTGAGAGAAGAGAGATAAGTCTTAGATTGTGTCCTACTTATTGAATTGTTCAATTAAAAATCCCATATTCACAGATTCATCGATTAACTCCATTTTCACCTCACGTCTACTGTTTTTATTCAGTCGACTCGGTTTCTAAACGTTTACCTCACCTCCACTTTATAAAGTGTGGCAACTTCAGCCGACTCAACTTCGTCGAATGCTTTTCTTGGTCCATCTCGTCATATTTCATAATTCATGAATTCCTTCTACATTTCGGATAGTTATATCTACCAGCAGACTACAGACTGTGCTCGCTCATGAGATTCATAGTGAATTGTGCATTTCATTGCAATTCAGCGTATAAAGGGCCTGGTGGTATAGAATGTTACGTAACTGGAGTTATTGTCGCTTAGTAGTGGATGGGTTTTGATATCCAACTTTCACTGATGTGCATGAATGTCTCACTACATGTACCTACAAGATCTATTTCGTCATATGTGATCTCCTTCATGCTCTCTAATCATATTGTAAGCACTTCGCTATTCCACTTGCTTTCAACCTGAATAGAATAACTGACTGACTTCACATTTTTGTGGAAAATCCGATTTAATTCTCTGCAGTGCGGAGTACGAAATATTTTGTAACCGATATCAGAGTGTCTAAGTTCTGTCTTGCTTTTCCAACGCTGATTTGTCACTCACCTGTCTTTTTAGAGTGTGTCCGATCTGTCTCCATTTAATTCAGAATGTTTGTTGAACAATAATTTTTCGTTTAGTTTTTTCCAAGAGCTTCTTGAAGCCAGTTCTTTCTGACTGCTCGTTCGATTTTCATTATAGAGCTAGTGAGGGTGGAAGCAGTTGATGATTGCCTGCAGCTGCAAGTCTTAAATGTTCCTCGTGGCTCTTATGCCAAGAAATTTCATCATCAGACATATTAGGCAGACAGCCAAACAGTTTGTCTCACTCCTCCGTTCACTTCACTGGTTTCGCTGAGTCATACAGCCAGCTATTGAATGGGATTGATAAATATCTGGGTCATGACACGCTACCCTGCAAATTACAATCTGATTCGATGATGCTTAATTGTTCAGGGTCCACTCAGTTTACCCGAATACAAACAACATCCACGAATTCAGTTGAAGAAGACCCTGGTTAGGTTTATGTGTCAGCCAATGATCAATTCAACCTAACTATCTGAATGCACACAATCTCACACACTGACTGATGATTATTTCATCTCAGAATTACGATGTGTTTGTTTCTTAAATAAATTTTATTTGCGCATACGACAGTCTGTTTATGCAAGCGTGCTGTTACTTTAATCCTCACCAGTTTAATGTTTTCAACAAAAATAAAAACTTAATCTGATTGTTTTTCGCACAGTGTTCCAAAGTACAAAATAAGTTCAAAATGTCATCAACCTTTACAATTCTTGATGTAAACACAAGACTACCTACTTATTTATTTACTCTATTGTTGGTCCGTTCATGTATGGATTCGTCACTGGATGACGAAATGTTTGCATGTATTTATGATTGTGAGTGGATTGTGTGAGTGAGCTTGATGTGAAACTAGCTGACTAATTCATGACTGACGGTCGACGATGCGAAAATATACTAATTGTCTTAGTGAATAGGTCATTTATGTGAAAAATTTCAAGTTCACTACACAAAGACATTTCTTTTTATGAGTGATGTTGCATAGCAGTATTCATGTTGGTATTTTCCTAATTCCGATTCACTCTTCAATACATTAATAGGCTCCAGGTTGATGCACACCTTCAAACGCTGAAACAATCCGGGTGTCTGGTTAAATGGAGATACTCAAGTGATTGTTGTTTCAAGATAAATGATGTGATTATCTCAATTTTAGATTCCATCTAAGTGTTTAGATGAGGAAGTGCTGTGATGTCAGGTTTTATTTGGATAATAAGGGTTTTGACCGAATAAGTATTTGGAAAACAGGTCCTGAACGAACTGATTGTATTACTGATACGTATTTGGGCTCTGAAATTAATTTCCGGATTGTTATCGATTTATTTCTTACACTTTATGCCATTATATTAACATTTTCATGTCACATGCTGATTTTACCCTCGTTACTTGCATTCGCCCTTGTTTATTCTCTAATTTTAGTGCTTGCATTTGTGTTTTTGTGATTCTTGTGGATAGACTTTTGATCCCACCGTGTTGGAAATATTCTACTTCATCCTCCTGTACACTTTACAGCTGAATCGTGTTTAACTAATTTTCTTCTACCGTGCATGTTTTGTGGTTAGAAATCTACATTGATTGAAGAGCTGTCAAACTACACCATTGATTTTGCATTTTCGATCTTATTATTGTTGAATGTAGGCATAGATCTGTAGCAGATAAACCGTCTTATTGCTGTCATTCGAAAGTTCAGAAGTTTTGGACAGCGACACAGTAGGACACTGGCACAGATTTACACTTCACAGGATTCTGAGAACAATTCATCTGAACAACATCTAGATCCCATGTAGCTCTAGGTTCTACTGGAAAGGCCTCTACCTCAAATGTAAATAGAATCCCCTCCGATGGTGTTTTCCTCATAGAATAACCTACTGCTGCCTTTCATCAGAACACCTCCACTTAGTATTGAAGATCAAATAACTGAACAAAAGATACATGCACGAAGTAACTGTGGGAGGCAGTGATTCAGTCAGGAAGACACTGGCAAACGAATATGCAGATGGAAATGCAGTTAGATTGGAAAGACGCTGACGAAACATTCATGTGATATCACATTCCAGGTGGGCTGTCGAGAGGAAAACAAAGCGTGAGGCGACAATTTGAGTGTTGTTCCGTGTGTAAAATCGTGTAGATCACGCAATGATGACATGAGAATCTGTGGTAAGTCTTGAGAGGCGCTTAGGAAAATGGTAGACACTCTTTCGGAAAGCAGATGTGATGCTGAGGTTGTTTGTTGCAATAGGAAATGGATGGGAGGCTGAGAATAATAATATTATTACTTTCACACGTGTGTGTGGCCAACTCACTGCCTTATCTCCTTGAATCAGTCATGAGACTGGTCAAGAGGAAAGTTTTCGCACGAGGCTATCAACCAGATCCTACAAAAAATAAATACCAATGCTACCGAAACTTCAAAGCTTTAGCTTGAAGCGGTATGTTACACTGGGAACGCGGAGGAATAAAATAAAATAATAAGTCCTCCACAGAAAATTAATCGCCTTCATAGTCACGCTTCTCGAACGACTAAAGCATCCCTTATCAGCTGTGAAACCATAGTATATGCGCCGACCACCAGCGTCATTCTTCACTCCTTTCTACAGTATTTCGGATAATGTGATTCTCTCTGATCATCATCTACCCACCGGTGATTGTGATAGACATTCTCACGAGAAACGTGTAAAATGAAGATAAGTAGCATCAGAGTAGCGCGTGATGATCAGAAAAGTAAATCACACTTTATAAATGGAGACAGAAGATCAATTCCGCTGGGCTGTAAATGTCTTCATCAATATTGTCAGTTCACACGATATTGTGCTCAGCAGGAAGATGACTCTGAATGATTTACGAGTAATTTCAGCAAGTACAGTTGTCAGAAGATTCCTTCACTACAAAATCCTTATCGCCCTAACATCAAAACGAATCGTTTATGTGCTCTCCATTACATCTGTAATTCAAATCATACTACGCTTCATAGTTTTATTCTCTCCAATCCCCTATTTTCAATGTAATTATATTAAGTAACACAATTCATCCTTCTAACATTGAAATACATCGACGGATCAAAAGTAGATGGCAACTTCATTTCCGTTGTTAACAGCACATAATGATCACTTGCGTTTTCATGCAACTGCTCATTTTCTACTTAGAATCAGACCAGTTGTTTTGCAGTTAGCAACTGATTCCCTGTATTTGTGTCTTCGTTTATTCTCTTATCCAGGAAGCCTGACTAATCTCAGCGTCATAATATGTTTCAAAATTAGAAGACAGTTACCTGTAAGACTCAACACAATTTTTCTCAATGGTCTTCAAACTGGGTGGCAGAAGAAGTATCATGATGAACTCTATTTCAGATTTCTATCAAGTTCGTCAAGACACTTCTGTAATAGGTCTGAGTAGCAATACTTCCTGCCATTGTCAAACATTTACAAAAATTGAACTGATGGAACTGAGTCACCACTGAACACAGGACAGGGTGAAATCGATGAAGCTGTGGTGACTGATCAGTGTATTCGTCACAGTCCTGCAGGAGATCTGTCACAGCCCAGATACATCACTGATAATGTCTATTTTTCAAGAGGAATTTGTTGACATGCTTTCTAATCCTCGTGAGGAGAAGAGCTTCTGATTTGTGGCTGCACATGTGAGCTTCTGGTTAAGGGAAATAATAGTGAAACTGAAATGGACACGTAACTTCTCACCAGCAGACTTGAACCACCTAACACAGTTCAATGTTTGTGAAAGATTCGTCTAAATTGGAAATGAATGTATCCCCCTATCAATCTAGTCAGTACTTAACAATAAATCTGGCTTTGATCGAACTTTAAACTAACTGTAATTACCGAAACCGACTACATTTGGTCTAAACCTAGAGATCCGATTCTCTCGTCCTACTTCACAGCTGACGTAAACTTCATTGAGAGACGCGCAGTCACAAAACACGTGAAGTCAGCAAAACAGCAGTGTGTCCGTTGACAGATCTATATGTCTCTGTGACGGTGAAAGAATGGTGGTAAAGTGATGATTATTTAAAATTTGATTTCGCTGTTTAGCGAAATTATGTACACCTCATCTTCAAATCACTCTATGAACAGATCTTCCGTGTTGTGCTACTTCTGTACCTCCTTCAAATTATGTTTCTTGGTGTTCGTTTCACATCTCCTATTTTTCTCCGCTAGGCTGAGTTATTTCCTTTCTCTGACTTCAAATCTACCTCTCTCCAATTTGATCTTTTATGCCAACCAACGTCTTCATACTACCGAAAAGTCTTATCAGTAGTACACGGCTCAGTTCCACTTAACTATAATAAAACAAAGTAATCAAATTTAACTCAATGTTGCTGTTAGCAGCTGTAAAGGTAGAATATCCCCAAGATGGTGGAATCAAAATTCTGTCCACAAAAATCACCTATCATAGACAGTCGGAGATCACAATCACTTTGCTTCACTCAGACGAAATCACATCGTAAGGCAGCACATTACAGTGCATCACAAATCCAGAAATAAAAGCCTTACAATTACATATTCAACAAGCAAGAAACGAATAACAAATAGCAGTTCTATATGTGATATGCGAATGTCAAAACAATGACGCACAGTCCACGAGATAAAACGGATAGTGATAACACAGTTAGTCGCAACATACAGGTGTGTGTCAGTATTTTGAAATAACAGAGAGGCTATTCAGCTCATATGGATGAACTTTGTAGATGATCTTGAAAGAAGACTCAGGCCAGAGTTGTCTTTCAAGATCATCTACAAAGTGAAGCCAAATGCCACATAGGACGTCAGATTTCGGCTTTTGTGTATGGCGGAGTCGCTGGCAATTCATCAATACAACCCCTACCTTTGTATACAGAAAAAGTTTGTCCAGTCTCTTATTCTACCTTGGTCTTAACCTCTTCACTAATCGTTCCCTGTAAAAAACATTTTTCTTTTTAAAAATTTTACTTTTAGTTTGCTTTTGCTTTAATAATTAATTCTCTATTATCACTCTCATATGCTCCTTCTGTACATTTCACACCCTCTTCACACTTGTTAAATTGGCAATCAAATACCTTTATTCTGACTCAAGAGTAATTTTAACCTCACCAAATTTCTAAGTTTGTGAAGTTGAGTACCACGTAATTTACAACTTTTAATTTTCACATCTAAAGCCACTTATTATTATTATATCCCTTAATTCCGAGAGGAACATAGGGCTTCAGCTGCGCACCTCCATTGCCTTCTGTTTTCTGCCAACGTTTTCACCTGGCTCTAAGTCTGCCCACATGTTTTCATCTCCTCTTCACATGACCTTTAAGTCATCCTCACACTGACGACCAACTCGCCGCTTCCCAACCAGGTTTCATTCGAGCGATGGCTTGTCTAGTGATGTCACTTGATGGTTTACTCTGAGTATGGCCAATCCATCTCCATTTCTTCCTGCCTATTTGTTTCACAATCGGTTTCTGGTTGGTTCTCTCCCAGAGATCTTTGTTCCTGATCTTTTCTGGCCATCTGATCGTGAGTATTGAGCGAAGAAAACTGTCAATGAAGGTCTGTAGTTTGTTTGAGATGCTCTTTATGACTCGCCAAGTCTCTGATCCGTATAGTAGCACTGACTTCACATTGAAGTTGAAGATCCGGATCTTATTTTTGATGGTGAGTGCTGTTGACCTCCACACAGACTTGAGAGTAATGAAACCTTGTCTTGCTTTTCCGATTCTTGCTTTGATATCCTCGTCAGTTTCGCCTGTAGTTGAAACGATGCTTCCCAGGTAGGTAGGTAGGTAGGTAAAGGAGGTTGTTTCTTTCAGGTTCCTCCCATTTATGCTGGTTGACTGTTGTCTGTTGTTGTTGCTGTTGATGTTGGCTAGGAATCTTCATCACCTCTGTTTTATCTATGTTCACCTAAAGTAAAGTCGTATCTTTGATGCTTCTTCTTCCAGCTTGTTGCTTTTCACTTGCATATCTTCAAGTTTGTGGGAAATCAGACATATATCATCGGCGAAGTCCAGATCCTCCAAGTCTCTTTTTGTGTGAGTCCACTCTATGCCTGTTTCCTCATTGCTCGTTGTCTGTCTCATTATCCAATCTAGTGCATTTGGGAAAACCATTGGCGACAGTAGACAGCCAGCTTGCCTCACTCTCGTCATCACTTCGAAGGCTTTCGTAAGTTTCCCGTTGTGGTTTACTTGGCATCCAGCATTGTCGTATAACTGATGGATGAGAAGTATAACTGTTGGTGACACCCCGTAATAGCAAAGTAGTTGCCAAATCACCTCTCGGTCGACAGTGCCTGCTGAAGGCCTTTTCAAAGTCGATAAAGTTGAGTGAGGTAGAGAGGTGACTGCCATTCCAAGCTTTGTTCAATAATGATCCATAGAGTGGCGATTTGATCAATACATGACTTGTTTCTCCTGAATCCGGCCTGTTCCGGTCGAAGTTTTTCATCCAGGTTGGCTTGTTTGATTCTCTCCAGAATGATGCGACTTAGTATTTTGCTTGGGATGGTAAGGAGCATAGTTCCGCGCCAGATTTTGCATTGACTTAAGTCTCCTTTCATTGGCAGTTTGAATAAGTATCCTTTCTTCCAATCCTCAGGTGCCTTGCCCTCTTTCCACACCTTCTCTAGCAGTGGCGTCATCAAGTCCGCTGTTGTCTCTGCATCAATTTTCAATGCTTCTGCTGGGATTCCATCTGGTCCTGTTGCTTTTCCAGCTTTTAGCATCTTAACTGCATTCAAGACTTTTGATTTCGTCGGGGGGTTGATTTTCACTGGTAGTTCTGCTTCCGTTGCTGGTCTTGTTGGGCGCGTTTTAGGTGGCGGTCGATTTAGAAGTCTTTTGAAGTGTTCATCCCAGTGTTTTCTTTGCTCCACTTCTTTGGTGATTGACTTTCCATTGTCATCCTTTTCTGGCTTAATCTGTATCGAATTTTTTCCCGATAGGTGCCTAGTTGTTTGATAGAGTGTGGTGAGGTCTCCTTTGCCTGCACTGCAGCTTGTTCTGCTTTACTTGCCATGGTTTCATAATATTTTCTTTTGTCTTCCCTGGCACTCTTCTTCACTCTTTTGTTCAGTTTATTGTAGCTTGTATTCAACTCCTGTTTTTGTTGCTCGTCGGTGCACTGGATAATCTTTTGTTTCACTGTTCTACTCTCTTCCATTAATTTCCATGTGTCCGCAGTGAGCAACTGTTTGTCCAGTCTCTTCTTTCTGCCTAGAACTTCCATGCAGGTTTGGCTCCAAGCCGTTTTCAAGTTGTCCCAGTGCTTTTTGACGCTGACCTCTTCGCTGGTGTTGATTTGTGTCTCGGCTTTCCCTTATGCTTGCAGCGAAGATATCCTTTGTAGCCTGGTCCTTCAGGTTTTGAGTTTTGAACTCAGCTTGTGTGCGGTCTATCTGCAATTCCTGTTCCCCTGAAAGCTTTTAATTTGATTTGGATTGTCCCTTTTACGAGATAGTGGTCTGAGTTAACATCTGCTCCTCTTCTTACTTTTGTGTCCAGTAGGCTGCGACTCCACTTCCTTGAGCAACATTGAGTTGAAGTCAATTTTGTTTTTGGTTCTCCCATCTGGTGACATTCATGTAGCCTTGTAGATATCGTTGTGCTTGTATACACTGCCACCAATCACTAGTTCGTTGATGGCGCAGAAGTCGGCGAAGATTTCTCCATTTTCATTCATTTCTCCGAGGGCTTCTCTACCCATGATGAGTTCCCTTCCTGTGTTGTCTGGTCCCAGTTCGGCGTTCATGTCTCCTATTAGTATTTTAATGTCACCAGCTGGAGTATTGTCCATTGATGCCTGTAGTTGTCTGTAGAATTATTCTTTCTTTTCGCGATCCGTGCTGTTTGTGGGTGCATAACATTGTATGATTGACACTTTCCTTCCTTTGGAGTTGAATCTGGCGGTCATTATCCTGGACGAGATCGCCTCCACTTGCATCAGGGCCTTTGTTTGTTCCGTTGGTGACACCATGATAGCCACGCCCTCGGTGTGCGTGTGGTTATCTTCTGGGTGACCGGAGTAGATCACTGACTCACCTGTTGACAATTTGGTGAGTCCACTCCCATTCCATCCGCTTTCACATATTCCCAGCAATTGTATTCCGTATCTTTTCATCTCGTTGGCGATCTGGGCAGCTTTCCCAGTCTCGTACATAGTTCGGACGTTCCATGTTCCTACACAGACTTTTTCTTTTGGTTCAAAGAGGTTCATCATACTGAAGTTTCTTTAGCAATTTTGTTTACAGGGTGGGGTTGCTAGCCTCACTCCTGAGAAAGGAATTGTTACATTAAGATAAAGTTTAGAGGGAAGCGACCTTATGGGTCGCTCCCCCTAAAATCGAAAAACAAGGGATGTAACAATCAGAAGAACACCAGCAAAAGGAAAATAATTCACAGCGAAAAGGGCAACAAGCGACAACATCAATAGAATACAGCAATATATAATACATTTAAGTATAGTTAACTAAAATGATACCAAAACCATAGACTCACTGACTTGGGCCAACTTGAACATATAAATCCAGCAATATATACAATTACAGATATGAGTTAGTGTTACAAGGTCGCTAAATGTCAAACACTTTGTTATAGGTATTAGTAGTCAATAATATTATATCCACAGGTTAAGTGTTCGAAAGTAAACGGCTTGCAATAATTTCCAGAACTTCGTGGTGAGAAACAACAATGAAATGAGAGTTTCGTGTATCTAGAGCAACTTATGATTAATTATATCAATTATGTCACCCCCTATTACTCAATAATAGACTGCTATATGTTTTTGTAAGTATAAATACGACTGTACAGCATCTGAAGATGATTTCGTCGATAGAAAACTTTCTTCACTGAGTCTGCCTTTTATTCCCTTATAACCCATTTTGTCAAGTGTAAATTATTCATTATTGCAACATACACTCCTGTGACATCGTACAACTTCCATTTACGTACTTCTCAAAGAATGTTTTTATTCTTTCGAACGACAAGTAGATGAAGATATGTGAGTGCCAATCTTTTTGACGCAAAACACAAAGATGTACAGTGACAATCGAAACATGTGTGTATTTATTACACTTGCAGATATGAGTGGTTTCTTCCGTGGAAATCTACAGATTTACAGCCAATGGGTGACTCGTCAATAATTCTTAAGGCATGACACTGAAAACAATGACTTATTTATAGTGCTTTACTACGTGGAGAAAAATTTACCCAAGAATTTTTCATTTTCACTTGATTTATTGGCTTTTCAAGATTTGATCTGAATTCTGGTGTTTACAACTGAAGTATACGTAACCTACAATAAACTTATATGAATTCACGTAGTACCATAACACTAACCATAAGTATTCATGCCATCTAGTGAAGAAGATTGTACCAGAAGAAGAAAGAATGCAGTCAGTTAGCTTCACTGTTGAAATACAAAATACACGTCAATAGCGCTCAAATATCCAGCGTAAACTTAACCATAGAACTGGACTCTAACACTAACTCAATCGATGCATAGCGTGACCACTTTGAAAATCTTGAAGTGTCCGTTACTTCCACCTCTCCATAAAAAACGATGTTCTGATCGTTTCAGTATTTGAAATAAGATGTCTGATAATAGCTAATTTATGAGTACTTCAGGTAGAAGTAGTGAACTAGTTACCTCTGTTAGTTATAAACTGAATAACAAGAACATGGCGCTTCTACAACACAATAAGAAGACGTAGTTTATCAGAGACGTGTAATGTATTTGCGCAACACATTTCGGACATTCTGATCACACACACCAATACTTGTCTTGCACAGTTTTGCAGAAGGCAAGAAGGTATGAATAATTAGTATACAGGTTAGAATGTGTAAAGGTCAAGTTAACAAACAATGAGTACGGAGACAACGCAAAGGTGTGGATAAGAAATATAAACAGAGAAAAAACAAAGGAAAGAAGGGGTTGGAAACATTCTGAAGTAAATTGATCGTTGGTTCTAAGTGGGATTAGCAAGGCAGGTTTAAAATAAAAACAAAACACTTTTGAACACATAAGACAGGTCCAAGTATTTTTATGGCCAGGCTTCGCTAAATGATATTCTCAGTCATCACGACTAATTTCAGTGTAAACCTTTTCCTAAACTGACATTAGAAGGAGAATAATTAAAACACAAAATCTACTGAGGAGAAGGTACACTTTAGTCTGGAACTGTCCGACAGTCCTAGCAGATATCCAATCTACGACCTCCACATCATACGATGAGTAAACTGATAACTGGAAATCTGGGTTCATATTCAAGGACCGTCAATTTTAACCTCTGTAAACCTGAGATATAATAACACCTGCTACGAACTCTAACGACATGTGTCTACTTCTCATAGGATAGTGGAACGCACCGACCGATCTTCAGCAAGACTATTCTATGATCAGAAATATGAAGTGTATTTTCACAATGCCAATGTTTGCCCATTAAGTGCTCATTTATAATATCAAATTAAATTCGCATTCAAAAATAAGTAAGTGTAAACATTCCGTCATGTAAACATAAACAATAAAGTAAATAAACAAAACAAAAAAATGGTCTGATGTCACTGACATTATGAACTTATTTAGTACTTTAAAATATAATGTGTAAAAAAACACATTAAATTCTCATTTGTACTGAGAAGGATTAAACGATTATCCAACTTGGACAGGAACACTCATACACAAATAAGGTGAAATACAATCACCAGTTTACATTCCAAAGAATGTAGAATGTTATATTTTTCAGAGGACATTATCACCATTGTTATTAAGTAAGACACTGAGATTATATACATCGGTGTGAAGCATACAGACACAAATTATCAAAGACAGAGATGTCTAGATTATGTGTTGTGCAAGCCAAGTTGCAATCTTCCTCCTCCAGAAATGTTAGCTGACATGGGATTAGGTTGGAAAAGATTCAGAGGTGACCAAACTTGAATATTGTCATCAGTCCATGCAGAATGCATTGTTGGTTTCAGCCAGCCACACAGACTTCCATATTAGTTTGTTTATTAGATGTATCATACAGTGAAACAGTATTATTTAATCGATGACGTTTCGAACACAATTTGTTGTCCATAATCTTTTCATCAATCATAATCACATGACATAGAAACTTACGTTTTACATATATATATATATATATATATATATATATATATATATATATATATATATATATATATATATATATATATATATATATATATTCCAGTTGGAAGGTTAACTACCACCCCATATCATAATTTCCCCGTGATCAACATGCTGTCATCACTCATACCATGAATTGTTCTAGATTAGAAGTGCATCATTACACCAAACAAAGTTAGATAATCTGCTCCAAATCAACAGCAACAAGTACTGGCCATTTGTGCTGTTATACACCAGTTCGTCATATCTTCATCAGCAGAACTTTTGACTTTCTACCATTTATTATATATTCTCACTATTTAATGTCGTGCTTTTTCTTCTGTTTTTTAAGAAGCCTGACTAACCTCAACGGTATGCTGTATGTCATGATAAATAGACAACCAATGGTAAACCATAGAAGAGTTTCTCAGAATGGTTGTCTGACTGGTAGATATTTGAACTATCCTTGGAAAACATATCAGAGTTACGTTATGCAGTTTGATATTTAGTATAGAATTTTTATAAAATCGTTAGATACTGGGAATTCAAACTGTTGTGCAGAAAGTCGTTTTTGCATGTCATGTGTACAAAGAGGAAAAGTGACAGGAGAGTCAATATAGCCATCAACGGAAGCATATAGTGAAGGTTTTAGCCAGCGGTGGATATCTCTGTTGTTTGGCCTTCAATGGAAACTGCACATGGATTTCCGTAACACTTATATTCTATCACGATTGACTTGTTTGTATGTTATTTTAATGTAATGATGTTTTCCTGATATAATTTCATTCACTAACTTAAATTCCCATCGGCGTAGCATGAATCACATTTTCTGTCTGTCTGCTCGTTCTCTATTTCTCCTCTTGCGGTGTACAGCCAAAGAAGCATTTAATTAAAATATCTAGCAAAATTCATATTTTGGAATCTCAAAATGGGTAATCGCTGACAACTAAGAGCAAAAGTGTATTACTTATACAACGATTCTTAAACTGCCGAGTCGCACATTGAAAAAATATTTAAGTGTTGGTTTGTAGGGATTTGATTGGTTTCAGAATTTCATCATAAGCTGACATTAGTTAGAGAACCATTGGAAAACCTCGGAGTACTGGACAGTTGTTTCGTCCTAGTTTGGGACTCTTCAGCAGTACGCACCCACCGGGATTCGAACCTAGGACCTTCCGGTTACAAGGCGAGCTCGTATACCATTAAGCCACTGAACCCGATCCAATGGTCCTTGAATACCAATGAGATGCTCACTGGCGACTGGCCCCATTCAGGTAGGTAGTTACCTGGGTTCCAGTGGGAAGTCGTGACCAGTACGGTGCAGCTGGTCGGGTGTGAGGACAAATACTCACCGAAGACATTGGCTAGCGGTCGCGCTATGTCGTGAATTGGCAGAAGTTAGAATTCAAGGACCATTGGATCGGGTCCCAGTGGCTTAATGGTATACGAGCTCACCTTGTAACTGGAAGGTTCTGGATTCAAACCCTGGTAGGTGGGTGTGTACTGCTGAAGAGTCCCTAACTGGGACGAAACAGCTGTCCAGTACTCCCAAATCCTGAAAAAATATTTCATCATGAAATTTTTTAATGCTTGATTCCAGTCTGAAGTGTGATTTCTGTGAAACATTTTGAGTAAACTGAACTGACAGATTTCATTTGGCGCTGAATACTGGATAGTATGACACCAGTGAAGCTCTAGTGACCAGTCATGTATCTGTCACAGTCTTACTGCAGATTAATCACAGACCAGATATCTCATCGATAATATCTTGTCTAGAACAAGTGTTTGACTTCGGCTGCAGTCTCCGTGTGGACAAAGTCAGTGGTAGCAAAATTCAAATAGAAACACGGCTTCACATCGAATATGTCCAGCTGATAATTAAAAAGAACAGTTTGGAGAAATATCGCCCTGAACTGGCTATGAACATACTCATTTCAAATATGTCAGAAGTTTGCAATGAATGTGGTTTTCATTCAATAACTCCGAAATATTGAAATTTATTTCAGACATTTTGAATTCTCCGTTACTAAAAATGAAGTGTGTGTTTTTTTAACAGTTCGGAGATGAAATTAAAATCTCAAATACTTCAACTGAATTCACGGACAATGACGATTCGGAACTTTATGTCAACACTTCGTTATGTCTGTCAGTTGACCTATGAAGGCAAACAGAAGATCTTATTGATATTAGCATAAAAGTTGAATTCTGTGCTAGAGTATAAATCCATCATGGATGAAATGTATTTTGTTGAAGTCGCACAGTGTTACAAACTAATATTTACTGATGACCACGTTTCGAGGACAATTTATTACTTCTCATAATCATAGTCACATCAAGGTACTACTCACATAACTTTCTTGTTTCACTTATTTTTTTGTCATTTTTTTTTATTCCTTTACGTTCCTTGTGAAACATAGAGCTTCATGCTAGAGGTCTGGAGTTTCAGTAGTATTCGTATTTATTTTTTACGGGATAGGGTTGCTTATCTCATGCCCAACCTTTCCTTTTTATGAGAGGTGAACGAGTTCGTCGACCGGGAATCGAACTCCGAACCAACTGTGGCGTGGTTGTCAAGCGTTCTACCGCCGTCCCACGAACACATCCTCACTTATATACATGAGTAAAACCTGATGATTAGACATTTGAATTAAAATCAATATAACATAAAGTACTTTCGGAAATAATACTAGTGTTGTTAATAAAATAAAGTAAGATGAATAAACGACTTGTTAGAATAATAGAATGTGAATTGAATGCAATCTAACATTATTTATTATCCTTTGATTTGAATGATGGTGATTATGTCTTCCATATCTCTGGTATTTGCGTTGAGTCATTTCTGTTGTATATATTGGGTGCAGACTCAATGAACTAGGCAGGATTCAGTAATCAATCTCTCTCTATTCATCTACTGTGCGTCGGTGGCACAGTGGTTAGGACTCTCGCCGACCATGCACATGGTCCGGGGTTCGAGACCACGCCGGCGCACACCTGATATCTATGGTCGGCCTGCGAAATTTGGGCTACCGATATCCATGCTGAAAATTCCATACTTGTACCAAATATACAGTGTGGAATCAAGCTGTAATCAAAAATCAAATTAAATCTATATTACTGATATAAGTATAAAACGTGGGTACTGTGGTAGAGCGTACACCCATTATGGAGATATGTATGTGTATGAATACATTACTTTTTTAGAATTTTAACTCTGTCCCATCGGCCCTATTTTGTGATTGTGTGTTGATGCATGCAATGCTACTGCTGAGACTTCTTCTAAATTACTCATCTTCGTGGGATCAATCATTCTAGCCTTAGCTGAATACCGAGTTTAGTTCTCAGAATCTCACTACTCCTGATTCACTAGTTTTACTTAAGTAGTTGACCTCATAGTCATCGCAAAGTATGTTGTAAATTATATTATTATGCCTCATTGGGTTCACCAACAGGGTCTTTTAGCCTACAGAAGGTCTTGTATTTCATATTTCTTAAGAATTTCACTCACTTAATTGTACAATGTGATAAATTCTCTTTGTAATAGAATATGTACTAACTCTGTCTCAAAATTCAAGACAAAATGAAGATAAAACATAATCTCCTGCTCATTGACAATAGTCAAATACGCTTCATGGCATGTTGTTCAAGGAAATTTGGGACTAAGGGGAAATTTTCACAATCTCAGTTTCTGACCAAAAGAAGTTTAATCACACACTACTTGTTCACATTTTACTTCAGTTCACTGCGATCTGAGTGAAGCATAAAGCTCCTAGTTTGAAGTTTCAATAAGAGTTGTGTCTTGGCCTTTATTAGGTGTTATTTCTGGCCTTATGAACAACTTATCCTTCTTTCCAGGATCACAATAGGCATCTGACTAGGGAGCTCTGAAGTGTGACAGTGAGGAATCAAAGGAGGATAACCCATACATGTTGGCAAGTATCCCACCATTGAATTTCCCAAGCACCATTTGTTCACACAATTCAAACTATTCATTGAGAGACTTCATTACTACAGAAGTCATTCAACAGTTCTGGCACACCTTATAAATCCTGCAAATTCACTAGGCTCATGTTTAACAGGCCTCATTTCCTGGATGACATTGCACATTACCTTAATAGGTGATCAGTATTGTTCTCATTAGAATCATTTTCATAGTTGTTAACCATGCCAACACTCACACCAGTGACGCATGCATTTTGAGTGAAGCTTTCATAAATGTGCTCTCAGATGTTAGAAACTACCCGTCAGACATATTTGAGGAGTTGTCAAATATCAAACCGTCTCAGGACAAAGACCATCTGTGAGATACAATTCACTGGTTATCTAGTCACCTCAATGAAGGCTTCATCAACACTCTGAGGCGTTTAAATATTTCCTCGTTTGAATTTATTTCGTCTCTCCGATAGCACATAATTACTCACCAACTTTCTTGTCGTCTGTGCATGTATGTGCCTGCGTTATTTACACATTTAATAATGCTCAAACAAATATTACAAAGTGTATAGTGAGGACCAATAACACCAATGACAAATATCACCACACACGCATGTAGACATAAACGAACAGTGAATGGACAGAATACACCAGTGAAAATATATAAAAGACAAAGATTTATTCATCTAAAGCATGTTGAAATCCTCTTGGATAAAATGAAACTGTTTGTCATTGTTTCCTTCGCCATCTGTTTCCTCGTCGTTTCAAATGAGTAAGATACCACTATTAAGATTTGACCTGTGAATCCCTCAGTAATAGTTCATACATGTAGACATTAATTTTTTATATTATTTTTATCTAATGTTCTATTTTACTGTGCATTTCCTGCAGCGTCTAGTCAGTGAGTATCACTCCGATGGTTTCTCTTAGTATTTTCCCCTGCGTCTTACTCTTATCTTATATCATATAGTAATTTTTGTCACAAAGAGTCGGTTCATGTGTCAGTCAGGTACAGTATTTGCTTTCTCTGTTTGCTTATCACATTAGACGTCTCATTATGTACATTATGCGTTCTGTGAATTACATCACTTCTGTTGTGTGTGTGTGTGCGAATATATCCAATTCATTTCTACCTCCCTGCTGCTTCTTTTCATTTCTTGCAGAGCTGCAGCTCAGAAAACAGACAATCTACAATTGGTAAGTCACCTCACCTCATGGGTTCTCACAAACACGACTATGTGCCTCCCTACAGCTTTCAGATGCATTTGCAATTCGTGATAACCTGAGAAAGTGTTTGGCGAAGTCGAATGGTGTTTTATCGAATTATTTCCAAGAAGATGGATTGGGTGATGCATTGAAAAATGTTCTTGCCATCAGTAAGTTCCATTGAATGTTTTTTAATAATTAAATCAAATTATGAAGTTGTCAGTGTCAGTGTGATACAATAATTCTATCAGAGTATTGTTTAGAAGTGTGGTGCATGCCAACGAGAATGATGTAAAGGCATTTTCATAAACGAATCGATGTGAATTCTTGCATCCACATTGGTTGTTGAATATCTGAACGAATTCCTACATCCAGGATGCGCATTTCGTCCTACTTGGAACTCGTCATCTGGATGTACCTGCATTTCTCAGTGAGTGATGATGTTCCCACTGAGGCTCGAACCCAGTACCCATAGTTTCAAACGCCAAAGCGTTATCCACTAGACCACTTGAGCCACGAGAGCCACCTCTTGTGCGACGGGTCCGAGCACTTCGGTCCAATCAATCGACGGGAAAATCAAAAATTCAATCAAAAATTCAATTCAAGATTAATCCTTATCAACTGGGTTCGAGCCTCAGTGGGAACATCATCACTCACTGAGAAATGCAGGTACATCCGGCTGACGAGTCCCAAATAGGACGAAATGCGCATCCTGGATTCCACTGCTAGCCACCATCCACCAATTGTATACAAATCAAATCCCCAGACATCGTCGAAGCATCTGCACAAGAAGCCGACATGTCAACCTGAGACCGAGCACTTCGGTCCAATCAATCGACGGGAAAATCAAAAATTCAATTCAAGAATTCCTACATCGTATACAGAAATGTTTGTTCGTTCATATAATGTCAACGATACTATTCATGCAATTTTGTTTTATGCGTACTCTACTCTAATACAAAATAAATATTCACTTCACTTTCAGTTGTGAAACGTTGGAAGAATCGAACAGAGAAGTTGTGCACTGGCAGTCGATAAGTCAGTGATGAAGAGTTGCTGTGCTCTACTCGAATAGCTGATATATATTTCAATGTCTTTGACCAAAGAAATCTTTCTAGTGTAGTCACTTTTTATTGATAATAAAACTAGTTGTTTGAATATTTAGAATTTGTTTTCTTTGCATTGAAATGTGTTCTGTTAATTTGCGTTTTTGTATATGCGTTTTTTCTATAATTTCAACGATACCGGATAGCAGAATTCTATATTGAATATTTATAGCGATTAAATTCTAGTGTGATATTGTTGTGTGGTATTTAAAAGAAACTTCAGTTTCTGATGATATAATATTCACTGTAGTCTTTCAGTATTAATACATGAGAATACTCGTATTGATGTGTGAGTTAAATTGAGAGCTTGTAGTAAGAAATGAAAACGCAATGAAATGAATATCAATGAGCGTTTAGTAGTTACCACAATTATTGTGATTTTAATCGATACTGATCAACAGACAATGTAGAATCCAGGACAGTAACTTGAAACTCCATTGATCATAGTCGGTAGGACAGCGGTTAGGACGCTCGCCTACCATGCACATGGTCCTTGGTTCTATCCCCGGCCGACTCACTCCTTCACCTCGGTACGTCAGTAATAAAAAAATGCTGGTAAAAAAAGAAGTTTGGGCATGAGGCTAGCAACTTCATCCTGTAAAAATAAACACTGCTGCAGATACTTCAAGCCTCAAACTTTAAGCCATATGTTTCACTGGGAACGTGAAGGAATGAAAGAAAAAACAGTCGAGAGATAATTAAAATGAATATGTGTATGAAGGGAGAATGTGGATGAATTATTTCGGATAAAGCCGCAAATGACTAAGTTAAATTCCAGAATACGGTGTGGGTTACATTGTTTTTACTGGACAAAGATTCGATTTCATGTGTGTGTATGAGTAGTGAAATTTGCGAATGAACACCGGTAATATTTTCCTTATTCTTCACTTATGAATTACTGTCAAGGCAACTTTGTCACAAGTAACATCTGTGCGATTTACTTTCCGTATAAATTAACATATCTTGTTGTTACATAAATGAAGTATGACGATTATGATCGGACAGTGCTTTTGATGGCAATCGATAAGATCACGAATAGATAGAAATTGTAAGACATGAATCTTTTATAAGTTGAACGTTTCCGTGATCACCTAGTTGTTTTATAATCATAACTGTATCACCAGACCATAATATCTCAATTTGAAATGCTTTGATAATGGAAATAACTATGAGAAAAGCGTCTGACCCACATAGACAGATCCTCATTGATTCTTCTTCTCAAATGTATTCGAAATATTTTTTGAATTGATGAGTCACCAAATTATTTAATGAAGTCGTCATCTTATTTAATTTTGGTTTTCGGATCACTACGTGAGAAGTCGTGTTTACGTTACTGTTAGCTTACTGTTAAAGCACTTCTCAACAATATGAGACAAAACCATCTTTAAATGACATTAACTTCGTTAAATATGCTGACGACCTGACTGTATCTTTGCCTGTCAAATGTCAAAGTGACTGCTCCAAACTAAATGACTTTTTATCAGAAATCAGCCAGTGCTGCAAGTAAACGGTCCAAACTTAAATGTCCCTAAATGCTAAACAGTCAGTTTCACTTTAAGGAATAAATCTGACCTAAAAAACTGGTTAGCTACACAGATGGTACTGAAATAGAAACCAAATCGGAATTTAAATATCTTGGCATCATTCTATCTGCTGATCATTCCTGGTAGTATAATATCTTGTTGTTTTCTAAGAGAAGATTCCGTCTTACCTTCTAAATCAAGAAGTTAAGACAATCTGGTGTAACCGGACCCTTACTCCTACGATTCGTTAACTCTTGCATTCATGCCTATTATTCTCTATTGTTCCCCCTTAGTTTTACCAGGGCTACTGAAGAAAGACTATACCTTATTACGCAGGATGTTATAGGTTGTCAGCAGGGTAAGCTACGTGCCACCTTCCCAGCTTGTTAATATTCTGGTCGACAGGCACATGGACTCATGTGAAAAATGGGCTAAATCCATTTTGTCTAACTCACAA
Source organism: Trichobilharzia regenti (assembly GCA_944472135.2). Classification (NCBI taxonomy): domain Eukaryota; kingdom Metazoa; phylum Platyhelminthes; class Trematoda; order Strigeidida; family Schistosomatidae; genus Trichobilharzia; species Trichobilharzia regenti. Next base: position 184,836,100 of record OX235262.1, read on the forward strand.
CACCCTCTTCATTCACAACTCTCCCCTTAGATCTCATCAGCCAAAACCAGAAGCCTAAATAAAAAAATATATGCTCGCACTAGCAAGTACAAAAACTCAACCATACCCTACTTAGCTCGTGTTCTGTGCGATAAAGAAAGCATTAGGTGTGATACCTATAACTTATTAAATATTCAGTAGAACAACTGGATCTTGTCTTTCCAACTCACATCATTTATAGGTACAACGTTTTCTTTCTTTCTTTTCCTTTTCTCTCTCTCCCCTTTTTTCTATTATGGCCTGCTTTGTTTCTTTCTTCCTTACAAACTCTACTTAAAACATTCTTCTTCCTTCTCTCACACTCTGCATATCTCGACTTTTTGTTACCGCTTCTTTACCTCCGACATGCGAATATGTTGTTGTCATAATGAATTGAGATTATTCTTAATCTATGTAGAATTTTATTTATTGATAATGTACTAACTGGATGCAATACTGTAGTAAAATGCTGAGAATTCCATTCTGTATCACAAGTACTGTTTTAGAATAAAGCAAATTATTGTTGTTATTATTATTTTAGGACTGAATATTGCTTCAGAACAACTCACTGTCACACGGAGTAGTGTTGAATACTACTGCACGCACGATGCATATTTTACAATTTAAATACGCTGAAAATTCTACAATATATGTAAGCATATTATCTGCAATAAAAGTATTATTACTGTTAGTCCAAGTTTTATGTGAGAACTCACTTTCTCCTTTTTCAAAATTACGCATGATTTGGTGTGTCAACCCCGCCATTATTGTATTATGGGGAAATTAAACTATTGCCGGCAATCAATCTACTCATAAGTAGCCTAATGATAAGAAACATAAAATCTGAGATAGGTTGTCATGGATGGTGGCATCCAACGTCAGTGTGTTAATTTTCAATATGACGATTTTATGAGTCAGTGGTTAAATGGTCATATTCTTGTCAACTAAGCGGGTTGGTGTGCACTGTGAAGAGTTCCAAACAAGGCGGAAGAAGAAGCTGACCAGTGCTCCCAGGTTTTTAATGGTTCACGATGAAATCCTCCAAGTAATCAAAACAAAATTACCTACAAAACCAATACTTATAAATGGAAGGTCTAATTTCGATTCGTAGTCTATACATTTTTAAATTCAGTATACTTTAATGACTATTTATTATGCAGGAAAAGAGTGAATGTTGAACATGAAACTAGCAAACCCACCCGATAAAGTAATAAAATCGCCTCTACTGAAAACTCAAAGACAGGAGCGTCTAACGAAAAGTGAGTTTTCACAATTCCTATGATCCCGAATTTCTTTACTCATATACATAAATTCCATCATACTACTTCCATCATTATTTAAATTTTGGTCTTATAAAGATTCCCATTTGTCTCTCTGGTTTACATTGTTCACGTTATTCTTAGAGGATTATTGTCTCCTTTATTTACAATGAAGCATTTCATTCTATTCCTTCCAACTACAATCACTACTGATAACATGATTATGATTTAAGGTTTGATTAATATGAATTAGGGAACTATTGAATATGAAGGAGTACCTAACAGTAATTGTCCTCACATCAAATCCAGCAACTTGGTCTTATAGGGAATGGTCATTGGAGTAATCTTCAAATTTTCGTTTGTCTATGAATTGACACAAGCTTAAATTCATTTGTCAGTGGATTTTGTCCCAGTGGCTGAATGGTCAAAGAATTCATCTCGTAACCTGAAGTTTCTGGTCTCGATTCCTGGTTGGATCTTAGTGAGTATTATAGAAGAGTCTCAATCAAGGACGAAACACTTGTCCACTACTTTCTAGTATTCATCCATATTCATCTCTAACTGGCATCACTCCTTGATCACATGTGAAACGGACCAAATCTCTAAACACACTATCATTTTTGGTGAATCTAGCTCATATAGTGTTCCTTTTGCAATTAATCAAATTGATGTCCATAATCGTCTGTATGGACATCAATTTGATTGGGATAATGTCAAAATCTTAGACAGAGGAAACACCAAAAGTGAAGTCAGGGAATTTTCTAGAAGCCTGGTAGGCAAACGAAAATGCAATTAATAAACACGTTAATATAGATGAAATATACCAACTAATAAAATGTAAATCAGGTGACCAGAAAGTTTAAAATCCGAGTCAATAGAAAATGGTCAATACATATGTAAAGGTGGTTACCGGGAGACGCAATTATATCACTCCTGAAGAAATTTAAATCATTTCACTTTATCATAAATACTGCGCTGAAGATGTCGTCCAGAAAGACGACGAAAGCTCCGCAACTAAACCAACCAGCTCAGAGAACACTAACAAATGTAAATCATCCACCTGAGTTACGAATCTTTGCTATTATTTCATATAGTTTCTGCATATCGCATGATTATAACCCAACTTAAACTCATATTAACTGTCCTGTTTTAAGTGGCTTAATTAATTCTAATGCTCCATTGCATAAGTAGTTCCGTGTGACCTATTTTATTCACCAGCGAAATCCGCACTATATATATATGTGCTTGTATATATGTATCTATTTTTCGGAATGTTGCCAAGTGCTCCAAAAATTTATGAATTTATGAAGTGCTTCTGTTTACTGTTTGCAGTTCTTACCGCCTAATGAATGCATTTGAAACATGAACTGTATAACTAAGCTACTGTGAATAATTCCCCTTAACGTTATATCTAATATAATACATAAGAAAGAATTGGAAAAACAAGACAAGTTTCCATTACTCTCAAGTCTGTGTGGAGGTCAACAGCACTCACCATCAAAAATAAGAAGTGGACTTTAAACTCCAATGTGAAATCAGTGCTACTATACGGATCAGAGACTTGGCCAGCGCGTCATAAAGAGCATCTCAAACAAACTACAGGCCTCCATTAACAGTTGTCTTCGCTCAATACTCAAAATCAGATGGCCAGAAAAGATCAGGAACAAAGATCTCTGGGAGAGAACCAACCAGAAACCGATTGCGAAACAAATAGACAGGAAGAAATGGAGATGGATGGCCATACTCAGAGTAAACCATCAAGTGACATCACTAGACACGCCATTGCTCGAGTGGAACCCGAAAGGGAGGCAGCGAGTTGGTCGTCAGTGCGAGGATGACTTAAAGGTCCTGTGAAGAGGAGATGAAAACATGTGGGCAGACTTAGAGTCAGGTGAAAACTTTAGCAGAGAACCGAACGCGATCAAGACGGGCGGCTGAAGCCCTATGTTCGTCTAGGAATTGAAGGAAATAATAATACACAAGAAAAAACATAAAGAGATGTATGAGACTTGAATGAAATTTGATCATTACTTATTACATATGATTTTACAGGTCTAGCATCTTTATTGATATAACCATCATCAGGTTTTCTTCGTTCATCAGTCAGCACTCATTTTTATGCTGTCACACGTCAGAAGTTGTTACATTAGGTCAGCAAAGAGGTTGATAACACTGAAACTGAAATCTATCGTCTAGTGAGTTTATATGACAACAGGTTCATATCAGTTAGATAACCGCTGGACACGAGGGAATCTCGGAGAGCTGTTTCTTCCTAGTCTTGAACTCATCGTAGTATGCACCTACCAAGTTTTAAAACCAGGACATTCTGTTTACAAGGTAAGCCACTGGAACTTGACTTACTGGGAAACTCGTGGATTCCAACTTCGACAAAATCGTGATTTTAGCGTGACCACTAGCCAATGTGAACGGCGAGTACTTGTCTCCACTCTCAACCGAATGGACTACACCGGCCACGATTTCCCATCAAAAATCCAGAACTAATGACCAGTGAAGTCCATCCTATTCTGAAGAGTTCCAAACTAGGACGAAATTGCTGTCCAGTATTCCTAGATTTTCCATTGTTCCTTTAACCGATTGTTAATTCTTGATGAAATCCTTAAACCATTAAAATCCCTGCAAACCAACACTTGAATTTGACGAAATGTTTGCAGCGAGGTACTTGAATACTTAGTAAATTAACTGTTGAAATTAATGCCGAGTGTTTTCGCTGATTAGATGTAGCAGGCCGAAATGTCGACAGTGTCTGTGGCACAGTGGTTAGGACTCTCGACGACCATGCATATGGTCCAGGGTTCGAGCCCACGCCGACGCACACCTGATATCTATGGTCGGCCTGCGAAATTTGGGCTACCGATATCCACGCTGAAAATTCCATACTTGTACCAAAAATACAGTGTGGGATCAAGCTGTAATCAAAAAAAAAAATACAAATGATTCGACGATTGCTTTAGGTTAGCATGGTATAAATATTAGTAGAAGCAACAGCGAGTGTTTCAGGACAAACAGGAGAACGTTCAAGCACTTAGAAGTAAGTACAATCAGATGATGTGTACTAGATATAACTGAGACAGGATTCTGGGACTCCAAATATTAACCACCAACAACCAAACGATATCATAAATTATTCAAATACACCGACTGAGATAGAAGAGGTCATTTCAAGTTTATCATTTCATGACATGGTCCTTCCATTCTTCACTCTACGCATTTACAATATGCACATGCTAAAATGTTTGTTGTTCAAACTTCACTGCACATTCTTACTGTTAGTCAAATGTCTACGAAAATTATTAATAAATTCCGTATACTACTTAAAAGTAGCTTATTTTGACTAATAAAGAAATCGAGTGCTGAATTATTTCGTTTCCAAAAGTATTTCAAGTTCTAGAATAGTATAAAACATACATAAAGAATGCACAAATAGAGTAATGTTATTTCACTGAATAAAACCACAAGCGAATTCATACTATTTCGAAAGCCACTGAAGACCAGTCGACACTGAGAAACACTCCATCTATGCGTGACAGATTGAACTCAGTACACAATTGTAACGAAGGATTCATGCTACTATTTTGCCACCGGATAGAAAGATAGTTTCTGAAGAAAAAACGACCACTGTCATTTAAAATATAGTTCACCATTATCTAGTGTCATTTGCGAATACATTTACTCAGACTTGATCTTCGAGGTCACACTAGTTGTATCAACTTGTGAGAGTTTCTGAAAATCAGCAAAGAATCTAGTCATCAATGTAGGATGGGAGTTTTTTGGACATATTACTATATTTAACTGGTGTCTGTATCATAACCCATATTCTTAATAAACCACCGTCAAACGTTTAGGTTCCACACAACAGCGTACACGGCATGCGATCTCACTGGAATTTCACCTCAACATATATGTAATCCATCTCCGCTCCCCTCTGGATATTTATTGAGCAACAGATGTTGGCTCGTTCACTGCCCACTGAAGTTCCTGGTTGTTTGCTTATCCCTTCCGGCCGGCCATCTGATATTTTGTATTAAGACAGAGAAGGAATCTGTTGGGTAAGCTTTTGGTAGCCTTTTCGGAGGTGATCTTTGTGACACGTACGTACCGACTTAGCATTAGCGTCACAAATTCGAATCATATTCCTTATGATAATGTGGTGACTGACAATTTCTATCTCTGTATTGTTTAAAATACTTACTGTTGACTGTTAATATGTTTCTTATATGAATTGCATAATAATTCCGCTAAATACAAATTCCTGATTGCTGCCCTCTCTGTGTTTTGTTTGGATTCTTGTAATTCGGTCATCTCGAAATACTAATATTCCTATTACAATAAATTACTACAAATTGGCGTCGCGATGGAACTAAATAACCTGGGAAAACTTCCTATAAATGCTACTCCGCGAGAGATTGCTGATTATTTGGAATGCTTCGATGCGTGGTGCATTTCAAAGAATGTTCGGGATGACAAAATACCAGCACACTTCATTACTACTATTGGACCAGATGCGTATAGCCTGGTGAAGAATCTGGCGTTTCCAGATAAACCCATTTCTCTGTCATATGACAAGATCCGTGAACTTCTGATACATCACTTTCATGTAACTACTTTTGAGACCAGAGAGAGGGCTCAATTCAACAAACTGGTACGTTCTCCCAACCAGAAGATTCGAGACTTTATTCTTCAACTTCAAATTCAAGCCTCAAAGTGTAACTTTGGAGATCAGCTGCATACTCAACTAGGTGATCGTCTAATAGCTGGAATCAATATTCCTAAGTTAGAGAAAGAGTTAATTCAGATTCCTTCTTGTACCTTTCAAACTGCTAAAGATTTATGTATTACATATGAAGATGTCAATAATGAATACTCTGCTCCCACTACGTCAGTATCTGATGTTATGCTTTCTAAAGTCGAAAATACAAGTGGTAGTGGAAAGCAATCCAAACTGTCGTCCACAGGTAATAGAATGCAACCAGAGATCGAAAGCATTAAACCGTGTTTTTCCTGTGGAAAGTTACATCTACGAAGCACTTGCCGTTTTCGGGGTGCTAAGTGTCATAAATGTGGTAAAGTTGGACACATCAAGACGGTTTGCAGAAGTTTGAGTACTTATGTTGCTCAACATTCTTATAATTCTCCCAATCTGTCTAGTAAAATGGAGTCAATGTGTCTTTCAACCTTCCAAAATACTCAAGCTAATCCGACGAAAACCTCCACTACAAGTTCGGCAACTCAAGTGTCAACTGTTTTCAAAAATGAGGTAGCTGAGTTACAATGCGAACTATCGAAAACACGAAAAGACCTGAATGAGATGAGAGAGCAACTGATTAAAATGGAGGAATTGCTGCATATGCATAGACTGCGTCTGTCGAATGCAGAGCATACAAGTACCCGTGAAAGTCCTGCAAAACTTTTCAAATCTCGAATTCTCAAAAAGCATCTGATGTCTATGACTTCTAATGTACATTATTACAAAGGGAATGACTACAGATCTTCTGTTGGAATTATACTACAAAAATGGGAAATCGAGTGGTGATTCCTGACTTCTGCCCTCTCTGTGTTTTGTTTGGATTCGTGTAATTCGGTCATCTCGAAATACTAATATTCCTATTACAATAAATTACTACAGATAACTAGGTGTTTTAGATCTCCTCAGAGATCTCAGACTAGTGAAAGACAGTTTCTCTTCTATCATCCGATCCTGGCTGCCAGTGACATTCTTATCAGTGGGATTTGTAGTAGAAATGATACTGTTCAGGTAAGGAATTGATGAAGACGACCTCTTTTAGGTGACTATCAGTGATGGTGATTGGTGCTTGTTTTTGTTTGTTAGTTGGCTTTATCATTTCTGTCTTCTCCATGCTTACCTGCCTTGTCTACTCCGTCAACGTTTTGATTACCACTTGTGCATCTCAGCATTTGTGTAAAATAAGACTTGAATCCACCTCGAAATCTGGATATTCCCGGGTGTTTTAACAGTCCGGTTTCTCTTTCTTAATGATCTGCTAGTTGATCCAGTCCACCATTATTAAGGAGAGCATTGCTAGTAGTAGAAAGGCTGGTTTACAGGCTAGTAAACTGTTTGCCTAATGCTGTGAAAGTAAGGTTTCTCGAAGTAATGCGACTGAAGATAGTTGTAAATGAACGTGAACATTAAACGTTTGTTTATTGGAACTGGTGGGCAACTTGAAGGCGCGAATGATTCAATCGTGTACAAGTTGGAAGAAGACGAAAGAATACGAGTTAAAGTACAGTACATTCCTTGTAAAACATATGTTTATAGACTTTTGTACGATAAAGAATTTAATCGCCGAATAATACAATTTCTTTCTTACAAGTCCTTGTGTTCTGAAGTTATTCTCGACAATCGTTTACAGTAATTATCGATTCGGAGCGTCTTCGCGAATAATAGGAACTTAGGGTTAAGTTCCCTGACAACATTATTTTGCCTTTTCAAATTCAATAAATAGTATTGTACCATGTTCCAAGTAAAACTATGTAGTCGTGAAATTATTCCACTTCACTTGTCACACCAAGTGATATTCTGACCTGCAAGTCAAGTCCATCAAGTATCGACACGTCTCTTGATGATATTTTCAGAGAATACATACACCAACACTGTGATACGAGATTACAATTCCATCATGGACTACAGGTGGTTACTGGCACAATTAGGCAAAATAACTCAATCTGCAGGATGAGTTCCAATGATAGTGATTTCAACTACGTGGGTGTATTCAGTAAGGTGGGCCTAGTTAGGTTTAAGGAAAGTTTGAGTTTAACTAAGTGTAGAATGTTTGACCACAGAAAGATTGACTAGTCAAGACAGAAACTCAGGAGTCCCATTGTATTCAGTTAAATACTGTCAAACAATAGGGTGGGACAATCGTCAAAGGTTAGTATTTTAAGATGGGACTAATACAGAAACAGTTAGTAATAATAATCCCCTTGACTTCCTAGTGGAATATAAGTCCTCAACAGCACATCCCTATATCATCCTGTCCTGTGAAGTGCTCTTTAGCAATCTTTGACCTCTTCCTCTCACGATCTTTTCCAAGTCACTGTTAGATACATGCTCAACTCGTCATTTCCCACTTAGGTCCCACTAGAGAGCCTCAAGCGTAATGTCACTCTATGGTCTCTCTAACGTTTATCTGATCCTGAGTATGGCGGGCTGCAATGACAGCTTCTGATGAATAAATATCAATTTTTGGTTGACTTCCGTGCATGATCGTAAAATTTATCGATCTTAAATATTAATTATATTATGCAGGAGTCCAATTCTTTTGTAAACTATTAACTTAAAGGTTTCATAGTATTACGACAGTTTTCTCTGCGTAAAATTCACACTACTCGTGATAATTAAGTAGTAAAAGTAATATTCTGTTTCGTGTGTTGTTACCCTTCATCCATTATTGCTAACTTCAATATAACTACTTTAATTAGCACACTCAACTTGAAACCAGTGAAATTACTGGAAAAAGTAATTCGATATTAAATAAATGATTACTGCTTACTATTCACAGAGTGTAGATGAAGTTCTAGTGGGAGGTTACTGTGACCTACAAAGTCGCGTGTTTTGTTTAATACTGCTTGACGTTATTGGCTAAAAGTGGGACGAAATGTATTATAAATTCAAAGAACCTAGAACTCATGAGACATTGGATGCCATCTAACTAATGGGATGGTAAATGAACTCACTGCATAACCAAAAAGTTCTGAGTTTCAATGCCGTCTGCGTCAAGTCCCAAGCAAAAGCCATACAGCTGTTCAGAGTTCCTCGGTCCTTTATTATTATTATTATTATTATTATTATTATATCCTTTAATTCCTAGAGGAACATAAGGCTTCAGCTGCAGGTCTCCATTGCCTTTTGTTTTCTGCAAACCTTTTCACTCCGCTCCAAGTCACCCTTGCACTGACGACAAACTCGCCGCCTCCCTTTCGGGTTCCACTCGAGCAATGGCTTGTCTAGTGATGTCACTTGATGGTTTCTTCGGTGTATGGCCAAGCCAATCTAGCTCCATTTCTTCCTGCCTATTTCTTGCACAATCGGTTCCTGGTTGGTTCTCTCCCAGAGATCTTTTTTCCTGATCTTTTCTGGCCATTTGATCTTGAGTAGTATTGATCGAAGACAACTATTAATGGAGGTCTGAAGTTTGTTTGAGATGCTCTGTATGACACGGCGCCAAGTCTCTGACCCGTATAGCGAGTAGCACTGACTGACTTCACGTTGGTGTTGAAAATCCGGATGTTATTTTTGATAGTGAGTGCTGTTGACCTCCACACAGACTTGAGAGTAATGAAGGCTTGTCTTGCTTTTCTGATTCTGGCTCTAATATCCTTGTCAGTTCCGTCCACCTGTAGTTGAAACGATGCTCCCCAGGTAGGTAGGTAAAGGAGGTTGTTTCTTTCAGGTTCTTCCTATTTATGCTGACCGTCATCTGTTGTTGTTGTTGCTGTTGGTGTTGGTCCTCTAAATGATATCAATTCGGGACCTCTGAAAACCAGCATTTGAAGATCGATATTTAACCTTACTTATGGTAATTTTTATCTTATGAATGAGTTGTACATGTTGTATATGTTTCCATTTCTAATTGAAGCTTGTTCATTTTTAAGGTTTTAACCTTATTTTTGATTGCACACTAGTCAGTAACCAGTGTAATGTGTCTAGTCGTATCTTCGGCGCAGACTGAATTCAGTCCAGTATCCAATACAGTCCTACAGGAGGTCAATCGCGAGCCTGAATAACTTAGTGGTAACGTCTATGACTGCACCACTCACTGGGTGACACGGGTTCGAATGTCTCAGAAAGGACATGACTTCCTTCAAGGTGGCTGCAGATACGCCTTGCTGACTGGTGAGTGCCAACTAGCACGAAACCTAGGTTGAGCAAGCCTTCCTGTGGCCGATTGCCTCCAACTATCTAATACCAACAATTTTAACCTTGCTTTGAATGTTCATCCCTTATTCCTTTGTGGAACACGAATCATTTCAACATAGTCGTGATTGTTACATCTCCTGGAAAATGATTTTAGAGACAACTAGCCCGGTCACCTTATAATTCGATGTTTGTTATCCGTATCTAGGTTCTAAGAATGGAATCTGGCTACAGCAGCAGAGTATCATTGTATAATAGAATGATTTTATTTTGATACAAAGCAGAATAACACAGTATCATTTATTTATTGATGATGTTTTGAGCGTATTTTGTTGCTCATAATTCTATCGAGATACTCACATAACCTACATAATTTCTTCGTCTTTTATGCTTTGATTTTATTCGTAATAAGTTTTTTTCATAATTCTGGTATCAGTGTGATGTCATTCCTATTGTGCTTATTTGATGTTGATTTAATGAACTCAAATTCAGTAATCAACACCTCTATCTGCACCTACCTATATTAACTTTTAGGACTATATTTCTGATCCTAAACCTGTATGTGTGTGTGTAGATTGCGACTGACGAGCTTCTCCATAAGTAAGTCACCTTTTGTAGTCATTTATTCTACACTCAGTTTAATTCGTATCTTCAAATAGCTTGACTGACCCTGATCTTCTTGTTTGACCTATGTAGTTGATCGTATAGTCACTGGAAGGCTTCAATGGATCAACAGGGTACTTTGGCTTAGGAAATTTGAAACTATTTGAGTTTTTAATCCGACGAAAGGTTTCAGATGTCTTTTCCTTACATAGATGGGTCTCAGTCTGCACCAAAGAAAGGACTAGATATATCACACTAGTTACTAGTGTCCAATCAAAATATTCACTGCACTCCTACAGGAGGGCAATCGCGAGGCAGGATAGCTCAGCGGAAACACCCCTGACTGCACCACTCACTGGGTGACACGGGTTCGAATGTCTCAGAAGGGACATGACTTCCTTCAAGGTGGCTGCAGATACGCCTTGCTGACTGACTGGTGAGTGCCAACTCGCACGAAACCTAGGTTGAGCAAGCCTTCCTGTGGCCGATTGCCTCAAACTATCTAATATTATCAGATCAATATGCACCGTGATGGTGAGCTACCTGGAATGGTGGCCATATTACAAAGCTGACTGATAGAATTCAGTCTGCAGCCAAGTAAGGACTAGACACATCACACTTGTTACTGGTGTCCAATCAAAAGATCGGTCTCTATTAGTCATATTTTGTGTTCTTGATTTTACGTTTAACTCAAGTGTTTGTTTCGTCTCATCAAAAGTTGGGCGGGGGGCGGGCTGATCATATGCGTTCTGCATTACTCAGAAACAGTCTACATTGTTTACCGCGTACTTTCAATTCAATAAGTCAAATGCACCTTTTTTCAAGCAAGAAAATTTCTTTATTTACATTCTTTATACACAAGACTTAATTTCCTTGTTTAATACAGACAATGAAAATTTTATAATTCTGAATGTTTTGTCTTCTTTTCCTCCTTTTCTGTATCATCGTCCGTTAATATACTCGCAAATGCTATAAACAAATAAATTGTTAGTATTAGTAATCTATGCCATAGTAACAGGTCATTACTTGTATCAATGAAATTCACAGCAAGTTGACTGAATTTCATTAAATTCTGTTTAATCTCTTTCAATTCTTTCTTGCCAACATTTTTATCAAGCCATTCATCTAATCGGATCACATAATCTAAGCCGAGATTGATAAGTGCTTTAGCCTAGCAAAAAATAAAAAAAAGTACGTGATTAATGATATTTTGGTTAGTTAGTCAGTCAACTTACAATATCCTCGACAGATTCAGTTAACTCATCATCCTCTTTAGCAGCACTAGAAGTATTCACAGCGAATAAGGTGAGAGTTAAACAGAAAATGAGGTATGAACGCATCTTAGCAACGTTTGTAATCGTAGTAATATCAGGTGAAATCCGATCAAACTGCTTAGACAGTCTATATTTCAATTGTATTATATTGTTTATGACTAAGTAAGCTAGGTGAATATGATTGGTGCTTAATTGTGCAACGAAAGTCATTTGACAATGTATTAACCAATAAGAGTCGAGATAATCAGTAAATATTAAGAATATAGTTAAAATTGATTTATTGTCAATCAATATATGTCATGAATTGTTAGGTAGACAGAATTGAAATTAAGTTGTCAGTTCAGTAGTTGTGGTTATGACATAAATGATTAGTAATAGAAGGGAAACATTGGAGAAGCCTTCACTTTACAGACAAATTGGGCAAAACTTTCAGACTATTAGAAAACATCACTTTTTTCTCCACTGTATTCAACTACTTTTGCCAGTTGTATGCCTAAATTATAACGACCCAAACCGACTCGTTGTGGTTTGAGTGAAGCAAACCAATAGTTAAAATAAGCTGTATAGCTAATCAAAACTATCACAGCTAAACACAGTCACAAAACAATCCAAAGACAGATGAAAAAGAGAAGGCGTTAATCGAAGAGACTCTTTTCAGGGAATTCATTCACATAGCTGTTCAATCGCTGTGCGTCGGTGGCACAGTGGTTAGGACTCTCGCCGACCATGCACATGGTCCGGGGTTCGAGCCCACGCCGGCGCACACCTGATATCTATGGTTGGCCTGCAAAATTTGGGCTACCGATATCCATGCTGAAAATTCCATACTTGTACCAAAAATACAGTGTGGAATCCAGCTGTAAATCAAAAATCAAAAAAATATATATATATTTATTCGTGTGTGTGTGTACATGAGGTTTGTCAAGTTTAGACAATTGATCAGGTAATACAAGAATGATCTTATATAGAAACAAGGTTAATTGGACAGAAACTAAAGTAAGATTGAGTTAGTAAGTTAGATGACGTGATATAATTGACTAAAATGTTTCAACTTGGGTCAGGGTAGCAACAGAGGTAATTACAGGTAGAGACTTAGTAGAAGTGGGGTAGAGAATAATGCCATTTAAATTAGAACTGAAATTGAGCAAATAAGTAACATAACTGACGTAACATAAACGACTAGAAATTGAGCGTTGGTCAAGTCAGTAACAGAGGTAGTGAGGTGTAGAAATTAAATCGGGTGGGGGTAGAGAACAGGAAAGTTGAAAATGTAAAATATTACAATTGTGAAGACAAAATAATATTATTGAAAGGACAGAAAAAAGACCAGGTAGAATTTACTTGTCGGGTAATAAGATAGATTACGTCCATTGCAAGTGTAGTGATTGAATGAACTTCTTCTGTATGCAGAGTTCAGGGCTTAGCAGGTGATACGCCATTGTTTCTGCAGTTTGAAGAAGTCTGATTTGTACACCTTTAGGAAGACTACTTCTTACTCTGTAGGCGACTTTTAAGTCTGTCTGAGATGTAGCTTGGTGTCTGGATTCTATCAGATGTTCTAAGATGGAGCTGTGGGGACATCGTTTTTCTCCTTTGTAAAACCATGTTGGTAAGTGATCGGTGATACGTTTGGGAAGCCAACACTAGGTACGGCCGACATATCTGGCTTCACAAGAGCAGGTGAATTGATAAATACAAATTGATGAGAACAGCAGAGGTAGCTTATCTTTCACATTCACTTGAATCTAGGTTTTGTGGAGAAGGTTAGTCGTAGTTCAGCTGAACACTTGCAATGGACGTAATCTATCTTATTACCCGACAAGTAAATTCTACCTGATCTTTTTTCTGTCCTTTCATTAATATTATTTTGTCTTCCCAATTGCAATATTTTACATTTTCAACTTTCCTGTTCTCTACCCCCACCCGATTTAATTTCTACACCTCACTACCTCTGTTACTGACTTGACCAACGCTCAATTTCTAGTCGTTTATGTTACGTCAGTTATGTTACTTATTTGCTCAATTTCAGTTCTAATTTAAATGGCATTATTCTCTACCCCACTTCTACTAAGTCTCTACCTGTAATTACCTCTGTTGCTACCCTGACCCAAGTTGAAACATTTTAGTCAATTATATCACGTCATCTAACTTACTAACTCAATCTTACTTTAGTTTCTGTCCAATTAACCTTGTTTCTATATAAGATCATTCTTGTATTACCTGATCAATTGTCTAAACTTGACAAACTTCATGTACACACACACACACACGAATAAATATATATAAATGCGATTGTACAGCTATGTGAATGAATTCCCTGAAAAGAGTCTCTTCGCTGAAAGTCTTCCCTTTTGTTTATGACTCAATAGGGATTTTCAAGCTACTCTCCAAAGACAGCAAAAAGTTTGTTCTACGTTGTCAAATCTATGTGGTTCTTTTCAACAATAATAACATCAGAAACTCAAAATTACCTAAACATTGCCATCAGGCAGCTAAACATATGCAAGATAATTATTTTCTAGTACAGAACAAGTACTGCAGAACAAAATTATTTTTAGTACTATTTCCTTTAATTACTAGAGGTGCATAGGGCTTCAGCCACACCTTTCCATTGCGTTCACGTCTCTGCTGACGTTTTCACCTAGCTCCACATCTGCCCATGTGCTTTCATCTCCTCTTCACATGACTTCCTCCATGTCACCTTGCGCTTGCACTGACAACCAACTCGCCGCTTCCCATTAGGGTTCCAGTCAAGCGATGACCTGTCGTTTAATGTCACTTGTTAATTTGTTTTCTCAGAGTATGGCCAAGCCAATCCGCCTTCATTTCTTCCTGTATATTTCTTGCACAATTGGTTGCCGGTTGGCTTACTCCCAGAGATCGCTCTTGCTGACCATCATGTCTTAATTACTGAGCAAAGACATCTGTTGAAACGTCCAAATAAGTATCAGTGTTGTAATTGGATGGTCCAAGAGAGAGTTTCCAAACAATCAGTCCATTTTACAAATGGATATCTCTTATAAAGGAGAATTCCAAGATGCCTTAATTTGTTATTCTAGGAGAACGGCGATTGGGTTCATTTTGAGTGAATAGTGTATTAATTAAGTAATTAAAAATACTTCTTAAGAAGTTCAAAAAAAAATGAGATTAGTGAACCAAGCATACTCAAAAAAGGTCGAAAGCAAAATAAGAATAATGGTAAAACTTATAATGATAACATAAATAAGAAAGAATGTAAGGCATCTACAGTTCTAACATATAAGGAGGGGACATCTGAGGTCCTACTTAGTAGGATGCTCAATTAAGCGAGAATTTGGGTGGCATTCAAACCTGTGAACTCACTTAGAGACAGGCTGTGTAGGCTAAAGGACCCAGTGGATCCAATTAAACAAATTAATATAATTTTCGAAATACCTTGCAATGACTGTGAGTTGAATCAAGTATATAGGTTAGTCAAACTGTTAGATCAGGCAGAACATAAGAATTTAGCTAGGGTTAGAATGGCTGAACTCGAGAAGATAAGTAATTTAGAAAACACTCAGCTATAGAACTGCATGTACAATGGGGTAGGATAGAGTAAAAATTCTAAATTAATCCTGCATGGTTCATAGAGTCTACACACCCAACATATGCAACAGAAATGACTCAATGCAAATATCAGAGATATGGAAGACATAATCACCACCAGTCAAATCAGAGGATGATAAACAATGTTAAAATGTATTCACTTCACATTACAACATTCTAATAAGTTATTTATATTACTACAAAACCATCTTATTTCCCATGTGACTGTATTTTATTGATAACAATTATATTATTTCCGAATGTACTTTATATTATTTTATTCAGTCGAAGGGAAAGTTTAAAAGCGAATTAAATAAACAAAATGACCTGTTGCACAAGAGGTGGCTCTCGTGACCCAAGTGGTCCAGTGGTTAACGCTTTGACGTTTAAAACTATGGTTACTGCGTTCGAGCCGTGTTGGGAATATTATCACTCACTAGGGAATGCAGGTACATCCAATGGCTGACGAGTCCCAAATAGAACGAAATGCACATCTTGAATTCCACTGCTAGTCACCATCCACCTATTAAATTCTAATTACATGCCCAGACATCGTCGAAGCATCTACACAAGAAGCCAACATGTCAAACTGAGACCTAGCAGTTCGGTGCAGTCAATCGACGAGAAAATCTAAAATTGAATTAAATAAGTTTTCACTCATGTATATAAATGAAGCAATAAATTGCGCTGGAAACGTGTTCATCAGTAAATATTACTGTATAACGACACTGTGTGACTTTACCAAAATAAAGTTTATCCGTAGCGGTGTTAAGCATATTCCCTGCTTCCTTCTCCAGTTCTACTGTTATTTATATGTCCATTATATTTTGAGGAATTATTGTTATTAACAATATTAATGCTTCAAATTAAATCGAATCAATAATAGCACTAGATTATGGCTGAAAAGCATCTTTAAATGATAATAGGCTTATTCAGTATAACAGTAGACTGGATATCATATAGTGCGTCGGTGGCACAGCGGTAGAGTGCTTGCCTATCATGCAGGGGGTCCGAGGTTCAATCCCCGGACGGTGCACTCCTGTACCTCGCTAGGCCAGTTAGAAGGCTGGTTGGGCATGATGCTAGCAACCCCATCCTGTAAAAATAATCACCATTGCTATAGAAACTTCAAACCTCTAGCCTGAATCCTTATATTTCACTTGGAACGTGAAGGAATAAATAATTAAGAATAACAGACATATTAAGGAAAATAATTCAGAATTTTATGAATTTACAGGTTTCATTACAGGTGAGTGCAACAGATGACTAGACTGGTTTCTTCAACACACAAAGCTTCGGTTACTTCAGGCGAAGTGAAATAATATCTATTTTTTGTAGTGTTCAGTACATAGAGATGCTTCGCAGTTTACTTCATATCCGGTGGACGATAGAAACAGATTCTCCAATCATAGCTTTATGGCCTATTTGAACCAAAAACTTTTGATGGTTGTGTAAAATGTTGAAATAGTTTTAAACGAAGACAAGTGTGAATGTGAAATGCACAGTGGTTAGGACACTCGCCAACCATGCACATGATGCGAGGTTCGATCTCCTGCTGACACACACACACCTGATATCTTTGGTCGGCCTGCAAAATTTGGGCTACCGATATCCATGCTGAAAATTCCATACTTATACCAATATTATGGTGTGGAATCAAGCTGTAACCAAAAAGAAATTACGAAGGTGAATAATAGGTGACAATTACTTTCGACTAGATATGGTTTACATAACATAACATAACATAAGCTTTATTCCAAATCAGTACTTGTGATACAGAATGGAATTCTCAGCATTTTACTACAATATTGCATCCAGTTTTTTACATTAACAATAAATAAAGTTCTACATAGATTAAAGTTATCTCAACAACATATTAGTATGTCGGTAGCAAAGCCAAAATTAAAGTGTTTGAAGATGTTAGAAAAGTAGATACTACTAGCATATTTACTGGCGTAAGCGATAGCAAAATGGTCGAGTTATACAGAGTGTGAAAGAACGAACAAGAATGTTTTAAGTAGAGTTTGCAAGGAAGAGAGAAACAAAACAGCACATAACAAAAATAAATACAGAATGAAGAGCGAGAAAACGTTGTACCTATAAATGATGTGAGTTGGAAAGACGAGATCCATTGGTTCTACTGACTATTTAATAAGTTAAAGGTTTCATGCCTGATGCATTCTTTATCGCACAGAACACGGGCTAGGTAGGGTATGGATGAGTTTTTGTACTTACTTACGAGAGGCTTAGAAACAATAATTACACAGGATTAGAAAGAATGAGCATGGAAACAAATTGAAATAATAATTTTCAACTTGAAATGGAAGTTAAGAGGTGTGAATATAAATAGATTACAAGAGTCTTAGAAATAAAAATTGCACAGGATTAGGATATAATTGTAATCTGGTTATTTTAAACGAATTATAAATGTGAGCAGGAGAGAGCATGGAAACAAACTTAAAATGACTGCTTTTTATAACTGAAAAAAATGGGATGAATTGAATGAAGACAGAGAGAATAAAAATCACACACACACAGCGAAAGAAAAAGAAGATAAAAAAACAACAAAATAAGAACAAGGCTAAGGGGACATACCAGACTAGGTCCCTGGTAGTTGTAGAGGTTGGACTAATTTCTTTTGAACACACAGCTCCGGCTTTTCGATGCATATTACGAGGGCTTCTGCTGTACAGAAAAGTTGGTTCGTTCTAATCCTGTGTAATTACTGTTTCTAAGCCTCTCGTAAACCATATCTAGTCGAAAATAATTGTCACCTTTTATCCGCCGTCGTAACTATGTGGAATCAAGTAAAAAAAATTTATTTCTATGTAAAATTATGTATTTAAATCGCCGAAAAGGCAGATATCTTTACTGAATTTCGTGTTCTCTTCCTTCTAAACAATAACTGTAACTATGTAAGCTTATATACATAAATGCTACTGTACAACTTTTGAGGATGATATCGCTGTAAAGGTATCTGTTTACTGAGCTTTTTAATCTTTCCTCTCACAATTATATACATTTAGAAAGAATACCATAAACTCGTAAGGAATATCTGTAAAATGCAAACTGCTGCATCGGAATGTCACATATTTCAAGAATTTATTTCTCTTAGGTATAGACTGTTGTGTATCTTTTCTGTTTTACAGACCATGTATGATTGTGTATGGTCGATAGGATGAGAAGCATAGTTTCTTCTTCACAGACAACAACCGCAAGCTTTACACAGCACTTGCTCAAAGATGAATTATTATGATTATTTATATTGCTATACTTTCCGTCACTTTCGAGGGAAAAATATGCTGCCTCGGTTCCCGACCAACACTTTCATCAGCTAGCTCTATTACTCCTCAAAAGGTTTAATCTTCATTAGTAGTGGAAAGTTTTCACTGTTTGAAGATTGTAAATTTACCAAAGAATCAGCTACTGAATTCTGCTTTATAGTAGTATAACTTAAATGAATTTATACAATCTTTTAAGAAGTAAACCGGATTGTGTAAAACTAAGCGATCATTAATGGTTTGAATAATATATTAAATAACCTGTGGAACGCAGATGCAAGATAGATGAGCAGAGTGTCTTAATATCAGTAATGATATGTATATGGAACACAGGTTCGTTCACAGATTTCTCAGAACCATGGAACAATTTAAGATACCATCAGAAGATGTTGGATGTAAATGAAGAATGTGTTGACTTAACTTACCACGAAACAGTAAAACTTTATGGTTTTCAATGTCCTGTTACTTTGTAGGATATTGCAGCGAATGAAAGACGGGCATATATTGGACAGACAAAAAGACCTTCGAAGATGTGAACTTCCCGGATGAATTATGTCTAATACCATGAAAGTTGTCAGAAGAGGCAGGAAAAACAAAAGTTCAAGTGAGCGTAGAGAATGCAGGGGTGATGACGATACCTAATAAGAACAAACACTAATATCCATCAATGGTAGAAAATTAAAGGAATAATAAGCTTTATTCGAAAACACTATTTGCGAATACAGAATAGAATTCTTAGCATTTTACTACAGTATTGCATCCAGTTAGTACATTAACAATAAATAAAATTCTACATAGATTAATGAAAAATATCAGTTCATTATGACAACAACTTTTTAGCATGTCGGCAAAGCCAAAATTTAACAGTGTTTGAAGGTGTTAGAAAAGTAGATGCTTGCATATTTACTGGCGTAAGCGGAAGAATGAAACAAAGCAGCACATCACAGAAAAAAAGGGAGAGAGAGAAAAGGAAAAGAGAACGAAAGCGTTGTACCTATAAATGATGTGAGTTGGAAAGACAAGATCCAGTTGTTCTACTGAATATTTAATGTTATAGGTTTCACGCCTAATGCTTTCTTTATCGCACAGAACACGAACGTGCTAAGTAGGGTATGGTTGAGTTTTTGTACTTGCTAGTGAGAGCATATAGTCTTCTATATAGGCTTCTGGTTTTGCCTGATGAGATACAAGGTGAGGGTTGTGAATGAAGAGGGTGGTGTGAGTTAGATAGAATAGATATAACCCATTTTTCACATGAGTCCATGTGCCTGTCGACCAGAATATTAACAAGCTGGTTTAGTGGCACGTAGTTTACCCTGCTGACAACCTATAACATCCTGCGTAATAAGGTATAGTCTTTCTTCAGTAGCCCTGGTAAAACTAAGGGGGAACAATAGAGAATTATAGGCAGAATACGGGAGATAACGAATCGCAGAAGTAGGGGTCGGGTTATACCAGAATGTCTTAACTTCTTGATGTAGTAGGTAAGACCGAGTATTTTCTTAGAAATCATAAAAATATGGGCCGACCAGGTAAGATCAGCAGGTAGAATGACGCCTAGGTATTTAACTACCGAATTGGTCTCTATTTTTGTGTCCTCTATTTTGCACACCTCATAAGTTCTAACCAGTTTGTTTAGGTCAGATTTGTGCCTGAAGGTGAAATTGACTGTTTGACATTTAGAGGGATTTAAGGTTAGACCGTTTTCCTTGGATCACTGGCTGATTTCTGTCAAAAAACCATTTAGTTTGGAGCAGTCACTTTGACATTTGACAGTCAAAAATGCAGCCATATCGTCAGCATATCTAACAAAATTTATGTCATTTGATGATGATAGGTCATGTAGAAAGAAAGAAAAGAGAAGTGGGCAGAGTACATCACCTTGGGGGACACCAGCTTCAGTGAGCACAGTAGAGAAGGATTTGCCTTTGTATACGGTATACTGCATTCTGTTTGAAAAGTAGGAATGCAACCAGTTAGTGACCCAGGACTCAGTTTGTGTCATAGAGAGCTTATTTAGCAAGAGACATCTAGGTACAGAGTTGAAAGCAGAAGTGAAGTCGAGAAACGTGGAACGAACGTTTTTGGCACCTTTATCTAATGTTCAGATGATACTGTTGTGTAAGACGGCTGCAGAGTCTAAAGTACTCCTACCCTGTCTGTAGGCAAATTGTTTGGGGTCTTCAAAGCTTTTAAGGGAGGGTTCAAGTTTAAGAAGTACTAGTTTTTCCATGAGCTTTAGAAACGGGAAAGTGATGGCAATGAGTCT
This sequence comes from Trichobilharzia regenti, assembly GCA_944472135.2. Taxonomy (NCBI): domain Eukaryota; kingdom Metazoa; phylum Platyhelminthes; class Trematoda; order Strigeidida; family Schistosomatidae; genus Trichobilharzia; species Trichobilharzia regenti. Next base: position 184,857,267 of record OX235262.1, read on the forward strand.
GAACTTCACGTTCCTGCTATTGCCAGATTTAGGGACAGGGACTATTTTAATGTCTTTCCATAGAAGAGGTACAACGTTTTCGGAGAAAGAAGCTTTTAGGATGTTGGTCAGAGAAGAACATAAAGCATCTGCGCATTGTTTAAGAGCGTATGCAGGTATACCATCAGGGCCAAGACTACATGAGGGCTTAAGAGTTTTAAGACATTTTGAGACATCGAGAGTGTTAAAGTCCTGGAAGTTATCACCTACATGATTAGTAACGTAAGAAGGAGGAGGAAGAAGGAAGTAACCTTCCTCATTTATCAATACAGCATCGTTTCAACTACAGATGATAAGGATTATTCTTGAATTGCATTTTTGATTTTCCCGTCGATTGATTGGACCGAAGTGCTCGGTCTCAATTCAATAATTAATATGACCCGTCGCACAAGAGGTGGCTCTCGTGGCCCAAGTGGTCTAGTGGATAGCGCTTTGGCGTTTGAAACTATGGGTACTGGGTTCGAGCCTCGGTGGGAACATCACCACTCACTGAGAAATGCAGGTACATCCAGATGACGAGTCCCAAATAGGACAAAATACGCATCCTGGATTCCACTGCTAGCCACCATCCACCAATTGTATACAAAGGATTATTCTTGTTTCTATATAAGATCATTCTTGTATTACCTGATCAATTGTCTAAACTTGACAAACCTCATGTACACAGACACATACAAATAACTATATATAAATTTGATTGAACAGCTATGTGAATGAATTCGCCGTCGAAAAGAGTCTCTCCGCTGAACGTCTTCTCTAAATCATTTTAACATTGCTGATTAGAAATTACTTCGCATTTCCAATCAACTCAGTGACAATGTCATGTTTATGGCATTTTGTCGATGAAGTTACTTGTTGATTTCTTGTTATTCAGTCATATCATAATAGACATGTCATTTCATTCATAGTTTAGACAATTTAGACGGTAATTTAATTTTTATAAACCCACTGTCTTTTCTCTAGGAATATCGCACTTTTGGTCTAATGTATGTGCTTTATTGACAGCGTTTAAGCATTTACATGTTTTAGGCAACTTTTAATCAGACTTTACGAGTTCACATAGCAATTATCCAACATAGATATTTGATGTCATTGTCGGTTGATAAAATCGAAGTTCAAGTTCTGTGAATTAGTGGATAACAATACAGTCTATCAAGTCATCCGGCATTTAGTTACTGTGGATGTGTAAAGATATCGCTGGTTGGTGTCCACGTGATCAGATTATTCAAGAAGCAGTCTGCCTAAGACTTCAGCTACCGAAAAACCCCACCTTTACATTACATCACATATCAGGTGTTCACATAGTTATGATTTACAAAATATGACCTCCAATGGTGTTTTGCACTCCTGAGAGTATTTTAAGTGACTACAGTCTACTGATTATCAAGGTAAGTAGAAACTTAAGAAAAAGCAAAGTCGTGGGTGGCATGTTAACTTGACGACGTATCCCAATACACAAAGAGACAGTAGCTGTTCCTGGACGTTTCAGTAAAACTACCTATCCATAGAAAAGACAATAACCACCTGCAATGTATCATCATTGAGTTATGTCTTAAGGTTACAAAATGCACTTGTACACTTCTCTTAATTGACTTCCAAACAAATGCCATGTGTTACTTATAGGAGACAAAGGATAAATATCATAAGGGATTCTTTCCGGCCCGGCCATCTGATCTTCAGTATAGAGCGAAGACAGTTGTGGATAAAAGGCTTGCAATAGCCTGTTGGAAATATTCTTTGTGACCCGCCCAGCCGCCAAGTTTCTGATCCGTATAGAAGATGTGACTGACTTGACGTTTGTATTGAAAATCCGACTTAATTTTGATGTTGATGCTGAGTGGCGAAGATTTTCAGATTGGTTGTTTCAGGTTGATGAGTGAATGTGTTTCTCGCCTGCCTTCCCGATTCTCGCTCGATTTGACATCCTCCTTGTCCGTTCCAACTTCCTGTAGTTGAGACAAGTGAATGAAGTAGCCTCTTTCAATTCCCTCGCGTTGATGGTGATTGGCTGCTTCCTGGATATTGCTGCTGCTGCTGTTGACTCCGACTCATCCATTTCACCACATATTGATTATTTCAGGACGAACTAGGGACTATTGTTATATACAAACTCCTCTTTAATACACACCATTTTTTTTGTAGCAGCCATTCAACATACACGTTTTACAACCATTAAACTGATCTGCCACTTTTCTTACCCCCACAATGTATGGATGTACTATCGCTAACCACCATCAACATCGTCTCAGATTCTAGTTGTGCTTCAAAATTTCTTTGATGTCTAGAACATATTACTTAAATGAAAAAGTAGGCAGTGCAGACATGAAGTGCACCTTCTCTACCTTTATACCCCTATAAATTCACTACAACAATAATAATATTAACAATAATAATGGGCTTAAATATAACACTTGAAATGTCACTAGGTCATAATAAAAGTCTCATAAATATTTGCAGTAATACTCTAAGACTAATAATATAATACTACTAGTACTACTACTAATAATAATAGTCACATAATAATAACGATTATAATAATCTGCTGTTTACGTTCAGTGAAAATAACTGAAAACTTTTATAATCTACGAATTAGTTTCAATTCGACAGTTTGTATCCAAATGCGATAAAATAATTCACATACATGAAATGTGACAATTACACTGAAATCACGAAATCGGACGATCGCGCGCGCGCGAGAGAGAGAGAGAGTGGGGGAGAGAAAGAACTGTGAATAATAAATAAATAATTCAAGCACACAGTTAACATAAACAATTTGATAAACCCAGTAACAACAATTCGAGTGTGTGCATATGTGTGTTTATTATTGTCTGAAACAGCACCATTTCAGACAGATAGATAAATAGACAAAATGCATACTATTATAGGCTAAATTGTTATTGACGTATAAGTGAATGTACAATGGTTTCAATAGGGGAGGTCTCATTGAACATTGAGCACATTTAATAATCCATAATAAACAAGGTCATATGAAATAATATTTTCTGTTTAGAAAAAAAATTATAAAAATTGTGAATGATGTAAAATTATTGTTCACTGAATTAGTATAACTATGCGATGACTATAAATATACACAAACTTACACTGTTTCAATAATTACGCCATTTAATGGCATACAAGAAAAGTGTGTACCATTTCGATTCCTAAGTGATGCGAGCCTTAATCATATTTGGCTTACTTGCTAGTAGTATACGAAGAAAGGAGGTAAGGTTGAGTATTTGAGGCTAGCAATCTCACTTCAACGATGGGAACATCAAGCCTTAAAGCTGTGTGTCCCGCTCAGAATGCAAGGAAGCAAACGAATATATCGAGTATATCGAGTGATATAATTGGAGAAGATATCGAAAACTCAGCGTCACCGAAGAAGAAACTTGAGAGAAAAGGACAGTTATTGAAAACGAGGAGGTACTGCTTCTTTGTTTAGGATTATTCCGCAGTACTCATTCATGAATCAAATCAAAAACCAATAAGCTGCGAGGTGAGCTGTTTTACTATTCAAACAGTGAGTCGGAAATCGATAGCACACTACTTCTAACTTCTACCAATTTTAGGATATTTAGAGTAGAGGTCTAGAGGTGTCTATTCTATGTGATCTCCGATATCCACTAAACCGTCAGCTTTCTTGCCTGTTTCTATTCTTTCTCTAGCATTTTCTGCACAACGAAGTTCTTTTGAATCTGTTGTTTCTCCAATTCGTTAACCTTTGTGTATTATATGTAGTATGACCAACTGAACTGCTGGACTTCTCTCCTAATTTCTATATTGGAATCCAGTCAGTCAGTCAGTCAGTGGTAAGAGCCCACAAGCAAAAATCCTTGTGATAGAATTTAGTTGACAGGAACACCAAGGACTGGGCATATGACACTGGTTACTTCTCAGTGACCAGTAAACGTGTAGATAAGTATTTTCATGAGGTGCGGTTGCAAGACTCAAGCTCGACCCTCCCTTTTTCTCCGGATTTATAATAACCTGGATCATGTGGGTAGTTGAGAGGCATTCTACTGTCGACCTACATATTTCGCGATTGTAAATTGGTGAAGTGACCCAAACTGTAGTTCGGTGTAGTTGTGTTGTTTGAGCAGGATAGTTCACTTCATATTGAAGCTGGCGCCAAATATCTTTTCTAGAATAACAACGGGAGGTTCGTCAAAAAACCAACCAATTTAAATAATAGACAGGCTTACAATAAAAAACGTCCACATGAGTTATAAATCTTCGCCATTGTTTCAGTCTGTCTAGTCTAAGGGTGGGAAAGAACTTTATTAGCCGTGACCAGTAGGGTACAGCAGGTTGAAGATGAGGCAGTAACTCATCGAAGAAGACATTGCGAAGTGGTCGCGCTATGTCGTGAATTGGCAGAAGTTAGAATTCAAGGACCATTGGATCGGGTCCCAGTGGCTCAATGGTCTACGAGCTCGCCTTGTAACCAGAAGGTCCTGGGTTCGAATCCCGGTGGGTGCGTACTGCTGAGGAGTCCCAAACTAGTCTGATGAAACAGCTGTCCAGTACTCCCAGGTTTTCCAGTGGTTCTCTAACTGATGTCAGCTCATGATTAAATCCTCCATGCAACTTTATTAGTCATGATTTCAGTTTGGTTTCAAGCTCAGAGACCCATCAAACACATTGAAGTGATGTTGAAATGAGGTTAGTCGCCTTCAGACATCATATAATAATTGGAATTTTTAGAAGGAAAATAGAAACAACTATCGGTATAATAATATAAGATACACTGTTGATGTGTGTATTGATTACAAATGCGCAAGTCAGGTTGAAGCTGCAAATTATCAGCCATTTTCCTGCGCAGAAATCAACTGTTCAGGATTTTCGTCGGATGATATGACTTTTTTTCCCCCGATAAACTTAATGGTGTATGACTAGTATTCAGAGGTTTTCTTAGCCTTACGTTCACCTCGAATCGAAATTCATTGTTTTGTTGACTTGTTGTCTGACCTTCAGATTGTGCAACTGTCAGCAAAGTTGAGTTATAGCAATCCATGATATGCGAACGCACGAGTGAAAGTGAGCCGGCCAATCTGGAAATCCAATGGTTTTTTTCTTGGAAATGACGTTTATTTACAAGAGAAATACATGAAAACACATTAAACAGGATATTACTTCGCTTGCATGACTTAAAAAATCTTCACGGAAAATGGAAATAAGTGATTCAGCGAAGAGACACAGTCGTATATATATGGTTTTTAAGAAGTTATGTCCGTTGAGGGAATTGAATCGTAGGTGTGAATGCATAAAATAATAATAATAGTAGTATGAAATGCAATTAAAATATTTGTTATTATAATCATAGTTAAATGTCGAGTGGCAAAACAATTGTCATATATAGAATAATTCATAGGATGGATAGAACTTGAGGAAGGGTGTGCAATTATAGGATTAGTAGACAAATCGAATAAAACAAAAACGTTACGTAATATTGTGTGAAATTTGATAGTATAGAATTTGTCGTTGTAAAAACAAATTGATTTAAAATGACAAGTGGAACAAGTGAAATAATACCGGGGACAGTTCAAAGTGAGAATAGTAATAGTAACAATTAACGTAATAAGGAAGAGTATACAAATTGAATAGACAAAATTAAAAAATGAAAAATCGGTAGAGCCAAAATATGATTGGGGATTACCATATTTTATCATAGGGATTAAGACCATGAAAGTTGGAGGGGTTGAACGAATTTTTTCTGTACACAGAGACCTGGCTTTTCTGTTTCGATAGCCAAAGCTTCAGCAATACAGATGAGTCGGGTATGTAGTGATTTGAGCGAATTACTTTTCGCTGTGTAGATGACTTCAAAGATGGAGGCTGTCGGGATAGGGTGACCATTATCGATCAGATGTTCAGTGATCGCACTTCTTATTGCTCCAATTCCACTACTTCGTAACCATGAAGGATAGTGTTCTTGCATCCTTTTGGACAAAACTCAAGTCGAACGACTGATATACTTAGCTCCACACGAGCAGATGAATTGATAAACACATAGAGTTGGTCAACAGCGGGTTCTTATCCGTCAGGTTATTGAACAGTAATGGTCGACTGGTAAAGGCCATTCTCAAAGGCGCAGCAGGTAATGTTCCTTTCAGGGACTGCGATATCCTTCTTTTCAGGATATCAGAAGCCAAGTCACCTTTGAATTCTAAGCTCATGTACAGTATTTTCTTGGCTACGGATGATAAGTCACGTTTCATGGGATTTGAATGTATATTCTTATCTATAAAAGGTGGTGAAAATCCATTTTCTAATAGGATTTTCCTCAAAAGATTTAAATATTCCTCCACAGTTTCAGAGTCCATAATGATCATCCTATCACTATAGCCTCCGCCTTTAAAGTCATCTACAAGGTAAAAAGGGATTTACGGAAATCACTGTGTGATGCTGAAATGCCCTAGTCATGCTTCAAAACAGTTGTCCAGTACTTTCCGGTCTTTAATAGTTTTCCAAATGATATCGACAGTGACCAGGCCTGGAATTTTTATGATTTCTTAATGTTGAGCTGTTATCACCTTACATGGACAGATACCAACCGTCCTGTTTGAAATGACTTAACTATTTCTAATTCTCCACTGAGTCAATACTTCCATCTGACCTTTTTTCCATTTCGCGTGTGTCACCAGCCCCATTCAACGCCCTAATCTGAATTATATACAAATACTTGTATGTACGCATCCCGTCATTGCATATTTATTCATGTATATCGATTACAAAGCTGACGATTCTGACACAAATTTGTGAATATTACAGAAATTTGACTCAAAGATTGACTTTATTGAGTAACCCAGCTAACAGTAGCATCACAGTCCGTTGCTATGGTGATAGCGTCCTGCTTAAATCTTGGGCTACCAAATACCTTAAACATTACAAATCATATTGGATCTCATTTCTCATTTTCAGTTCATTTCAAATGACTAAATCTTATTCATTTATGACCCCTAATAGGGTTACTTACTCTCGCAACTATTTATTATCCTTAAAACCTACTGATCTGCAATTCCATAGAAAAGCCAAAAAAGCATCATGCCGGTTGGCAAAGAGCCTTAAAAAATACCCCTATTCAATTCATGACTGTTCCCGCAATTATGAGTACTAATTGCCGTTCCCTGCCAGCTAAAATTAACTGTCTTCAACCACTTGTGTCTTCCACTATATATCGTAATACTGGGATCATATCACTTCAAGAAACATGGCTACATGATCTATATGATGACAATCTAGTGTATCTAAATGATTTCAAATTATTCAGACAAGATCGGTGTAGTTCCAGGAATAAACGCGGTGGCGGTGTCGCCATCTTCATCAATTCACAATGGTGTACGTCTAATAATGTATGTTTCAAATTCTCTAGTGACAATATTGACTGCCTCACCGTTAAGTGTCGACCTAAACATTTGTCAAAATACAACTACATTTACATCTCGAACATGTATATTGCTCCTGGATGCAATTCCACAGAATTATCTTTATTTGCGGATGAATTTACCTCCCTTGCTGCCACCTCCTTCGGAAATTCCTTGTCTATAGTTACTGGAGATTTTAATTCTAGTGATCACAGCTTCCTAATTTCACTTGGACACGATAACGTTGTCAACTTCCCGACTAGAATGGATAACACTCTTGATTTTGTGTTTACAAATGACACAGGAATTTTTGAAGCTCGAAAAAGAGCCCCACTACTAAATTCTGATCACTGTATCATAAAAATATTGCCCAAAGTATATGGAAAGCAGCACAAAAGGGTCTTCTCATACCTTGGAAAGAAAACACAACACAGATGTTATTCCCATGACAACATACTGAATCTAAGGTCCATGTTAAAAGACACAAACAGGACTTATTTACTGAACAAGCTCTTGATAACACAATTACCAACATAACACATTATCTTAATTTCTGTCTTGATGTTTGTTGTCCAAAAGAGACAATCTTCTTAAAATTCGACCGCTTCTCCTCTTCTCAACTCAAAAAGCTCCGCCGTGAAAAAGAGAGGTTGTTCAAAATGAAAAACAAATCTGGTGTTAAGAGAATGAACACTTTGATTAAGCTTGAATTACAAAGATTGAATGCTCTCTATAACCAGAAGTTTCTTTCATGTAAATCCCCAACTAATATGTGGAAGTTATTAAAGGAAATCACAGGTGGTAAGCAAATTAGGAATGATATTTCTGTAGATGTTGGCATGCTTAATAAATCCTTCATATGTATCCCTGTAGATGTTATGATTCCTAACTCAAATAGTGTAAATAATGACTGCTTCTCATGCTTTAATATGAATGGTGTCCTCAAGTGTCTTCAATCTCTCAAACCTACTCAGTCCCTTGGTCCTGATGGTGTTCCTGCTGTTATCCTTAAGAAGTGTCCCGACATCTTGTGTTCCCCATTAACTGACATTTTCAACGAATCGTTTTCCAAAAGTATTATACCTGAATCATGGAAAAATATCAAGATCGTTCCAGTGCCTAAATCAACAAGTGGACCTAATGTTAAGTTTAGACCCATTGCTATTACCTCACCTTTTTGAAAGTTATGGAAAGACTTATTTTACTTAATCTTGAACCCTCTTTAAAGCCTTTCAACGACCCCAACCAGTTTGCTTATAAACATAGTAGGTGTACGTTAGATGCCGCTGTTGTCCTACATCATAGTATAGTCTCTAGTTTAGATAAAGGAGCTAAATACGTTCGCTGTGCCTTCCTTGATTACACATCTGCATTTGACTCTGTTCCCAGGTCTCTCTTGCTAAGTAAGCTTGCTGCAACACAGGCTGAGAGCTGGACAAATAAGTGGTTGCATTCCTATTTTTCTGATAGGAAGCAGTACACCGTCTACAATGGAAAGTCCTCCACTACCTCACTTACTTTAGCTGGTGTTCCTCAAGGTGCTGTTCTTTCTCCCTTTCTGTTTCCTTTTTCTTACATGACTTGCCTCATTCTGATGTAGCCACTTTTGTTAAGTATGCCGATGACCTCTCGGTTTCTATGCCTGTCAACTCTCAGTCAGATTGTTCCAAATTAAATAACTTTCTGTCGGAAATTAGTCAGTGGTCCTCTTCAAACGGACTTAAGCTTAATCCGTCTAAATGTCAGGTAGTCAATTTCACTTTCAGACGTAAACGTGACCTACAACAACTAGTTAGCTCACATGGCCCCACTATCATTGACGGCACAGAGGTTGAAAATACATCTAATGTCAAGTACCTTGGGCTGAGTTTTTCCACCGATCTTTCCTGGTCTTCCCACATCTTGCTAGTTACTAGAAAGATGTTTCGCTTAACGTTCTACATTAGGAAATTTAGGCAGTCTGGCATAAACCAGTCTTTACTTTCTCAGTTTGTAAATTCTTGTATTCTACCCATCCCCTTTACTGCTCCCCATTAATCTTTCCTGGACTACTTAAGAAAGACTTTGCTTCACTGAGAAAGGCAGGCACTAAAAGCCGTTAGTAGGGCAAGTGGGATATCGTTAAACCAACTGGTTAACACTATTAAGGATAGACATATATGTCATGTAAGAAACTAGCGAATACAATATTGTCAGACCCTCAGCATCCTCTCTATACGCATCTCTCCTTGCATTTCATCTGGTAGAACTAGAAGCAGCTATAGGAGGCTATATGCTAGGACTACCAAATACAAAAATCCACAATACCATATCTGGCACAGCTGTTATGTGATGAGAAATCCGTTAGGTATGACACGATCAATTTACTGCGGCACTCTAACAAATAGTCTCATTAGTTTTGTTTTCCTTTCCTCGTTACTATTACACTGTTGTTCTCATCTTCTATTACACACGAATTTTATATTTCAAATCCTGTGGTGGATTGTTTAAAATGCAAACGCAACGCTGTTGTTTTCATTTTTTTATTTACCTTTTTTTGTGTTGCTATTTGATTTTAAAATCTTATAAAATCATGAGGTAATTAGATGCAATATATCGTAATGCACGCTGAAAATTCAATACCTAAACCACAAATACTGTTTGGAATAAAGCTGCTTATTATCATTATTAAATTATGCTTTCTGTATACTTCTGAAATCGAATTTTGCATAAAATGTTTTTTTGGGGTACATACTTCCAGTAGCACTGTTGTCTTAAGCTGCCTTACTTTCGTTGTACTTCTATCGGAAATTGTTAGTGCATAATGGTATCTGCGCAATGTACTGTAATAGACTAAAGTAGGCTGTAAGTTCAATAGCTAAGCGCGTTTTATACAATATGCATGAAATAATGCCGATATATTTTGGCTTATTTTTGAAAGACTGTAATCCTCAACAGATAAAGCAGGTGGTGCTACTTGAGAAAAGAGATGTACCGTAGCATTGCCACCGATTCAAATACTCCACTTTATTGTTTCAAGTTCTAATCGAGAAATAAGTGCCTTTAAAATGACTTAAACTAATATCAATAATTCCACCTAACACTTTATTCATCATAGTAGTTAGAGTGTGGTGAGAGCTGGTTGTTAGTCAAAATTGGTGGACAGTAATTTACGTCAATGTTTATGTCCCCAATATTGGTCGTGAGAAAAATGAGAACAAAGGGATCGCGTAGGCGGATACGGTTAACATATAGATGATTTGACATTCAAGAAACAGCCACAAAGTGATGCAAGGTTAACTTTCTGTGGGAAACAACCAATCAGAAGACTGTGTTTTTCTGCTAACAATAATCCATAGTAATGCAAAATGAAAATCTATAGATATGTGTTGATTTCCATAATAAACGATCTGTTGCTTGACTCTTGCCATCTGTCGTTACAACAGTATAAACACAAGACCATAAATACTATGGTGGGTTACAAGTCAGTGGAATTTCGTGATTGCTCATTACATCATGTTTTACTTTACAGGTTTAAAACCCGTCTTTTTTTCTCACTAAGTACTACTTGTTTCTGCTATAAGACTTCAGAAAGTGTCACGTTAATTCGCCACAGAAGTTAAAAGTATCAAAGCTCTAATCCATTCATTGTATGATACACCTCATGGGTGTCTGGCACTTCCAAATTTTGAAGAAATAAAACTCATGTCAGCATATGTTTCACTGATTTAAGCTGGTTTAGAGACACAGTGCATCGTTTCTTCATCAGATTGCTGATTTCACCTTTAGATTTCAGCCAGCGCATGTCACTGTATATAATTATCTAGTCAATAGAGAAACAAATCCACATCGGCGATTCAGAATAACGTCTAAAGTACAGTATTTTTAAATCCTTTGAGACTGCTTCAAACGAGGTAATGTGATACATAATAAATTATCTGCTGAAGTTATGTTGAATGTTTTCGCTAACTGGAGTTATTGCGTCGAAATACCACTGTTTACTATTGACATATTGGTTCCCAGTACTGATGCTGTGATGATACCTTTAGGTTAATATGATGTGACTAATACTAGAATTCAAGGTACGCATTCCAATGCAAACAGAAACACCTTAACATACTTGGATGCAGACAAATTTATCTGGAAAGTCCTAAATAAGAGGAAACGAGCTTATAGATTCCACTATTAGACCCCATCAACTAAATATTGATATGAAATATTTAAATACGGAGACTGGGACAGAAAACGCGTACTCTATCATTCATGCTACTGCAAGAGTATCATATCGTGATATCTTTTTCCAATCTTTTACTGTGCCTAGTCATAAACACACGCTCTTCAACGTTTGGGAATGCATCTCAGTGCAATTCTATTAGTCAGATGTTAGAGGAATTCGTCATAAACGGTGCATACTACTCAAAAGTAGCTTGAGTTGAATAACGAAACATCAAGTGTTGAATTATGTGGTTCTAGGATTGCATAAACTATTTTGAATCAATAAAGTAAAAGCGCAATGATTGTCTCCAACTACAACAGACTCTCAGTGAATTCATATCAATTAGAAAGCCATTGGAAACAAAGATAAACCTGGTGACTACATCAACTTTCTACGAAACACAGCATTAATCTGTCACAATTTATAATCAATACTCGAATGTTACGAAGGATTCATGCTACAATTTTGCCACCGGATAAAAAGACAGTTTCTTGAGAATGAACGACTTCTGTCATTTGATATAACTTTCACCATTACCCAATGTCATTTTTGAGTATATGTTCTTAGAATCGACCTTTTAGGACAAACTAGTTTCACCTATTTGTAAGAATTTCTGAAGGTCAGAAAAGAATCTAGTCAATAATGTAAAATGGGAGTTTTATTGTAAATATTTCCATATTTCACTGGTTTGTGTATCATAAGCCATATTCTCACTAAACCGTTGCATACAACAGCAACGATCTCTAGTCATTGTCAGAATGGTTGGGTACATTTGACGAATAAGCAGTAGTCATATTCTTCGGGTTTTATTTTATTCAAGTAGCAATGAAACTTTCATTGTTGTTTGTATAACAGAATCAAAACAAATACTTGACTGAAATCTCAGCGTGAAAAGGCATCCAAGGTGAGCTTAAGAGAAGATTGTTATTGTTCCTCTCCAAGATTCCACATGGCATATATATGTCTTCCACCGCATATCCGAATTATATGCCATTCTCTGCTATCATTTTCACCTTGATAACCAATTACCCACAGCCACCTTTTTCCTCCCCAGTTGATCTCATGCGCGTTACCTTAGGAGAATTGCCTAATTCGTCGTCGACAATTCACGGCAGTTGGTGTGAACTGATGACATCTACGCATGTATTCCGCCTATTTTTAGTCTCATAAATGTTGAGCAACAGGCTGTTGGCTGCTTCTGTGTCTAATATAGCGCTTTGTCACCGTCTAATCCTTTCCAGTCTACAATCTCTTCTTCAGTATCAAGAAAAAGAAGGGTTCCGATGGTGAAGTCCTCTACAGCCTTTATGGTAATGCTGTCTGTGATTGCGCACTGATTTGACATCACTCTTAAGACTCTATGTCGTATCCCTTGCGATAGCCAAGTGCTATACATCAATACTCAGATTTCAGAATAGTGAACGTCGCATTTGCTTTTCTGTCTGCCTCTGATATCCACATCCATGACACCTGTAGCAGAAATGATACCATTCAAGTGAGACATTGAAAGAGACGACTTATTTTCGGTTTCTACAAGTGACGATAACTGCTGCTTGTTGTCTTCTTTATATTTACCGGGAGGCCTATCTTCCCTGTCTATCCTGATAGTCTGTTGTTTTTCTCTTCTTCGCATATGTGAGAAATTAAACGTGAGTTATCGGTGAGATTCAGAACTTCTAGGCTCTATTTTCAAACCAAAAGTTTGTCTGTTTTACTTCTCTTCACAGTGTGCTACATGATCCAGGCAAATACATTAGGGAAGATAACCGCCTTATCTTACTACTTTCTGCACTCCACAGTTCGAACCAGAGACTTTTAAGTTACGAGACCAGCTTGCTTCTCATTCAGCAGCCTAAGCAGTGAATTCTAACTCCCTTGATTCATGGTATGATACTACAGTGGACCAATATCATCAATCGGCATCTACTTCACATCGACCTAGATAACCCTACATCTCATGACAATTTCAGGACATCCATCCGGTGGTCACAAACAGGTTGAAGAACCACGTTTAGATTTAGACAACTAAAGGCTTCTGTTTTAATCTTCAGCGGAGGCGTGGATGCGCAGTACTGAATTGTCCAAAACTAGGACGATATGACCATCTCGTGCTGCTTGATTCTCAATAATTCTCTAACTGATATTGTCCTGTGATAAAATCGAAATTAATCATAACCACTATAAAACCTACAATCTAAATATATCCATGTATTTCTGTCGTATTTTGGAAATTATTTCAGTCAGTATGGAGTAAATACTAGGGCAGTACAAGATTACTAGTTCCCTAATATTTTTGTTACTGTGATATGTTGCTTGTAAATAGGTATCATTAGTATATTATCAGAAAGCTACAATAATTCAGATGTCTTTGGAAATGTCAGTAATGAAGAAATGCAAAAGAAGGATAATAACACTGAGAATCACCAATTCAACAAAAGAATACACATCAATGTGAAGTTCACGATTTCGTTTAATTAGCTTTATATTTCCTCTTAGTCAGCATTACTTTTAACTCATACCAGTCTTATTTACTACTCCTCAGAAGGCTTTCTTAATTCCAGTCTTATTCCTTATCATCTGGCTGGTTAATCTGGAATTAACACTTTGCTACAGTAATTGAGAATAAGTAGTTGATTAGTTGAGTTCTAATTAAATGAATCTACTATTTATTTAACCAAGTTCATATCATGCACTGAAAATGAATTTTTTCAAGAATCATGCTCCCCAAAATGAAATACAATTAACTACCTTGAAATATTAGAACAGAATTATTTCTATTTGATTACAGCTTGATTCTACACTGTATTTTCGGTAGAAGTATGAAATTTTCAGCATGTGCTCTCGGTAGCCCAAATTTTGCAGACCGACCATAGATATCAGATGTGCGTCGCGGCAGGGGTTCGAACGTCGGACCATTTGCATGGTCGGCGAGAGTCTTAACTACTGTGCTACCGACGCACAGGGCACTATAGTAGAACTGTAATTCATTAGTAATCTAAATAAGGCCACTGATATAATTTGATAAGATTATTTAATTTAAAAAATAACTTCCAGTGACTTTGAAGTGAACTACAAAGTTCAGTCCAGGAGGGCACTATTAGTTAGGCCATTGGAAGACATGAATTTAGATGAGTGCAGATTACGTAACTCCTGGAATATGAATAACTGTGAGATTAACTTAGCAATTGTAATGCATGCACTAATACATAGTCAGAAAACAAGGTGGTACAGAACTACCGTCTTAAAAAATTAAATAGGGAAGTGGAGAAAGAGGTTGATCACTGAATCTGAGCTCAACTAATAAACATCAAACATTGGCAATAGTAATGAAATAGAAAATAGGAAATATTATTACCAATAAAATGAAAATATAAGAGATATTGGAACTATGCGGAGAGGACTTGAAGGTGATTACGTGAGCAGCTTTATATATGACTAGCAGCAATAAGCCGTACTTGAAACGTTGGCAGTAAATAAATAATACTGTATCACAGTGTGTTTTTTATCGAATAAAATTATTTCATGATATGATTTCATAATAGAGACACAATTTACTGTGATTGTGATTCCCTCGGATTCCAGGTGAAGCATAGGACTTCAACAGCAAACATATACTTCATCCTATTCTCGGCAAGTCTCTTTAGATTGCTTCGAAATTGACCGTAAGTTGTCATCTGCTCAAACGATCTCCTCCATATCATTGTCAGAGGCCCAACTCGCCTTTCCCTATTAGATTTCCACACGAGATTTTGGCACGCGATGTCACGCTATGGTCTCCTCGGTGTGTCTCCAAATCACCTATATTTCCTTCTGCATACTAGTTGGACAAATGATGGGTTCTCAGTTGGTTCATTTCCACATTTTTTTATTGCTCCAAACACGCCGCCGAAGCATAGGTATCGAAATTACCATGAAAGCTGTAGGTAAAAATAAATGCCACTTTCTTGAATGATCTCGGTGCCTAACTGCAATATTCAATGATGTATAATCCCAGTAATAGCATACAGAAACCAAATTCGATTGTGTAAATTGTTTAGTTGTTATTGTTATCTAAACTAGACGCTGTAATGGTGTTACGAAAGTTCCCTTTGTTATAAAATGTACACTACTTATCACTACTCAGTAGTGTGAGTTTCTTTTATATTCCTATGTTCTTCATCTATGAAACGTGTATCATTTTGACAGTTCTGTTGTTTCACATATTGAAGCACTTCCTGGAAAATGTCTTTCAAAGTAATCAGCCAAGCTTATATGTTACGTAAGGTTGATTAACTGTCACTCAGTGTTATTCCTCATTAATATAATAGTGTATCTTAGGTATAAGAGTAGGATTTGGTGTGGTGATTGACAACTTCTATCTCTGTATTGTTTAAATACTTACTGTTGTTTGTTAATATATTTATTATATGAATTGAAAAATGATTCCGCCAAATACAAATTCCTAAATTCATCCCTCTCTGTGTTGTTGGTTGATTTCCTGTAATTCGGTCATTGCGTCGGTGGCACAGTGGTTAGGACTCTCGCCGACCATGCATTTGGTCCGGGGTTCGAGCCCGTACCGGCGCACACCTGATATCTATGGTCGGCCTGCAGAATTTGGGCTACCGATATCCATGCTGAAAATTCCATACTTGTACCAAAAATACATTGTGGAATCAAGCTGTAAAATTATAAAGGGTCAAATTATAAAAGGGTCAAAGAACACTATCCAGCGTGGCTAGTGAAGGGAAATAATGACCATATAAGGAGTGCAATAATCGAACATCTCGTCAATACTGGTCATTCCATCTTAACGAACGCCTCCTCGTTCAAAGTAATCTACAAAGTGAAGAACAACCTTCCAAAGACAGTACGATTCCGTCTTCTTTGCATCGTAGAAGCCCTAGCCATCCAGTTGGAGGAACCAGAACTATGCATACAAAAAAAAATTATCCAACCACTTCTACTCGCATGGTAACTACTCCTTTGATTTGACCTAACTTATCTTTGTTTGTCTGATTTGACCTTACTTCTGTTTGTATGCTTATTTTTATAACTTAAAACCCTTTTGTAATTCTGTATATTATTTCGTTTCCATGTACACCCTTTGAGCACAACTCATTCATCAAACTATTCATGCCATTACGTAACTCTTATTTAACAATCATTTATGACAACTCATCACTTTTGTTACTATCCTCTTATATCAACATCCAATTCATCTGAACTTACTAATTGTATCTTCGTTTGACAAATTTAATGTATACTAACACACACACACACACAAAATAAGATAAGATAATAATAGCTTTATTCCAAATCAGTACTTGTGATACAGAATGGAATTCTCAGCATTTTTACTACAATATTGCATCCAGTTAGTACGTTAACAATAAATATAGTTCTACATAGATTAAGGTTATCTCAGTCAGTTTTGACAACAACATATTAGCAAGTCGGTAGCAAAGCCAAAATTTAAACAGAGTGTTTGAAGGTGTTAGAAAAGTAGATACTACTAGCATATTCACTGGCGTAAGCAATAGCAAAATGGTCGAGGTATACAGAGTGTGAAAGAACGAACAAGAATGTTTTAAGTAGAGTTTGCAAGGAAAAGAGAAACAAAACAACACATAACAAAAATAAATACAGAAAGAGAAAAAAAGGTAGAAATAAAACGTTGTACCTGTAAATGATGTGAGTTGGAAAGACGAGATCCCCTTGTTCTACTGACTATTTAATAAGTTAAAGGTTTCATGCCTAATGCATTCTTTATCGCACAGAACACGAGCTAGGTAGGGTATGGATGAGTTTTTGTACTTGCTAGTGCGGGCATATAGTTTCCTATATAGGCTTCTGGTTTTCCCTGAAGAGATACATGGGGAGAGTTGTGAATGTAATAACCATATATATTTGCGATTGTACAGCTATGAAAATGAATTCACCGAAAAGAGACTCTTCGCTGAACTACTTGTCTTCTGTCTACTAAAATTATAAAAGCAGCGTGTGTTTTTATTATGCAGAAGATGCAGATAACAAACAAACAAACAAACAGCACCAGCAACAACACTCATCACCAATCACCATCAGCGAGAGACATTTGACAGAGTTTACCTCCTTCACTTATCTAAGAAGCATCATTTCAACTACAGGCAACAGAAACGATGAAGATTTCAAATCCAGCTAAAATCGGAAAGGAAAGATACACCTTCATTAGCCCGAAACCACTTTGTAAATCTTCTACTCTGCTCTCAGCCAGCCAGGTAAAAACAACAAGATTCAGATTTTCAGCACAAATTTGAATGCAGTCAGTACTTCTATATAGGTCAGAGACTAGGCCAGCGTGTCACGAAAAGGATTTCCAACAAGTTACGGACTTTTACCAACAACTGCCACCTTCACTGGCTTCCCACTGAAGATCGAGTGGCCAGCTGGCTGTCCAGAAAGAATTAGCAACAAGAAACTCTGTCTGGAAGAGCCGGTCACTCAACAAAAATGTAGGATGAAATGGAGATGGATTGGGCGTACGTTTAGGAGGCCGTCAAATCATATCGCGCTCATTTCAGGTCATCACTTGAGTAGGACTGTAACGGGAAGCGACAAGTGGGTCATCAATGCTAGGGTGACATGCAGGGGATCGTTTGGGGAAGGGGAGATGACGGATTTTGGCCAATTGTGAACCCAGCTGAAGAGGAGAGAAGAGAAGAGAACGACATGTTTCACTTGGAACCCAAGGGAATAATAATGCACGACATGTTCATTTCAAATCCATCATAAATCTTCGCTAACCCTCGTCACCTCTGATTACGTTGAAACATACCGCATGAATGACTAGTGGACTCTAGTGTTGGACTGCCGATGTTAACAAGTCATTCTTCTCTCAAAAATTGGTAATTAGTTAATTCAGTGCAGTTTGTAGTGTTGAATGAATCGTATAAGGGTTACTCGCACATAGGTTTCCGTCTCACTGTCGAATGCCTCCAACTACCTAATATCAAACTGAAGACTACAGAGTTTCTTCCAATGTTTGACAACTACTTTAAATTAGTTGCAAATGAATCAGAATCAGATATCAATTATGGCTTTTTCATTAGGTCTTGAATAAATAATCGAGTACAACGGATCATGTAGGGACTATAATTTTCCAAATTATTCATTGTATTTATGTGCGCTTATCCACCGATTCAGTCTACCGATTCAGACGGGGTGGATAATAATTAAATCTAGCAAGTCGTCAGACAACTAGTTCTTGTGAATTCGTAAGGATATCGTTGACGATTGCAGTCGTGATCAGATTATTCAAGAGACAACCTGCTCAGTACTTGAGCTACCAAAAGAACCCCAACATTATATTACATCGTATTTGTGGTGTTCACACTGTGTAAAGACTAATTACTGCTTATAAAAAAACTGGGTCAAAAACGAATCAAATTTGTGAGATAATCTGGAAATCTACAAGTCAGTTGAACCACATTAGTAGTCTGAAGTCTCTATTTTTTGAGAAAATGCAGCCAGAGGCCACACTCTGAATGGTTTTTAATGATTGACCTGTGTTAAGCAACTGACTATTCTATCTGTTCTACAACAGTAGTAGAGAAGAATTGGTAACTGTAGTTAATGTGTCATTATGTTTTCATCTTGAAATTCAAGTCAAATACTCCCACACAGATCCTGTCCAAACGTCGACTCTACGCATCTGTTTGTATCTTCAGCAAGTTTTCAATGTCCATTCCGAAAGTGAAAGATATCTCACTTAACTGTACCTCTTTTACAGGCATCTACTATTTTAGTTGCTCCTGTGATTCAAACCATAGAGGGAGTGTGATAAACCAAGTTTGTCTGTAGATTTCAGAATATTTACCAGCTTGACTAAGATAGGATGCAGTTGAATGCATATAATTTTCAATTTTATGACACTTGATACATAGAAGACATTGAAGGGGCTTTAATATAACATGTCAGAGTCATTATCAAACACATTTCGCCTACATCTTGCACATGTAACTGAAATTGTCAAAATAAGACTGACTAAATCAGAACTGTGTATTCAAAAAGAACCTTCAACTATTGTGATATTATCACTTTTCTCAATATACCACGAACCTAATTCATTCCACCACATATTGATTATTTCGTGATGAACTAAGGACCCCCGTAATACTACCTACACTTTCATGCAAACCATGTTTGTTCTAGCCACTTACTAGACACATTTTACTACTGACTGACTGGTTACTTTTCTTGCCGCACAATCTTTGGATCTACTATCGCTAACTTCCAACAACGTCGTCTCGGATTCTAGTTGTGCTTCAAAAAATCTTCGAAGTCTACAAATTATTACTCAAATCAAAAAGTAGGCAATGCAGACATGAAGTGCACTTTCTATACATATATACTCTTATAAATTCATCACAATAATGATAATAATAATACCGAGCTTAAATATAAAATCTGAAATGTCACTAGGTCAGAATAAAAGTCTCATAAATATTAACACTAATACTCTAAGACTGATATTAATAATAGTCGCATTTATAACTATTATAATGATCTGCTGTTTACGTTCAGTAAGATGAATCAAAATTGTATACTTTACGAATTAGTTTAAACTCGACAATTTGTAACTAAATGCGACAAAATAATTCATACATGAAATGTGACAAATAAATAAAAAACCCGGAATCAGAAGACAGACAGAGAGAGAGTCAGCGACGTGTAAGGTTCAAGCACAAAGTCAATATAAACAAATACATAAAAACAGTTACCGATTAGCCACGTGTAAATAGGTGAAAAATTATAATTTCACATGGGTAGACAGACAGATAGATAGATAGATAGATAGATAGATAGATAGATAGATAGATAGATAGATAGATAGATAGATAGATAGATAGATAGATAGATAGATAGATAGATAGATAGATAGATAGATAGATAGATAGATAGATAGATAGATAGATAGATAGATAGATAGATAGATAGATAGATAGATAGATAGATAGATAGATAGATAGATAGATAGATAGATAGATAGATAGATAGATAGATAGATAGATAGATAGATAGATAGATAGATAGATAGATAGATAGATAGATAGATAGATAGATAGATAGCCTTTTTTCACAAGCCCAGCTGCTCAGTATCTATAATCACTGAATTTTTGTTCACTTAGCGCACTCTTTCAATACACTTGATTTTAAGACCACATTTTAAAGTTGACTGTGATAGAATTTAGTCGGCAGGAACACCAAGGACTAGGCACATGACACTGCATACTTCTCAGTGACTAATGAGCGTACAAGTATGTATTTCTATGCGTTGTGACTGCACACTTCAAGCTTAACTTCCCCTTTTTTCCGGACTTATCAAAGGCTATGCAGTTTAGGAGTATGTCAACCAAAAGCGGAACCCCGGACTATGTACGTAGCTGAGAGGCATTCTATCATCAACATACCTTAATTGTTTATGTTAAAGAAGTGAAAAGACTTAGAATTTAGAACAGTGTAGTTTTGTTCTTTGAGCAGGATAGCTGACTTCATATAGAAGCAAAAGCATCCAAATGAGTTATAATTTTTCTCTGTCCTTTCAATCTGTCTAGTCTTCAGATCTGAAAGGACTCTGTTAGTCTTGTTTCCAGAGACCCATTAAACATACTGAAGTGATGTTGAAATGAGGTTAGTTACCTTTGGAGATCAATGTCAATTGGAATTCGTAAAGGGAAAAGCGAAACAGCTAACAAGACTTTACTATAAAATACATATTAAATTTATTGTATAATTTATGAATGGACAATTCAGGTTAAAGTTGCTAATAACTAGCCATTTCGCTGTGTGGAAATGAAGTGTTTAAGGGATTTTTATTACATTGTTGGAGTTTCTATGAATCGCTCTAAAATATATATCTGAAGAGGATGGTGCTCCGGAATGCTGCTACGAACTTGTCGTTATTATTGCTCTCCTCGGTTTCTAGTGGAACATGGGGCTTCAGCAGCACGTCGGCACTTTGTCCTTTTTCCTGTGGCCTATTTTAGTTGGCCCCATGGCTGACCATAGTCTCTTAAATTCCCCTTATATTATCTCGTAGATATCACCATAGGATGACTCATTTGACGTTTCCCACTTGAATTCCACTCAAACGATGACCCACATTGAGTAATAATAATAATAATAACAGCTTTATTCCAAACAGTATTTGTGGTACAGGTATGGAATTTTCAGCGTGCATTACAGTATATTGCATCTAATTACCTCATAAATTATATAAGATTTTTAAAAATCAAAGATAAATAAATAAAAATAAAATAAATAAGTTATAAATAAATAAAATAAATAAATATTAAAAATTAAGAAAAAAACAACGTAGAGTATTTCATTTCAAACAATGCAACACAGGATTTGAAATATAAAGTTGATGTGTGGTAGTAGATGAGAACAACAGTGTAGTAGTAACGAGGAAAGGAAAACAAAAACTAATGGGACTGACTATTTGTTAGAGTGCTGCAGTAAGTTTATCGTGTCATACCTAACGGATTTCTCATCACATAACAGCTGTGCCAGATATGGTATTGTGCAGATTTTGTGTTTGGTAGTCCTAGCATATAGTCGCCTATAGCTGCTTCTAGTTCTACCAGATGAAATGCAAGGAGATAGATGCGTATAGAGAGGATGCTCGGGGTCCGACAATATTGTATTCGCTAGTTTCTTACATGACATAATATGTCTATCTACAATAGTGTTCACCAGTTGGTTTAACGATATCCCACTTGCCCTACTAACAGCTTTTAGTGCCCTTCTCAGCGAAGCAAAGTCTTTCTTAAGTAGTCCAGGAAAGACTAATGGGGAGCAGTAAAGGGGGATGGGTAGAATACAAGAATTTACAAACTGAGAAAGTAAAGACTGCTTTATACCAGACTGCCTAAATTTCCTAATGTAGAACGTTAAGCGAAACATCTTTCTAGTAACTAGCAAGATGTGGGAAGACCAGGAAAGATCGGTGGAAAAACTCAGCCCAAGGTACTTGACATTAGATGTATTTTCAACCTCTGTGCCGTCAATGAGAGTGGGGCCATGTGAGCTAACTAGTTGCTGTAGGTCACATTTACGTCTGAAAGTGAAATTGACTACCTGACATTTAGACGGATTAAGCTTAAGTCCGTTTGAAGAGGACCACTGACTAATTTCCGACAGAAAGCTATTTAATTTGGAACAATCTGACTGAGAGTTGACAGGCATAGAAACCGAGAGGTCATCGGCATACTTAACAAAAGTGGCTACATCAGAATGAGGCAAGTCATGTAAGAAAAACGAAAACAGAAAGGGAGAAAGAACAGCACCTTGAGGGACACCAGCTAAAGTAAGTGAGGTAGTGGAGGATTTTCCATTGTAGACGGTGTACTGCTTCCTTTCAGAAAAATAGGAATGCAACCACTTATTTGTCCAGCTTTCAGCCTGTGTTGCAGCAAGCTTACTTAGCAAGAGAGACCTGGGAACAGAGTCAAATGCAGATGTGTAATCAAGGAAGGCACAGCGAACGTATTTAGCTCCTTTATCTAAACTAGAGACTATGCTATGGTGGAGGACGACAGCGGCATCTAACGTACACCTACTATGTTTATAAGCAAACTGGTTGGGGTCGTTGAAAGGTTTTAAAGAGGGATCAAGATTAAGTAAAATAAGTCTTTCCATAACTTTCAAAAAGGGTGAGGTAATTGAAATGGGTCTAAACTTAACATTAGGTCCACTTGTAGATTTAGGCACTGGAACGATCTTGATATTTTTCCATGATTCAGGTATAATACTTTTGGAAAAAGATTCGTTGAAAATGTCAGTTAGCGGGGAACACAAGATGTCGGCACACTCCTTAAGGATAACAGCAGGAACACCATCAGGACCGAGGGACTGAGTCGGCTGGAGAGATTGATTATGAGCGATAGTCTGTGCTCGAAACGTCATCAGTTAACATAACTGTACAACACTGTGTGATTTATTAAAATAAAATCTTATCCATAGTGGAGTTATACTCTACCACAGTGCTCAAGTTTTATACTTATATCAAAACAATCAGGATTTGTTTTGAGTCCTTATTATCTTCTCTCATCACCTGCCAAATCAGTGTCTTCAGTGATCCGCATGTACTTACATGATCCGAAAGGTTACGATCAATGAGACATCTTCTCTAGCCAGCATAGTAGTGGTACAGATAATTTCAGTTTAAACCTAGATTCCTTGTGAATCTGGCGGTATAAAGAGATGCAAACCAACTACGGCCATCATAAATGTCCAATTCAATCGTCTCTGTTTAATTTCACAACAGGTGTACAGATGGAATTGACTCTAATTCACTATAGCGTCCATTGAACGCTGTGAATAGATGTCATCAAATGTCTGGCATGCAATTTGTTCCTACTAAATGCAAGACGGTGTCACAGGACTTTAATATTATCAACTTCTAGGTAAAAAAAAAAGCAGTGAAATGGTAGACCACGTTAAAAGACCACTTCACTTATTTAGGAAGTCGCGTCAGTCCAAAAAGACTAATCGTTGACGAAATCTCAGATAGAATGCAGTAAGTTTACATGACATCTATCATAGTGAGTCAACTGGTTGGGTTGGATCCTTGGTATGCCGCTTATAGAACTAAAGGTTCGTCGCGGATTCCACGGTTCACCAACTTTAACTCAGTAACATCGAAATAATCTAAAGGCATTATCGAAGCTACCGTGCTCACAGCCAATATACCAATAAAGACTGAGCATTACAGTCGAATCAAGTGAACCAATGGGGAACTCAAGTAACGATTTTACCAAAATAACTCTGGGTCATTATCAAATATCTTGGTGAAAAAAATTTAAACCTCAACAACAAACTTGTTTTTGTGTTCGCTGTGATCATGAGTCTGCATAGTTTATTTTACAAAAAACATAATCATTATACTTGTTTTGATTGGACGCCGAATTACTGTTGATCTCATTGGACTTATTGTAAAATAAAAGGATCAGACTGATCACAAAACGGCGACTATTGTTAACAAAGCGATAATATCGAATAAAGCAGAAATGCGATTCATTTTAGCCACCTTCATGCTGATTTCCTTCAGTGTTTATCTGTCATTGTAAGTAGTTTTTTGATATGCCTTTTATCCAGTCTGCCAATTAGTAGTGAAGACTGTTTGTATGAAATGAATGAAATCTTTTACCTCTGTTATCTTTTTTATTCGTTTGCATTATGACGCCAACTGGAACCTGTGAGCGGTTTGAAACTTCCTCACTTATTTCTTTGCTAATGTGTGCCAGTAAACATGAAGCCTGAGTTCATAGCTTCTTTCCGATTGCCTCCAAGCTCAATATGATGGAAGAAAGCTTAATTATCCAGCCTGAGGACAGTATGATCAATTTTTGATTGAGTAAACATTTGTCGCATTGATGTTTTACTTCTAAATAGTGCACACTAACACTGAAATGTATATCGAATGATATTTCCGGTATAAATGGTAGCGTTTAAAATTACGTAAGGTAAATAACTCGATGTAAGCGTACCTTATTATGTAGACATTTACAATACAAAGAAGAATTTGAAGGACCAGGGGGATTTATAGAGATGTCTGAACACTTTAATTTAAGTAGTGTTGATGAAAGTTTGAAGCAAGTCTTTGTTCATGGCCTTTTATACCCCTCATCACCTAATCTACTAGATGCGGAGGATACATATCACACCGAAACACACCATCAGATATCAGGTATTACACGTAACTATATGAAATGGCGTGATGTAGCGAGAATGAATGTGTAGGTAGCTAGCTTCAATCATGTGACGATTCAGGATACAATCCCACTTTCAATCATTTTAGCTTTTACACCAACATTTCCCGAGGTCAAAAGATCAACCTAGATAGCCTCATTGTCGATTAACAAACACTTCCTCTCCTTATAGCTCGAATTTTGCATACACAGGAGTTTTCAGTATGAAGCAGTAACCTCCGTAGAGAATACCGAAGGTTTCGAAAGTGTACCTGTGTTGAACAAGAAATGCTGGTGAAGAGATTTGTAAATATTGTCAAAATGCATTCATCTGCTGAAGCTGTGTGTCCCTCGCACTCGGAACCCACATCTGCGGGAATAATAACCAATAGCGGAATGATCAATAAGCAGCCAACATCACATCTCTGTCATTTGCAGCTTTTCCATCAGTTAACATTATGAGTGAAGATATAACGAGCTGATAAAGTAGGTTGTCATATCTAACGCCCCTCCTGTTTTGGTGGATGGTAACTGACTAGCACTGGAATCCAGAAACAGACTCCTCGCCATTCTGGACTTGTTAGCTAGATGTATGAGCAAAGTAGAGTGAATGATGATAGTGGCCTCACTGACTCTCGAATTCAGTATGCTAGAGCGTTATCAACTAGACTACCTTGACTAATCGCCATCCTCAAAACAACATAATAGTACTCCACAGACATCATCAAAGTGTAAGTTCTAAGAGCCGACACGTCAGTAGAGGATTTCGGCCCAATGTAATACATGACCATTCATTCATCAAATCCTACACAATAGTATCAGCTAGTAAATAGAGTTTTGGTTTTCAGAGTTTGGAATCCTCGTATTCATCTGTATAACTGACATTCAGGAAAATGTGTGGCCATTTCACTACAGATTGTCTGGTTTTGTGGTTTCAGATACCTTTTTCCTTTCTAACTTATTCCATTTTATCCTTCAGCAGTAATTTAATCCATTATCTCTTTTTATTTCTAATTTAAAGGGGTGTACCGACTGTAGGACTACCAACTGTGGATGTGGTAATACACCGATATACAACATAATAAACTTACTATTTATCTTTTACAGCAGAGTACACCTTGTGAAATAAATATGATTAAAAAAATTCAAGAATTAATTTTAGCCTCCTCTGGACAAGATGTTACAATGATTAAAGGATTCTTAGAAAAAGACAATTTAGAACAACAGATTCAAGGTCTTATAGCAACATGTATGTTATATTTCGCTTTCAGCTGTGAATTCTTAATGATTTAAATTCATTGTCCAGTGTTTTGTTTGCAGGGATTTGGTCGATTCATGAAATGATATGATTTCGAGAAACAGTGAAAAATAGGGAGTGCTGGCTTCGTCCATTTTTGGGACTCTTCAATTGTTCACTTCATCCACCTAAATAGGGGTGAAATCCAGGACTATCAGGTTGTGAGACGTAGCTGTCGACTTTTCAGTCACTGATACGGAATCCAATGGTCAACCAGTCCTGTCTCGCTTCTTTTTCGGATATCTATAGCATTACTGCAAGTCAGTGTCATTGCTTAATATCTGTCCTCACACCCAACATCGTAGATCCCGCTGGTCTCGTCTTTCTACTGGAATCTTCACCCTACACTCAGTTGCTAGTGAGGATTTATAACCTAATGGAACCTGATGGAACTGTGAGTGCGTTCTGATGAACAGTCCGAAGAATGTATGAAATAGCTGTCCAGTACTTTCTGGTTCTTAGTGATTCCGTAGCTGAACTCACTTCATGATTAATTCCTCAGTATCTTACTTATAGTAGACTTTTTTACTTGTTTGTTTTTAGTAATTAAACGTCTTGATGAAGGACTTGGAGGTTTGGTGTCTACAGGAGGAATGACACCAGCATCTTAAATGCCGACATCTGGCTCAGTGGCTCACAATATGCTTTAAGTGACAAGCTCCTTTTTAAACTCTACAAAATGTGATTCCTTTTTGATCAATTTCAAAACCAGTAATGTGATTTAATCTTTGTGTTAAAAAATAATTACCATACAATTATATTGCCTTTATCCTCCTGTGCTCTAATGTTCACTTAGCGATATGGTTGCTAATCTCATCTTATAACCTGCCGGCTTCTTCGTGCTTAAGACTGGCAAATAAAAAACTACGCTTATGAGAAGTTGACGAGGTAGCTGAAAGTGATAACATGGAAACAAGTGTAACTGAAGTGTTCACTTCGGGCTTCATGTTTCACCCTCTACATAAGGAACCAGTAATATAATGGTAGTGAACTGCCCTCATTTTATTATTTAGAAGTGGAGCATTATAAAAAAGCTTCCTTCTTAAAATGAATTTCAGAATTCAAGTATTCAGCGTGATGCACTGGAATATTGGAAATAGAACTGACTTAGTGCTGTTCAATATATCTTGTCCATGAAATGTAGTGTACACAGTGTATTGTATTGAACGTCTTATAAGCCACCTAAAACAGAAAAATGAATACGTTGGATTACAGTGGTAGGATACTTTCCAACTGCGCTACAGTTCCGGTATAAACATTGTGGCTGCATACATTTCTTCTAGATACAAAGATCAGGTCTTTTAATATGGATTGCTGTTGCTTTATTTATCGACATGGGACGAAGTCAAGCCACCGTCGACAGATTACTGGGAGCACGGTAGACGATCAAGAACGCGCATGCTTTGGTCCAATGTAACACTCACTATCCAATAGCTGAGGCTGCTCCCTTACCTATCTATATCACACTTGTTTATGTGAGTAAATGGATAAAACCGTCTGAGTAATGCCTGAGTAATTTGACCAATAGAAACAGGGGAATTCATCGATGCACAATGACGAGGCGGTCATTAGTAATTCACCCTTGCCTCGCTTTGTGAGTAATGATTTGTTCAAGAAGCTGAGTACCACTTTTGTTGTGGAGAATTTTGTCTCCATCAACCTATTTAGCTTACATTTTAAAATATCAGAGGTATTTTCACCTTTTCAGCTCAACTTGACATATGTTCTCTGATCTACAGTATCCATTGTTAACCAACCTTATATCCCTACTAAGTATACATTTTAGATGCAGTTTAGTGAAATCGCTGAAGTTGCAATGGCTAGAGTCAGGAATATTCACTTGTATCCACTTCATTATGAAATGATCGGCCACACTAGCTAGAACTTCTCATCGCAACTTTACGATATTCATCCAGTAGACATTAATAATTTGGAAATTGATATTCAGATGTGGCTTGTTCTGATATCAATACGTTTCATAGTGGATTTTGTCACCAACCGTCATCAGTTAAGGAATCGCCAAGAACTACAGAGTACTGAACTGTTGTTTTCTCGTATCTAGATGTCTTAAGTTCGACTCCTAGCCCGGTCGTGGTGGTATGCTGCTGAAGAGTTTCGAAGTGTACAGTACTTCCAGGTGACCAATAAATTCTCTGAATGTTATTAATTCCTGATGACATCTACTTTGAAATCAACCCATATCTTGACAATTACTTCACTTTATGAATTTCGATAAAAATAATAGGAAACCCAGGCAAGCTGAATATAATCAAGAATATTTTCTAAGTGCATAAAGCAGGTTTAAAACATCTTAATGACTAGGCCATCAATGAATGTAAGTAATAAAATCACAATATGATTCGTTATATGAGTTTAGAAACTCTGTTAAGACCGAATTTATGGCCTATCTCTATGATGTGCTTTGCGATTAATGGAACTGAGTATTTATTTCGAGAGAAAATAGAGGTATGTGACTTCATTTGATGCTGCAGACACATAACAATGTGTTATGTGGCCCAAAGCTGCAGAGACCAATGGATCCTACGTCTGTATGCGTAATTACGGAGAAATGAAAACTAATGAACACAGCGGAATGTGATACTATCGTTCAAATACTCTAAATATTTAAAGGACAATACGAAATAAGTTTTCGCTATGCAATCAAATGAAAAAAAACTACTAAGAGCAGTATGTTTCTGACTTCTTTGTACTGCAAAAGCCCTCGCAATATGCATCGAGAAGCCGGAGCTGTGTGTTCAAAAGAAATTAGTCCAAACACTACAACTAACATGGGTGACCTAGTTTGGTGTGTTCCCTTTGCTTCCGTTTTTTCTTCTTTTTTTCGTTCTCTTTTTCTTCTTGAAAATTTTTTCGCTAGCTGTTTGTCTGATCCTTAGTCCCTCAGTCTTCATTAGATTCACCAAATTTTTTCAGTTATAAAATAGGTTATAAAATTGGTGGATGGTGGCTAGCAGTGGAATCCAGGATGCGCATTTCGTCCTAATTGGGACGCGTCATCTGGATGTACCTGCATTTCTCAGTGAGTGATGATGTTCCCACCGAGGCTCGAACCCAGTACCCATAGTTTCAAACGCCAAAGCGTTGTCCACTAGACCACTTGGGCCACGAGAGCCACCTCTTGTGCAACGGGTCATATTAATTATTGAATTGAATTTTTGATTTTCCCGTCGATTGATTGGACCGAAGTGCTCGGTCTCAGGTTGACATGTCGGCTTCTTGTGCAGATGCTTCGACGATGTCTGGGTATTTAATTAGTATACCCAGACATCGTCGAAGCATCTGCACAAGAAGCCGACATGTCAACCTGAGACCGAGCACTTCGGTCCAATCAATCAACAGAAAAATCAAAAATTCAATTCAATAAAATCGGTTATTTTAAGTTTGTTCCCATGCTCTTCCTGATCGCACTTGTAATCTGTTTAGAATAAACATTTTACAATTCTATTCTAATCCTGTGCAATTTTTGTGTTTGTTTCTAAGGCTCTTGTAATTTATATTCACACCTCCTAACTAAAATTTCAAGTTGAAAATTTTGATTTCACTTTGTTTCCATGCTCATTTTGTACACACCCCTATAATTCAGTCTATCTCTGCGTTTCTAAGCCTCTTGTAATTCATATCAAGTTGAAAACAATTAACACCTTTTATTTGACTTAAAATCATTTCTCCAGTTATCAAGTATTAATTTTTGCATACGTTGTAACTGTTTTCTAATCCTATGCAATCCTGTCTCTCTAAGCCCCTTGTAATCTATATTCGTACCTTTAAACTTTCATATCAAGCTGAAAATGAGTTTAGCTGCACAATAAATCCTCTGGAGTGTCACTATGAGTTATGGTTTAGTGATGAGAGTTCGGTGATCACTCCAATAATGATGAGGACATATTCAAACCTTTTTTGGAAGCTCCTTGTTTCATGTTTTCTTGAATTTTTATTGGGATCCTAAAAACATATAATAATGATTTACCCTATTCTAAAACACAACTAAAATTACACAGGGTGAAATTCTAATCATTTGATACAGTACTGCAACTAATTTCCTCAACAACAACAACAACAAAATCTAGAAAATATTTTACAGAGTACAGGTAACCGAAGTTGATAATAGCAGTTATTTTGGCAATAACAGTAATAATCAAGTCAGAAATATACAAAGAGCGCTAAATGGTAGTAATAATAATAAGGTCAGTAATGAAAATTGTAAGGTAACTGAAATACCTTTGCCGTAAATCACATAGTAAGTTGTAAGTTCCACGGTCAACACTGTCTCTGTTGCATAGAACGCTGGTCGAATAGGGCATTGTTGAGTTTTCATACTTGACTGTGTGAGCATTCAATCCATCATAATGACTTCTAGTCCTACCTGATGAGATACAAGGGGAGAGTTATGAATAGAAAAGGTGTTGAGAATTAGGCAACTTGGATTTAGACCACTTTTCACTTGAGTTCAAGTTTCTGATGACTACAGTATTAGCCACACCACTAGCCCAACTGACAAGCCTCAATACTCTGCTCACTATGACAGAATGCTTTTTGGATAGTCCAGGGAAGATGAAAAGGGCGAGAAAAGGAACAACAGACAATGTGAAACAGCGAACAAATTACAAAATTATAGTTTGAGTGATACACGATCGCCTTAACTTCCTAAAGTACTACGTTATGCGAAAAATTTCCTCTGAAGTCAACAAGATATGGCACGACCAAGAAAGGTCAGATGATAGAACTATGTCAAGGTATTTTATGCTTGGTTGAGTCTCTGTTTCATTGCCCTCTATGCTGTAAGCATAGTTCTCGCAGACCACATCTAAGACTGAGAGCAGAGGAGGTATTTTATGTAAGACCATTTAGCTTGGACCGGGAAGCACTGTAAATTTGTTTCTATCTAGTCTATGACTCTTCACCTGCACCCACTCATGATACCACCAGTGGTTAAGAGGCAACCACGTTACTATTGATTCAATGAATCTGAAGTTTTGCATTTCTTCCTCAATGTACTCCTCAGTAAAAATGTGCTGTATACGTCTGGACAAAAGTTTAACTAACCTCTTCTTATACTATACTGAACAAAACCCAAGATCATTTTAAAACCCTCCGACCCACATTGGCTTCCTGAAGCTTTCTTATTGGCTATCTTAGATGGACCAACCTTAAAAAACAATTTATAAGGATAACTAATCTCACCGATTATTATCAATACAAATTTAAGTTAAAGAGAGAATCGGCCGTTTAAGGCGAATCGCAATAGCCTCTGCCGTTTGGAGTTTGCGATACCTGGATGTTTTTGACAGTTTGTTTGGTACCCGATAGAGGATGGAGAAGGACTCTTCAATGATAGCTTTGTGGCCGGTTTAGACCAGGTGGTCTAATATCGAGCAGTCGACGCTTCTCCCTACATCTTTATTTCACCACACTTGTATATGTTCCTGGGCAAGAAAAACCAAATAACTACAGCAAGGGCCAATATAGCTCGCTCCACCGCAAGCGCAGTTGAACTAAGAGATATATATATTGTAAGTGGCTAGTCTAGGTACTTCATCTTTCAACTGGGGAATCATCATCGGTCATGCAGAAAATAATACTTGTAGTTTGTCAGCGTAATAAGTTCTTTGAGTAGATTTGCCTAACTTTTCGTAAGTATTTCGCTAGCTATATCGTCCTTGAATCTCAGTCGTATGTATAAAGGCTTCTTGTTTACGGATAGTGAATAATCCTTTTCAAATTTCTTAGTCATATGTTTCCTGATGAATTCGTCTGGTAGCTATTTTCAATCAACGTATCAAATACAACCCTTACTTCATCCTCAGTTACCTCTTTTGAGCATATAGTTCTAACCCTGTGGCTGAGATCCCTACTAAATCTCTTTTGTACTGGAGAGGAATGGAGCCGTAAAAATGTATATTTTGTCATGTCCTTGTCCTCTTTGTGATACCATCTGTTTTTGTTGTAAAGAGGACATCCAGAAGGGCAATTCTGTTTTGGGATTCCTTCTCCTTCGTGAATTTCATAGCATAATGTACTTCAATGACTTGAGTTATTAATATATTCCTATGGGAATTATTATCACAAAGAATAAAGGTGTCATGCATATACCGGCAATAAAATGAGAATTTTTCGATAAGGTTGTGTAAAGGTCTCTTTTCTAGTTTACTTAGAAATAAATCCTCAAAATGAGATTCAGTGGGGAGTCCATCCCTACCCCCGTCTACTAGTTTGTAAAGTGGAGCATAAAACTTGAAAGTTACATTACGCAGTTGAATAGCAAAAACAAAAGTGTATGCTTAAGATACTTTCTAGAACCTGCACATAAAACTGTCAACTCACCTCATATTTTGAGATGATTTTTGGGAGGCCTGAATAAAAAAAAATTGATGCCCAGTTAAACCGTATTCCCTAACTTAACTTCTTTTGCTCAACATAAAAGTTTGAAAGTCATCAGTAAACACATGACACAGCCTATTCACTTAACAAGGAAATCTCAATTAACAGTCTGTGGTAATTTTTGAAAATCCTAACAAAATTCAGTTTCTTGCTCAGTTACTCCAAATTATCTCATTTAAAGATATTTTGGTGAAGATAGAGCTGATTAAAGATGCTCCTACAGTTATGCAGCATCGGAAAACGTATGAGATCAAACTATCTGAGTTGCGTTAGACCGATGGCATACCATCCACATACTAATATACACTTACAGGCCTGTCATCAAATAGATATATAATTTGATGGTATTAGATGGTTGGAGGCAATCGGCCACAGGAAGCCTTGGACCTAGGTTTCGTGCTAGTTGGCACTCATCAGATATATAATTTGTCAAAGGTACAATGTACAGATGAAACCTGACATCAACTCAAAACAAGACAGCATTCTTAAGCTAAGTATTTCATCTTTGATATTCATTTACACAAAATAATGTTCTGCGTTTTAACTTTTTACTATTATTATTGGTTTCCATGGTTCTTAGTGGAACTTAGAAGTTCAACAACACATCTCATTTTCACTCTGTCCTCTGAAGTATTTTTAGCTGGCTTCTGGACCTCCCGTAAGCTTTTACCTCCTCCTCGCATAATTTTCTCCATGTCACTAGCGGACATACGTCCACTTCACCGCTTTATGTCTGGATTCTTTTCGAGAATCTACACGATACACAATATCCACTATGCAGTTGTCTTTTTAACTACTGAAATATATCTAAGTAGTTTGAGGCACAGAAATAAACTTGTCAAATTATGTTCCAAAAGTGATGAAACATTGGAAACCATGTGTTATGCAAAAGTCACCAAATATCATAATCATACCTGGAAGCATAAAAGTGTAATCTACGGTATACATTAGAAGCAAAACAGTGATAGACACGTGACTCTGAAGATCAGTATATGCCAAATATTTTCATAAATATCTTAATATAACATTTGTAGTTACTTAAGTTCCCTAAATACTCAGAGGTTTCATGAGAAAAATAGTTCATGATAATTAAAGGAAGAATATTTCATTCATAGGCTGCTTTCTTCTGAATTTCGTGTCATTTCCAGTTAAAATGTGTCGGAGGTGGATATGTACATACCACATAGATTTCCAGTATGATATTGTCATCTTCTCTGTTATTATTACTATTTGGTCCTAGAGCCCCCAGTAGAAAATAGGACTTCAGCGACACACCTCGACTTCTCTGTCATTCTCTACAATCTTCATAAGCTGACCTATAAGCTTTCATTTTATAGTTAAATGCCTTCCTCAATGTCAAAATTTGATGACTGACTATGATGACCAACTCACCGTCTCCTACCTAGGTTCCACTAGAGTACGTAGAGCTTAATTTCACCCAACGGTCTTTTCAGTGTATATTCTAACAATCTTTATTTTTCTCTGCATATATCTTTGGCTACAGTTTGTCGGCTGATTCATTGTCAGTGTTACAGCAGGAAATAAATGCACTAAATTCATATTCTAACCGTCACTTCTAAACCAGCTTTTTAGGCTTAAATTACTCGATCTAACATCCATTTCATTTAGCGCTTTTATTCCGTTGTGTACAGTTATTCGTTAACTAGCTTTAGTAACAAAGCACATAACCCGGTTTAACAGTACTCATCCCAAAGTACATGCTGTATTTTGAAAGACACAACTGTGAATCTGATTTGGCTTACTAACTGCTTCTATTGGAAAAAGTACACGTGGCTTTTTAATATGTCCTCCAATATTTATGGTATATAATTTATAGCATGAGGTCACAATAAAATAAAGAAAGCATGGTACACCCTTTTTAAGTCGTCTTTGAATGTTGTATATGTCTTAAAAATGACTGTCACTAGTCAATACAGTTTGACGATGCATATTTATCACAACTACCAACCAGTTTCACAGGCGTGTACCTTTCCTCTTACCTGACTTGAGGGACCTCACTGGTTACGACTTCTCATTGGGTCTCCAGGTAACTTCCTTTATGGATCTAGTCGTTGCTAGGCTCCAGAATAATTATCAGGTGTACGTTTGCAGGGATTTGACTGGTTACAGGACTGACCAGGGGCTGAAATTAGTTGAAGAACCACTGGAAAGCCTAAGAACACTGCACAGGTATCTCGTCCAGGTGCTTGGGTCTCACTGATCAGCAGGCATCCACCAAGGCTCGAACCAAAGAACTTCTGGCTACAAGGCCAACTCACAGACCATTCAGTAAGATCCACCATGGTAGTCAAGGTGACAGTTACTCGCCTGTGACACCGGCTGGCGCTTGCGCTAAATATATATATCACGAACTGACAGAAATTCCAGTCCATGCACCGCTGGGTCAGGTTCCAGTGGCTGAGTGCCTTACCAGCTCACACAGTAAACGGGAGGCCTTGGGCTCGAACCCCGATGAGTGCGTACTATTGAAGAATCCCATTGGTTCTATAACTGATGTCATCTCTTGACGAACCTTGTGGCCAATTCATTCCCTGAAAACCAACACTTGGATGCTATTTGATGAGCTGCACTTTCATACATTCAACTGCTTGTCAATAAGGATATATGCGTGTAATCACGCTCCAGGAAACTTGTTAATAAACACAGAAAAAGTGAAACTTTTCATACAGATTACGTCGTGTTCCACATTTTATTTCAACTTTAGTTATGACCCATTTAAAATTATATTCAGAGACCACTGAAAGATCTGGTGTCTTCAGGTAGGAGCAGTTCTTTAAAACAAATAAATTTCATGGGCTAATCTCATTTATAATGACATTTGTTGAGACGTCATAAGTACATCACAGAAATCCATAAACATTTTTTCACTCCTAAAATTAACTTTTTTTGAAGTGGATTAAAGATTCTCTATGTGTGTCATCGATAAATAATATGTACTGAGATGAAATAGCTGTAAGATAGTAATGTGAATTTAACATTTAGCTGAATGATTGAAAAGACAAGGAGCTTCATCAGCATTGTAATTCGGTTTGTGGTGGCCAGCTATGCAATCTCAAATCCACGTTACCTCACATTCGAGACTCATCAGTCAGTTACGCTTACATCCACACAGAGTCGCAGTGTCTTAACTGAAACCCGAACCTAATACAGTGACCAAAACCCAAATATGTTGGTCTTAACTCAGGAAACTGATCGATGCGTTCCTCTGTGTAATCTGTCAAACTTCTGAGGGTAATGCGCAGTTCAAAATTATTTTTCAGCAGTACTAAAATACGTCTTAGCTTGATAGAATATGTGTTACTACTCAACATTAATACTAAACCAGCCCAAAAATGCCATCCAGTTGCCATGCACTGCAAAAGTTCCTCATACAGAAGATACTTACTGCACAACAAGACTGACCGATCGAACGTAGTCTTCAACTGCTCAAGACAAAGTGAGAGTATCCGCAACAAATTTGGGTCAGGACTATTCCTGCAAAAATCAGACAGAACAAAATACGTCTCCTGTCAACATTGTGAAGTCAAGCAGTCAGTCCACGGAGTAACCTTCACTTCCGCCGAACAAAAACTCCGTTGTAAAACAATATTTTATTGCCAACACTATTACACCCTAAAAATAGTCATCAGCCAAAATCAAGAACAGGACGGAGTTTCATGGAGTTCCAATGAGAAGTCGTGACTAGTAAGGTCCATCCAGTGAAGTGTGAGGATGGATGTCTCACCGATGACATTGGCTGGGGTCGCGCTAAATCACGAACTGGCAGAAGTTAGAATTCATGGGTTGACCAGTGAATCGAGTCCCAGTGGCTGAATGGTATACTAGCTTGCCTTGTAACTAGAAGGTCCTGGGTTCGAACCCTGACAGGTGGTTGCGTACTTCCAATGATTCCGTAACCAGCATGGAACAGCTTTCCAGTACTCCAGTGCTGGTTTTCAATGATTCTCTAACTGATATTAATCGGTGATCAACTGGTGAAAAATAAGGATTAGGCTGAAAAAAAATTTACAAATGTTTGAATGATGGTACACAGTTTAGGAAAGGATGTTATTAATTACGGAATTAGTTTAAATATTCGAATAACTATCACTAGTGTAAGTGGACTGCTAATGATGATTTTCATATCCATTACTCTCAGCGCCTTTCATTTTAGACGCCAAAGTGTTGTTCACTAGCCCACTGAGTCTGGAGTGCCATGTCTTTTGCAGCGATTACCATTTGTTCGTTATTTAACTTATTTTGAACTTCCTACTCAGTAGTTATATTCGACCAAATTGAGAAGAAATAAGAAATTATATTTGTTGTACAAGAAGTGTCTCGCGTGGCGCAGTGTCCCAGCAAGTAATTCTTTGATATTATAAAATAATGAGTTGTGGATTCAAGTTTCATCAGGAACGTCACTACTCACCAAGAATGTCGGTATATCCTGTAGACTAGTCCCGAATGGTTAGTTGGTTAGATTTCACTAATGCGGTGCTGAGCTTTGAAACACACTTATAATGTCATGGTTGATGATACTACGATGGTGTAATAAAGACAGTGTGTGCCTACGGGATATTATTCTCATATATTCCCACAGTTCAATTCGGCATTAACAACAGAATACGATATGTCTGTTTGAACATTCTATTTCATGCTGTTTGATGTAAACCGCAATCACACGCTCAGTGATTAGTTAACGAATATAAACTGCAGATGCATAAACAGCAGTTTGACCAATGGAAAATATACCTACGCTTCCGTGTCTTGCCTTCTGTTGCTAAAATACTAACCAGTCGGGTAGATCGAGATTCTAACCTCAGACCCAATAGACTGAAAGTCGAGTACTTAAGCCGATGAACCACACTTCCAACTACTCAAAAATAGGTAGAGAAGTGAGACTTCTAGCTACCACCAACCAAGCAACATAGCTTTTGTCTCAAAGTATAACAGAAGTCTTCATAATGACAATGTCAATGGAGACGGAGCATTTCAGTCGACAATACAACAACCGGTCAACATGAAATTCCAGTTAACCTGAATGATAAACAGTATTACGAATAAACTAATTTCATCCATTTAAGTTTTAAGTATTCTCAAGCTTTAATTTTTATTAAACCCTTAACTTTGCTCACTTTACGACATTTCATCCTTCATACAGTCAAACTGTTGAACGGATAGATCATATTGTTTGTCAGTTTATGATAACCATGCTGATTATATTTTATTAATTACAGAGTATTTTATAATTCTTCCTATAAAGTTCATCATTTTTCCGAAATCGAGTTCTCAGATATCGTTGTTTAACCACCTTTAGTATATTTATTTTCAAGTATTAACCTTAATATATATATATATTATATTACTCAATAGTCTTCGGTTTATAAATTCATAGATTTAATTTGATATATGCATGTAACCTCAATTATAACATTCGAAATAAATTTTAAAAATAGTTCAGTGAACAGTTTTCATAAGTGTGTAGTACAGTCAACAGCTAACGAAGTTTATTTCCTGTATCTGAATACGGTCAATGGATATTAACAAGTACAAAGACCCATTACTATTTTTCAGTAAACATAAGCTAAATCATCTTACTATCTGAATATACACATTAGAGAGAGAGTGATAGAATGGATAGAAAAAGGTAGTTGACAGGAGAAGCGATAAATATCTCACCTTTAAATCACTATATATACACATACATCGTGTTGTACTCTAATGAGTTCAACATTGTTTCACAAAAAAATCTAAGTGATCAGTGTTAATATGAAACTCACTGTATTCGTCTTCATTGTGTTGTGCATTCTACTCCCACCGACGATAATCAAGTAAGTCAAATACAAGGTAATCACTTCTGTTCTTTTGTAATGGTTACTTTTAAATAATACTTGTATAAGTGTTACCAACTATAACCACACGACCTCGAAACTTCATTTTCATAGTTTTCTTTGTTCTCTCCTATTTGTCGTCGTCGCGATAGTAGAATTTTCCAGATGTTCAAGTGGATAAGTGTTGGGATGAGATACGATGACAGTTTCAAAATCTAATGTAACAGCTGGGTGGAGTGAGACATTGATGACTGACCGACGCTTTGTTTATCAAATCAACTGCAAACACGTGTAATAGGAATGATTCAACACCTGTCCATTTAGACATCTGGAAAATTCTACTACCCCAGCGACGACAAATAGGAGAGGACAAAGAAAATTATAATACTGAAGTTTCGAAGGCGTGTGATTATAATTGATATGATTATGAACAGTAAATTTTGTTCGAAACGTCATCCAGTAAATAATACTGTTTCACTGTGTGATATACCTAATAAACAAATCAATATAGGATTACCTGAATACCATAGTGCCCAAGTTTTACAAATAAATTATAGAACGTTTTAATTATTACTGTTATTTCTTTGAGTCAGTGGTTCGGCAGGTGGAATGCTCACCACCCGGGAACTGGATTCGGTTCCCGGCCGACACCCTCTTAAACCTCTCTAAGCCGGTAATAAAGCCAGTAAATAGGGAAGGTTGGAAGTGAGACTAGCAACCCCAATCTGTAGAAAGAAAATCCAATGGTACTAAAACTTCAAAACTCTAGCCTGATGCCCTACGCTCCACTCGGAATGTAAACGAATTAAATAAAAATTAATCCTTTGAATTCCTAAGGAAACATAAGACTTCAACAGCACATCTGCGTTTCTTCCTGTTCCTTGAAGTCTTCTTAATATGTTTGTACGATTAGCTATAGGCTTTTATTTTTTCACGTAATTTATTTATTTAATTTATTAATTCACGTAATTTTATTTTTTCAGTAATAACGACACATATTCATGACATTTTGAACCATAGTTTTAATTTCTGTGAATTCCACCAGTCCTCATTTATCTGTAAGAGTGTATTGAACACATTACAGTGTCAGAAATGTAATGTCAAGAGACTAAAGGTTTTAAAAAGAGTGGAGAACATGTCAAAATACACCTTTTGTAGGCTGAGATTCATATAAGAATGACTTTGAGGGCTTGTGACTCAGTATTATCAATATGTATATATATATATATATATATATATATATATATATCCTTGGATCTGATGTATTCTCAGATGGTTAAATAATGAATCATTTGTGTTATTCCATTTTCATTCTTAATAATAAAGTTCAGGTGTTACTTCGATTGGTTCCAACGTAGATTAAGGGTCACGAATCGCCACCAATGGGTGCTAGACAGTGATTTCCCTCCAAGTTGAGGACCCTACATCAGTGCTCATCCACAGCACCATTAAGTGTCTAATCAGTCGCTTTCGGGTTACTACACAAGTTCTTTGACCAATCTGCCACCTGAATGGCATCAAGGATAGTAATCATTTGATGAAATTGAGCGATAACAAACATTCAGTCCAACAAAAAAGATTCATTAGAGTCTCAACTACCAAGTTATCACATATTGCATCATCAAATATTAGTTTTACGCTAGTAAACGTATCAAGCATACAACAAACAGTAAAGTTGAGTAGAAGAGTTACAGTATTTATTTAGAAACACCAGTGTTTTTTATTCTGTAGGCCTTTGCTTTCAGATCTCTTTTTCAAAAGGATTATCAGCACAGTTTATTTATGTAATTAAGACTTAAATGAGCCGAATATTAGAGTTTTATGCTTACCTCACATGTTGTTGTTTTATTCCCCTTCAGTGCTGAAACCAAAGTGACAGTAAAGCCTAATGTGACTGACGCCAAAGGTGAAGACGAAGACGGCGAAGATGATGATGACGATGATGACTACGGAAAAGATGGTGGAATGGTAATGATACTAAAAATTTCTTTTTAATACTAAATGCCTTTTTTTCGCATATATTAGGTACCAATACTTCGAGTATTACAGGCTTCGTGTAGACGAGGACGTGTACATGTCTATAAAACAATTGACAAGTATTTGAAAAAAGAAGATTTAGACAAAAAATTACTAGAAGTTGCAAAAATCGGTAAGTTGTTTCCTTTTTAAAAATGGTTTTTACCTAATAAAAAATTATTCTCCTATTTTTTATTTATTTTATTAGTTGGTAAACGTTTTGAAAAGCGTATGGAATACTTAGCGAAGCAGCTGGATGCGGTTTTCAACTATGAAACATCCTAGACAAAAAATTATGTATTATATATTTTAAATATTTATGAAGAATACAGTTGTTAGTGAATTTATTCAATGTCTTTTTTGATGATACCTTTTGATGTTTTCGGGTCAAATTGAGTTCATTTCGGTAAATAAACTCAGCGTGATGTGTCTAGTTCTTCCTTTGGTGCAGATTGAATTCTATCAGTCAGGTTTGCAATGTGGTCATCATTCTAGGTAGCTCGCCATCATGGTGTACATTAATCTGATGAAATTAGATGGTTGGAGGCAATTGAAAGGAAGCCTTGTTTGACCCAGGTTTCGTGTTAGTTGGCACTCACCAGTCAGCAAGGCGTATCTGCTACGTTGAAGGGACTCATATCCATTGTGAGATTTGAATCCACGTCACCCAGTTAGAGGGGGACGCAGCTGCCGATTTACTGGCAACATTGTGCTTAAAATTCATTACTTGTTTTATAATTCCAACGCAAGCGAAGGATAAACTACCGAGTCTGGCCATTTCAGTGTACATTTATAAATCTAACATAGGTAGAACAACTAAAGTAGCCTACCGTCATCTTCTTATTTCTTGTTCCAAGTAGCTACGTAAAGGAGTTATTAAGTCAATTAGGAGTTCCATACTGGCACACCTAGTGAAAACGAAGCACAAGATTGTCAAAAATTCAGCTTCTGTAATTCTATACAAGGCGCCACGTCAACTCTTTGGGTTGGTACGTCTCCGATTGCTTAAGCCTAGCTGGTGTAGTTACCATAAAACATTTCTAACCCATTCTCTGTGTTTAGAAGTAGTTTGTCCAATCTATCTCCCATCCTTGGCTTTCAACCCCAACCTAAAACAGTTATCTCTCCTGGTGATACCAGATAACTGTAAATATTATCTTCTACACACAGAATAAGGAACCAGAATTACATTTCTAACACCAATGCCAGGTCGGTCACTTCTATACGGGTCAGAAACTTGATGTGTAACGAAATAAGTGTCCAACCGGTTGCAGACTTTCATCAACAACTTCCTTCACTGACTTCATACTCAAGATCAAATGGCCAGAAAGAATGAGTAACTAGAAACTATGGAAACAACCCAACCAAGGATCAATCGTTCAACAAATATGTAGGAGGAAGTGGAGGTGGATCGGGCATACTTTGAGGAGGCCGTCAAATTACATCGAACGTCAGGCCCTTAAGTGGAATCCAAATGGAATGCGACGAGTTGGTCGTCTCGGTGTGACATGGAGGAGATTGTATAAGGGAGAGATGAAAACTCTTGACCAATCGTGGACCCAGCTCTAGAGGATGGCTGAAAACAAAAGAAGAAAATGGCGATGTATTGCTGAAGGTCTATGTCGCACTTGGAACCCAAGGGAATAATAATAATTTATTTGTACTGCTAACTGCATTATCAATACCATGGTGTGCTGTAGTTGTACATTTCAATCTCGGCTTCACAATTTATTATTGTGTTATATTATCTGATCACCATGTGAGAATAGTTATTTTCCCCTCCACCCTTACTGGTATGCACATTCTAACTATACACTCCCCACTACCTAGGTTATAGAAATACCTGAATGAATTTATCTTTGTTATTATGATTCTCTTGATTGTTATCCATTAATTCATACGCTTGAACTCTAATCCCAATTTATCAAACACATTAATAAGAAGTTGTAACCAGCTGGGTCCACTAAATCAGACAAGAGGATATGACAT
Organism: Trichobilharzia regenti; assembly: GCA_944472135.2. Classification (NCBI taxonomy): domain Eukaryota; kingdom Metazoa; phylum Platyhelminthes; class Trematoda; order Strigeidida; family Schistosomatidae; genus Trichobilharzia; species Trichobilharzia regenti. The sequence continues at coordinate 184,900,109 of OX235262.1, forward strand.
TGGCTGTAGGAAGCGCTGAATATATATCATGAATTGGCAGGAGCCAGAATTCATGGACCATTGATTCGGGCCCCAGTGACTAAATGATCTACGAGCTCTCCTCGTAACCTGAACCCCAGTGGGTGAGTACTACCGGTGAAACCTGAGCAGTCCTACAAAAGCATCCATCCCTTACTCCCTGGTGGTTTTCAATAGTTCTGTAAATGATATCAACCTATAATAATCGAACTTAGATCAAATTTCCACAAACTTACTCCTAAAAATACTTTTTCTTAAATTATTCTAGATTTATAACTGTACAGCCTAATGAAGAAGTTATTGAAAAGAATTTTCTTCGATCTATGATCAGTGTTTAGAGGTTTGTTTTGGACATCCTTAATGGGTGTATGAGTGATGTGTGTCCACATGATGTGTGTGTTTTGTTGTTGACAGTCAATTATATTTTGCTGTGTATGTGGATCGATATTCCATTATAACTGACAATATTCTTTTGTCTGTCCACTAACTAAACAAGCATGTCTGACCTAGTTGTCACATCACATTACAACCAATCATGTTAAGACTGTCTATTGATTCGTTCATTTTTGAACATTCGCTCATACACTTGTGTGACATTGAATTTTCCTTGTGTTTGAAAAATACAAGTATCATCGTGAACCTGGTGGTTTTCTGATTTCCGGCATCTTGCGTCAGGACTATTAATTACTTGACCAGTACATAACAATGAGTAAGGCGTGACCAATGTGGTGGCATGTAATTCCATATTAGTCTGTTTATTAGAAATATCACACTGTGAAACAGTGTTGTTATTTACTGGATAGCGTATCGAATATTATTTACTATTCATAATCATATCACCTAATGTAGCTGCACAACTTAGAAACTTAAGTTTCATTGTTCTGTTTATTTATCGAATCAACTGAAAGTACGTGCCATAGTGTGGTGAGTGCTCCTGATGAGATTTATCAGTAGTATATAAAGAGACATTCGTTGGCATAAAAACTTTAAATAGCAAGGAGATAGATTTGATTTCAGAAAAAGTAAATGATACAACGTTATACAGATACATGGGAGACGTGCAAAGAACACAAAGAAACCCAATATTTACTTCAAAACTACCTCAACATGAACATCTGTGCAGATGGTTGGTTGACGATAAGTTCTACATAATTTGGTTATGCAGAGATTGAAACCGACTCTTCACTTAGAAGACGAAAATCGCGAAATTATATCATTTCGTAGATTTTTTTTTAACCGCTTTACAACTAAGATGGTTAACTATAATAAAATTTCTTCAAAAGCATGACAATTACTCAGTCACATAGGAAAACGTACATGCTAATGACCAATCATATCTAAATAGATCAAGTAGTCCATAGTAGACGAAGGTTGCCGTCTGTTGTTTTTTGGTACACACAGTTTAGGATGTATGCAATTAATCCCCAAAAGTGCTTTCATCACCTTGAATTAGAATTATGTGAAATAATTGTGAAACAGTCATTAATACTGCATTTTGTGACCTGACATTAACAAGTGCTCTGCAATGGATGATGCTGGATTTCTATTCAGATTACTTGCATTGAGATTTTTTATGTGTCTTAATTAACCATTTTAGAACATGTTCTTTTCGACGAAATTGGTATATTTCATTGGTTCTACCTATATAAGTGTCACCGTAACTGCAGGTGAGCATGCAAATAAACATTCCTTACAGTAACAGTGATTTAACACCTGTCCAGAACATATGGAATCTTCTTCCGCTCTTACGATGGGAATAAAGAGAACAGCTTTGCTGTCCTTAACCTAGTGGTCAAAGGTTAACTTCAAGTGACGCGATTTATTCTCTTAAATTCCATTTCCTGTTATCCTCCTCGACTAGACCGAAATTCACCTAGACAGTCACACAGAGTGAAAATAATATTATTAATACTATGCTTATCATGTAAAACGGCTTCCGTTTGTCGTCTGATTAGGTCCACAGTCAACTGACACACCTGATTATTAACTTATCAGTTTCAAAAGAAACACTGAAGATTACTTAGCCATAGATGAAGTATACAAATAGCCGAAATAGACATAAACATTCAAAAATGGGTCATAACTAAGGTATTTTTATGATAACTTTATATTTACTTAAGTGTGCGGGGTTATCCAGTGCTCTAGACGCATCTATCTACCGAATTGGTGGACAACTATTTAACTGGATATCAAATGGGTCACTATAAAAGTATTAATATATATATAGACAGACAGATAAGTGTAGTGTATGTCGTTTCAATAAAATTTGAACTCAAGTTGAATAGATTGTGATTGTCAGAGACCATGAAGTTGACACTACTGTTGACGTTCTTAGTATGCTGTCTCCTAATGTCGATCACCGTCATCAAGTGAGTTAAATTCATTAACTTAATGAAGAGATGTTTACTTCATTTTTTCCAACTTTAAAGCCAGTCATATTATTGTATCATTAGGATATGTTAGTAAATAATCCGCAGAGTAAAGCCTCATCTGTTTTTAACAGCAGTTTACTTTCTTAGGATTAATCAGGTTTAGTTTCTGATTGATATCGACCGACAGTAGAATCTATAAAGTGTATTTTATTCTATTTGAGACTTTGTTAGCTGAATGTCCTTGCATTTCCACTGAGTAATGGTGTTCTCATGGAGGCTTGAATTCAGCGCCCATCGTTTCAAAATGCCGCTTGATCACGAGAACCAACACTTATGCAATCGATTTTTGTTGTAATTCCTTTACATTCCAAGGCGAACATGGGGGTTCAACAACACATTTTCACTTCACCTCCTTCTCTGAATTCTTTTTTAACTAGCTACACCTCCGCCTATGGGTTTTCATTTCCTCTTCACACAAACTCCTCCACATCGAATACACTGTTCCTCATTCCAGTTCCACTCAGTGTATGTCCAGACTATCTCCAGTTTGCTTCCAAATATTTTTTGTTATTACTATGCTTTTAAACCTTAGTTGTACAAAAAGTCAATTTTGCTCAGTAATTATAACCCTACTATGCATTTTGATCCAGCCTTCCTGTTTATCACACAATGAAATTTTATTAATTTGTCTGTTGATCGGAAACAGTTCTAAGACTTCCACACCCATTTACCATAAGTACACAAATGTACAGCCCAGTTGATGACTTCTTTTTGTGGGTAGATTCTTGGTAAGTTCATTGCCAGAGTTCCTAGCTGCTAATCCATTCTGATCATCTGATCCTCCATGCTGAGATAGTAAAGTCAATTTCTGACAAACGTTTGTAGCCTAATCGAAACGCTTTTCGTGACGTGTGCATCAAGACTGTAAACTCCATAGAAGAACTAAGTGACTTGACAAGAGTATTGAAAATCCGAATTTCTCCACAATTATTTTAGATTGATAACCTGTTTTGTTTTTCTCATCCTGACTTTGTTATCCTAGTCAGTGCCATCTGTAGACAAAACGATGTTACCCATTTTGAGTCAATGAAAGACGTTCCTTACTTTAGATTTTTCCCGTCGATAATGACTTGCGCTTGCTGTTTGATTTTGGTTAAATCTTTTCATCACTTCCATCTTCTGTATATTTAAAAACTTCATGCAATTCTTCCCATTAATAAACTTGAACAAAACAAGAAAAACACTTGTACCAGGATAATATGAGCTCATCTTTTATTATTTAATCGAAGATTCTTCTCAACTGGTTACAACCTGAACGTTAAAAAATATGAATTACATTAGAGATATGAACATACTTATCCACGATCACAAGGAGTAATTGGTAGGAATTAAAAGTAACATTAGTCCGGAATGATTTAACTGATTAGTAGTTACAAACACTGACTATTTATAGAATAATTAGACAATTAGGCTTGGAAACAAAAAAACAGGGTTGCATATATATGTGTGTGTATAGAAAAAAGGTTAGGCTAGAAAGAGCATAACAAAAAAGTAGATTACGTAACTAAAGAAAACTTCTTATCTAATAGCCAATAGAAAAAAGGGAAGAAAAGAAACAAGGTAGGGTGATTCATGTTTAGATGAGAGAGTAGAGTTTTCTAAACATGAAAAAGGTGACTCATGAAAGTTGTATATTTTTTTTGTGCAGTGCAAGATTCACCACTGTCTCTTTCTGTGTACATATATTTGGTTTAAGTCGTTTGATGACATTTACTTCTTAGAAAATCAAAACAAGTGATTCAGCGAAGAGACTCTTTTCAACGAATTTATCTTCAAGCTGTACAGTCGTATATATATGGTTTATCAGAAGTTATATCCGGTGAGGGAATTGAATCTTAGGTGTGAATGCACAAAATAATAATAATAATCATATGAAGTTCGATTAAAACTAAAATGTTTGTGATTATAATCGTAGTTAAATGTCAAGTGGCAAAGCAGATTAATGTCATATATAGAATAATTCATAGGAGGGATAGAACTTGAAAAAGGATGTGCAATTATAGGATTAGTAGGCAAATCGAATAAAACAAAAACGTTACGTAATATTGTGTGAAATTTAATAGCATAGAATTTATCGTTGTAAAAATAATTGATTTAGAATGACAAACAAAGCGTAGCAAGCTTGGTTTCTTTTGTTTGTTGATTATTTTGAACGACTTCAAGTTGTCTACAATATGACCAGTATCCAATAGATGACGAGCAATCGCACTGTTTTAATGCTTGCGGACCTTTCAGTCTCAGGTTCTTTAGTATGTGTCTATAAATGCGGACACCAACCCTTCTCTCTGTTCTTCCAATGTATGTGCTTTGGCACGTACATGTAAATTGGTAGACACAGTTGGAGGTAACATGAGGTGGGTATTTGTCCACTTTTGATTGTCTCAAACAACTAGTTGTTTGATAAACACATAAAAGCTTGGCGGCTGGATGCGTTCTTTTCAGGGCAGCGTTCAGTCTGCATCTTATTCTCCTAGCAGTATTATCACCTTTGAATGCAAGCTGCAGAAAGACAGGCTTTTTGTCTACTGTGCTGCTTTTCACTTTTTCAACATGACGTCTCCCATACTTGTCGATGAACTTTTGTGGGTAACCGTTGCCACGTGACACATTCACTTTAAAAGCATCGCAAACTTTCCCTCTGAAAAATCACTTGACATGTGGCATCACCAAATAGCTGTTGAATTAGGTTGACAAATGTTGGTAGACATATATATGTATAAATTGTCATAATAATTTATTGGGAATGATGGACAGTTACTGTCTTATGCATAACGCTTTCCATTTATATACTGAAAGACAGTGAAGTCAAACTGCTCATCAATGTCATGGTTTCATTTTTTTATTTTATTTATTTTTATTCCTTTATGTTCCCCAGGGGAACATAGGGCTTCAAGCTAGTGGCTTGAAATTTCGGTAGCAGTGGTATTTATTTTGATACGGAATGGGGTTACTAACCTCATTCTAAACATTCCCTCTTTACCAGCCCTATTACTGGCTTAGTGAGAGGTAAAGGAGTATGTCAGCAGGGGATCAAACCCCTAACCATCTGCGGGGTTGGCAAGCATCCTGGCATAATTTGTATTTTTCTGAATAACTTAGAGCAGAATTTTCGGTTTAAATCCTTATTAGGCCGACTTAGACGAGAAAAACCTTCACTCTGTCAAAATTAGTTATTACATTAGACCTTTTTATTAAAACTGTAAGTCTAGGAACATTGTATTTCTGAATAATGCAAACATTACTCTTTTCAATGCTTTTTTTTCTTTCAGAGCAGGAACACTGGAGAAGGTAGTCCATCATGAAGAAGAAGATGATGACGATGATATGCTTGGAAAAGATAGTGGATCGGTAAGCTGATTGATTTTAATATGCACATAATATCAACTAATATCTACTATTTACAGAAACAAATACTTTACACATTATGGCAATCGTCTAAAACTGGACGTAGACATGTATACAAAGTAATTGATAAATATCTCAAGAAGGAGGATTTAGACAAGAAATTATTAGAAATCGCTAAGATTGGTAAGTTGCTTGTTTTTTGCACACAGAAGTAACCCCACCTCTAATTTTTCTTTCTTAATTTCTCCCTAATCAGTAGGTAAACGATTTGAAAAACGTATGGAATACTTTGCACAAAAGCTGGATACATTACTCCATTATGAAACATCATAGTTATGATATGCAATATTTTTGAAGAATTGTTCAATATCGGTCACTAAATATAGGCAGTAGTTATTAGTTTCATTAAATGTTGTTTTGATTTTGACTTTTAAAATGATAAGTTCTCTGAGGGCATTTGTTTAAGCTGACTAAATGGGTAACCGGTTGACGTAGTGTATCAAATACAGCTTCTGTTTCCAATATAACGTTTACAAAACAACAGGTAGGAGTGAAGTCGAACCTAGATATGCGCGGATCAGCTATGCTTATTGTTACTCTGCGACAACTTCGTGTAGGAAGGAGAGTAATTTGGGAGGTGATGACTAGCAATGTAATCCAGGATGAGCGTTCCGTCCTATTTGAAACTCGTTAAGCGTGTATACCTGTATTTTCTAGTCAGTGAGTGGTGCTGTTCCCACTGAGGTTCTAACCAAGTACTCATGGTTTCAAATGCCAAGGCATTATATATATGTATATATATATTTAGAGAGAGATATTGAGTGGTTAATGTTTTAACAGCACTCAAAAAAAAAAACCAAAGTACAATACACACACACAGTGCTTAGTCAGATATAAAGATTAAAGTCAGAAATGTATGTTATTTCTAAATAAGGTTGTTAAGCTTCTCAGTAGGAACACCACAAACCGCTGAGATATAAGTTCATCCAACTGATTAGTTCAGAATGCGACTAAATATGCATCAGAAATTCCAGTATCAATCACCATTGACAAAATAACACGCTATTATGAAATATCTAGGTATTATCAGAGAGTGTTCATCATTTTAATACTGTGTCGAACAAGTAAGTGTAAAAGGCTAATTCAATTTGAACTTTCCCAGTGAATGACTGGACCAAAGAGTTCTGTATCTGGTGACATACTGACTGCTTGTGCAGGTGCTTTGAGGTTTTAATTCGTAGCAATTCGGTGAACGGTAACTCCCCTGCTATTCATCATCAGTAAAAATGTTTAAACTGAATCAAATTATAGCCGATACCGATTGCACAAAATGCGGTTTTTGAGGCCCAAATGGTCAAGAGGATAATGCCTTGCCGTTTGAAACCATGGATACTCGGTTAGAACCTCACTGGGAACACCGGCACTCATAGAATGGAGAATTTGGGTACATTCAGTGACGAGTTCCAAATAGGACGAAATGCACAACTTGGATTATCCTGCTAGTCATCGCCTCCCAGATTACTTCAAGAAGGTCCATGTGGTAAGATCATTGCTGCACGAGAGAGGTTTTTATCACCAATAAACGAAAATTGTCACCATTTTTAATTGGATTAAAAAGATTTTCAACGAAAAATAAGGAAAAGTAACACAATCTCACCATTTTTTATCAATAGAAGCAGCGTTTCAGATTATGGAGATTTGTATGGATTAACATTAATTTCAATGTAGATTTTGTCACGAACCAACATGAGTCAGAGATCATTCAAAACCAGGGAGCACTGGACAGCTGTTTTATCCTAGTTTGTGACGCTTATGAAAAGCGTAAACACAACCTCATTAGGGCTCGAAGCCGGAGACGAGACCAAGTACATGTATGCTGGTTGACGACAAGATCCAGACTGAAATTACAGCTTTATACGGGATAAAAACGTTTGCACATTGTATAGAAATGTCGGATTAGTGCACGCCGGTAGTTTGAAAGTCAATCAGAAGTGTGCGTGTACTTTTAGGGAGTCAGGGACATAATTGTATGACCGAAAAAATAGGAATTACAAGAAACCATGAGCCGTGAGCGACTATGTATTCCCTTTCCCGGTTCATTCTACTCATTTTCCGACAATAGAGACCATCTTTCCGTCAGACGGGTTTCGATGTGGCTACCTTCTCCGAGCTGGGTAGTTTGATTGAAACGCTATCGCTGTCCTCTTAGACAACTTGTTCAGCACATACTTCAATAGAAAGTGAGATGGTTTGAATTCACCTTAGTTACATAATGAAGCGTTATTTTCGAGTGGTTTGAGAAGTAGTTTTGGGCATTCCACTTTTGATTTGTCCTCACTATTGATATGCAAAGCTACTCGACAATTATTTATATTGTTGGTAGTTTTGAGAAAAAGGTATTGCTGAAATAAGTTCTTTGTCACTATCCAGATTAGAACTCATATAATGATTCGTGTGTTGTCATCTAAATCTTCGTGTATCATTCAGAAATGGATTCCCTATTGCAAATCTTGTCTTCCATAACCTGAGTACACAAACGTGCATTTATAGGTTCACAGAACTCATAGGGCTTTTGTATTTAGGCGCTTACATAGATAAAATCACTCAGAAGTGGCTTATAAGTGAAAATTAAAAGTTGTAAATTACGTGGTACTCAGCCGAACAAAGATAGAAGTTTGATAAGGTAAAAATTGCTTTTGAGTGAGAATAAAGGTATTTGAGCGTCAATTTAACAAGTGTGAAAATATACAAAAGGAGCATATGAAACTGATAATAGTGAATTAATTATTAAAGCAAAAGCAAACTAAGAGTAAAATTAAAAATTAAGAACAAAAGAAAAAATCACAAATGTTTTACAGGGAAAGATTAGTGAAGAGGTTAAGACCAAGATAGAATAAGAGACTGGACAAACTGTTTTTGTATACAGAGTTCAGGGTTGTATTGATGAATTGCCAGCTCCTTCGCTATACACAAAAGCCGAAACCTCCTGCCCTTTGTACCATTTGGTTTCACTTTGTAGATGATGTTGAAAGACGACTCTGGTGGAGCTACGCGGCCTGAGTTCACCAAATGCTCGACAATTGAGCTAGTAATTGTCTTGCATTGTCCCTTTGCTAACCATGCCGGATAATGTTCAGAGATGCGTTTGGAAAGCTTGTGCTTTGTGCGGTCAATATAACTAGCTCCATTCGGGCAGGTGAATTTATAAACACACACTGAGGTGGCCCAAAGCGGCAGTTCATCCTTCACACATCCGTTGATCATTTTTCGGCTCTAGAAATTGATACGTAGCTCAGCCATAAAGAAGGCTTTCCTCAATGATCTGCATAAGCGATTCTTCAAGATCTCATCTGCGGTATCACTTTTAAATTTAACACTCATAAAAAGCAGTTTCCTTGGCACCATCTGGATTCTTCCAGTCTTTTGTCTTAACTTCATGTTTTTCTCGATAAATCTTGGAGGATATCCATTCTCTATGAGAACTTGTCTGAGTCGCCCAAGTTCCCCGTCGATTGTATCACTTGAACATATTCTCCTTATTCTTGAAGATAAGGAATGGATCAGATTTCTATTTCTTCTCAAAGGGACCAAGCTATGGAAATTTCTGTACTGACCATTCCATGTTGGTTTCCTGTAGATCGATCTTTGATATATGTTCATTTCTCATAAACTCGAAACTATAATCTCCTGTATTTCCGATAGTTCCATATAAACATTTCAGAATAATTTGTCTTTGTTAATGCGAAAACTCTGATCGCCTAAATCAGACAATTTTTAATGGGGTAAAATGCCTTAATTCACATTTCACTCTTGTCACTTTAAATCTATTTGCAGAATTCATTCAGTTATCCATGTAATTCAGAAAATTTAGCGACTATTTTGTCACTTAGAACTTTTATCAACTGGTAAAATCTCCTTTAAGTAAAATGAATGATGATTTCTATAGAATGAACTTTTTTTATTTTTGATTACAGCTTGATTCCACACAGTAATTTTTGGTAGAAGTATGGAATTTTTAGCATGTGATATCAGTAGCCCAAATTTTGAAGGCCGACCATTGATATCAATTGTGTGTCGGCAGGCGATCGAACCCCGGAACATGTGCATGGTCAGCAAGAGTCCTAATCGCTGTGCCACCGACGTGCGTCGGTTAGTTGAAATCATTTCATATTGACTGCATATAAATAATTTTCATTGCATGAAGGGATTTAATCATGAGCTGACATTAGTTAGAGAACCACTGGAAAACCTGGGAGTACTGGACAGCTGTTTCGTCCTAGTTTGGGACTCTTCATCAGTACGCACCCACGGGGATTCGAACTCAGGACCTTCTGGTTACAAGGCGAGCTAGCTCGTAGACCATTGAGCCACTGAAACCCGATCAAATGGTCCTTGAATTCTAACTTGTGCCAATTCACGACATAGCGCGACCACTTCGCAATCTCTTCTTCGATGAGTTACTGCCTACTCCATGCAATCAAACACAAAATCCCTATAAAACCAATACTGAAAAATAATTTTCACTTTAAACCCTTTTACAGTAAGCCAAAAACAAATGTCCTTTCGCAACATGGAGAAAAATTCGATCGATTTCAAGTTTAGTTACGAACAAACAACAGCAAGAGGACCACTAAAAACCGAAGCGTACTAGACGGTGGTTTTAGATTGTGGGCTTGTGGAAAGCACCAACGATCTCACTCGAAATCGAACTCAATACCGTCAGGTTACGAGGCAGGGCAGAATTCAATCGTTCATCAATTCTAACTCTTTCTAGTTTGTGATATATAGCACTCCAAGTGCCGGGTAATACCACCGGGAAGTATTTCTGCTTACACATGACTGTGCAGAGCCCAATAATTAAAATTTCTTACTAGAAATCTAGACAATTCTGTTCAGTGATCAGTTACTCATGGGCGTTAGATTAATTTTCAAGTGTTGATTTTCGTGGATTTGATTGGTTTCAGTTAAGATCATGTATGCACTTCCTTATGATGCTGCGATATGAAAAGGAAACGTAGCAGTTAGATGTCGCCTGAGTTCTGATAACTGCCGCCCCCCTTTGTTTGTCATTTTCATGCCGGCCAATTATGATTGCTCAAGTGAAAGATAAGCTACCTAGCTCTGCCACTTCTACGTGTATCTACAAATTTAGTTGCTCCTGTGGAGAGAGCTATATAGGGCGAACAACTAGACAGCTTAACAAACGCATTAATGAGCATCTCCCTCCTTGGTTCGGAAAAGGTCAGATAAAATCCGTACGAAGTTCTATGTTGGTTCATTTGATCGATAGCAGTCACCAAGGGGACAAAAATAGTGCCTTCAAAGTTATCTATCGGATTCCATCGAGCCTTTCGAACGGAATTCGAATCCATCTTTTACACATAGCTGAAGTTATGGGAATTAATTTGAGAGAACAATCCTAGTCTTTGAATAAAGCAAAAGAAGTTTGTCCTACGTTTGTTACTCCTTTGTGCTTGGCAAATTCTAATTGTCTACATATAGAAAATCAAAACAAGTGATTCAGCGAAGAGACTCTTTTCAACGAATTTATTATCAAGCTGTACAGTCATATATATATGGTTTTTAAGAAGTCATATCCGGTGAGGGAATTGAATCTTAGGTGTGAATGCATAAAATAATAACAATAATCATATGAAGTTCAATTAAAACTAAAATGTTTGTGATTATAATCGTAGTTAAATGTCAAGTGGCAAAGCAAATTAATGTCATATATAGAATAATTCATAGGAGGGATAGAACTTGAAAAAGGATGTCTAATTATAGGATCAGTAAACAAATCGAATAAAACAAAAAAAACGTTACGTAATAATGTGTGAATTTTGATAGTATAGAATTTATGGTTGTAAAAAAGGATTGATTTAGAATGACAAGTGGAACAAGTGAAATAATACCGGGGACAGTTCAATATGAGAATAGTAATAATAACAATTGACTTAACAAGGAAGGGTATACAAATTGAATAGACAATGAAAAAATGAAAAAAATTGGTAGAGCTAAAATATGATTGGGGATTATCATATTTTAGCATAGAGGGATTAAGACCGTGGAAGTTGGAGGGGTTGAACGAACTTTTTCTGTATACAGAGATCTGGCTTTTCTGTTTCGATAGCTAAAGCTTCAGCAATACAGATGAGTCGGGTATGTAGGGATTTGGGTTAATTACTCTTTGCTTTGTAGATGACTTTAAAGGCGGAGGCTATAGAGATAGGGTGATTTCAAAGTTATCTGTCGGATTCCATCGAGCCTTTCGAACGGAATTCAAACCCGCTTCTTACACATAGCCGAAGCTATGGGAATTAATTTGAGAGAACAATCCTAGTCTTTGAATAAAGCAAAAGAAGTTTGTCCTACGTTTGTTACTCCTTTGTGCTTGGTAAATTCTAATTATAAAATACCCTCCACCCTTTCCCATTTTCCGTTTTCTTCGTACTTTTATGATATTTATTCAAACTCTGATTATCTGTCTACTTCACTTATAGTATTACGTAACTTTCAAGATTCAACCTAATCAATTTTTTATTTTATTTTATTTTTTGATTTACAGCTTGATTCCACACTGTATTTTTGGTACAAGTATGGAATTTTCAGCATGGATATCGGTAGCCCAAATTTTGCAGGCCGATCATAGATATCAGGTGTGCGCCGGCGTGGGCTCGACCCCTGGACCATGTGGATGGTCGGCGAGAGTCCTAACCACTGTGCCACCGACGCACATATACGCATATTACTACTTTCCTTATTTTTATCGCCACCTGTATAAACTTTATTATTAATATTTTGTTCTCATTATAATCATCGTTATTAACTACGTTCAAAACATTTACCACATTATTATTATTATTTGATACACAAAATCACTGTCATCGGTTAAAATTGTTATATGTAAATTAGAGTAAAGCCTGAATAAGATCTAACTGGAAACAATACTGTTCGCCTATATGTCTTGTTCTAATATAAGTAATAAGAATATTTAAAGATTTGAAAGTAATTTTGGAAAATCGCCTACGACTGTCTTGTTATTAAAAATTAAAGTTAACGGATACATTTAGGCGAGCCAATTTTGTCCAAGATTACTTGAAGCACAATTAAAATCTCGATAAAGAAAGGAAGACGAAATTTGCAGTATAAAATGATATCATTCTATTTCACAGGTTCTCATCAGCTGCAGACTACCTGAAATTACAATGGTTATATAGATGATAATAACATACTTTAATGTTCGAGTGGTGGTAGAAAAGAGATACTATAAAATTGACGCATCTAAATGAAAGCATTACAATGTTTTTAGTTTAAGTTTTCATCATCAATTTATACGCTTTTAAAGTTGAAAAGAGGGGGAGGGGTAAGAGAGAAAACAGAAAAAATTGATTAACAGAACAGTGTTAGCTTTTAGGTTCACATAGCAACTCAAGAAAAACAAAAACGGTTACAGTTTATGAGATTAAGATTTGTTCAGTGAGTTGAGATCACTGAATTAGATGACTAATCAAAATCAAAATTCTGTTACCAAGGGAGTGAGAGGTTAATCACACTCTCTTTCTGTATGCATAAGTCTGGTTTAAGTCTTTTGATTGCGATTGCTTCGGCAAATCGTAGTAAATTTGCTGTCCTTTGTCTATTTAATATTTTGAAGGACTTAGAAATCTCTACGAGATGTCCGGTATCAATAATGTGTCTGGTAATTGCACTCTGGGAATATCTGCTTCCTTTCAGGCACAGGTTTTTGGGAATATGTTCAGAAAACCGGATAGAAGCCCTTCTTTCTGTCCTTCCAATGTACTTGCTCCCGCAAGTGCACGTGAATTCATAAACGCAGTTGGAGGTGACATCAGCAGGGTATTTATCCAGTTTTGAGTGGATTAAAGAAGGAGTGGTGCTGTATACTGTTATGAGTTTTGCTGCTGGGAAGCTTCTATTTATTGCACCTTTCAGTCTTTTGTCAATCTTTTGTGACACTGCATCTCCTTTGTATGGTAGACAGATAAACACTTTTTTCTTTTCTACAGTTGGATGCTTTTCTTTCTCATCTTTTTCTCTGCTGTACTTCTGAATAAATCCCTTAGGGTATCCATTTTCCCTTAGGCATTTCTCGACGAAAACTAATTCTTCTTCGACCCTGTTTGGTGAACATAGCTTCCTGGCTCTGTCATACAAAGTCCTCACTAATCCACGTTTATAGCTTATGGGACAAAAGCTGTTATAGTGAAGATATTGTCCAGTCCAGGTTTCTTTTCTATAGATGGACTTTTCGACCGTGCCTTCGTTTGTTCTTTTTACATTTAGATCCAGGAAATTGAACTCATTATTATGTTCATATTCCATGGTGAATTTGATATTTGGATGTATCTCATTTAGGCGATCATATAGTGCCGATGCGTGATCCATATCGTTGCAAACAACAAATGTGTCATCAACATATCGGCGATAGTAGGTAGTTCCATTGATAGCAGAACTTAGTTGTGTTTGCTCAAGGTAGCCCATGAAGATATCAGCCAGGATAGGTCCCAGAGGCGAACCCATCGCGACCCCATCGGTTTGTCGGTAAAGTTGATTGTTGAATTTGAATTGTATATCTTTTGTGCAGAGCAGTAGAAGTCGCTTCATCTCTGTTTCCGGTAATGGTAGTAGATCCGTTTGTTTACAAATTATATCAATTGTTTCCATCAGTGGTACATTTGTAAACAAGGAGGTCACGTCATACGATACCATGAGTTTGTCTGATATGTCGATATTGTCAACTTCCTTGGAAAATTGATAACTATCCTTCAGGCTGTGGGTTGCAAATTTAATTCGAATGGGCTCTATAGAATCAGCTAACCATCGAGCTAGCTTGTGGCATGGTGAGTCAATCATTGACAGGATTGGTCTTAATGGCACATTTGCTTTATGAATTTTTGGTAGGCCGTACATAGACGGCAGGCGTCCACCTTTTGACTTCAGTTTATTATATGTTTCGCTGTTGATTAGTTTCTTCATTAGAAGTTCTTTGAGACATTTATTAACTTTATTTTCAAATGACGTTGTGGCATCTTTTTTGTTGTCTACTTGGAATTTTTCTTTGTCGTTTAGAATTGTCATCATTTTATGTATATAATCAGCTTTGTTCATTATAACAACCCCAGAGCCTTTGTCAGGTCTAAATATGACGATTTCATCGTTTTCATATAGTTTCTTCAGAGCTTTTCTATGCTCTTCGGTCAGCATCTTCTGCTTCTCCATTGGTGATATGTGGTATTGGTTAGCAATATCAACAAGTTTAGACTTTAGCCATCCTCTTTTATCTTCGTCTAAGGGCTTCAGGTCGTAGAGTTGATGGTATAAGTGCTCGAATTGTGCTTCTGTGTCTATACGACTGATGTGCTTCTTGGGGACGTGAAACTTGAATCCTAGAGATAAGGCTTCTAATTCGATTTTGTTTAATTGTAATTTTGATAGGTTACAAACGTAGCGTTCAGGTGCTTCTGGGAATTCTTCAATTAGCTTCTCTTTCACCAACGCTTTTGTCAGCTGAGTTTCATAATCCTCGGATGTTTTTGATTGTAGCTCTTTGATAAAGTTCATGAATTTAAGCCAGCAGATAATATTAAGCTCACTTAGTAGGGTATCATAGGTAGCCAGACGAGATTTCAATTCGGAGATATACTGGTATGACGATTCGATGTGAGATTTAGTTATTCGACGGAGATTCTTTTGAGAAGGTGGGAGTTTAGCGGATCGCACTTGTTTCAGGAACTGCCGTGGGAAACAACCAGTTTGCAAACACTGTTCATAGAACCTGATCTTTGTTGATTCTCTAGATATTCTGCAACGTATGGTCACCACCTGATTCAGTGACTTAATAGTTGGGGCAGGGAGGCGTCACTGAATCAGGTTATATATACATAAAATGATGACAATTCTAAACGACAAAGAAAAATTCCAAGTAGACAACAAAAAAGATGCCACAACGTCATTTGAAAATAAAGTTAATAAATATCTCAAAGAACTTCTAATGAAGAAACTAATCAACAGCGAAACATATAATAAACTGAAGTCAAAAGGTGGACGCCTGCCGTCTATGTACGGCCTACCAAAAATTCATAAAGCAAATGTGCCATTAAGACCAATCCTGTCAATGATTGACTCACCATGCCACAAGCTAGCTCGATGGTTAGCTGATTCTATAGAGCCCATTCGAATTAAATTTGCAACCCACAGTCTGAAGGATAGTTATCAATTTTCCAAGGAAGTTGACAATATCGACATATCAGACAAACTCATGGTATCATATGACGTGACCTCCTTGTTTACAAATGTACCACTGATGGAAACAATTGATATAATTTGTAAACAAACGGATCTACTACCATTACCGGAAACAGAGATGAAGCGACTTCTACTGCTCTGCACAAAAGATATACAATTCAAATTCAACAATCAACTTTACCGACAAACCGATGGGGTCGCGATGGGTTCGCCTCTGGGACCTATCCTGGCTGATATCTTCATGGGCTACCTTGAGCAAACACAACTAAGTTCTGCTATCAATGGAACTACCTACTATCGCCGATATGTTGATGACACATTTGTTGTTTGCAACGATATGGATCACGCATCGGCACTATATGATCGCCTAAATGAGATACATCCAAATATCAAATTCACCATGGAATATGAACATAATAATGAGTTCAATTTCCTGGATCTAAATGTAAAAAGAACAAACGAAGGCATGGTCGAAAAGTCCATCTATAGAAAAGAAACCTGGACTGGACAATATCTTCACTATAACAGCTTTTGTCCCATAAGCTATAAACGTGGATTAGTGAGGACTTTGTATGACAGAGCCAGGAAGCTATGTTCACCAAACAGGGTCGAAGAAGAATTAGTTTTCGTCGAGAAATGCCTAAGGGAAAATGGATACCCTAAGGGATTTATTCAGAAGAACAGCAGAGAAAAAGATGAGAAAGAAAGGCATCCAACTGTAGAAAAGAAAAAAGTGTTTATCTGTCTACCATACAAAGGAGATGCAGTGTCACAAAAGATTGACAAAAGACTGAAAGGTGCAATAAATAGAAGCTTCCCAGCAGCAAAACTCATAACAGTATACAGCACCACTCCTTCTTTAATACGCTCAAAACTGGATAAATACCCTGCTGATGTCACCTCCAACTGCGTTTATGAATTCACGTGCACTTGCGGGAGCAAGTACATTGGAAGGACAGAAAGAAGGGTTTCTATTCGGTTTTCTGAACATATTCCCAAAAACCTGTGCCTGAAAGGAAGCAGATATTCCCAGAGTGCAATTACAAGACACATTATTGATACTGGACATCTCGTAGAGATTTCTAAATCCTTTAAAATATTAAATAGACAAAGGACAGCAAATTTACTACGATTTGCCGAAGCAATCGCAATCAAAAGACTTAAACCAGACTTATGCATACAGAAAGAGAGTGTGATTAACCTCTCACTCCCTTGGTAACAGAATTTTGATTTTGATTAGTCATCTAATTCAGTGATCTCAACTCACTGAACAAATCTTAATCTCATAAACTGTAACCGTTTTTGTTTTTTTTGTTTCTTGAGTTGCTATGTGAACCTAAAAGCTAACACTGTTCTGTTAATCAATTTTTCTGTTTTCTCTCTTACCCCTCCCCCTCTTTTCAACTTTAAAAGCGTATAAATTGATGATGAAAACTTAAACTAAAAACATTGTAATGCTTTCATTTAGATGCGTCAATTTTATAGTATCTCTTTTCTACCACCACTCGAACATTAAAGTATGTTATTATCATCTATATAACCACTGTAATTTCAGGTAGTCTGCAGCTGATGAGAACCTGTGAAATAGAATGATATCATTTTATACTACAAATTTCGTCTTCCTTTCTTTATCGAGATTTTAATTGTGCTTCAAGTAATCTTGGACAAAATTGGCTCGCCTAAATGTATCCGTTAACTTTAATTTTTAATAACAAGACAGTCGTAGGCGATTTTCCAAAATTACTTTCAAATCTTTAAATATTCTTATTACTTATATTAGAACAAGACATATAGGCGAACAGTATTGTTTCCAGTTAGATCTTATTCAGGCTTTACTCTAATTTACATATAACAATTTTAACCGATGACAGTGATTTTGTGTATCAAATAATAATAATAATGTGGTAAATGTTTTGAACGTAGTTAATAACGATGATTATAATGAGAACAAAATATTAATAATAAAGTTTATACAGGTGGCGATAAAAATAAGGAAAGTAGTAATATGCGTATATGTGCGTCGGTGGCACAGTGGTTAGGACTCTCGCCGACCATCCACATGGTCCAGGGGTCGAGCCCACGCCGGCGCACACCTGATATCTATGATCGGCCTGCAAAATTTGGGCTACCGATATCCATGCTGAAAATTCCATACTTGTACCAAAAATACAGTGTGGAATCAAGCTGTAAATCAAAAAATAAAATAAAATAAAAAATTGATTAGGTTGAATCTTGAAAGTTACGTAATACTATAAGTGAAGTAGACAGATAATCAGAGTTTGAATAAATATCATAAAAGTACGAAGAAAACGGAAAATGGGAAAGGGTGGAGGGTATTTTATAATTAGAATTTACCAAGCACAAAGGAGTAACAAACGTAGGACAAACTTCTTTTGCTTTATTCAAAGACTAGGATTGTTCTCTCAAATTAATTCCCATAGCTTCGGCTATGTGTAAGAAGCGGGTTTGAATTCCGTTCGAAAGGCTCGATGGAATCCGACAGATAACTTTGAAATCACCCTATCTCTATAGCCTCCGCCTTTAAAGTCATCTACAAAGCAAAGAGTAATTAACCCAAATCCCTACATACCCGACTCATCTGTATTGCTGAAGCTTTAGCTATCGAAACAGAAAAGCCAGATCTCTGTATACAGAAAAAGTTCGTTCAACCCCTCCAACTTTCACGGTCTTAATCCCTCTATGCTAAACTATGATAATCCCCAATCATATTTTAGCTCTACCAATTTTTTTCATTTTTTCATTGTCTATTCAATTTGTATACCCTTCCTTGTTAAGTCAATTGTTATTATTACTATTCTCATATTGAACTGTCCCCGGTATTATTTCACTTGTTCCACTTGTCATTCTAAATCAATCCTTTTTTACAACCATAAATTCTATACTATCAAAATTCACACATTATTACGTAACGTTTTTTTTGTTTTATTCGATTTGTTTACTGATCCTATAATTAGACATCCTTTTTCAAGTTCTATCCCTCCTATGAATTATTCTATATATGACATTAATTTGCTTTGCCACTTGACATTTAACTACGATTATAATCACAAACATTTTAGTTTTAATTGAACTTCATATGATTATTGTTATTATTTTATGCATTCACACCTAAGATTCAATTCCCTCACCGGATATGACTTCTTAAAAACCATATATATATGACTGTACAGCTTGATAATAAATTCGTTGAAAAGAGTCTCTTCGCTGAATCACTTGTTTTGATTTTCTATATGTAGACAATTAGAATTTGCCAAGCACAAAGGAGTAACAAACGTAGGACAAACTTCTTTTGCTTTATTCAAAGACTAGGATTGTTCTCTCAAATTAATTCCCATAACTTCAGCTATGTGTAAAAGATGGATTCGAATTCCGTTCGAAAGGCTCGATGGAATCCGATAGATAACTTTGAAGGCACTATTTTTGTCCCCTTGGTGACTGCTATCGATCAAATGAACCAACATAGAACTTCGTACGGATTTTATCTGACCTTTTCCGAACCAAGGAGGGAGATGCTCATTAATGCGTTTGTTAAGCTGTCTAGTTGTTCGCCCTATATAGCTCTCTCCACAGGAGCAACTAAATTTGTAGATACACGTAGAAGTGGCAGCGCTAGGTAGCTTATCTTTCACTTGAGCAATCATAATTGGCCGGCATGAAAATGACAAACAAAGGGGGCGGCAGTATAAGTCCGTTTTATTGCTCTCGGTAATCTCAGATGTCAGACTTCGCTAGCCACGTCCCCACGAAATTGCAGTTTTATGAGTCGTCGTTTCTTTTTAACTGTTGTCAGTTTTTTCTTTATTGCCCCTGGTATTCCTGTGTCTTCTTACAGATCCTACAGATCTACTAGGATAACCCATTTGGACCAACGTATTTTGGATGTATCCTAGCTCATTTTCTAGGGCGTCATCTGTACAGATACGTCTTGTTCTATTCCTCAGGACATCTGACCAAACTGATTTAGTATCGGATTGGTACAAAACTGAGGAAATGTGTATATTATCCTGCAGATGTTAGTTTTCTGTAGACATCCCTCTTTAAAAAAACCATCCTCTCTTCTGATCAGTTGGACATCAAGGAAGTGAAGTCTACTTTCATGTTCTCCTTCACACGTGAAGATGAGCGAGGGATGCGCACTGTTAAATTTTATTAACATTTCATTCTTGTCACCTTTTACATCAAGAATAATAGACGTATTATCAACATAACGAAAATAAGAATCCATTTTATCCATTACTTGTTTCAATAGACCATTTCCAAGCTTAGCAAGAAATAAATCTGACAAAATTAGACCCAATGGAGAATTCATGGCAATACCGTCGATTTGCCTGTAGTAAATGGTTGTTGAATGTGAAGTGTGAATTCATAGTACATCCTAAAAGTAACTCTTTCGGACTAATAACTAGAATTCCAATGTCAAATTGTTTTTCTAGTATCTGTTGGCATATGAATTTCACAGTCTCCATATGTGGTACATTGGTGAACAGAACAATAAGTATAACAGTAATGAAAGACATACAGGAAAGGTTAGCGACGAGGAATTTCGATGACAGCAAACCAACCAGCAGTCTGTTCTTCAGAAAAGAATGCAGAAAGAAATGGAGATGACTTCATATATTTGGTCCCCTTGATAAATTTTGATAGAGAAAGGAAGACGAAATTTGCAGTATAAAATGATATCATTCTATTTCACAGGTTCTCATCGGCTGCAGACTACCTGAAAATACAATGATTACATAGATAATAATTTTGTTTTTTTTATTTTTGATTTACAGCTTGATTCCACACTTTATTTTTGGTACAAGTATGGAATTTTCAGCATGTCATATCGGTAGCCCGAATTTTGTAAGCCAACCATAGATATCAGGTGTGGGTCGGCAAGGGATCGAACCTCGGACCATGTGCATGGTCGACGAGAGTCCTAACCACTGTGCCTCCGACGCACAAACTTTAATGTTTGAGTGGTAGTGGAGAAGAGATACTATAAAACTGACGCATACGAGATGAAAGCATTACAATTTTTAGTTTAAGTTTTCATCATCAATTCAGACGCTTTCAAAGTAGAAAAAAGGGGGAGGGGTAAGACAGAAAACAGAAAAAAATAATTAATGAACAGTGTTAGCTTGTAGGTTCACACAGCAACTCTAAAAACAAGAGTGGTTACAGTTCATAATATTGAGATTAGTTCAGTGAGTTGAGATCACTGAATGAGATGACTAATTAATGTAATCAAAATCAAAATTCAGTTACCAAGATGGTGAGAGCTTAATCACCCTCTCTTTCTGTATGTATAAATCTGGTTTAAATCGTTTGTAAATCGTAGTAAATTTGCTGTCCTTTGTCTATTTAATATATTTTTAAGGCATTAGAAATCTCTACGAGATGTTTGGTATCAACAATATGTCTGTTAATTGCGCTCTGAGAATATTTGCTTCCTTTCAGGCACAGGTTTCTTGGAATATGTTCAGAAAACAAGATATAAGCCCTTCTTTCTGTCCTTCCAATGTGCCTGGTCCCGCAAGTGCACGTAAATTGATAAACGCAGTTGGAGGTGACATCAGCAGGATATTTATTCAGTTTTCAGTGGTTTATAGAAGAATTGGTGCTGTAAAATGTTATGAGTTTTGCTGCCGGGAAGCTTTTTTTTGTTGCACCTTCCAGTCTTTCGTCAATCTTTTGTGACACTGAATCTCCTTTGAATGGGAGACAAATAAACACTTTCTTCTTTTCTACAGTTGGGAGTTTTTCTTTCTTATCTTTTTCTCTGCTATACTTCTGTATAAATTCCTTAGGGTATTCATTTTCCTTTAGGCATTTCTCGACGAAAACTAATTCTTCTTCGGCCATGTTTGGTGAATACAGCTTCCTGGCTCTGACGTTTATAGCTTATTAGACAAAAGCTGTTATAGTAAAGATACTACCCAGTCCAGGTTTCTTTTCTACAGATGAACTTTTCGATCATGCCTTCGTTTGTTCTTTCTACATTTAGATCCAAGAAATTGAACTCGTTATTATGTTCATATTCCATGGAAAATGGAGATGAACTAGGCATAAGCTGATATGATATTTAGCTGACTTCACACAGTAGGCGTTCAAAACAGATCCAAATGGGAATCAACGAGTTGGTTTTGATTGTGAGGGTGACATAATGCAGGATATGTGATGAAGAAGAAACGAAAGATTAGGCGCAGTGGTGTGGAGTACGTAATAATGTGATTGTACACTTTTTGGTTATCTGTAGAAATTAGAGATATTGTACATAATTTTTGTTTAAAACGCTTCTTGTTGAAATATAGATAACTTCCGTGTACAATTGAAAATACATTCTGCTGTTGAAGACTTCGTCTTCTCCCTGGTTATTTCTGCTAACTTGCTCAACTCACACCGTGTTGTATACTTCGGATTTATTGTAGGAGTCTACTACTCTCAACTGAAGACATTTCTACAACCGGAACACAGCAGCTACAGCAGACGCAACCCAAACAATTAACGTACCCGTGGATTATATAATTAACTTGTAGCAGAGGACTTAGACTTTATATCCAAGTAATCCTTTTTGTTGATATAACTCGTCACTGCATTTTTGGTAATATATCGTTATTTAACACTCCATTGAATTGGATTATTACTCTTATATTTGTAATGTTAGTGAACTCTAGTATAAGTCCCCTACAGTGGTAAAACCATTTGAAATGATAGTAGAGAACTGAGTAGGGTCGACATGTGCCACTGGAACCGTATATTCCACTGAAAACGCTGGAGATCAATCATAATGCATTAACAAACTTTATTGTGAAATTATAAAATTCCTAAAGTGAAACGTGTACTCCTAAAATGAGCTAAATTGATATTTCACGATGAATAAAATTACTTTACTGTCCTAAAATTTTTAATAAACAGACATAAGAAATGTCAAATGATTGAAACGATCATCCACTGCAATTTATGTAAACAAATGTTCAAAAATAAAACATTGAACAACTCTCAAAATGGCTGAGGTTAACACAACGTGTATATGGTCCTTAATAAAGCCTTAAGCATCAAACAAATATCTAAACACACATAATTTATTCATAATTTGTAGTATAATATATTAAACTTGGTATTTACACGAATGATTGATATAAGAATAAAACTTATGCACTGTGGTAGAGTGTAATTCCATTATGGTTAAAATTTATTTTGATAAAGTCTCACAGTGTAATACAGTAATGTTTATTGATGACGTTTCGAGAATGTAAGTCATCCACAGTCATACTATATAAAGAAGGGACATCTGAGACCCTACGTAGGATTCTAAGTAAAGCAGGAATTAGGGTGGCATTTAAACCTACAAACTCACTCAGCGACAAGCTCTGTAGGTTAAAGGACCCAGTTGACCCAATTAGAAAAAGTAATATAATTTACAAAATACCTTGCAATGACTATGAGTTAAATCAACTACATAGATCAAATTAGTAGGTCAGGAGTAGTCAGATTGTCAGAACATAAGAATTTAG
Organism: Trichobilharzia regenti; assembly: GCA_944472135.2. Taxonomy (NCBI): domain Eukaryota; kingdom Metazoa; phylum Platyhelminthes; class Trematoda; order Strigeidida; family Schistosomatidae; genus Trichobilharzia; species Trichobilharzia regenti. Next base: position 184,923,690 of record OX235262.1, read on the forward strand.
CTAAGGTTAGAATGACTGACCTCATGTGAAAAAAAACTCAGCAATTGCAATGCATACATTAACACACAACTACATAAAAGGGCCGGAGGGATAGAGTCAAAATTCTAAAAAGTAATCTAGGTAGTTGAAGAGAGAGGTTGATTACTGGATCCTTGTTCATCGAGTCTACACCCAACACATGCAATAGGAATGACTCATCACTCATACCGGAAATAGGGAAAATACTACTACCAATCAAATCAAGTGAAAAATAATGGAACTATGTAAATGAAGTTAGGAAGTCGTGTGAGTAGTGCCTTGATATGATTATGAGCAATAAATTGTGGTCGAAAGGTTTTCATCAGTAAATATTACTATATAACAACACTGTGAGACTTTATCAAAACAAATTTTACCCATGATGGAATTTACAAGTATGCCCAGAAGAGTGTTAAATCGTTAAGACTGTTTTTAAGAAAGTTCACTACTAAGTGACTCTTCAAATTTTGGCTGTGCATACATTCTGACTAGTTGCAATACAGATTTCGTCACATACGAAGTACCTCTGGACAGCTGTTTCATTCTAAGTTGAGGCCATTTACAGGTGAGTAACCATAACCTCACTAGCGATAGGATCTGGAACCTTCAACTTACAGGGCGAGCACATTGATGACGTTGGTTGACAGTGAAGCTATGTTGCAGCTGGATGGAATTTAGAAGTCATGGGTTTCACGGATTTCACACCTAGTGGCTGAATGACCGACAGGCTGAATTTGTTATATGAAGTTCCTGTGCTCGATTAACCATAGGGTCACAATTAAGCACCTCTGGAGGTTCCCTAACCATTCACTAACACTTTGTATCTACTATTTCTGCAAATGATTTCGATTTGTGAAAAAGTCCACTTTGAAATTCAGTGACTCTGTTGAACAAATCGAATTTTTATAAAAAAAAACTGTAAAAATCCCTTAGCGATAAACGCTAACAGAGAAAATCTATAAGGTAAAGCATGAAATAATAATCCAAAGTAATTTAATTCAATTTTAAATTTTCCCGTTGATTGATTGGACCGAAGTGGTAGATCTTAGATTGACATGTTGGCTTCTTATGAAGATGCTTCGACGATGTCTAGGCGTGTAATTAGTGGTTAATTCATGGTTGGTGACCAGTAGTGGATGGACATTTCGGTCTTTTTGAATTAAATAATTAATATGACCCGTCGCACAAGAGGTGGGTCTCATGGCCCAAGTGGTTTAGGGGATAAAGCTTTGGCGTTTGAAACTATGAGCACTGGGTTCGAGTCTCGGTGGAAACATCATCACTCGCTGAGAAATGCAGGCACATCCAGATGACGAGTCCCAAACAGAGGTGCCAGTATCAGATAGCCGTTAGTTACCCTCGTTTGAGACTGAGCTTAATAACAGTTTACAAGGTTCGAACTCAGCTCAGAAAGCGGGATCAAGTGAAGTAAAAAGAGTTTTGGCTAGCTACTTGGGTTAACTGGTAATACGTTGAGTCAGACTCATAATTTTCAAATTAATTCGCAATTTTCAAGTTAACACAGTTCAAGGCAAAACGTCATCACACTTTCCTTTAAATTAAATAAACTGAAATCTTATGAGATAATATATTTTTACCGCAGTTTTCATAAATTAACTCTGTGAAAACTACTATAGAATAAGAAGACGATTAAATTCGATCGAGACGTTTAGGCTCCTAGTACAGACGATCCAGGGATATCAGAGAATTTACATCAGGCTATTTGGTGGATGATAATTAGCAGTGACTAACAGACAGAGACTGCGCATTTCGGTTCAATATGGTCAATAATTAGGAAATACAAATCAAGATAAACTAATTATGACTGACATCTGTTGCACGAAAGGTGACTTTTACGGCCCAAGTGGTCTATTTGATAACACTTTGGCATTTGAAACGGTTGGTGCTGCTGGGTTCAGGTTTTAGTAACACCATCAATCACTGGGAACGGTAGATACATGAAGTTGATGAACCCAAGATAAGACGAAATGAACATCCTGTACTCCACTGCTAGCCACCATACCACACACCACACGAAACATTAATCCTATTTACTTTTGCGTCACGGTAGCATTCAACTGTTTGAAGTTTAATGATGAATAATTTTTGTCACGTTTTACTTTAAGAATCACCAGGAAATATTACAGAGAAATGAAAGTTTTTCAAAAATATGATGTCTTTCAAACGTTTTTTTCAGTTTTTTATACATATTACGCCTAATATAGGAATGAATTAGGAGAGCTGATGTTGATATTGTACTCCTATTCGAATCATTATTACAAAGAATGAAGGTGTCATCCATATACTGGGAGTAAAATGAGAACTTACTTAAAAGGTTGTTCAAAGCTCCATTTTCTAGCTTACTTAGAAAGAAATTAGCCAAAATGGGCCCCGAGAGGAGCCTGTTTATATACGACTCCAATTCAAGGGTGATGAACCAAGTGAGATAATTACGAAGAAATTGAGAAAATCAGTTCAAAGAACTTTTAATGCTGGCGAACTACACGCCTTATTCTCTACACGACCGATGGCGCTACCTTGACTGAAAGATGAAGTACCTAGACTATCCACTTCAAATTGTATCTATCAATTCAACTGCACTTCTGCGGTGAGTTATATTGGCCGTTGCTCTAGGAACTTGATTTTTCGTGCTCCCTCGAGAACATCTCTCACTATGGCTTAGTAAATGTGTAGTGAAAACCATTAACAGTTCGATATTGGACCATCTGGTGCAAACCGAGCACAAAGCCAGCCAGCATTGAAGAATCCTTCTCTATAATCTACCGAGTGCCTAATAAACCGCCAAAATCATCGAAGCATCGCATGCTCCAAACAGCAGGGGCTATCGCAATTCGCCTCAAACAACCAATGCTCTATGTTCAAAAGAAGCCAGTTCAGCCCCTAATACTGCCCTGGCCGGCCTTCAGTAGAGACTATAAATTCACGCACGAATTTGTAACATAATCTTTCCTAATTTTTCTGACATTCAGCTTATTTTATGTTGATGCTATTGAGCTGTAATCTATTGGTATTATTGATTCGATGTTATTTAAACAACATTAATTTTTTTTTTTGATTTACAGCTTGATTCCACACTGTATTTTCGGTACAAGTATGGAATTTTCAGCATGGATATCGGTAGCCCAAATTTTGCAGGTCGACCATAGATATCAGGTGTGCGTCAGTGCGGGCTCGAACCCCGGACCATGTGCATGGTCGGCGAGAGTCCTAACCACTGTGCCACCGACGCACACAATGTTGTTTATAACACTAATCCATTCATTTATTCACTATAATGTGTATATATAACTGTAGAGCCTGAAGATGAAGTTATCGAAAGGAGTATTCTTTGTTCAGTATCCATTGTTTTGAAAAAAAATAAATCTGTCAGTGATTTTAAATCATTGAAGTTTAAACAAAATGCTTAGAGGCGGGAAAGTGTTACAAACGGATTTCTGCCAATAGCTACCTAGTCCATAACAACAAGGGTCATGAATATACCAAGTGTTTTCAAATTAGTAATTTTAGAGCCTTTTGTAATCAACATCATTGGTCGTAATTTAGTTCCAGAAGACCAACTGATCTGGGAATCAATTTGTGTTAAAAACTGAAAAGTAAAAATTGCGAATATAACAGCTAATTAGGTTATATTTTCATAATGCTACAAAAAAGAGTTGGGAAATTAAACAAACAAACAAACACATCAGCAAAGTTAAGATGTTTCATATCCCAAAACATTTTCAAGAATCTTTGATATATAATCCATACGTTTGTCAATGCGTTTACACACTAAAAGGAATTAATGTATATTTTTAAAAAATGTTTGTCAGGGTGAACAGTACTTACCGATTTTAGCGATTTCCATTAATTTCAAGTCCAAGTCTTCTTTCATCATGTATTTATCCAATGTTTTATAAATCTTTTTTCGTCCCTTCTTTAACGTCTTTTTTACAAGCTTGTATACCGGTTTCTTTAGTGAGGCAATTCATTTTGTTGTTGTGATTGATAAATTAAGCGACTTACAATTCCACGACGTGGTTTCTTCTCCTCTTCATCTTCGTCGTCATCATCGTCGTCGTCGTCATCGTCATCGCCATCGCCACCATCTTTATCTCCTTCTTTGCCGTCTTCCTTTTTCCCTTTCTTATCTTCTTTCTCCTTTTTGTCTTCTTTGTCTTTCTTCTCTTCCTTCTCCTCTTTGCCTACCTTAACCTCCTTGTCAGGCTTTTCTGCATTTCCAGTGATATTGTGAGGTTTTTCCTCTTTAATATTATCATTCCTGAAATAAAAGAAGTTTAAACAGTCATGTGTGAATTGAGGGTGACGAAATTTATCAATAAAATGTGCATCACGCTTACTGACCAATGACAGATTTTGTACTGCTTTTACGGAATTTACCCCTCATCTCTAAGAAAAGCATTAATAGTATTTAGGTTTTACCATTTACTTAAATAAAACAGTCCGATATAGAAAGAGATGGTACTTAATTAGTGGATGGTGAATAGTGGTGGAATCCAGGATGCAAATTTCGTCCTATTTGGGACTCGTCAGCCAGTGAATATACCTGCATTTCTCAGTGAGTGATGATGTTCCCACCGAAGCTCGAACCCACTATCCATAGACCGAGCACTTCGGTGCAATCAATCGACGAGAAAATCTCAAATTCGATAAAAATTAATATGACCAGTTACACAAGAGGTGGCTCTTGTGGCCCAAGTGGTCTAGTGGATAACGCTTTTTCGTTTGAAACTATGGGTACTAGGTTCGAGCCTCGTTTGGAACATCATCACTCACTGAGAAATGCAGGTACATTCACTGGCTGACGAGTCCCAAATAGGACGAAATGCTCATCCTTGATTCCACTGCTAGTCACCATCCGCCAATTCAATACTAACTAAATGCCCAGACACCGCCGAAGCATCTGCACAAGAAGGCGACATGTCAACCTGAAACTGAGCACTTCAGTGCAATCAGTCGACGGGAAAATCTCAAATTCAATAAGAGTAGAATGAGCTGGTTTTATAAGTTTTATGTACTGTCACTTGTAAGGTAAACGAGTGGATATACAATCATTTTGTAAAGACTAGATGTGTTTTCCACTAGTCACTAAAGCAGAGAATTGTGGAAGAATAAAAAGCATACATTGTGACGTCAACTGTTTGTTAATGGCTAAGAGAAGAGTCTAGGAGGCATATTCTGTCTTATTTGGTACTTATCAGACAGACGTACTTCTTCTCCAATGATACCCAAATCCAGCGCTCATCAATTCCGTATGCTAAAGAGTTACCCAAAAGGACACTGGGCTCTAAAAGTCACCTTCTACGCAAATGCGGGGGATTTAGAGTTATTCATTCAAGTTTGTGACTTGCCGTTGATATATCTGACCGAGTTGATCAATCTTATTGAACAGATGTCTTGATATTACCAGGATATTAACAACTCGACGATACTTTTCTGCTGGTGGTTACTAGTCTGTTGTTTCTTTTGTTGGAAACAGATATAGAATGATATCTATGATTTACAGAGTACATAATCCAAGTTAAAAAAATCACACCCGTCTGCTTTAAAAAGCACAAATGCTGATCGATAAAACAAGTGAAATAGCATGGTAGTATATATACTACTCACTGATTGATATAAGTAGTTAGGAACAAGATCGGTCACTAAGTGATCTGAGTAGGAGAACAACTGAAAGCCACTAGGGAGTGCCGAACAGCTGTTTCCTCCTTGTCTGAGACTGCTCAAAGGCACGTACTCACCACACCCACCAGGGATCGAACGCAGAACGCCTGAGCCAATGGGATGGTTACCCACTGCCCGTGAATCATAACTCCTTCTAGTTTGCTATATATAGAGCGCTCCAATGCTAACCAATATTATCGGCCAGTATTTATCTTCACAGCCATGACTCGATGGACACCACTGGCAATAACTTCCTAATGGAACATTAGGCAGCTCCATCCTGTAGTTGATCACATACATCACTGACTGTCAGATAAATTTTCAAGTGTTACCTTGCAAGGAGTTTTTCGATTGTTTTCCAAACTGATCAAATACTGACTTCAGTTAGACAACTACTTAAAATCAGAAGGTAATAAACAGTTATTTCGTCCTTGTTCGGGAGTCTTTAGCAGCAAGCACTTGTGTCTATAGCAGGAATGAGATCCGCTCACATGAGCCAACAATACTTACTACCCACAATATTTATAAGTTATCCCGAATAAGTCTATCCGCACTCTTGTCCGATACAAAAGTGAGACAGTTCCACTTCATTCAACCATTGTCGTATTCTTTCTCAGATGATATTTACCATTTCAACTAACCAGAACAGAGTGAACTATTCTGCTGCTTGAGGTATTTTCAACACTGCTTGTTTTATAAGCTTTAAACACCAAGATAGGATTAAAAATATAGATTGTCAACACTCATTGTATAACAAAAAACAACAACAGCAAAATTAAAAGTGTATTTGACTCACTTAACTTGTAGCGCAGAAATTACGAGAAAGGATACTGAAAATAACAAAATAGTTGGTTTCATATTATCTCATAAAGTGTAGATTATAAAATAAAATAATAAAATTGATTAGAACACCTTAGACTGCATACTTATATAGTAGTAATAACAGTATACCCAGTCATCTATCTAGCCCCTATCTAACTAATTTGATTAATACATTGTAATGTTTTTTAATGTGTATGTCCTCTGTCCACAAATTCAGTGAAATGAATATATATATATATATATATATTGACATGTATATAAACTTATTCAATACTCCGTATAATTCAAGGCAATTGTTAATATTTAACAGTCTTGTCCGAAATGAATGTTTATATTTTTATTATTATTATAATGTAACTAACTTATATCTCTATAACTGGTTTGTAAGGGTTAGTTTTGTTTTTAAGAGTTGATCACGAATTGAAATCAGTTAGAATTCATGACCCATTGAATCTGATCTCATTGGCTGAATGGTATACGAGCTTGCCTTGTAACCGAAAGGTCCTGGGTTAGAAGCCGGTGTGTTGGGTGCTTACTACCGATGATTCCCAAACTAGGAGGAAACAGCTGGATGTCCAGTACTCTCTGGATTATTTTCAATAGTTCTCTAACTCCTGGTAGGGGACCTTCTATCGAGCTAGTAACAAGTATGCGAATAAAAAATCAAAGTTAATAATGACATGATGATAGTGTAACAATATATTATCAAAAATGCAGGAATGAGTTATATTAATTAAACGGTTACTTGGATAAACAGTTAAAGTTTACTACTGGAATCGTGTCTATTGATAGAAGCTGTGTACCGGTTGTAGAGTTGTCTTCGGCAAGAGGATGATAGGTTCCTGTAATAAATTCAAAGTATACAACGCGGTTATGAGTGAAGCTAGTAAGCAGTAATGGCCAGTGAGAAGGCGAAGCGACCAACAGTATACTCTATTTTTCAGATTTTACTCGGAGGTTATCTGTATTTCAACATGAATCGTTTTAAACAAAAGTCATGTAGAATGTCTTTAATTTCAACATCTAACAAAAAGTGTACAATCGTATTGTTACGTACTGCACACAGCTCCCCGCTAGAGGACCAGAGAGACTACCGGAAACTGTCACTCTGAGTGAAGTAAATAATAATAGTAACCACCATTTTTATGATGATAATAATAAGGATACGTAATAACATGCATGTACACGAAAAGGTATATATATATATATGCCATCTAAATTAATTGTCGTCTTTATATGTGTTTTATTTTGGATTCAATGGATGTTATACAACAGCAAGTGTTGAAATAAGCATAAAGCCTGGGCACTGTTGTAAAGAGTATAACTCCATTATGGATAACAATTTATTTTGATAAAATCCCACACTGTTGTTATATAGTAATATATTAACTGATACGACCACGTTTTGAGCACAAATTATTACCAATCATAATCATATCAAGGTACCACTAACACAACTTTCTTGCTTCATTTATATACATGAGTAAAATATGGATTAGATATTTGAATGAAATCAATATGAGATAGAGTGACTTGTTAGAATGTTATAATTATTATTAAATACTTATTATCCTCCTGTGATTTGACTGGTGGTAATAATGTCTTCCATATGTCTGGTATTTGCATTGAGTCATTTCTGTTGGATGTATTGGCTGTAAACTCGATTAACCGGGCAGGATTCAGTAATCAATCTCTCTTTCCATCTACCTATATTACTCTTTAGAATTTGACTCTATCCCACAGGCCCTATTGTGTAGTTGTGTGTTAATGCATGCAGTTCAATTTCTGAATTTTTGCTTAATTGCATATCCTAGTGAGGTTATTCATGCTAACCTTAGCTAAATTCTTATGTTCCGACAATCTAACTGCTCCCGACCAACTAGTTGGGCCTATGTAGTTGACTTAACTCATAGCCATTGCGAGGTATTTTGTAAATTTTATTATTTTGTCTAATTGGGTCAACCTGCAGGGTAGTTAAGCCTATAGAGCTTGTCCTATCTAAGTGAGTTTGTGGGTTTGAATGCCATACTAATTGCTGCCTTATTGAGAATCCTTATACGGTAAAACTGTAGACATCTTATATTCTTTCTTAATTATGTTATCATTATTAATTTCACCATTATCTTCATTTTAACCTCGCCAGACACTAGCTTGCTAGGCTACTAGCTTACTAGTTTTCTAGCCGGTCCCAAGCCCGGGTAAAGAGGGAGGGTTGGGGCGTGGTGCTAGCAACTTCACCCCCGTAAAACAACCAAATCGCTACAGAAACTTCAACGAATAAATATATTAAAAATTCTAAAAACATAAGCAATAGCCTTACTTTTCGCTGGAATCGGGGAAGTGAAATGACGCAGGCTGGTGAAAGCCTTCGGGAAGCCAGTCAGCCGATGTGCCTTCTTTCGATGAAAGCAAAAGTAAGGATGGGTACCTGGAATGTTCGCACAATGTACGAAACTGGAAAGGCTGCCCAGATAGCCGCTGAAATGAGAAGGTACAGAATAGAAGTGTTGGGAATCTGCGAGAGCAGATGGAACGGAACTGGAAGGTGCCAACTACCTACTGGAGAGACAGTAATCTTTCCGGCCACTCAGAGGACAACCATGAGCACACCGAGGGAGTGGCCATCATGATGTCACCAACAGCAACCAAAGCTCTCATGCAGTGGGAACCAATCTCCTCCAGGATAATGACAGCCAGGTTCAACTCAAAAGGAAGGAAAGTTACAGTCATTCAATGCTATGCGCCTACAAACGTCTCAGAACAAGAGAAGAAGGAGGCGTTCTACAGACAACTACAAGCAATAATGGACAACGTCCCAAATGGCGATATCAAAATCCTGATGGGCGACATGAATGCGAAGCTGGGAGGAGACAACACAGGAAGAGAACTCACCATGGGTCGTGAGGCCCTCGGTGAAATGAACGACAATGGTGAACTCTTCTCAGACTTCTGCGCCTTCAATGATTTGGTGATTGGCGGTAGTGTGTTCAAACACAAGGATATACACAAGACGACATGGATTTCACCAGATGGAAACACCAAAAACCAAATAGACTTCATCTCAATTTCAAGAAAGTGGAGACGGAGCCTACTGGACACAAGGTCAAGGAGAGGAGCAGATGTGGGTTCAGACCACTATCTAGTACAAGGGACTTTCAAGGTGAAACTAAAAGCCTCGAGGATAGCTGGGGATAGGCCACAATGCAAGTTCAACACTCAAACTGAAGGACACAACCACAAAAGACACTTTCACTGCAACTGTCAGAGCAAAGCAGGAAACACTACGCGACATCACTGAAGAATCATGCGTGGAAGAACATTGGAAGTCTCTGAAGGCGATTCTCAACGAAACGTGTTCAACGGTTCTAGGAAGAAAGAAGAGACAAGACAAGGAATGGCTCTCAACGGACACTTGGAAATTAATAGAAGAGAGGAGAATGGTGAAAGAGAAAATGATTCAATGCAAGGACGGACAGGAGAAGGAGACGCTGAGCTCAACTTACAAAGCATTGGACAAAGAAGTGAAGAAAAGTGCTAGGAAGGACAAAAGACGATTCTACGACAATCTAGCTACTGAAGCTGAAAAGGCAGCAGGCAAAAGGGACCTGAGGACACTATATCAGATAACCAAATCTCTATCCGGGAAGAGACCAACACAAGCGAAACCTATAAAAGACAGCCAAGGGAAGCCCATTACCAAGGAAGAAAAACAGATTAAACAATGGGCGGATCACTTCAAAGGACTCTTGAACCGACCACCACCTGCAACCCGTCCAGAAATACCAACAACAACGCGCACACAACTGCAAGTTGACACCAATCCTCCAACGAGAGCTGAAGTCTTGAATGCAATCAAACTTCTGAAAGCTGAAAAAGCAGCCGGACCAGATGGAATACCCCCTGAAGCACTGAAAGCGGACCCAGAGACGACAGCAGACATGCTGACTCCATTATTGCAAAAGGTCTGGAAGGAGGGAAAGGTGCCTACTGACTGGAGGAAAGGTTACCTCGTGAAACTACCAAAGAAGGGCGACTTACGCCTCACTCTGCAAGAACTGGCGAGGAATCATGCTCCTATCGACGCCAAGTAAAATCCTGAGTCGCATCATCCTGGAGAGATTAAAGGACGCACTGGAGACAGAACTCCGACCAGAACAAGCTGGATTCAGGAAAGGCAAATCATGTACTGACCAAATTGCAACTCTACGCATCATCATCACGAACAAAGCATGGAATGGCAATCAAACCTCTACCTCAACTTTATAGACTTTGAGAAGGCCTTCGACAGCGTTGACCGTGAAGTAATTTGGAAATTACTCGAGTACTATGGCGTACCCCAAATATTCATCAACCTTATTCAACAGCTGTACGACAACGGCACATGTCAAGTGATCCACAACGGAAAACTCAGCGAGGCGTTTGGAGTAAACACAGGAGTCAGACAAGGGTGCTTAATCTATCACCAATGATATTCCTAATTGTGGTGGACTGACTGGATTATGCGTCAGACAGTGGGAAACGAGAAGACAGGGATATCCTGGACCGACGTGAAGAACCTAGAAGACCTGGATTTCGCGGATGACTTATGTTTGATGTCACACACAATCGAAGACTTACAAGCGAAAACCGACAAACTGGTCGAAGAAGCAGCCGGAGAAGACAGGACTCCAGGTGAACATAGACAAGACGGAGGTTATGAAAATAACCAACCAACAACAGCAACAGCATCCAACGTCAATCACCATCAACGGGAGGGATTTGAAAGAGGTTACTTCATTCATTCACTTATCTAGGGAGCATTGTCTCAACTACAGCAGTCGGAACGGACGAGGATGTCAAAGGGAGAATCGGGAAGGCGAGAAACACATTCATCAACCTGAAATCAATCTGGAAATCTTCGTCACTCAGCATCAACAACAAAAGTCGGATTTTCAATACAAACGTAAAGTCAGTCAGTTCTAACGGTACGGATCAGAAACTTGGCCGGTCACAAAGAATATTTCCAAAAGGTTGCAGACCTTTATTAACAACTGTCTTCGCTCTATACTGAAGATCAGATGGCCGGAAAGAATCACCAACAAGGAATTATGGGAACAAACAAAGCAAGAACCAATCGCCAACCAACAAATATGCAGGAGAAAGTGGAGATGGATCGGAGGAGGAGACCGCTGGGTGACATCGCGCGCCAAGCCCTCGAGTGGAACCCGAAAGGGAAGCGGCGTGTGGGACGTCCAAGGGTGACATGGAGGAGATCGTGTGAAGAGGAGTTGAAAGAATATGGACTAACATGGATGCAGGCGAAAAGTACAGCAGAAGACAGAAGGAAATGGAGACGTGCAGTTGAAGCCCTATGTTCCACTAGGAACCCAAGGGAGGAATAATAATAATTATCTTCATTTTGCTTTTTACCTTTTCTGATCTTCCTAATGAATTTTGTAGGATAGTTATTTGATACCAACGCTTCTTCTATCTGTTTTATTTCATCACGTAGATTTTTTGTTTTACTACTTAGTGTTACTGCTCGGTTTGTTAGACACTTAACTAAGCCTGCCTTAATAGTTAACAGATGAGATGAATTAAAGTCTAAATATCTATTACAGTGTCTTGGTTTTTATAAGCGCTAGTGAGCAGTTTACCTTCGCATGTTCGTTTTATTTTACAATCGAACATAGCTAATTCTCTTTTTTGATTTTCCGATCCAAATGTGAATTTTATTACCTCTACTAGTGAGTTTATATGTGTCAGGAAGCTTGAGATATGTTCTGTTTTCAAAACTGAATGTGTCATCCTCAAATCTCCACTGGATTGTTAGAACATAAGAATTTAGTTAAGGTAAGAATGATTGACTCCATCCGTGAAGACAAGTAATTTAGAAAAAAGCTCAGCGACTGCGCTGCATGCATTAACACACAACCACACAATAGCATGGTGGCAGAGGGTTAAAATTCTAAAAAGTAATCTAGGTCGGTGAAGAGAGAGAGGTTGATTACTGAATCCTGCCTGGTTCATTGAGTCTACACTGAACACGTGCAATACGAATGACTCATCAATCATACCGGAAATATGGAAAATATTACTACCAATCAAATCAAGCGATGGAAAACAGTGGAATTATATAAACAAAGTTAGAGATTTGTGTGAGTACTGTCTGGATATGGTCATGCGTAGAGTAATAAATTTTGCTCGGAATGTCGTCATCAGTAAATATTACTGTATAACAACAGTGTGAGGATTTATTAAAATAAATTTTACCTATAATGGAAATATACACAAGTGCACAAGTACTATTCTTATATCAATTAATGAATTTGTGTTATAATATCCGTATGTCTAACGGAATGACTATTTATTAGCCTATCAGTATGGAATCTGGTGCGTCGGTGGCACAGCAGTTAGCACGCTCGCCGACCATGGACATGGTCCGGGGTTTGATCCTCGGCCGACGCACTCCTTTACCTCGCTAAACCAGAAATAATCCTGGTAAAGAGGAAAGGTTGGGCATGGGGCTAGCAACCCCATCCTGTAAAAACTAAACACTGCTATAGAAACTTCAAGCCTCTAGCTTGGAGCCCTATGTTCCACTGGGAACGTGAAGGAAAAATTATTTTTTTTATTAGTATGGAATTTACTGAGGCATAAAAGCACTCAAATATTTCAGAACTGTGCTATATCGCTTGTTAAATGTACGTGTTCAACTAATACTTGACTGCTGAATGAAACAGCATGTACACTGTCATATAAAAGTTGGAAAATTTTCCAGAATCATCCAAGCTACTTAAAATACAATAAGTAATAGGAGAACAATTTGTGAACTACAGTCAGTGATCACTCTGGTAATCAATATTTCGCAACAAAAATACAGAGTCAGATGTTCGTATACAAAGAAAATGACTTCTAATAATTTGAAATTATGCCCAATATAAAGATAAATTTTGAATTAACACTCTTGATCAGAACCAGTGAAAATCAGGGAGTGTGAACAGCCGTTTCGCCTTAGTTTGGAACTTTTCAGTAGTACGCACTCACTGGGCTTAGAACCCAGAACCTACCGATTACAAGGCAACCTAGTGTACCATACAACCATTGGGACCTGATTAAATGGCCCGTGAGTTCTAACTTCTACCAATTCTTCATTTTAGCGCGATCAACCCATGTCTTTGGCAGAACTCTATCCTCACTTCTGACTCGATGAACACCCCACAGGTCACGACTTGTCATTGGAACTCCGGACAACCTCTCCCTGTAGCCAGTCACTAGTAAGCATCAGAGTAACTGTCAATAATTAGTTTGTAGTGATTCTATTTGTTTCAGGTGAGACCGCGGATGGATATCAGTTAGAGAACCACTGGAAACCAGGGAGCGCTGGACAGTTGTTTCGTCCTAGTTGAAGTCTTATTTGCAGTATACATCTACTAGGCCACTGAATCAAGTCTCAGTGACTGAATAGTATACAAGCTTGCCTTGTAACTGACAGGTCCTGAGTTTGAAACCAAGCGAGTGCGTACTGCCGATGATTTCCAAATTAGGACGAAACAGCTGTCGAGTAGACCCTGGTTTTCAATGGTTCTCAATCTGATATCAATCCGCTGTCTAACCTGAAAAAAAACAGAATCCCAACAAACTGGTTCCTGAATGAAAAAGTTACGGTTAATTAAACTTCAACTGTTGCTTCGGGAGTCTGCGTATTTTACACCCAGTAATGTGTAAGGCTTCAGTTAACTCCACATTCATATGTGATTAACAGTTATGCTAACTCAAACCTGTAGACAGAAAATCATCACAAGAAAGGATTATCTTTAAATAATCGACAGAAAGTTAAAGGTAAACTGAATGTAAATATATCTCTTAGCGCATACGGTATCATTTAAATTTATTACTCTGCGCCTAAACGGAGGCAATGACAACGTCTTTAAATGCAAACTGGCTAAAACAAACATACAAGCAATCATTAATAAAACCAGGAATATTGTAGTGTAAGACTGTGCCAAAAGCAAGCATTCAACCTACCTTACACCTTCACGACTTACTAAAAATAATTGGCCTAATGATTTCATCAGAAATTTAACAGTCGGCTATATGAAATGGACTACATTCGATGTATCGGTAACCCAAATAGGTGGCGGGAAAAACCAAATTACAGCGAATCACTTTTACCAGAAGTTTCAAAAAAACTAATTATCCATAAAAAAGAACATTTTGAGATTTCTTTAACGTATATATGTAAGTAAAACGAAATGATTTATTTAGAAACATCATACAAATGCAACGTTATTTGTTACAAGATGAGAAGATGAACCTAGAACTTTGGTAGTTAAATGAATAGTAAAACAACCCTTTTCAAGGATCAGTTTGTATGTATTCAACTGATCTGATTTTTGATCACAAAAACAGTTTAATCATAGAATCATCCAAAACCATCAGGAATTACTGAACAGCTGATTGGTCGTAGTCAGGGACTTTCCAACAGTATCCACACATGGCAATTCGAACCCTCGATCATCCTGTCAGACAACATGCTCATCTATCATTAGGCCACTGGGACCCAAAATTAATTGTCAACGAATAAACCCCAGCATTTACCTATTGGTGATTTAAAGTGTGAACACTATTCAATGTTATAGACGAGTATTCCTCTTCTACCTCGACCTGGTTGATCCAAATGTTCACGACTACTCACCACAATTTCACACAACTTCATCGTGTAACTGGTCACCAGATGGCATCAGATAAATTCTCTAAAATCATATTGGGAAAGGAAATCATGGGTTAGAACCCCACAGCTGCATTCCAATGAAGACTCCCAATAAAAAAGGGAGAAACAGCTATCCAATATTCCTTGGTTCTGAAAGCTTCTATGAATGACGCCAATCGGCAATAAAATCAGAAAGGCCTATTGACCAGAAACAGACTGCAAATAAATACTTCCTAACCATATACAAACGAGCATTTGGAAGTCAGTGAGGCAAAAGGATGTCACAATAATATACATCATAGAAATGAGAGTAGTCAGAGATCAAAAAACAAAATACGTAATTACATGATAACTGAGAATCTATGTATTTTGTTTACTGCAAACAGAGTTTCTCTTGCTTTGAATATATTCCTTCATCGAATATATTTCCCATCATGGTTTGGTAAAGGACAGTTAAGAAGCATCCGAAACTCTGCCTTATCGCATTCACTTCGTTGTCGATCCTCAATGAACACAAAGGCAGCATTCAAGGTGATTCATTATATCCTACAGAATCTTTTTAGTGGTTTTGAATTCACCCACTGCATTGTATATGCCTAAGGCGATTAACATTCGAACTATTGAATCATTAACTTTGTGTTTAGAAAGGGTTGGGATCATGATTATCCGTCGTTTGACTTCTGTAGAGTTAGTCAGATAATTATACCACCGCTTAACTTACGCAAATTGAATCACTTTCTGATCACATTTTGCCGAGCCTATCTTAGTCGTATCGCATTTTCATTAGAACAGAGTTTATCTACGCCTCTAACAGTTTAGCTTTTCTTAAGCATTTGTCTATTACGTCAGTTTGAATGTTTGTTTGTTTGTATTGCTCAGATGTTATCAGTATTCTCACTACATTGAGTCGTTCCATCATCCATTATCATTACTACTTCTAACCTTATAACTGCTATTATTATGATTATTACTACTACGAGTAAAATCAGAATTCACAGAGATCATACTATTGACATATCCTCATGATTGATTGCTTCGTATTTGATGTTTATTCTGTTCTTACAAAGTTGTGCACGTTAGAATAAAGCCTTAGAATATATCCATTGAAATGATAATGTTCACTGGTGTGTATTGTTTTTAGTTTGAATTATGGGATTCGTAATATGAAGATATCGCATAAGAATGTGATTTAACAGCTAATCAAGAGAACCTGAGGAAGGGAAACTCTTTCACGAACTATGAACTCTCCCCTTTCCAATGCTCCAATTGATATCTTCGGTAAACAGAACGAAATTCTCCTACTTCGAAAGTGCGGGAGAAAGTGATATATTAACAGCTTGAATGTCTCTCAAATAAAATGACATTACAATCCCTATTCCTCCGAAATATGGAATTCACTCTACTACCAGCATTAGCTATGATTATGTAGGACAATAGCCTAGCCATTCAGATGCGTTTTCCATCATTCCTGATGAATAGATGTAAACATACATACAACCTTTGTCGAACTGTTTCAATCATTCTATTCACCATTCTCCGGATCAGGAAGGAGTTAAATGTGAACCAATGCAGGCGCTAACTCAACCAGTCAAAACTAACTTTCCTGAATTCTGTTGACTAATTCGGCAAACTGTCGTCTGTCATTGTTTTCATTCATATGTTGAGAGACCTATCTTTTCAACTAACTAACTAACTAACTAACTAACTAACTAACTAACTAACTAACTAACTAACTAACTAACTAACTAACTAACTAACTAACTAACTAACTAACTAACTAACTAACTAACTAACTAACTAACTAACTAACTAACTAACTAACGAACTAACTAACTAACTAACTAACTAACTAACTAACTAACTAACAAACTAACTAACTAACTAACTAACTAACTAAATAACTAAATAACTAACTAACTAACTAACCTGTGACTAACTAACTAACTAACCTGTGACTAACTAACTAACTAACTAACCTGTGACTAACTAACTAACTAACTAACCTGTGACTAACTGACTAACTAACTAACTAACTAAACTGTGACTAACTAACTAACTAACCTGTGACTAACTAACTAACTAACCTGTGACTAAATAACTAACTAACTAACTAACTAACTAACCTGTGACTAACTAACTAACTAACCTGTGAATAACTAACTAACTAACTAACTAACTAACTAACTAACTAACCTGTGACTAACTAACTAACTAACTAAATAACTAACTAACTAACTAACTAACTAACTAACTAACTAACTAACCTGTGACTAACTAACTAACTAACCTGTGACTAACTAACTAACTAACTAACCTGAGACTAACTAACTAACTAACTAACCTGTGACTAACTAACTAACTAACTAAATAACTAACTAACTAACTAACCTGTGACTAACTAACTAACTAACCTGTGACTAACTAACTAACTAACTAACCTGTGACTAACTAACTAACTAACTAACCTGTGACTAACTGACTAACTAACTAACAAACTAACCTGTGACTAACTAACTAACTAACCTGTGACTAACTAACTAACTAACCTGTGACTAAATAACTAACTAACTAACTAACCTGTGACTAACTAACTAACCTGTGACTAACTAACTAACTAACTAACTAACTAACTAACTAACCTGTGACTAACTAACTAACTAACCTGTGACTAACTAACTAACTAACTAACTAACTAACTAACTAACTAACTAACTAACTAACTAACTAACTAACTAACCTGTGACTAACTAACTAACTAACTAACCTGTGACTAACTAACTAACTAACTAAATAACTAACTAACTAACTAACTAACTAACCTGTGACTAACTAACTAACTCACCTGTGACTAACTAACTAACTAACTAACTAACTTGTGACTAACTAACTAACTAACTAACCTGTGACTAACTGACTAACTAACTAACTAACTAACCTGTGACTAACTAACTAACTAACCTGTGACTAAATAACTAACTAACTAACTAACTAACCTGTGACTAACTAACTAACCTGTGACTAACTAACTAACTAACTAACTAACTAACTAACCTGTGACTAACTAACTAACTAACCTGTGACTAACTAACTAACTAACTAACTAGCCTGTGACTAACTAACTAACTAACTAACTAACTAACTAACTAACTAACTAACTAACTAACTAACTAACTAACTAACTAACTAACTAACCTGTGACTAACTAACTAACTAACCTGTGACTAACTAACTAACCTGTGACTAACTAACTAACTAACTAACTAACTAACTAACTAACTAACTAACTAACTAACTAACTAACAAACTAACTAACTAACAAACTAACTAACTAACTAACTAACTAACTAAATAACTAAATAACTAACTAACTAACTAACTAACTAACTAACCTGTGACTAACTAACTAACTAACCTGTGACTAACTAACTAACTAACTAACCTGTGACTAACTAACTAACTAACCTGTGACTAACTAACTAACTAACTAACTAACTAAATAAATAACTAACCAACTAACTAACTAACTAACTAACCGGTGACTAACTAACTAACTAACTAACCTGTGACTAACTAACTAACTAACTAACTAACTAACCTGTGACTAACTAACTAACTAACCTGTGAATAACTAACTAACTAACTAACTAACTAACTAACTAACTAACTAACTAACTAACCTGTGACTAACTAACTAACTAACCAAATAACTAACTAACTAACTAACTAACTAACTAACTAACTAACCTGTGACTAACTAACTAACTAACCTGTGACTAACTAACTAACTAACTAACCTGTGACTAACTAACTAAATAACTAACTAACTAACTAACCTGTGACTAACTAACTAACTAACCTGTGACTAACTAACTAACTAACTAACCTGTGACTAACTAACTAACTAACTAACCTGTGACTAACTGACTAACTAACTAACTAACTAACCTGTGACTAACTAACTAACTAACCTGTGACTAACTAACTAACTAACCTGTGACTAACTAACTAACTAACTAACTAACCTGTGACTAACTAACTAACCTGTGACTAACTAAATAACTAACTAACTAACCTGTGACTAACTAACTAACTAACTAACTAACTAACTAACTAACTAACTAACTAACTAACTAACTAACCTGTGACTAACTAACTAACTAACTAACCTGTGACTAACTAACTAACTAACTAAATAACTAACTAACTAACTAACTAACTAACTAACTAACTAACCTGTGACTAACTAACTAACTAACCTGTGACTAACTAACTAACTAACTAACTAACCTGTGACTAACTAACTAACTAACTAACCTGTGACTAACTGACTAACTAACTAACTAACTAACCTGTGACTAACTAACTAACAAACCTGTGACTAAATAACTAACTAACTAACTAACTAACCTGTGACTAACTAACTAACCTGTGACTAACTAACTAACTAACTAACTAACTAACCTGTGACTAACTAACTAACTAACCTGTGACTAACTAACTAACTAACTAACTAGCCTGTGACTAACTAACTAACTAACTAACTAACTAACTAACTAACTAACTAACTAACTAACTAACTAACTAACTAACTAACTAACCTGTGACTAACTAACTAACTAACCTGTGACTAACTAACTAACTAACTAACTAACCTGTGACTAACTAACTAACCTGTGACTAACTAACTAACTAACTAACTAACTAATTAATTAACTAACTAACTAACTAACTAACTAACTGACTAGCCTGTGACTAACTAACTAGCTAACAAACCTGTGACTAACTAACTAACTAACTAACTAACCTGTGACTAACTAACTAACTAACCTGTGACTAACTAACTAACTAACTAACTAACTAACTAACTAACTAACTAACCTGTGACTAACTAACTAACTAACTAACCTGTGACTAACTAACTAACTAACTAAATAACTAACTAACTAACTAACTAACTAACTAACTAACTAACTAACTAACGTGTGACTAACTAACTAACTAACTAACCTGTGTCTTACTAACTAACTAACTAACCTGTGACTAACTAACTAACTAACTAAATAACTAACTAACTAACTAACTAACTAACTAACCTGTGACTAACTAACTAACTAACCTGTGACTAACTAACTAACTAACTAACTAACCTGTGACTAACTAACTAACTAACTAACTAACCTGTGACTAACTGACTAACTAACTAACTAACTAACCTGTGACTAACTAACTAACTAACATGTGATTAAATAACTAACTAACTAACTAACTAACTAACCTGTGACTAACTAACTAACCTGTGACTAACTAACTAACTAACTAACTAACTAACCTGTGACTAACTAACTAACTAACCTGTGACTAACTAACTAACTAACTAACTAACTAACCTGTGACTAACTAACTAACTAAGTAACTAACTAACTAACTAACTAACTAACTAACTAACTAACTAAACTGTGACTAACTAACTAACTAACCTGTGACTAACTAACTAACTAACTAACTAACTAACTAACCTGTGACTAACTAACTAACCTGTGACTAACTAACTAACTAACTAACTAACTAACTAATTAATTAACTAACTAACTAACTAACTAACTAACTAACTAACTAACTAACTAAATAACTAACAAACTAACTAACTAACTAACTAACTAAATAACTAAATAACTAACTAACTAACTAACTAACTAACTAACCTGTGACTAACTAACTAACTAACCTGTGACTAACTAACTAACTAACTAACCTGTGACTAACTAACTAACTAACTAACCTGTGACTAACTGACTAACTAACTAACTAACTAAACTGTGACTAACTAACTAACTAACCTGTGACTAACTAACTAACTAACCTGTGACTAAATAACTAACTAACTAACTAACTAACTAGCCTGTGACTAACTAACTAACTAACCTGTGACTAACTAACTAACTAACTAACTAACTAACTAACCTGTGACTAACTAACTAACTAACTAACTAACTAACCTGTGACTAACTAACTAACCTGTGACTAACTAACTAACTAACTAACCTGTGACTAACTAACTAACTAACCTGTGACTAACTAACTAACTAACTAACTAACTAAATAAATAACTAACCAACTAACTAACTAACTAACTAACCGGTGACTAACTAACTAACTAACTAACCTGTGACTAACTAACTAACTAACTAACTAACCTGTGACCAACTAACTAACTAACTAATTAATTAACTAACTAACTAACTAATTAATTAACTAACTAACTAACTAACTAACTAGCCTGTGACTAACTAACTAACCTGTGACTAACTAACTAACTAACTAACCTGTGACTAACTAACTAACTAACTAACTAACCTGTGACTAACTGACTAACTAACTAGCCTGTGACTAACTAACTAACTAACTAACTAACTAACTAACCTGTGACTAACAAACTAACTAACTAAATAACTAACTAACTATCTAACTTACTAACCTGTGACTAACTAACTAGCTAACCTGTGACTAACTAACTAACTAACTAACCTGTGACTAACTAACTAACTAACCTGTGACTAACTAACTAACTAACTAACCTGTGACTAACTAACTAACTAACTAAATAACTAACTAACTAACTAACTAACTAACCTGTGACTAACTAACTAACTAACTAACTAACCTGTGACTAACTAACTAACTAACTAACCTGTGACTAACTAACTAACTAACTAACTAACTTACTAACTAACTAACCTGTGACTAACTAACTAACTAACTAACCTGTGACTAACTAACTAACTAACTAACTGACTAACCTGTGACCAACTAACTAACTAACTAACTAGTTAATTAACTAACTAACTAACTAACTAACTGACTAGCCTGTGACTAACTAACTAACTAACTAACTAACTAGCCTGTGACTAACTTACTAACTAACTGACTAACCTGTGACTAACTAACTAACTAGCCTGTGACTAACTAACTAACTAACCTGTGACTAACTAACTAACTAACTAACTAACTAACTAACTAACTAACTAACTAACAAACTAACTAACTAACAAACTAACTAACTAACTAACTAACTAACTAAATAACTAAATAACTAACTAACTAACTAACTAACTAACTAACCTGTGACTAACTAACTAACTAACCTGTGACTAACTAACTAACTAACTAACCTGTGACTAACTAACTAACTAACCTGTGACTAACTAACTAACTAACTAACTAACTAAATAAATAACTAACCAACTACCTAACTAACTAACTAACCGGTGACTAACTAACTAACTAACTAACCTGTGACTAACTAACTAACTAACTAACTAACTAACCTGTGACTAACTAACTAACTAACCTGTGAATAACTAACTAACTAACTAACTAACTAACTAACTAACTAACTAACTAACCTGTGACTAACTAACTAACTAACCAAATAACTAACTAACTAACTAACTAACTAACTAACTAACTAACCTGTGACTAACTAACTAACTAACCTGTGACTAACTAACTAACTAACTAACCTGTGACTAACTAACTAAATAACTAACTAACTAACTAACCTGTGACTAACTAACTAACTAACCTGTGACTAACTAACTAACTAACTAACCTGTGACTAACTAACTAACTAACTAACCTGTGACTAACTGACTAACTAACTAACTAACTAACCTGTGACTAACTAACTAACTAACCTGTGACTAACTAACTAACTAACCTGTGACTAACTAACTAACTAACTAACTAACCTGTGACTAACTAACTAACCTGTGACTAACTAAATAACTAACTAACTAACCTGTGACCAACTAACTAACTAACCTGTGACTAACTAACTAACTAACTAACTAACTAACTAACTAACTAACTAACTAACTAACTAACTAACTAACTAACCTGTGACTAACTAACTAACTAACTAACCTGTGACTAACTAACTAACTAACTAAATAACTAACTAACTAACTAACTAACTAACTAACTAACTAACTAACCTGTGACTAACTAACTAACTAACCTGTGACTAACTAACTAACTAACTAACTAACCTGTGACTAACTAACTAACTAACTAACCTGTGACTAACTGACTAACTAACTAACTAACTAACCTGTGACTAACTAACTAACAAACCTGTGACTAAATAACTAACTAACTAACTAACTAACCTGTGACTAACTAACTAACCTGTGACTAACTAACTAACTAACTAACTAACTAACTAACCTGTGACTAACTAACTAACCTGTGACTAACTAACTAACTAACTAACTAACTAACCTGTGACTAACTAACTAACTAACCTGTGACTAACTAACTAACTAACTAACTAACTAACCTGTGACTAACTAACTAACTAAGTAACTAACTAACTAACTAACTAACTAACTAACTAACTAAACTGTGACTAACTAACTAACTAACCTGTGACTAACTAACTAACTAACTAACTAACTAACTAACCTGTGACTAACTAACTAACCTGTGACTAACTAACTAACTAACTAACTAACTAACTAATTAATTAACTAACTAACTAACTAACTAACTAACTAACTAACTAACTAACTAAATAACTAACAAACTAACTAACTAACTAACTAACTAAATAACTAAATAACTAACTAACTAACTAACTAACTAACTAACCTGTGACTAACTAACTAACTAACCTGTGACTAACTAACTAACTAACTAACCTGTGACTAACTAACTAACTAACTAACCTGTGACTAACTGACTAACTAACTAACTAACTAAACTGTGACTAACTAACTAACTAACCTGTGACTAACTAACTAACTAACCTGTGACTAAATAACTAACTAACTAACTAACTAACTAGCCTGTGACTAACTAACTAACTAACCTGTGACTAACTAACTAACTAACTAACTAACTAACTAACCTGTGACTAACTAACTAACTAACTAACTAACTAACCTGTGACTAACTAACTAACCTGTGACTAACTAACTAACTAACTAACCTGTGACTAACTAACTAACTAACCTGTGACTAACTAACTAACTAACTAAATAAATAACTAACCAACTAACTAACTAACTAACTAACCGGTGACTAACTAACTAACTAACTAACCTGTGACTAACTAACTAACTAACTAACTAACCTGTGACCAACTAACTAACTAACTAATTAATTAACTAACTAACTAACTAATTAATTAACTAACTAACTAACTAACTAACTAGCCTGTGACTAACTAACTAACCTGTGACTAACTAACTAACTAACTAACCTGTGACTAACTAACTAACTAACTAACTAACCTGTGACTAACTGACTAACTAACTAGCCTGTGACTAACTAACTAACTAACTAACTAACTAACTAACCTGTGACTAACTAACTAACTAACTAAATAACTAACTAACTATCTAACTTACTAACCTGTGACTAACTAACTAGCTAACCTGTGACTAACTAACTAACTAACTAACCTGTGACTAACTAACTAACTAACCTGTGACTAACTAACTAACTAACTAACCTGTGACTAACTAACTAACTAACTAAATAACTAACTAACTAACTAACTAACTAACCTGTGACTAACTAACTAACTAACTAACTAACCTGTGACTAACTAACTAACTAACTAACCTGTGACTAACTAACTAACTAACTAACTAACTTACTAACTAACTAACCTGTGACTAACTAACTAACTAACTAACCTGTGACTAACTAACTAACTAACTAACTGACTAACCTGTGACCAACTAACTAACTAACTAACTAGTTAATTAACTAACTAACTAACTAACTAACTGACTAGCCTGTGACTAACTAACTAACTAACTAACTAACTAGCCTGTGACTAACTTACTAACTAACTGACTAACCTGTGACTAACTAACTAACTAGCCTGTGACTAACTAACTAACTAACCTGTGACTAACTAACTAACTAACTAACTAACTAACTAACTAACTAACTAACTAACAAACTAACTAACTAACAAACTAACTAACTAACTAACTAACTAACTAAATAACTAAATAACTAACTAACTAACTAACTAACTAACTAACCTGTGACTAACTAACTAACTAACCTGTGACTAACTAACTAACTAACTAACCTGTGACTAACTAACTAACTAACCTGTGACTAACTAACTAACTAACTAACTAACTAAATAAATAACTAACCAACTACCTAACTAACTAACTAACCGGTGACTAACTAACTAACTAACTAACCTGTGACTAACTAACTAACTAACTAACTAACTAACCTGTGACTAACTAACTAACTAACCTGTGAATAACTAACTAACTAACTAACTAACTAACTAACTAACTAACTAACTAACCTGTGACTAACTAACTAACTAACCAAATAACTAACTAACTAACTAACTAACTAACTAACTAACTAACCTGTGACTAACTAACTAACTAACCTGTGACTAACTAACTAACTAACTAACCTGTGACTAACTAACTAAATAACTAACTAACTAACTAACCTGTGACTAACTAACTAACTAACCTGTGACTAACTAACTAACTAACTAACCTGTGACTAACTAACTAACTAACTAACCTGTGACTAACTGACTAACTAACTAACTAACTAACCTGTGACTAACTAACTAACTAACCTGTGACTAACTAACTAACTAACCTGTGACTAACTAACTAACTAACTAACTAACCTGTGACTAACTAACTAACCTGTGACTAACTAAATAACTAACTAACTAACCTGTGACCAACTAACTAACTAACCTGTGACTAACTAACTAACTAACTAACTAACTAACTAACTAACTAACTAACTAACTAACTAACTAACTAACCTGTGACTAACTAACTAACTAACTAACCTGTGACTAACTAACTAACTAACTAAATAACTAACTAACTAACTAACTAACTAACTAACTAACTAACTAACCTGTGACTAACTAACTAACTAACCTGTGACTAACTAACTAACTAACTAACTAACCTGTGACTAACTAACTAACTAACTAACCTGTGACTAACTGACTAACTAACTAACTAACTAACCTGTGACTAACTAACTAACAAACCTGTGACTAAATAACTAACTAACTAACTAACTAACCTGTGACTAACTAACTAACCTGTGACTAACTAACTAACTAACTAACTAACTAACCTGTGACTAACTAACTAACTAACCTGTGACTAACTAACTAACTAACTAACTAGCCTGTGACTAACTAACTAACTAACTAACTAACTAACTAACTAACTAACTAACTAACTAACTAACTAACTAACTAACTAACTAACCTGTGACTAACTAACTAACTAACCTGTGACTAACTAACTAACTAACTAACTAACCTGTGACTAACTAACTAACCTGTGACTAACTAACTAACTAACTAACTAACTAATTAATTAACTAACTAACTAACTAACTAACTAACTGACTAGCCTGTGACTAACTAACTAGCTAACAAACCTGTGACTAACTAACTAACTAACTAACTAACCTGTGACTAACTAACTAACTAACCTGTGACTAACTAACTAACTAACTAACTAACTAACTAACTAACTAACTAACTAACCTGTGACTAACTAACTAACTAACTAACCTGTGACTAACTAACTAACTAACTAAATAACTAACTAACTAACTAACTAACTAACTAACTAACTAACTAACGTGTGACTAACTAACTAACTAACTAACCTGTGTCTTACTAACTAACTAACTAACCTGTGACTAACTAACTAACTAACTAAATAACTAACTAACTAACTAACTAACTAACTAACCTGTGACTAACTAACTAACTAACCTGTGACTAACTAACTAACTAACTAACTAACCTGTGACTAACTAACTAACTAACTAACTAACCTGTGACTAACTGACTAACTAACTAACTAACTAACCTGTGACTAACTAACTAACTAACATGTGATTAAATAACTAACTAACTAACTAACTAACTAACCTGTGACTAACTAACTAACCTGTGACTAACTAACTAACTAACTAACTAACTAACCTGTGACTAACTAACTAACTAACCTGTGACTAACTAACTAACTAACTAACTAACCTGTGACTAACTAACTAACTAAGTAACTAACTAACTAACTAACTAACTAACTAACTAACTAACTAAACTGTGACTAACTAACTAACTAACCTGTGACTAACTAACTAACTAACTAACTAACTAACTAACCTGTGACTAACTAACTAACCTGTGACTAACTAACTAACTAACTAACTAACTAACTAATTAATTAACTAACTAACTAACTAACTAACTAACTAACTAACTAACTAACTAACTAACAAACTAACTAACTAACTAACTAACTAAATAACTAAATAACTAACTAACTAACTAACTAACTAACTAACCTGTGACTAACTAACTAACTAACCTGTGACTAACTAACTAACTAACTAACCTGTGACTAACTAACTAACTAACTAACCTGTGACTAACTGACTAACTAACTAACTAACTAAACTGTGACTAACTAACTAACTAACCTGTGACTAACTAACTAACTAACCTGTGACTAAATAACTAACTAACTAACTAACTAACTAGCCTGTGACTAACTAACTAACTAACCTGTGACTAACTAACTAACTAACTAACTAACTAACTAACCTGTGACTAACTAACTAACTAACTAACTAACTAACCTGTGACTAACTAACTAACCTGTGACTAACTAACTAACTAACTAACCTGTGACTAACTAACTAACTAACCTGTGACTAACTAACTAACTAACTAACTAACTAAATAAATAACTAACCAACTAACTAACTAACTAACTAACCGGTGACTAACTAACTAACTAACTAACCTGTGACTAACTAACTAACTAACTAACTAACCTGTGACCAACTAACTAACTAACTAATTAATTAACTAACTAACTAACTAATTAATTAACTAACTAACTAACTAACTAACTAGCCTGTGACTAACTAACTAACCTGTGACTAACTAACTAACTAACTAACCTGTGACTAACTAACTAACTAACTAACTAACCTGTGACTAACTGACTAACTAACTAGCCTGTGACTAACTAACTAACTAACTAACTAACTAACTAACCTGTGACTAACTAACTAACTAACTAAATAACTAACTAACTATCTAACTTACTAACCTGTGACTAACTAACTAGCTAACCTGTGACTAACTAACTAACTAACTAACCTGTGACTAACTAACTAACTAACCTGTGACTAACTAACTAACTAACTAACCTGTGACTAACTAACTAACTAACTAAATAACTAACTAACTAACTAACTAACTAACCTGTGACTAACTAACTAACTAACTAACTAACCTGTGACTAACTAACTAACTAACTAACCTGTGACTAACTAACTAACTAACTAACTAACTTACTAACTAACTAACCTGTGACTAACTAACTAACTAACTAACCTGTGACTAACTAACTAACTAACTAACTGACTAACCTGTGACCAACTAACTAACTAACTAACTAGTTAATTAACTAACTAACTAACTAACTAACTGACTAGCCTGTGACTAACTAACTAACTAACTAACTAACTAGCCTGTGACTAACTTACTAACTAACTGACTAACCTGTGACTAACTAACTAACTAGCCTGTGACTAACTAACTAACTAACCTGTGACTAACTAACTAACTAACTAACCTGTGACTAACTAACTAACTAACTAACCTGTGACTAACTAACTAACTAACTAACCTGTGACTAACTAACTAACTATCCTGTGACTAACTAACTAACTAACTAACCTGTGACCAACTAACTAACTAACTAATTAATTAACTAACTAACTAACTAATTAATTAACTAACTAACTAACTAACTAGCCTGTGACTAACTAACTAACTAACTAACTAACTAACCTGTGACTAACTAACTAACTAACTAACCTGTGACTAACTAACTAACTAACTAACTAACTAACTAACTAACTAACTAACTAACCTGTGACTAACTAACTAACTAACTAACTAACTAACCTGTGACTAAGTAACTAACTAACTAACTAGCCTGTGACTAACTAACTAACTAACTAACCAACTAACTAACTAAGTAATTAACTAACTAACTAACTAACTAACTAACTAACTATGAGCTCAGAGAGACAACAATCAAGCGACATGCTCGAAATCTGAAATTCGTTTACTTATCGGCTCATTGTCAACAGATCTGAGTCTTCAAATGCTGAACAATGAAGAAGGTAAACAATGAATTTATTAAATAGTTGATTTACATATATCTACAGATACATTTTTTGTTAGATACTAGAGGAATCGAAGGAGAGAGAACTGTTGGGTGGTTGACATTTCACCGACTAAGACGTTTCAAATTTGAGCATCTCCTCTATCTTCATCGCCCAGTATTGCATGCGCTTCTCAATCCGTTTGCCCACTAATCAGGTGACAGAAAGGTGAGTAGAGTAGGTTAATGAATGTGTGTGAATATGACTCACTTATCTTGACGACCTCCAACAATTTCTTGTCTAAATCATCCTTCCTCAGATATTTATCGACAACCTGACAGATATGCATTCGTCCCTTTTTGAATGACTCCTTCATCACCATATATATCGGCATCTACAAATCAAATGGTTATTTGATGTGTTTCTGCATGACACGCGTGATGTGATTACCATTCCACCTTCCATTTTGACCATGTGTGAATGTGTTTTGTTCTCCTTATCGTGTTCCTCTTCATGGTGGTCTGTTTCTGTGGCGTTGACACTGTGAAGGGATTGGAAGCAGGGATGTTAGTTATGTGGAATAATATCTTGTTACCAAACTTAGAATGGTTGCGTCGTCAAAGACACGTTGAAACACGACAATTTTATTGGAATGCTTACAGTTTAGAGGTTTTGCGTTTTTAGCATGTTAATTGGATGGTTAAATGTCTTCTGACTTTGTATATTAGTTCTTCTTTACAATGTATAGCCTTGAATATGTTCTAACTGTTTAGCGACATGACAGTTCTTTAAGTTTCACCTAAGTGACTGCATGAATATATATTAACATTGACCTGGGTCTTTTGTACGCTTTTACCCTTTGTCATCTGACACTTTCCATATGCTGATGAATGGACTAGATTCCTGATTTCAGACTGGTTTGCTTTAAAGCGTGAGATTTTCAATAATGATGATCTTTCGAATCTACTCATGAGTCCCTTCATTCTTCCTAATCATGAGTTCCATATGTGAGAGCCTATTCTCTACCTCATTGAATCGTCTCGTCAATAGGTGTACAGATTTGATTGTAAATTCCTACTTGTTATAGTTTATCGCCTGTTGAACTCTCTGTTATTGGTTGCAGACCATGATGGGAAACACTGATGTGTAACACTGTGTGTGCATTTTGAGGAAGGTTGTCGTCTCTACTGAGTGGTTCCATCTGTCTGAACCGTATGGAAATGATTGAATATGCACTCTGTTCTACGAACCGCCTAACACTCTACCGATACAACCAACTACTCGTTTTCACAGTATAAACATAACAATGAAAATATACTTCTTAATTAGACAAATTCAACTCACTTGATTAATATCGTGGGGATGACGATGCAGTATAATACGAATAGCAACACAATGAACCTCATCATACGTGAGACAACGAGAGATGTGATATAATTGAATGTGCAATGCTCCTTTATGTCTCATATTATATAGTGATTTTGGAGTGATACTTCGTGTCCTCAATTGTTTAGTTTATTCACAGTGACCTTTGTGTGGTTATTCGGCATGGTATATTTAATGTATGTTGACCTGTAGATATTTGGTGTTTTGTGTGAGCTGTGATCACTGTTGAATTGATGATTGTGACTTTATCGGTATGGTTGATTGTTTATATTGAATGGTTTCGTTGAATTTCCGTGCAAGTGTCTGTTACTTTCGATTGTTCGTAATCAATGTCCATTGAGTGTGTATCCCTCAGTTTTTCTGTTATTACTGGATCACATATACCAAACGTTTACTGATAGTCAAGTTGTGAATTTGACTTTCTATATGGTCTCTACATTATGAGGTATTTGGTTGCAATCGGCTGGTATCTGTGTGCCTACCTTTGGGGTTTTTAGCCCTCACCATTCAGTTAGGAGTTTCTGTAATCTTGGAGTATGTCATGTCCCTTCTAATTCAGTCACCGAATGCTGCAGTGAGAAACGTTACCACTGAGCTTTGTGTGGTCCTCATCTTTTGTTCTCTAGTCCCATCGATAATCTTCGGTTATGTTGGATGGGTTATGAGCCTAGGAATGAGTCATGTATCTGTAATACTCCGTGTTTGACAATGATCTTTTCCCGACCAATATATTCGCCTTTGTCAAAGCATGGGGAACTCTCTTCGCAGTAAACAAAATACATAACGTTTCAGTTATCACGTAATTACGTATTCTGCTTCTTGATCTCTGACTATTCTCATTTCTATGATGAACATGATTGTGAAATCCATTTGCCCTACTGATCACAAATGATCTAACTGACTTCCAAATGCTCGTTTGCACATAGTTAGGTAGTTGTTATCTGCAGTCTGTTTCTGGTCAATAGGCCTTTCTGGTTTTATTGCCGATTGAAGTCATTCATAGAAGCTTTTAGAACCAAGGAATATTGGATAGCTGTTTCACCTTACTTTTGGGAGTCTTCATTGGAATGCAGCTGTGAGGTTCTGACCAATGATTTCCTCTCCCAAAGTTATTCTTGTGATAATTAATTTGATCTTACCTGGTGACTGGTTAAAGGATGAACTTTTGGTGAGTAGTCGTCATCATTGGGATCCAACAAGTTGAGGGAGAGGAGGAATACTCTACTATAACACTGTATGATGCTCGCAATAAAATCACCAATAGGTAGATTTTAAAATTCATGGGTTGACAATTACGTCGGGTTTCAGTGGCTCAATTATAAACGAATTCGATTTGTAACCGGAAGGTAGTGGGTTCAAACCTTAGTGTGTGGGAACTATTGGAAAGCTCCTGACTACGACAAATCAGTTGTCCATTACTTCCTGTTGCTTTTCATCGATTCTATGATTGAACTGTTTTTGTGATCAAAAATCAATTCAGTCAAATGCATACAGACAAACTCTTGAAATAATGTCATGTTAACTCATTTCACCTTTTTTTTCATTTTTGATTGCAACTTGATTCCACACTGTATTTTTGGTACAAGTATGAAATTTTCAGCATGGATATCGGTAGCCCAAATTTTGCAGGCCGACCATAGATATCAGGTGTGCGTCGGCGTGGGCCCGAACCCCGGACCATGTGCATGGTTGGCGAGAGTCCTAACCACTGTGCCACCGACGCACATATCATTTTAGTTTCCTTCAATTACTGTCCTGATGCTTAAATCCCACAAGTAGAATCAAATGCATATGTTCTTAATTCGTTGATACTATGTTTCAACTGGAAATATTTGAGACAGATCACTCCCCTCACTATCCAGGATATCATCGTTTCAACCGGAGACTACATCACCAATGAGGATGTCAAAACCAAAACCAGGATCGGAAAGACAAGAATAACCTTAATCTCTGTGAAATCAGTTTCGAAATCTGCCGCACACAGCATAAAGAACAAACTAGTTCAGGCACTTCTTCTTCTAAATGAGTCAGAAACTTGCACTGCACGTCAAGAAAAGCATTTCTAACAGACTACAGCGGACTTGTATCAATAGCTGCCTTCTCTGGCTTCATTCTGAAGACCAGATAGTAATTTAGAAAGAGTTAGCAACAAGAAAATCTCTGGGGACGAACCAATCAAGAGCCAAATGCAAAACAAGCATTTTGACGGGAATTGAGGTGAGTGGGTCTCACGCTGATGAGACTTTCGGATGATATCTCGCACGATGCAGGCCCATTAGTGGAACTCGAATAAGAAGTGATTAGTCGAGCGTGGGTTCGAGGTTGACACGGAGATCATGAAAGGAGATGAAAGCTTATAGGTGTTTTATTGCTAGATAAAGTGAACTGCAGAGAACAAGAAAAAATGAAGACTTTCTGTTGAAGCTTTATGTTCCCCTGTGAACCCAAGCAAATAATAACATGATAATTTATATTTTCGGTCATCTGCATTTGAAGAGAAGCCTTGAAATCGAGAGCACACATTCAATACCTTAAATTTTGTTCCTCTAATAATGACAGGGATGATCTGGGGGAAAACGCTGGGTGATATTTTTCCCTTCATTATTCTCCTGGTTTAAAGTGGGTATCATAATTTTGATGGAATTTTGAATCTGTCGTATTTGGGAGAAAAATGTTGATATTTGATCGTGGATGTTTCATCGTCAGCACAAAAGTCATCGATGAACCTTGTCATACCTCAAACAATTTGAATTTTCATCTTACTTGGAATACAACATCACATCTTTCACGTCCTCATCTTAATCTGCTAGTTTATTCGGTTTGCATATTTCTATGAATATCTGAACCTAAATTTTTTTATGAAATAATGACTACTTATATACAATTGGTGGATGGTGGCTAGCAGTGGAATCCAGGATGCGCATTTCGTCCTAATTGGGACTCGTCAGCTGGATGTACCTGCATTTCTCAGTGAGTGATGATGTTCCCACCGAGGCTCGAACCCAGTGCCCATAGTTTCAAACGCCAAAGCGTTATCCACTAGACCACTTGGGCCACAAGAAGCCGACATGTCAACCTGAGACCGAACACTTCGGTCCAATCAATCGACGGGAAAATCAAAAATTCAATTCAATAATTAATGACTACTTATTTTATTTTAAGTAACTTAGATGCAATAAGAAAATAATTGAACTTAAGCTTCATGTTATTCTTTTTAGAATTTTTACGTTATCAGTGTCACTCTCATATTTTAGTATCAGAGCTCTGAAATAGCCGAATGTCTGTAGGCTGCGAAACACATGTGAGATTACTCTGAAGTATTTCTGTCATTTTTAAGGCCTCTTATTAACAATCAGCGTATTACGAAAACACATCTAACCATAGAGTTTAAATTCTTTCATTTGATTATTGTGATTTTGCAACCAGTATATGACAAACACTTGTCCTTCTCATTGTTAATCATACATATATTTGAGTTACTGTGACTCATAATATACCCCATGTCTCCAGATGGAGGTAAGTAAGAAGGTGGACAGTGAAAACGCTTTCTGTCACGAAAGATACCTGAAATTAGGGCCAAAATCTTTATCTGAAGACGAATATTATTATTATATCTTTTAATTCCTAGATGAACAAAGGGCTTCAGCTGCGCGTCTCCTTCGCCTTCGGTTTTCTGCCAACGTTTTCACCCCTCTGCACGTCTGCCCACATGCTTTCATGTCCTCTTCACACGACCTCCTGCAAGTCACTCTTGAACGACCAAGTCGCCGCTCCCCTTTCGGTTTCCACTCGGGGGCTTGTCTAGTAATGTCACTCACTTGATGGTTTCCTCAGCGTATGACCAGTCCATCTCCACTTCTCCTTGCTTATTTGTTGCACATTCGGTTCCTGGTTGGCTCGCTCATTGCCAGAGATCCCTGTTGCTGACTGGCCATCTGATCTTGAGTGTTATTGAGCGAAGACAACTATTAATGAAGGTTTGTAGTTTGTTTGAGATGCCCTTCATAACGCGTCAATTCTCTGATCCGTATAGTGAGTAGCACCGACTTCACATTGGGGTTGAAAATCCGGATCTTATTTTTGATACTGAGTGCTGTTGACCTCCACACAGACTTGAGAGTAATGAAACCTTGTCTTGCTTTTCCGATTCTGGCTTTGAAGGTGAATAAGCTTTAGCCTTTTGTTCAAACAGATAAACTATTTTTTCATAATAATTAGGATGAAACCTAATGAAATCCTCTTTCTGCTTTGTGTTTTTTTTTCACCTGTCGCCTATCTAACATCCAGCGAAGTTTCTACTTCCAACGTCTATACTTTGGACTATGCGTAATTCATTTTTAAGTATATTTATAAGAGTTATTATACATGTCATAAAGTAAAGTGTCTATTTTTATTCACCTACCAAAATCGTTGAGACATGCAGCTTCGAATGATTACCTGAAATTCCATATTTTGCCGAAATTTCCACTCCTTTCAGAGTCTGAACTTGACTCGTAAATTCTTACATCTTATGTTGCTGTAGTCGATTCCTTGTAATTTCCTTTGTCAGATGCATCCTCATATATTTCACATGACACGTATAAAAATTTCTGAGGATTGTTCAGCAGTTGAATGCTACTAAACTTCCTTGAATTCATCAAATCATGTTCTATTATTACTTGTCATCTGGTTTAAACTCACTAACCAGGAATAAATGTCAATCTGTGTAATAAATGGAGCTAACCAGTGATACTACGACATCCCATTCTAAGGAAGGTGACTATAATCATAATAATAATAATGCCTTTATTGGAAACAGTATTTATGATACAATCTAGATTTTTCAGCACGCGTTACAATATTGCGTCTTATTCGCTCTTTACACCACATACTATGGTGGGGGAGGGGTGGGGAATATTTAAGAGAACAAAATCAAAGATATTAATATCAAGGATAAAACTATGACATCTTTGGACATAACATCTTTATTCACAAATGAACGTCTAGTAGAAACGGTAAACTACGTTATGTGAACAAATTTATAACCAGTTAATAAATATTGGTGTCACAATGGAATTCCTAAAAGGACTGTTGTTAAGATGTAGCATGAGTGTACATTTTAAATTTGATGACACACTCTGCAAAAAACAAGTGGACGAAGTGGCAACGGTCTCACCATTTAGTTCCATATTGGCAGATTTCTTTCTAAGTAAACTAGGGAATGAACCTTTGAACAACCTTATCAGAAAATTCTCATTTTATTGCTGGTATATGGATGACACTTTTATTCTTTGTGTTTATGATTCGGAGACGAACACAATAACAACTCAATTCAATGAAGTACATTCTGGTATGAAATTCATGTGTGAACAGGAATCACAGCATAGAATGAATAGCCTTCCTAGACGTCCTCATTACAAGATAATCAGATGGTAGTATAGACAGAAATTTGCATAGGACGATATACACACTTTGATAACTTCGTTCCTCTCCAGTACAAAAACGATTTAGTAAAGACCTCAGCCCCAGGCTTAAAGCTATATACGCTCAGAAGAGGCAGCTGAAAATCAACTAAGGATTGTATATGCTACGTTGATCGAAAATAGCCATCAAGACAAATTCACCATGTCACATATGACTAAGAAAGTTGAAAAGGATTATTCACTACATACGACTGCGATTCAAGGGCTATACGCCAAGCGAAATACCTATGAAAAGTTAAGAAAATCCAGTCAAAGAACTTTTAATGCTGGCAATCTGTAAGTCTTATTTCCTAAAAGATGGACTATGATTCCTCAGCTGAAAGATGAAATACCTAGACTAGCCACTTCTATCTGTATCTACCAATTCATCTGCGCTTGTAGTTGACTGAGTGATATAGGCCGTTGCTCTAGGTACTTGGTTTTTCGTGCTCGCTCGGGAACATCTGCTAGTGTGGTAAAATGAAGGTGTAGTGAGTAGCATCCCAACCGGCCGGAAAGCTAATACTGAAGAGCCCTTCTTCATCATCTATTGGGTACCAAATAAATTGTCAAAACCATGCAGATATCACACCATCCAAATAGCCGAGGCCATCGTGATTCGTCTGAAACAATCGACTCTCTGTGCACAAAAGAAACACATCCAGCCCCTATTACTGCCCTAGCAAGCCTTCAGTGGAGACTATAAACTCATGAATTCGTATCAGTATATTTCCCAAATTTTTCTTATATTCAGTGTATTGTTATCTTGATTCTAACATACTGTAATCCATTGATATCATTATCGATTCTATGTTATTTAAATAACATGAATGTTTTTATTAACACTAATTCATTCACTATAATGTGTATATAACTGTAGAATCTAATGACAATCAGGTTACCGAAAAGAATATTCTTTGTTCAGTCACCATTAATGGGTATTTTTTAATCAGTCTTACAAGATAATATTCACTAGCTTTCTGCATGAGTTCAGGTATCTGTTTGAATAAGTTAGCTTAGTAACACCCCACTAACCCTACCTACAGTTTTTATTACTTTTTACAGTATAACAAAGTCTTTCTTAAGTAACCCAGAGAAGATCAAGTGGTTAGGACTCTCGCCGACCATGCACATGGTCCGAGGTTCGAGCCTACGCCGGCGCACACCTGATATCTATGGTCGGCCTACGAAATTTGAGCTACCAATATCCATGCTGAAAATTCCATACTTGTACCAAAAATACAGTGTGGAATCAAGCTGTAAATCTAAAAAAAAAAGGTTGTGAGAGGAGTAATAAAGAAAAATATGATTAAGGGTAGAGAGATTCAGAGATACAAAACTGACTTAACTTCCTTCCAAAAATTAAGACCAGCGAAGATTAGAGAAAAAAGGTAATTCAAGTTATTTAACATTCGATTTAGTCCCAGCTTCAGTGTCATCTATGAGACAAGAATCTGATTTCATGATCCAATCGACTGTTTACTTACATTTATTTATCGCCTAAATATGAATTCTAATAGGATTATTTACTCTTGTAACTTTATCAATCATTTAAGACCAAATCACCTCCGTATTCCCAAGAAATCAAAGAGTAAGCATAGTAGTGGTTGGTAATGAGCTCTCAAATGCATACCAGTACATTTAACTACGGTTCCTGTCATAATGAACACAAACTGCTGCTCTCTGCCTAACAAGATAATGTACCGACAATCTCTGGTGTCAACTGACACTTATCATAATACTGCCATAATCACATTACAAGAGACGTGGTTACATGAACTGTATGATGACAATCTTATCTCGCTAAAGGACTTCGTATTATTTAGACAAAAACGTCAGTGTTGCAATGAGAAAAAATGGTGGTGGCGTTGCAACTTTTATTGACTCCAAATGGTCTGTTTCTAATAACGTCTGTTTCACCTTCTCAAATGACTTCATTGACTGTATTACTGTCAAATGTCGTCCCAAACATCTCCCCGAATGTAAACACATCTTTGTTAAAACCATGTACATTTCTCCTAGTTGCTCACTATCTGATTTATCTAATTTTGCTGACGAATTCACCATGTTTGTCGCTGCCACCTTCGACAACTGTATCTGGTAACTACTTACTGGTAACTTCAATTCCTGGGACAGCTTTTTCCTTGATGCACTTGGTCATACAAACATAGTCAACATTCCTACTCGACTTGACAAAACACTCGATCTAGTTTTTATAAACGACGAAGGAGTATATGAATCACGTAAACGTGTACCGATACTTAAATCTGATCACTGTATTGTTCGCGTTTTACCAAAAATATACAGCAAAACGCATATTAAAGCCTTCTCACACCTGTCTATGAAAACACAACAAAGATGCTACACATCTGACTTATGTGAAAAATGGGCTAAATCCATTCCACCTAACTCACAACACCCTCTTCACATTCACAACTCTCCCCTTGTATCTCACCAGACAGAACCAGAAGCCTGTCTATATAGAAAACTATATGCTCACATTAGTAAGTACAAAAACTCATCCATACCCTAATTAGCTCGTGTTCTATGTGATAAAGAAAGGAAGCATTAGGCGTGATACCTATAACTTATTAAATAGTCAGAAGAACAACTGGATCTCGTCTTTCCAACTCATATCATTTATAGGTGCAACGTTTTTCTTTCTTTCCTTTCCTTTTCTCTCTCTTTCTTTTTTTTCTCTGTTATGTGCTCTTTTGTTTCTCTCTTCCTTACAAACTCTATTTAAAACATTCTTCTTCGTTCTTTCACACTCTGTATACCTCGATCTTTTTGTTACCGCTTACGCCAGTAAATATTCTAGTATCTACTATTCTGACACCTTCAAACACTCTGTTCAATTTTGGCTTTGCTACCGACATGCCAATATGCTGTTGTCAAAACTAACTGAGATTATCCATGATCTATGCAGAATTTTATTTATTGATAATGTACAAAGTGGATGCAGTACTGTAGTAAAATGCTGAGAATTCCATTCTGTATCACAAATACTGTTTTGGAATAAAGCAAATTATGATTATTATTATTAAAATAACTGAACTTTTTAGTATGAATGTATCCTGAACTTAGAACTCGGATAAGGTGTGTCCCAAACAAGTGAAACTTTTACTTGACTTCTAAATCCTACTGATTTGACAAGACTGACATCTAATTACACAAGTCATGCTACAGTCATACATGAATGAGTACGAATCAAATACAAACATACTGAATTAACTTGAAATTCTATAAGACACTAAGACATGATATTTCCCCGTTTCCCCTAAAAAAATTAAAAATTTAAAAAACGCGCCAAACAGATTCCACAGAATACTTTGAATAAACAAACAAAAGAATGAATCTTCAATATATATATATATTTATTGTAGAAAAGAAGAGAAAAGGTGAATGTTGTTGAAAATATTAAACACAAATGTTGTAGATGTATATAAAATTACATATATATTAAGGAATTACACAGGATTTCAACAATCGAATTATCGATTTTTATTGGAATTAATTCAGGGCAAAATATGTGTTGAGTAGTAAAATAGAGTTTTTAAAACAAAATTTGAATGCATTCAAAGTATGATACGATACGATACGATACGATACGATAACAAACAGACAAGAACATCATTGTCGTCGTCATCAGTAACATTTAATCCATGCTTGATGCATAATTATCTAAGCGGTTATTTAAACGTTGAATAACTGAAAATTTTAAAAAGGGAATTATTAAAATTTTTAATGTTTTAATAACTCGACTTACGGATGAAGAGAACAGATTTAAGTTTTTCACCAAGACCATCTCTTTCAAAGTAGTCAGCGATTCGTTGACGAGCCCTTGTCATTACTTTGAGTAATAACATTCTAAGCTTCTGACCAACTTCAGTTGCAGTTTGTAGCTGTTGTTATTTATATTTTATAAAAGGGTGTAAATGATTAACTTACCATCTGATCATCGTTACCAGGTCTTGCACTGAAAAATAAATACACATAAAGGATCTATAATAAAAACTTTTAAAGAAGAGTAGGATTGTTGATTCAAAAGAATATATATACATATAAAGATAATTTTAATTTGTCCAACCCAGCAATTGACTGACCTTACTGTAATGGAATGAATGGTTCAAGTCAATCCAATTCGTCAGTTGAAATCGTGATCAATCGTGATTAGGCCGGAGAACTCAACTTAATATACTGACCATTACTTTCAGTCAGCTGATGAGGAGGACTAAGCATCCGCGAAAACTAATAACTGATATTCTACAGAGTTACCCATCATTATTCAATGGATAGAAAGAATCCTTTCATCATTAGTAAACAGATGACAAATAGAAGTAAAAGAATTCTGTGGAATTCTTCGAGGGGATTTCAGAAGTCAAGGACTACAGTTTGTTGTTGATACAACAACATACAAATCAGAGACAGAACTGCCTTGTAATTTTACAATACTTTCTGTTCCATAGGTAAATGTAATTAGGGGATAGATGACAATTATTACGTAATGAATGAAGTTAAACCACGTCTAATATATGCTATGCATATTAATACATCTGTAAGTATTTTGAGGACAGTATTCTCTAAAGATTTATTGTCTAGTCATCCTTACTCCTCAAGTCCTTGCACACATATATATACAAATATATTGGATCAATACAGATTTTGTCTCAAGCCTACATCAGTATACAGACAACTATTGAAATCTAGAGTTCAGTGGATAGATGCCTTGTCCTAGCTTCAGACTTCCCACCAATAAGGAGTCATGACTTCATTAAGGGTCGAATTGAAGATCTTCTGGGTCGTGAGATGAACCTGTTGATAGACTCAGTTAATAAAACATGGAATTCATGCATTTCACGTCCTAACCTTGAAGATATCACAGCTTAATGACTACTAAAGGTTCTAAAACTGGAACGACAAGAATGTCCAGTATGCCCTTACTGCCTTATAAAATCTATCTTTCAAAGTTTAATAAAACTGCTTAAAACAATAAGTAACAATCAATGATATTTAATGAAATAATAATTAATAATTAACTTGTTCAAAACTTAGATGTACATGACCGAAAAAAAGAACTTACTCGACATAGACTACTGCCATAAGAACGAACAAACTCAAGGCAAAAATGAATTTCATTTTGCTTAGTGCTTAATTTTACAGCTGTTTGATATTGAAACACTATTATATGACACCTAAGCTACTCTTATATACATTTTCAACCCTGAAAATATCACGCCATATCAGACAAATGAAAATATACATTAACTAAGACAATGTGTTGTTATGTGATGCTTAGTAGAGAATGTAGGTGGTTTGAAGTGAAGGCTAACAGAAGGGGGGGGGGTGAGCTGGGTGGTAAAGGCATTCTTGTCTAGTGTAACACTTGTATAACGTTTTAAACTGTTGAAAGTGTTTTTGTAATTTGTGCATAAAACTTTGTGTCTCCCACGTGTATGTGAGTGTGTGTGTGTGTGTGTTAATCACTTGTTACACCTTATTGTTTATATTTTTAAATTATTTGTTATCTAGAATTATTTACATGATAACCAAGTCCATTATGGCATTTGTTTAATTCGTTATCAAAATTAAAATGAATTCAAGTCATTATTATACTTATTATTATTTATTCAAAATGTCATATAATTACTTCTATTTGATTTAATCATTATATTATTGTCTGGTTCGTAAATTTAATAGGGTCTTAAGAGGTTAGACAAAAATTTGATATCCTATATTGTATTTTTAATAATTATGCATACCTTACTTTTCGAGGTAAATGTGAAACCTCAGTGGAACGATTTTATTCCAGTTTATTCTCTGTTATCATTTTCAGTTCACTCCACCACTACTACTACTACTACTACCCAGAAGGTTTCATTTCCCCTTTAAAATTATCCCTTTTATGCCCTTATCATACCCACACCTAACTGGTTTTTCAACACATTCACCGACGATTGTGATTCTTGGCTATGTGTGATAAGGTTTTGAGCCACTGATTAGAACTATCTCTCAGCCTCCAACCACCAGGGATTCTTGACGTACTAACCGATGCTACCTACCACAAATATCCTTTATCCTAAGACGCTATTTCGTAGACTGACCGCCTCTCCACTTCTTTCATTCCGTCCCCGGGGTTAGTGGACACAGACCGGGAGAGGAAGCCTCTGGGAAGACATTTGTAGAACATGTCCAGTATAAGGAAGCCACTGTTTTCAGATGACGACATTCAGTGAATGGTGATGCTGCTGGACCTCAGAATTACTCACACGATTATGTCATCGAACGCAAGCAATTCTACAGAATAGGCAGAGTCGCCGCATATCCTTAGCTCAGAGAGGTAGGGTTTCACGCTGATTTCACAGTAATAGACACCTACCCTACTTTCTAAAATGTGGCTGGCTTCAATACCCTCATTCGTGCCTCTTATAGTTCAGCCTACATGCCCAGAAGGGACTTTGAGCTCTAAATTCTTCAGCTACTATCAAAATGCTGGTACACTTTAAATAACATTCACTTAAAAGTTAGAATTAATTGTGCCACTTTCCTCATTACAGTTACAGGGTTTGAATTACGCCATTTAATACAAACTGTCCACCTGTTTGTGATTAACAAATAATTAAAACTAGAAGAAATCTAAAGACGTTTTTGTTTGCCTTACAATGCGCTATATCTAGTTAGCTGGCTTAACAAAGCTACTGAATATTCATAATGTATATATGTGTATATCCAGTTCTCAGGGCAGAATCTACATGATGAGACAATTTTCCCCTTCATATACAACTGTGATCATTTACAGCGTCGAAAAGCAGGAATAAAACAACTGAAAGTACTCAACAGATAATTAGATATGATGGAGGATTTCATTATGAGCTGATATCAGCTAGAGAACCACTGGAAAACCAGCTGGAAGTACTGGACAGCTGTTTCCCTCATACTAGTTTGGGACTCTTCATAGGACGCACCAATCAGGTTTCGAACCCAAGCAGGTTGTAGATGAGGCAGTAACTCATTGAAGAAGACATTGTGAACTGGTCGAGCTATATCATGAATTGGCAGAAGTTAGAATTCATGCACTGGCCATTGGATCAGTTACCGGTTGCTGAGTGGTCTAAGAGCTCTCTGGCCTTGTAACCAGAAGGTCCTGGGCTCGAACCCTGGCGGTGGGTGCGTACTACTGAAGAGCCCATGGTTAAGACGGAGGAAACCGCTGTCCAGTACTCCCAGCTTATTTTTCAATGGTTCTCTGATGGATGTCAGCTGATAATGAAATCCTCCTTCCAATCGAACAAAAATCCCCACAAGGCCAATACTTGAAGATTGTTAGATCTGAATAATTTGAACAAAGAAAGAATGAACATATTTGCAAGATAGTATAAGCTCATTTGATTTCATATTATCCTGCGAATATGTTCATCCTTTCTCTGTTCAAACTAATCAAGGGAATCGGTTTTAATGAAGACCTCAAGAAGTATTTATGAATGCAATTTAGATTGTCTTCTTGATTATTTTGAATCATACTAGCAGCATCAAATAGACGTGTATAAGAAATCTTTGATTTAAACTCGGCGGTTTGGTCACGAGTCGACATCAATTACAGAATGACTGGAAGATCTAAGAGTACTGGACAGCTGTTTCCTCCTAGTGTGGACCTCTTCATCAGTACACACCCATTTGGTTTCGAACTCACGACCTTCCGGTTACATGGCAAGCTCGTAGACCGCTCTGCCACTGGGAGCAGATCCAAGTGTCAAATAAATTCTAATATCATGGATGCAAAGTGTTGTGGCTCTTAGGATAAAGTTGACCTTAAGGAATGGCTGAATACTTGGAAAGTCCAGAAAATAGTAATAATAATAATAATAATGGAAGTTTAATCCAGAATCTAGACAGCTCTTTATACTTAAAAAATTAACTGCACCGTTTGCAAATTACATTGTTGGAGTTAAAAACCCGTCAGACTTTCCTCTAGGAACCGAAAACGTTCAGATCACAAAGTGGGGATCTTCTTGATATCATGAAGGGGGATTAAGAAGGCAAGCATCAATGCATAATAGGATAAATTTCCAACTAATATGAAAAGTTGAGACTTACTCATCAGATCAAAATTATATAAACATGGGACTCGTGTTTCTCCCACATAAATCCAGCAGTGTATCTAGTTTGATTCAGCACAGAGATCCAAATCAGTTCAAATCTATCGACCAGG
Organism: Trichobilharzia regenti; assembly: GCA_944472135.2. Taxonomy (NCBI): domain Eukaryota; kingdom Metazoa; phylum Platyhelminthes; class Trematoda; order Strigeidida; family Schistosomatidae; genus Trichobilharzia; species Trichobilharzia regenti. The sequence goes on from OX235262.1 coordinate 184,968,169, forward strand.
TATGAGCTCCGCTTCAAAACAAGAGAAACGGCAGTCCAGTGTTTAGCATGTTTCATTATGGCTATTAGGCACTATTGTGTGGCTAGACGGGTTTCCAACTACTAATATAAATAAGTAGTATATACCACTGTTTCACTTTTAGTATTTTAAAGTTTTGTGGGATTCTGCCTTCATGGGTCGCATTTTTTTAAATACGGTGGGCACAGTATAGCCTAAAACATACAAATAGTCTCTCGAAACCATTTCCTTTTGAGGAAATGGATTTATACGCTCTTTTGAGAGTTTAGAATTATAGAAAAGGGAACAGATTTTAAACCTAGGTGTATTCTGTCAGAGGTTAAACACAATTCAGAGAGTGCATAATATTTAGCAGTTATCTAATAATTGTTTCACTTTATCAGATCGCTACTTATGAGCTAGAAAGACTTCAGGCCTACAGTACTTAACATTTTAATTGCTTTTATTGTTCACTATTCACCCCCCACCCTCTTAAACTCTCCACCACAAAATGTGTAAATTCACTCTGTTCTCTGACCGTGACCCTGTAATATGCCTCTAATCAATCTGTGTTTTCCAATAGAAATCTGAAATCTAAACCCTCTTATCTAATTCCACTATATATAATTAGTTTTTTTGACACTGAATAATCAGACTACCTACATCAAATTCCGGAATTATGTTCCTTATACCTTCTATTTATAACTCCAAGTAATTATGAAAAAGTATGTTCCAAAGCTTTTTTGATACTTATAATTTGATTTTTGTTTAGGATGTATGCAGTTGATGAGTATCCACGAAACAAAACGAGCTCATATTATCCTGCAAACATGTTCGTTCTTTCTCTCTTCAAACATCTCTACTTCGTCCTTTTCTTTGTGGTCCTCTTGAGCTAGACCTACGATTGACCGTATTCTATTATCCACTGTTCACATGATCTTCACATCATCCCTGAGCATACGCCCGATTCTTCGTTTCCCATTTAGACCCCACTCGAGATGTCATTCAATGGTCTCCTCAACGTGTGTTCTATACATCTACATCTTCTTTGGAATATTTGTAGGGCAACAGATTCTTTATTGATCCGTTCCTAGAATTTCTTGATTTCTAGTCCTTCCCAGCAGACCATCTGATCTTCACTATGGAGCCAGGGAAGACAGATATTCATGAAAGTCTGAAGTCACCACTTGAAAACACTCTTGGCAACACTCACCGAGTCTGTGAACCAAATACAAGATTTGACTGTCTTAACATTGGTGCTCGAAATCCCAATGAGGTTCTTTATAGTGAATGCAGAAGATATCAAAACTGATTTCAGAGGAATGAATGTCTGTCTTGTCTTTTAGATGCTGGCTGATTTTGACATCCTGCTATGTGCTGTCACTTAAAGTTGAAGTGATGATGCCTTGATAAGTGAAAGAATTGACCTCTATGAAATTTATTCCGTTGACTAATATTTTAAGCAACAAGCATATTCAAGAGTATTTAACACACTGAAGTCACTTATTAGTTATGACAGATGATTGGAAATAGAGCTTGATAGCTAGTGTGAAGATGTTAGACGGACATGAAAGCTTGGGATTAATCTTTGTGACTGCAATGAGACCCCGGCCTGTAGAACTCCGGATTAGCTATTCGGGAGACTATTGTTCGAACCCTTAGATTTTCACTTCACCTTCTATTGTCAGTAAATGTATCAAACTTTGCTACAAAAAGAAAAATGTAATAAAGTGTTAGGGATTAAAATAAAGGAATAGTCACAACTCATTGTTTACACATATGTATGTTCCACTGCGTTCCAAGTATAACACATGGCTTCAAGCTTCTAAGCTTGAAACTAAAGTTGAGTTTTGCAACTTGAGTTATAGCTTAGTTAGGTATTTCACACTCTAAACTCAGGAATCATGCAAAATTTCTAGAATGTAGCAATTTTTCTATTCCTTTTTGTTTATAGTAGAACGAAGGGCTTCAAGTCTGAGCTTTGTGGTTTCACTTATCGTCGGTGTCGCCCTATTTTAAAGAAAGCCGTTACTTGCCCGCTTACCACCGGCTTAGCAAGGTTTGGGAGTGCATCGAGTACAAAACCCAAATCACATGCTTGGTTGCCAAAATTCTACTAATGAACTACTGACCGTCTTGAAATAAAAGGTTATATAATTAAGCATATATGCGCTCATTGATTAGGCTAATATAGACTAAACGTTTGAAATCTGATCACTGTCAACAATACTCATCGCATAATTGATATATACCAGGGAAAGAAGAAGGTTAGGTAAATTTAAGATATACCTGAAGTTGAAGACGTGCAAGTTAGAGTTGGAAAAGCAAGTCATAGCTTTTTTGACCTGAAATTAGTGTGTGAATCTACAAAATTCAAGAAAGGTAAGTCATCTTCTGACCAAATTGCAACTCTACGCATCATCATCATCGAACAAAGCATGGAATGGCAATCAAACCTATACCTCAACTTTTTAGACTTTGAGAAGGCCTTCGACAGCGTTGAGCGGGAAGTAATTTGGAAACTACTCGAGTACTACGGTGTACCCCAAATATTCATTAACTAATAAACCCAGTAGGATGTATGGTGTTGTTAAAGTTCATAAGTCAGGATACCCTATTAGGCCTATAGTTGATTTTAGAAATTCACCTACTTATGAATTATCTAAATATTGAGCCATGGTATTAAATCCCCTAAAAAGCCACTCGAAATCTAGACTAACAAATTCTTATGAACTAAAACACAAATTAGATCATTTAAAATTAGACAATGGAGAAAAAATGGTTAGTTTTGACATTGTCAGTTTACATACACGTAAACCAATAAATATGGCTATAGAAACAGTCAGAAACGAACTCATTTCTGACCAAGAACTCGAACTTAGGACAAAGGTGCCACTTAAGGACATAATGGTGGCATTGCAGCTATGCCTGACTTCCACAGTATTCAAATTCCAAGGGAAAATACACAAACAAACTGAGGGAGTTGCCATGGGATCACCAATATCCCCGGTTGTAGCAGATATATTCATGGATAGGTGGGAAAAGATAGCGATTGAAACGTTCACCCCCACCCCAAAAGTATGGTGGAGGTATGTAGATGACACATTCACTGCATTTAGAACACAACATATAGATAGATTTTTCGGACATATCACCTCGAAGGTAGAGGCAATTCAATTCACTTATGAATTGGAAAGTCAGGAAGGAAGGGGAACTTCCAATGTTAGATTACAACGTAAAAAGGAAAGAAGATGGGAAGCTAAACACTAGTGTTTACAGAAAACCCACACATTCAAACAGATATTTGGATTTCCGATCATCCCATCCTATGTCAGTAAAAATAGGATTAGTGAAATGTTTAAATGAAAGAGCACAAAAACTAAGTAGTACCAAGCAAAATCTAAGACAGGAAGTGATACACATAAAAGAAGCCTTGAAACTTAATAATTACCCGGATAAATTAGTCAAGAAATATGTAAGTAAATGTAAAAATACAATAAATAATGATAATAGTGATAGTAATGATAATAATAATAATGATAACAATAATAATGATAATAATAATGGTAATAATAATAGTGATAATAATATTAATGACGACACCAACAATAAGGAATGTAAATCATCAACAGTTATTCCATACAAGGAAGGAACCCCGGAAGCCTTACGCAGAATTCTTAACAAGGCAGGAATAAAAGTGGCTGACAGTCAAACCAACCACAAACTCAATTAGAAACAAGCTTTGTCGGTTGAAGGATCGTGTAGAGCCTTTAAAACAAAACAATTTAGTTTATCTAATACTCTGCCTGCGATGATTGTCAGTTCAAATACATAGATCAAACTAGTAGAACAGGGGCAGTCAGACTAGCCGAACATAAAAACCTAGATTGGTTGACCCAAATAAGATAAAAAATCTAGAGAATAGTTCAGCTATAGCACTCACTACATGCAGTTACACACAACCATACAATAGAGTGGATGCAATAAGATGACAGTTTCAAAATCTAATGCCACAGAGTGAAGGTTAGTTTATCGAATCAACTGGGAGGGAACACATGTAAGAGGAATGACTCAACACCTGTCCCAGATGTCTGGAAAATTCTACTACCCCAACGATGACAAACAGGAGAGAACAAAGAAAACTATAAAACTCAAGTTTCAAAGTCGTGTGATTACAATTGATATGGTCATGAACAATAAATTTTGTTCGAAATGTCATCCAGCCAATAATACTGTTTCACTGTGTGATATATCTAATAAGCAAACTAATATAGAATTCATCAACCTTATTCAACAGCTGTACGACAACGGCACATTTCAAGTGAACCACAACGGAAAACTCAGCAAGGCGTTTGGAGTAAACACAGGAGTCAGACAAGGGTGCTTATTATCACCAATGACATTCCTAATTATGGTCGATTGGATTATGCGTCAGACAGTGAGAAACGAGAAGACAGGGATATCCTGGATCGACGTGAAGGACCTAGAAGACCTGGATTTCTCGCGTGGATGATTTATGTTTGATGTCACACAAAATCGAAGACTTACAAGCGAAAACCGACAAACTGGTCGAAGAAGCAGCCGGTCAAGACAGGACTCCAATCGAACATAGACAAAACGGAGGTTATGAAAATAATCAACCAACCAACAACAATAACAACAACAGCAGCATCCAGCGCGAATCACCATCGACGGAAGGGATTTGAAAGAGGTGACTTCATTCACTTACTTATCTAGGGAGCGTTGTCTCAACTACAAGAGGAATGGACGACGATGTCAAATCGAGCGAGAACCGGGAAAGCGAGCGAGAAACACATCAACATCATCAACCTGAAACCAATCTTCGTCACTCAGCCAGCATCAACAACAAAATTCGGTCGGATTTTCAATACAAACGTCAAGTCACTCAGCTCTTCTATACGGATCAGAAACTTGGTGGGTCACAAAGAATATGCCCAACAGCCTGTTGCAGACCAGACCTTTATCAACAACTGTCTTCGCTGTATACTGAAGATCAGATGGCTAGGCCGGAAAGAATCACCAAAATCACGAAACTATGGGAACAAACAAACAAACAAAACAAGAACCAATCGCCAACCAACAAATATGCAGGAGAAAGTGGAGATGGATTGGACATTCGCTCGTTGAGGAGGCAGGCCGCTGGGTGACATCGCGCGCGCGTCAGGCCATTGGTCGAGTGGAACTAGGCCGAAAGGGAAGTGGCGACTGGGACGTGTCCGAGGGTGACATGGAGGAGATCGTGTGAAGAGAGAGGAGTTGACACAGTATGGACTAATATGGATGGAGGTGAAAAGTAAAGCAGAAGGAAGACAGAAGTGGCAAGTGGAGATGTTCAGTTGAAGCCCTATGTTCCACTGGGAACCCAAGGGAACAATAATAAATAAATAATAATCTTCAACATTCAGCCCAAGAAACAAGATTTAAATTTTCAACACTAATGTTGGGTCAGTCAGCACCTCAATTGGGTTTAGAGGCTTCTTGTGTCAAGAGGAACATCAGCAACAGGCTGCTTCAAACCTTAATCACCCACTTCCTTTACTACCTTGATACTCATGATCAGATGGCCTGATGTGGAGGAGGAGATCTTTGAGTGTGATGATGTATCAGGCCAAAAGTTTAATCCGAATAAAAAACGACTAGTTGTGCGTGATCCCAGAGTGATATGGATAACATCAATGTGGTTAAAAAGAGACATAGGGAGACCTTATCAGCAGAAAACGGCAATTAAGCCTACATTAACAGTTAATTAGAATTAGTATTCAACAATGAAGATGAAACTAAAAATGAATGTTACTTTTCTTCGAATAATTTTCAGGTATAAGTTCAATTCATTAAAAATCTGAATTAAGGATGCTGAAAAACGGAAAACTTATACTGTTCAGGCAGGAAACTGTTTTTCCAGATGAAATTCCTTTTTCTTGGTGTAAAGCCATCAAGACGGAAGGGTAGGACTTTGGGTAGATTGATTCTTAGAAAGCTGTTATGTAATGGTTAACTAGGAAGTTTCTGCACTTGGATATTTATCGATCGCGAGAGATTTCTAGTTAGTCTACCTGTTTCCCCTACAGATATACCTATAAATGTCGCATCAAACCTCCGGTGTGACTTATATTCCGCACCCGACAAAATGCAGGATATGAACCATGACTTGGAAGTTGTGGATATACTAAAAAGAAGGACCTCAAACCCCATAAAATGATATTCACTGCAGCACCAGTGAGAATAGAGTTTTGAGATAAATTGATGGAGAAGATCTCTCTGTTAAACAAACGTAATATGCACTTGCTAGCTTATCTTCTCCTATGAGATTGGATATATCTCTATTTTGCCACTCTTTCTCTCAAAAATAGTACAAGAATATCACCGTAATCGATTTTGAGGAGGTTGCTAATATTATTCTAAAACAAAGTTAAATTCTACATTTCTTTTAAACAGTCTTAGTCGTCACATTTGAGTCTTTATTCCGGAGATTCTGCTGGACTGAAGAAAGTCATTTACACAGCAGACGACCGTTTGCTATCGACCAAAGGGCGGGTGTACTGCTCATCAGTCCGCTCCGTCCTCCTTTATGGTTGTGAGACCTGGTCACTGAGAGTGGAAGACATGAAAAGACTAGCTGTCTTTGATCATAGGTGCCTGCGTTCTATTTCCCGTGTAAAGTGGCATAATAAGGTGAGCAACATGGAGGTTAGGCGTAGAGTTCTAGGTAAACAGGGGAAATCAATCGACGAAGTCGTGTAGCTACAAAGACTGAGATGGTTAGGACATGTGTTACGTATGCCAAGCCATCGCTTCCCTCGACGAGCAATGTTAGCGGATATAGGGTCAGGCTGGAAAAAAGCTAGCGGCGGTCAAACAAAAACTTGGCCGAACCAGTCAATGAAATCCACAACAGTTGGTCTAAGCCACGTAGGAAGGTGTAGACTTCCAGGCTGGGGTCCTCGGGACGGTAAAAATCTATGGTTGGAAACAATTGGTGACATGGCTCAAAATCGTTCTCAATGGGTGGCTGGTGGAGATGCATCCACTCCCTGTGTCTTATGATCTTCAATGAAACTGTTTTATATTTCTTTATTACTCCTTTGTCTCACACCTCTATTTACTGTCTCTATTATGCTTTTCTTGTACTTTCTTCTCTTGCTTCGCGTGCTACACGGAATGTGGCGACTTGAACTGGCGCACATTTGTGTAAAGTTCTATGTCGAAAACAGACAGACAGACAGACAGGCTATTAAAACAAAGACACAGGTGAATACTTGTAACTCAAATAAGTAGTTTTGGTGTTAATGACTTTATTCTGCTGGGAATGCAGTAGAACTAGACGAAATTCCTCCTGAATGACTTAAAACAGATCCAGAAACCTCAGCATACATTCTAACAGCGCTGCTGAGGTTAGTGAAAGTAAATCATGTTTGAATCTAATCGAGACGCTATACGTCATCATCTGAATAAAGTATAGAATGGCAGTCGAATTTCCATCTCAGTTTCATCAATTTTGGAAAGTTCTACAGTGGAATAATTTAGAAGCTACTTCAACACTTTGAATTCCACCAAATATTCAGCATCCCTATGACAATGCCACATTTCAAGTGATTCACAAAGGAAAAATTCAGTGAAACCAGTGAAGTGGAGACAGTGAGCGAGACAATGCTGTCTTCTACTACCTATTATAAACCTAAATGTAGTAGACCGGGACATGTGTCAGACTGTGAGGAGTGAAGAGGTAGGAATGCATTTTGCCGAGAAGAAGACTAGAGAAGATTTCAGCTTCACCAACAACAGCAACAAGCGTCAGTCACTGTCAACGAGATAAATTTGAAGGAAGTCACTTATTTCAGTGGAGATGGGTCAGACATATGCTGAGAAGACGGTTGAGGGACATTGCGTGCATAATCATCGCTCTAGTGACAACCATTTAGAAAAAAAAAAGAGTTTTACTTTTGTCCGAGGGTGATATGGAGGAGATTGTATGAGGAGGAAATCACATCCTATGGGCAGTCGTATAGTCAGGTAAAGAAGAATTCACACGATCGAATGGATCGAATGGAGATGTGCTGTTGAAGCCCTAAATTCCATCCGGAACTTCAAAGGAATAATATTAGTGATTAAATAAGTAACTGAGCTGAGAGAAAGAAATGCTATCAAAAATACTTGAGTATATTTAATCAATCAGTATCTTTTTAAATCATTTTGAAGTAAACAGAGCTAACTACAAAATACAGTTTGTTCGAGATGAAAATTACTTTGAAAATTGAAAAACATCCAGGCCACGATATGTGACCTGTTCGATACTATAAGTGGTAGCCAAGGTCACAGGTAAAATAGCACTTTTAATGTATACTACTGACTGATTCGTATAAGTAGTTGCAGGCCACTTTATTCAACTAACCGTTAGATCACATCTGTCTGTCTTGGGAGCACTAATGTTGATGTGACCAGTTCCCGACTATTCACACAAATCAGTAGAATAAACCATCATTCTAATTCTTGTTTTTGTTTTTTTCAGTCTAATTTACATAATAAATATCCAGTAGTTGGTTTGTATGGATTAGATTTGTTTTTACGAGTTGATCACGAATTGATATCAGTTAGAGAACTATTGAAAATCAGTTAGGATTACTGGACAGCTGTTTCATCCTAATTTGGGAATTATCAGCAGCATGCACCCACTGGGATTCAAACCAAGGATGTCCTACGGATAACACTGGTTGGTGGTAGCGCTAAATCACGAATTGGTAGAAGTTAGAATTCATGAACTATCCACTGAATCACTTCCCAGTGACTGAATGGGGTATACGAGCTATCTTGCCTTGTAACCGGAAGCTTCTGGGTTCGAACCTCCTGTGGTGGGTGTATACTGCCGATGATCCCCCAAACCAAGATGAAACATCTGGCTGTCCAGTACTCCCTGGATTGTTTTCAAAGGTTCTCTAACTGATATCAATCCGTGATCATTTATTCCAATCAGATCACTGAAGTTATACCATGGTTAAACCAGATTCATAATATGGATATTTCTCCTACCCTAAAAGATGAAATTTACATTTTGTAACTCTGATGAGGGATAAGCAAAGTATTTCACACTCTCAGTTTAGAATCCATGAAATATCTTTAGACTGTAGCCATATTTTTTATTCGTTTTCATTCTCGTGTAGAACACAGAGCATCAAGTTTGAGTTTTCAAGTTTAACTAGCGAGGATTTCGCCTTGTACCAGATAAGATTACTAGCCATATGTTCAACCCCTTGTCTTTTCCAGGCTCATAATCGATAAAAGCCAGGTGTCTAGGAGAACGTCGATTGATTGTGGAACGCGAACTACCTCCGTGGTTGGCAAGCATTTTACCACTGAACCACTGATTGACTCACAACGATAAACATTTAATTTAATAAAATATCTCAGCATTAGTTTGTCATATGAGCTTGATATCACAAGCAAATTCAAAATATAAACGATTCTTATATCAGTCAGTCAAAATGTGTTTTTTGCATATTTTAGTTTAGTTGTGCGGATTGTTACTTGACTTCTGTCACATGATGCACGAAAAACACAACAACAACAACTGGAGATTTATTTATACGATAAATGAAAAAACATCGACAGTGATTTAAACATACATTGATAAACAGGAAATTAATCAGACTCTTTATTTTTACAGATATGATCACGAGTTGTTATCAAGCCTACCAACACCTGAAAATTAATTTGAGCTCACTAGCTGCTGACAGGTATTAACCGAAGGGGTTTATCATCCAGATAAGAGGACAGTAACTTGACGATGACACTGGCAGGAGGTTACGCTATACATATCGGGAATTGGAAGAAGTTGGAATTCATAGGCAGTTGAGTTGGGTAACAGTGGCTGAATGGTCTACGACTGCGCTTTGTAACCGGAAGATCCTGAGTTCAAACTCCGGTAAGTGTGTACTGCTGAAGAGCACCAAACCGGTAAGAAATGGATCTCCAATACACTCTGAATTCCCACTGATTCTGTAAATGACATCAGCTCTGGATGAAAGCTGTAACCGATCAAATCCCTGTAACCCAACTCTTATTCTTTATAAGGTAATCGGCACGAAGTCTATAACATGATAGACATAGGGTATCCACATCGTCAAAGCTTATGCTCCCACAATGTTACAAGTTTACCCCACGTTATAAATGACCCATTCGAGTTCATGACTGACTTTCTGCCGGATTGGAATAGTTACATTGGTTTGTTACCTAAACGCAAACAATACTGTATGTCTAGTTCGTAGTGTCAGGTGATCCACAGCGGAGAACTCAGCAAAGCCTCTGAGGTGAATACAGGAGTTAAACAAGGTTGCCTACCGACAACGATGACATTAATAACTGTGGTGGATTTGGTTATGAGGAGCACTGTACATGGGAAGCGAGAAAACAAGAGTACATTGAACGGGTATGAACGCTGTAGAAGATCTTGATTTCTTGGATTATTTATGTATAATATAACACAAATTGGAAGACTTACAGGCGAAAACCAAAGAGTTGACAGAATAGGCGGTTAGCGAAGACACGACTTCAAGTAAACATGCACAAGATGGAAGTGATGATGATAACCAACCAACAACTACAACAAGCACCATTGATGGGGAAAAACTCTGAAAGACTTCACTTCCTTCAGTTTTCTGACCAAGCGAAATCGCTTCCTCCACTGGTGATAGCATGGATGAAGATGTCAAAACGAGGCTGGATCAGAAAGGCAAGATACACCTTCATCACTCTGAAATCAGTTTGGGAATCTTCTGCACAGAATTCAGTATAAACAACAAAATTCAGGCATTCACCACAAATATTAAGTCAGTCACTTCCTCTATGTGGGTCAGAAACATGACAGACGCATGACAAAAAGTATTTCCAACAGGCTGCTATAGACTTATACCAACAGCGCATTTACTGGCTGCATAGTGAACGTCAAATGGCCAGAAATACTTAGCAACAAATAACTCGGAGAACGAACCAATCCAGGATGTATTCACCAACAGATATCTAGAAGAAAATGAAGACGGATCGGTCACACATTCAGGAGATCACTGAGTGACATCACACACCAGAACATCCCTCAAGCTGAAGGTGAATGGAAAACGGCGAGTTGGGCCTACGATGGTAACATAGAGGAAATCGTATGAGCAGGAGATGAGGGAATATGGGCAATTGTGCAGCCAGCTAAAGAGGGCCACAGAGAATATGACAAATGGAGATGTTCTGTTGGGGCCCTATGTTCCACTTGGAACCAAATGGAAACAATAACTATAATTTCATAATCTTCATACTGATTGAATTCTATCAATCAAATTTTGTAAAACAGTCACCAATCTAGAGACTTCGTCTTCTTGCTACACTTTCTGACTTAATGCTGGGTGGTTACAGACAGTGGACAGGAAATCTCACACCAAGGTTTCATGCTTGTCAGTGTTTATCAGTAATGCCGTCATTTTAGCAGCAGTTTTCAGAAACTTCAGTTTAAACTATATACTTTTCTGTCTAAACTTGAGTAGTGAAAGGTCGATAAATCTATTCTCAAGTATATTTTCATTCCCGGACACCTAGTTATTCTTGAATAATTACTTTAACATGATTAAGTAAGTCTCTGAATATCACTGAAAAGAACTTAAACTGCGTCACCAGTGTGAACTTAATGTCTGCGTTTAAATCTTGTATATACATTCACCAGCCTAAATACCTAACTAATCTCATTTAATTTTCTTTTGAGTAAAAATATAACATAAAATTAAGCCTAGCACAACTTTTGTCTGTTCCAGGGGTCGCCGCGTCAAGGGTGAACCAACCCTCCAGTTTTTCCACCCATTTCTATAAAACGATACTATCAGATTCATGTGGTTTTAAATAGCTTGACAAAATCATTTCAACACCAGCTCTAAGGCTAAAATACAAAACTCCGTTTATCTTATTACATGTTTATGTATGAGAGAAAATTGCATTAAGATATGAGGCTAAGTTAGACATGCAAGATTTCACTGTTTGGCAGACATCTAACCGTTATTCAGACTGAAAAAAGACGTCACTGTAGTAACCTGAGGTTGACTCGAATGGAGGCTGATAAGAAAATAAAAGTATATTGCTTAAGACACTTTGTCCATATTTCACTTGTGAAGACAGCTATGTTCGTAAATCAGATTCCGACTTTGTAATATATGAAGTTCGAGGATATGAAACTTCTCTATAGTTTAAACTAGAAACCAAAAGTATTCAGATTAGAATATGTGATCTGCTTGATATCATAAACGGTAATCAAAGGATCAAGCATGAATGCATAAGACTATATACTACTAAATAATTGAAATGAGTAGTAGCATACCACTCATATCAATCAGTAGTATTTACTAGTCAGTCATATCGAGGTGATCTAAACATCGGACGGTCTTTTCCATCGTTTGGGGGCCCAGTTCACCAATGGCTCACCCGATATGACTCAGCTAACAGAGCTGAATCATTTGTAAAATTTATATTTGTAAAATCTAAGCGAGATTGAAATCAGTAATTACAACGTTTTGTTCGGTAATCTGGTCCGAACTTCTTCAGGGAAATTAATCGACATTAACATAAACGAGTTTCATTTGAATTATTTTGCAATCGGATTAAATTAACAAATAAACTATGTGATTGGCACAATCATAGTGTTTTCACTCTCCCTTGTCTGCAACAGAATGCGTATCCTAAATCCGTAGCTTTCAAGTCACCTGACAACTCCAGTAGTTCGAATAAAGCAGCTCAAAATTCAAAAAGAAGACACAGCAATAAGTTTGACAGGGTGCTTCAACTAAACTCTAATCCTAAACATCATAATTTTGAAAATACGTCCAATCATAAAATTCTAGATACTAACAGTTTGAACAGACATGAAGGTGTGATGTAAGCTGATGCATGGCAACTCCTGATTAATAAATAAAAATTTATATGTATCACTAATTAATAATACCTGGTCAACATTCCCGATTGTCTATAACTTATTATGGAGACGTTAACAAATGTTTTACAACTGTTTACCCACAAACACATACACAATCTTTTTAAAGTATGATAGAGAAGATTTGTAGCTCAAGTGGATGATTTTGATGTGGTTGTGTTCTCTGAGCTGGATGGTTAATTTGCGAAGCTTTCGTCACCCTACCGGATGACATCTTCAGCGCATACTTCAATTTGAAGTGAGCTTTTAGATTTCTCCACGAGTTCATTAATCATCTCTCCTGGTGACCTTGGACGTAATTGGTTGTTTTTGTGTGTTTTCACACCTTCTAGGTTACTTGTATTGGGACTGATTGTTTCTTTGACTTGAGCTTTGACCCTTTGTGTGTGAGGTTTCTTTCTTATCTGTTGATAAATTCTGTCTATCTCGATGTGGCTATTGATTGATGATTCACTGGAATGCTTGGCATTCCAGTGAATTATGGTAATTTCGATTAATTTCCCTGAAGAAGTTCGGACCAGATTGCTGAACAAAACGTCGTAATTACTCATTTCATTCTCGCTGGGATTTTACAAATATAATTTTTTACAAATGTCTACTTCTCACTCAGCGCCTACATATTACAGAACTATCCTGTCAAATCTTGACGACACTTCATTTGAGAGCTGAATCAGTTCAAACTACCCGATTTCTGACTAGCTATTTTGGAGAATTGGTGTTACCATAAATCAGATTCAAAATTTTCAAATCGTTGGATTTTAAACACTGGATGCTTGAGAAATCGATCTCTCATCGGTGGTAAAATTTTAGACTTTTCGCCAACAACGCACATCGTCCTTATCTGATTCGTTGCAGACGGAATCTTAAGTCTCGTTTAGTTTACTTACCGATAGTAAACTAAGAAAAGAGGGGAGGTCGGTAATCAGACTGATAACAACACTGTTACTGAAGCTTCAAGAGAACTTCGAGCTCTTTGTTCCTGTTGGAAGAAAAGGAACAGGGAAAAAACAGAAGAAATCAAATAGCTTATGCTCACTGACTCATCTATTTTGTGCTTGAAAGTTAACTGCAAACTTTTCTTCAAACTAAGGCGGCTTGCAAGAGAATGGTGTTGGGAGTGTGTTAGTACAGTGACTTCAAATTTTATTCGGGTAATGGTGAAAGATTTATCTGGACAGATGGTCGTAGTTTCTACTTCATTAATGGAAAGTGAGAACTCTCTCACTATCTGAAGCGTAATCCTCGAGAAGTAAACTGGAAAGTACTCTATCGCAGTAAATAAAAAAGGAATAAGTGAGGAACGGTCAAAGAAGTGGAAAAAGTGCGTGACGAAAAGCTTCGATGGCATTTCTGGTGTAAGCCTGGTTGAAATAATAACGGCTAAGCAAAACCAGAAACCCGAGGCTAGTAAAGCGATGCATGATCACTCTCTACGTATAACTAAAGAAAACAGAAAACAGAAAGAAGCTGACGAGAAGGTTAAGAAGGCTGAGAAGAAGAAACCTGCAATATCAGCTGCTGCTAAACAAAAGGCCATGAAGATGACTCAAAAAGCAGCCGCTTGCGTTGGTAGCAAGTGACAAATTACATGTACTCTATTATTCGAAATAAAGTTGTTATTCACACTTCACAACAAGAGTAGATTCCTTTTACTGAACTGTATCATAACAGAGTGTATTTGCGATCTTCATTACAACCAATCGAATCCTTACAAAGAAACTCTCAAAAATTAATCTAATGCTCACTAGTGACTGACCACAGGATAAAGTCTCCCGACTTTCTGATAAGACGTCGTGATAACCAGGGTTCACCCACTTGGATGAGAGGATGAATACTCACAGATGACGTTGGCCGGGTAGTCCCGCTATATACTGTGAGTTGGAAAAAGTTAGAAATTCTTGGCTGTTGGATGCCATTCCAGGGGCTGAACAGTCAACAGGATCGACTTGCAACCTGCAGTACCTAGGTTTTATCCCTGACAGCATCGTACGTATGTAATGCTAAAGAGTCCTAGACCACGTTGAAAGAGAAGTCTGTTACTCCCTGACTTCCAAAGGTTCTTTAACCGGTGTCACTTCCCGATTAAATTTGAAGTCAATCAAACCCTGACAAGCTAAGACAAAACAAACTGATTCATTCGTTTACTTCTTTGGATTGATTAATCTTATTTATGGTGTTTCGTACTCTATGAGAGTTGAAAAACGTTGTCCAAGAAGGACTTTAAGAACTTTAAGAGGAATATTCACGTCCTGAAACTTTCAGACTTGACATTACAATATCTGAGAATTGCTGACAATGAGAGAGACAGAAAACCAGATAAACCGAATGTTTTTGCATTCACGTGTGAAGTAAAAGCGGTATTTGTACCAAAATACTGTTTAGAATAGAGTTATTATTATTATTATTATGAATGTTATGCCTCTTATCTCTGAAGTGGGCGAATGTCGTATGGCTACCCTATATCCTCATCAATGACATTAATAGGCGCTTATAGAAACAAAGAACCAGTTTAGTTGTGCCTTTTCATCTGGAGAGTTTGATTCTGGAAATTTCACTGCTTTTCTGCACAACATACTTAGCGCTAACTTCAGTATGAGGTGATCTCTTATAATTCTCCGTCAGTGTAATGACCGCATTTTCTCATGACCACATCTTTCAGTAAGACCACAAAAGCTTTTTAGTCAAACTATCCAGCTTGGAAAAAATTGTTACACCAGTATCTTCAACCTGGACTACAAATCTTTCCCATCATTTCTCTTTTCCTCGAAATCATACAAAGCTGGAGTAATGAATAGACATAGTTATAAAAAAAACAGACAAACAGCATTCCTTCAAAGGATTGATAAAATTGTAGATCCTTGAACAATACTGTGTTACGAAATGCACCTTCTATTATAGAGTACGTCCCACAAATACTAAAGATTCTTCTTTCAGTTTTCTAGAATCATCCATATTTTAGAATTAATAGATCTTAGGTTATTACTTATTATTAGTTCCGTTAATTCCTAGAGGAACATAGGGCTTCAGCTGAACGTCTCCATTTAGTTCGATTCTCTGCTAAAGTTTTCACCTGGCTGTAAGTCTACTCACATGCTTTCATCTCCTTTTCACATGACCTCCTCCAACTCACATTTGGACGGCCAACTCGCCGCTTACCTGTCAGGCTCCACTCGAGTGCTTGTCTAATGACGTCACTTGATGGTTTCCTCAGAGTGTGGACAATCCATCTCCATTTCTTCCTGCCTATTTGTTTCACAAACGGTTTCTGATTGGTTCGCTCCAGAGATCCCAACAGGGATCTCTTAGAATTTTAGATAATAAAGAAATAAAATGTTTGATGTGTCGTCCTCCTGAAGTGTTCTGTTCATATTCTTTAAAAACAACCAGAATATTGCGCGTAGGAACATTTTAAAAGTTATTCGTCTTATAATCTGACTACTAAACACAGTAAGTACATCAGAAGTGACCAAAACTCCCGATCTTCTACTTATGGTCCACATGATTTCAAAAATGTACACCATCCTAGAAACACTGTAGGGATTTTTTGTCTGCCTTTTATTCTCGGACATGACTCGGACATTTACGCTAAATACCTAAGAAAACTTCTTGATTTCGATTTGGACGTGGATGTGGACCGTTATATTTCCTTGAATAGAGAAGGGGTATAATTGAACATTGTTCATAAAAACCTCCTAAATGACAAACTCCGTACAGTTTTACCAATTCACCTGCTCCTGTTGATCAAGGTATATCGACCCTTTTCCACAGGTTCTGTCGAAAAGAGTGCAGAAATACTGCCCTATGTGGTTATCAAGAGTCAGATTTGGAGCTATAAAAAGATCAATTATTAAACAGCTGGTCAAAACTGGTCATTTCTCCACAATATCTTCCTCTTAAGTTGACTATCAGGTGAGAAATAACCTGTTAGAATGATTACATGTCCGCTTCATCTGTGTTGCTGAGGCTTTACCCATCAAGGCAGAGAAGTCAGAACTTTTTATGCAGAAGAAAGCTGTTCAACCGCCTTCATTTAATGAAATATGTACCAGAGTTTGTTAAGACTTCGAAAGTGCTCTATCAAAACATTTTGATATTGTTTCTGCGCCTTCAAGTTCCCACAGCAATTCAGTTATTTTCCAAACTAGTGACTCAAACGTTCCCAAAGTTTCCGGACTTAAGACTGGTTGGGAAACTAGTGAACTTTCATGGCGAATCATCCAAGAACCTTTAATCCAACAAACGCGCAGAATTAAATAGAGATGGATTTGACTTGATTTGGAGGGACCTTCTAGTGACATCACTGGCCAGACAGGCTGTTGGGAGGAATCACAATGGGAAGCGGTGAGTTGGGCATATGTCCGAGAGTAACATGGGAGGAGTTATATGAGGATGACACGATAGTCTGTGAGAAGTTGTGGTGTCACATAAAAGTGATGGTAAGTAACCAAGTATAATGGATATGTGCTACTGATTATTATCATTTTACCCTAAGACTCCGAATAGAACACAGAGCTTCAAAAGGAAATCTCCACTTGTTTATTCTTTCTGTTGTCCTCTACAGTTGGACCCAGGACTGCCCGTAGTCTGTAATTTCTTTATTGCACCATATCCTCCATGTCACCTTCAGATGAACTACTTGTGGTTTCCCTTTCGGGTGCCACTCCAAAGCTTGTCACGGTATGTCATGCGACAGTCTCCTCAGAGTGTGCCTAGTTAATCTCCATTTCCTTGTAAATATCTGATGGGCTATAGGTTCTTCGTTAATTTGTTCCTTTATAGTCTTTTAATCTTCGGTATGGTACTGATAAAAATCTGCACGAGACCACTGAGAATGCTTTCGGTGATGCGTCTGACAAATTTTTGATCCATATAGAAGAACTGGCTTAACATTGGTATTGAAAATCCTGACCTTGTTCTTTCTACCGGCTACCGCATATCACATTGAAAACACCGGTTCTCGTCCGATTACTTAAGTTAAGCAACGTTGGGCCCAGTTAGTACATTAAGAAAATGTTACTCTTTTATGCCAAAAAATTGGACCGAAGAATTGTTTTTCAGATTTTAAACTTTCAAAATAATATCCTTCATAAAAAAGAAACAGAATTAAGCGTATAGTTCGTGTGATTGCTGAATGACTAATGTTCAAGATGAGTAGGAAAATGGAAACAAATGAAGCAAACTAACTGAAGTCATTCTATTATCAAGTTGAGCAAAAATGTAAGTGTAATCAAGGAATAACTTCTGTTAGAGAACCATTTGAAAACCGGAAGGTCTTAGTTTCAAACTATTTACAATTAAACAACCATAACTTCACGCTACTCTTCAGAAATACACACTATTCATAAGTGGCTAACCGAGGACAGATAATTGCCGATGACACTGGATAGTGGTCACGTTATATACCATGAACTGGAAAAAGTTCGAATTGATGAGCTATTGAACTCCTTCCCAGTGAACGAGTGGTCAACGAGCTTGCCTCGTAGCCTGAATGTCCTGGATGCATACTGTGAAAAACTCTCATACTAGGACAAAATAGGCTTTCAGTAATCCATAGTTCTCAAAGGTTCTCTAATTGATATTCGATAGTGTGAAATATTCCATATTATGAATTAAAAGTCAATCTGAACGAAGAATATTCTTTTCAATAAAATTCTCCTCTTCAGGTTCTTACAATTATAAAATATGATATTTGTGGTCGTTACAATAAAGATAGCCAGGTATGCGGCGGATACATTTTTAACGTACAATAACAGATTAGTTATGGCGTGTCAAAATAAATAGTCATATTCGTGTGACAAACGTGCTAGGCTGAAATCGATTAGAAATATTGTAAAACGGGAGACAATGGTGGTGGTTAATCATAATGGAATTGTATAGTGTGGGGTAGGAAAATATTGACAAGTCAGTTCAAGGTTACAAAAGGTGTCAGGTGAGTGGCTGGTACAAAGTGGTCTGAGTTAAGCGGGATATAGTAAGACTGGAATGAGAGGTTCATAGTGAGATAACGAATATGTTAAATGAAACAGGTGGAGTCATATATTGAGAAAACAGATAATATCACTAATAATAAGTCCGTATAATTGAAAATTCGATAGTATTGAGGGAATGTTTAGATGAAGGGCATAGATTGTGACGAATAATAATAACTGTAATAATAATATTTATAATAATAAGCAAATTAAAAAGAAAAAAAAGAAAAACCAAGAGGCTTAATGGGAAGGAGCATTCTTGCTGAGAAGAAGAATCTTCAATCCAAGGTTGGCCACAGTAGGAACAGTGTCTGGACGTGTTCCTTTTGGATACACAGTTCCGGTTTAGTCGATCTTATTGCAACAACTTCAGCTATGTATAGGAGACGTAAGCGAACTGTACGTGATAACGACTTCGGAATTCGGTATATAACTCTGAAAGCTGTGTTGACATCGATGCGATGTCCAGTATCGACCAGGTGTGACAGGATCGAGCTTTTTATGAACTTAATTTCCCCCCTGCTGAACCATTCCAGTCTTACTATATCCTGTTTAACTCAGACCACTTTGTACTAGCCACTCACCTGACAACTTTTATAACCTTGAACTGACTTGTCAATTTTCCTACCCCACACTATACAATTCCATTATGATTAACCACCACCATTGTCTCCCGTTTTACAATATTTCTAATCGATTTCAGCCTAGCACGTTTGTCACACGAATATGACTATTTATTTTGACATCCCATAACTAATCTGTTATTGTACGTTAAAAATCTAATTGACATTCATTCATCATCTGACTTCAAACCGATCAAATCCTTGCAAACGAACCATCGAAAAATATTTAAGAAGTTTTTAATTTCCAATTATTGGTTTTGTAAGGATGTTGTTTGATTGGTTTGAGGACTTCATCATGAGCTGACATCAGCTAGAGAACCACTGGAAAACCAACTGGGAGTACTGGACAGCTGTTTCCCCCATCCTAGTTTGGGACTCTTCACAGGACGCACCAACCAGGGTTCGAACCCAGGCAGGTTGAAGGTGAGGCAGTAACTCAATGAAGAAGACATTGCGAAGTGGTCGCGCTATATCATGAATTGGCAGAAGTAAGAATCCATGCACTGGCCATTGGATCGATTACCAGTGGCTCAATGGTCTAAGAGCTCTCTGGCCTTGTAACCAGCAAGTCCTGGGTTCGAACTTCCAGTGGTGGGTGCATACTGATGAGGAGTCTCAAATTAAGACGGAGGAGACAGCTGTCCAGTACTCTCAGCTTGTTTTCCAATGGTCCTCTAACAGATGTCAGCTTATGATGAATTCCTCCCTTATTCCTTATGATATATGAATTATCCACTTATGTGTAAGTTATCCTTTGTGAAGGCGAAAATGTTTATAAGCACTATACATATATATACATGACCTATTTACTAAATGAAGGTTATACATGATTCATGGCTAGACAGTTTCTTTATATCTACTTATATATGCTATAAATCACTGAGGTTAATCATTAAACTAACTTAGTTACTAGAGGGTTTTATGTTCTAACTGAATGATTTACACTTAAACTTTTATCGCGTAAACAAACGCCAAACCATGTGTATATCTATATTTATTTGTGATGATCTTATGATTTGGCATAGTTGATAAACAATTGTGAAACAACTTCCGGTGACAAATATTTGCGGAAAAAAATATTAATTAAACAATAAAGATAAGGTGATAAGCAATTACTGCTAGTAGTATAAGTTGTTTTATCATAAATTTAGGAGTAATATTATTAATTATCTATTATTATTCCCTTTGGTTCCGAATAGAATGTAGGGTTCAACAGACAATCCCCGGAGCCGTCTTCAGTGCTTCGGGAGGAATGCCATCTAGTCCTGCTACCTTCCAAACTTGACTTCAGTAGCTTGATTGCATTCAGGATTTCTGCTTTCGTTGGGGGATTGATGTCCACTGGCAGTTATACACTGTTGTTGGTGGTATTTCTGGACGAGTTGCTGGTGACGATCAATTCAGAAGTCCTTTAAAGTGATCAGCCCATTGTTTGATTTGTTTCTTCTCCTTCGAAATCAGGTTCCCTTGAGCATATTTTATTGGTTTCATCATCTGGGATGATCTCTTCCCGGATAGGCATCGACCTAGTTATCTGAGATAAAGTCCCTAGGTCTCTTTCACCTGCGGCCTGCCTTTTCTGCCTCAGTTGCCGGTCAGTGTGTTGTGAAATTGTCTTTTACCTTCCTAAGCACTATTCTTCACTTATCTCTTAATTCAGTTCAGTGTACATTGAACTCAGCTTCTCATTCTGTTGTCCATCTTTGCATTGAGTTATCTTCTCTTTTACCATCCTCCTCTCCTCTCTTCATGGTAAGTTTCTGTTGAGAGCCATTCCTTGTCTTGTCTTGCCTCTTCTTTCTTCCCAGAACAGTTGTACACGTTCCCTTGAATATCACCTTCAGAGAATGAGTTTCATTTTTCTTTCACGACGTTTTCCTTCTTGATAACACTCAGTGTCTCCGACTTTGCTCTGATCTGACCTGATGGTTGTAGTGAAGGCATCCCTTGTGGTTTTGTCCCTTAATTTCTGAATGTTGAACTTGAATAATTGTCTGTCTCCATTTGTCTTCAGGAATTTCACCTTCACCTTGAAATAAATAATGGTTTGAGCCTACATCTGCTCTCCTTTTCGACTTTGTATCCAGCAGTCTAGCTGCATCTCCACTTCCTTGAGATTGCGATGAAATCTATCCTGTGTGTGGTGTGTCAGTCAGGAGAAATCCAAGTCGCTTTGTGTATATCCTTGTGCTTGTACATGCTGTCTTTAATCACCAAATCACTGAAAGCACAGAAGTCTGGGAGGAGTTCTCAGTTCTCATTCATTTCGCCCAGAGCTTCTCGATGCATGATGATTTCTCTCCCTGTATTATCTGCTACCAGTTTGACTGCCATTCATATCACCCACAAGGATTTTTATGTTACCATTCAGAATGTTGTCCATTGCTGTTTGTAGTTGTCGATAGAAGTTTTCCTTCTTTCCTTGTTCCGCGTTGTTTGTAGCATTGTGCTTAGCATTGGATAATTGTGACCTTCCTTCCTTCCTTTTGAGTTGAATCTTGCTGTCATGATCCTGCAGGATGAGATTGATTCTCACTGCATTAGGACTGTGGTTGCCACTGGTGACATCATGATAGCCACTTAATGCCTCATTGTGCTTGTGAGTGTCGTCTGAGTGACCAGGTCGGAGTAGATTACTGACTCTTCAGTTGACAATTCTGACAGTCCACATGCATTCCATCTGCTCACGCATTTCCTTGGCCACTTGGGCAGCCTTCCCCCCACACTGCTTCATACATTCTTTGAGCATTTCACGTCCCCATTCTTATTCTTGCTTTCATCGAGAGAAGATACATCGGCTGACTGACTAGCTTCCCGGAGGCTTTGACCAGCCGGATTTGTCAATTCACCACTCCGATTCCAGCGAAGAATATGATTATTGTTTGAATTTTTTGTATTTTTATTACTTTTTTTCTTTTGGGTTGAAGTTTCTGTAGCAACTTGATTGGTTTTCTGGAGTAGGGTAACTAGTCCCACGCCTGATCCTCCCTCATTTCCTGGGCTTGGAAGTGGCTAGAAAACCAGCGAACTGGGAAATTATACGAGTTTCAATTTCACTTAGAATTTCTTTTTCCTCAGAATTAAGATAAATTTCGCTTAGTTAGTGAGCAATACATAATGCATGTAAACTTATTTCACTTTTATACACGAATTATGAACACATTTAACGTGTGTTATATTGGTTTGTGAAGTTATCACTTCATTTACGAGTCCCATTAACTATTTTAGTATTGTGTCATAATCAGAGTTGCCAAAAGGGAATCTGGATATTCCCTAGTCGTTACATCACGAGTTAACGTCAGTTAAAGTACTGGATAGGTATTTCATCCTAGTTTGTGAATTTCCAGCATAACCTCACTAGGCCTGGAGATTGTGCCATGTATCACAAATTAAAAGGAGTCACAATTCACCGTCTACTGGATTCTGTTCCGTTGGGTGAATGAATGACCAATTGGCTCACCTCTTAATCTGAAAGTCTTCGTTTAGATTCTCTTTGAGGTTGTGGGTGAGTACTGTTGACCAGTCTTAAAGCAAGACGTAACAGATATCCGATAGTCTCTGCTATCCAATGGTTCTTTAGCTGCAGACAGTTGTTTGTGATGTGACTTGAAATAAATAGTATAGTAATAAATGACGTCTGATAGTAAATACTACTGCTCAGTTATCAGTAATAGAAGAGTATCATGAAAAAATAGCAAAGATGAAATTGAATCGTTAGCCGGATAGTAATCACTGTTATCATCATCTTCTCAATACCAATTCATCCGTCAGGATTCATTTGCTAACTAGAAACACAAAGTTTTTATGATAGACAAAACATGTTCAGTAACACAACCCAATGACATGGTATTCAAAATGATATGAGGTAACCAATAACTAAAAGTCTATCTGAACGAAGAATATTCTTTTCAATAATTTCTCCTCTTCAGGTTCTTACAATAATAAAATATAATATTTGTTGCCGTTACAATAAAGGCCAGTTATGCGACGGATACATTTCCTTTAACGTAGAATAACAGATTAGTTATGGAGCGTCAAAATAAATAGTCGTATTTGTGCGACAAATATGCTAGGCTGAAATCGATTAGAAAATATTGTAAAACGGGAGACAATGGTGGTGATTAATCATAATGGAATTGTATAGTGTGGGGTAGGAAAATATTGACAAGTTAGGTCAAAGTTATAAAAGGCGTCAGGGGAGTGGCTACTACAAAGTGGTCTGTCTTAAACAGGAGAGAGGTTCATAGTGAGATAACAAATATGTTAAATGAAACATGTGGAAGCATATATTGAGAAAAGAGTTAATATCCCTAATAATAAGTCCAGATAGTATAAATGGAAAATTCGATAGTAGTGAGAGAATGTTTGCATGAAGAGTATAAATTATGACAAACACTAATAATAATTGTAATAATAAGCGATAAAGAAAACTTTCTACTCTGTCTCTATCCTTCAGTAGCCGTCCAATGTTCACCCAGCAACTCATTAATGTCTTGCCTAACCTTATCTCTTCTTCATGCATATACCATTTCAACTGTTCCTGTGGTTCAAGTTATATAGGGCGCACAATTAGGCAGGTTCGTCTACGGGTTCGAGAACATTTACCAGCTTGGTTCACCAGGGGAGAAATTAAATGGATAAAAAGCTCGATCCTGTCACACTTGGTCGATACTGGATATAGCATCAACGTCAACACAGTTTTTAAGGTTAAATACTCGATTCCGAAGTCGTTATCACGTACAGCTCGCTTACGTCTACCACACATACCTAAAGCAGTTGCAATGAGATCGGCCAAACTGGAACATGTGGAGACGCTGTTCCTACAGTAGCCAAACTTGGATTGATGATTCTTCTCATCAAGAATGCTTCTTCCCCTTAACCCTCTTAGGTTTTTTCTTTTTCTTCCTTTCTTTGCTTATTACTATAATTATTTTATTCGTCAAAATTTATACCCTTCATTCAACCATTCTCTCAATACTATGTTCTATTTATAATTATTATTAGCGATAATATCTCTTTTCTCAATATGTTGTTTTGTTGAATGAGTAATTCTGCTTCCAGATACCACTATCTTCTTAGATTGGACATCAGGTAGTAACTAATGTCATGTGTCTGGTGCAGACTGAATTCTGTCAGTCGATTCCGCAATGTGGCGACCATGCCATATGGCTCGCTATCACTGTGCAATCTGCATTAATGTTATTAGATGGTTGGAGGCAATCGGTAGGAAGCCGTATACGTAATTTTCTTGCTTGTTGGCATCCACTAGTCAGTAAAGTGTGCCTACAATCTTGAAGGGGCAACTCATGTTTCTTCTAAGACCTAGTGCTGCAGTCACAGACATTACAACTTTGGTGTTCGGCCTAGAAACTGACTATCTGTTGGACTATAATGGATACTTTGATAGGAAAGAACGAGAAGTTCAGCAAAGATATCTGTCTTTTCGGCGATTTCATTCTCAAAAGATGTAAAATCGCATTTATATAGATTATTTTACATGGATACAATTCTTATTTGTTTAATTCCACATAGTGACGAAGGCGATAATAATTTTCAACTTGGTATGAAAGTTTGAAGGTACGAATGTAGATTACAAGGGGCTTAGAGAGACAAGATTGCATAGGATTAGAAAACAGTTACAGCGTATGCAAAATTAATATTTGATAACCACACTCTGAGGAAACCATCAAGTGACATCACCAGACAAGCCATTGCTCGAGTGGAACCCGAAAGGGAAGCGGCAAGTTAGTCGTCAGTGCGAGGGTGACGTTGGAGGAGGTCATGTGAAGAGGAGATGAAAGCATGTGGGCAGAAAACCGAACGCAATGGAGACGCGCGGTTGAAGCCTTATGTTACTCTAGAAATTAAAAAATATAATAATATATAATAATAATAAGCGGAGAAATAATTTGGAAGGCCAATAAAACGTGATAGTTATGTTCAACTTGATACGAATTACAAGAGGCTTAGAGACGCAGAGATAGAACGAATTACAGGTGTGAACAAAGTGAGCATGGAAACAAATTGAAATCAAAATTTTCAACTTGAAATGTAGGTTAGGAGGTGTGAATATAGATAGATTACAAGAGGCATAGAAACAAAAAAAATTACACAGGATTAGAATATAACTGTAAAATGTTTATTCTAAACTGATTTCAAGTGTGATCAGGAGGAGCGTGGAAAGAAACTTAAAATAACTGATTTTATAACTGAAAAATAGGATGAATTGAATGAAGGCAAAGAGAGAAAATTATGCACACAGATAGCAAAACAAAAAAACTGAAGGATAAGGGAACACACTGAACTAGGTCCATGGTAGTTGTAAAGGCTAGACTAGTTTCTTTTGAACACAGAGCTCCGGCTTTTCGATGCATATGGCGAGAGCTTCCCCAGTAATTCGGAAACACACTGCCTTTGGTAGATTTTTGTCTACTTGGTAAATGACTCTAAATGATGAGTCGGTTGAGATTCTGTGACAGGTATTGACACTTATTGCGCTTCTGATTAAACCAGTGCCTCCTCTTTGAAGCCATGCTGGATGATGTTTCCTAACACGTTTTGATAAGACCCGCATATAACGAACTATGTACCTAGCTCCGCAAGAGCAGGTGAACTGATACATGCACATTGAAGTGGTCATATCCGGAAGTCTATCCTTCTCGTTGCTCCGAAGTAGTGGGCGGCTAGAGAATATCACTCTTAGAGTTACAAGCACGTTAGCTTTCATTGGTTTTTAATAATAATTTTCCTGAGTTGCCTCCTTCTAAATAAGCTGACTAGTATTTTACATTTTGGTGTCTGAAACACTGCCCCCTGGATCTTCAGATATCAGCGACCATAGAGATGTAGGTGAACACAAATGAAGAGTTTCAGATACCATAAAACACGCACTCTGGAGTCCAGTGCTAACGATCATTGAATAAAAAGGTTTGAAGAAACAACTCTACTTACAAAATGTATTTTTCGTTAGATAATTCCGAATTTCATGCATATTACTGATTCATCTTTGATTCGCCAGTCTATACTCTAAAGGTAAATAGCTTTCCATCCCTCCAGTGTAGATGCCTAACATACATCTCTATTATTTTAGTTTATTTCTTTGCCTCCCAAATGGAACATGGGACTTCAAGCTTGAGCTGTGAAGTTTCAGTGGCAATAGTGTATTTTTATAGGGTGAGGTTTCTAGCCCCATTTCCAACCTTCTCTCTTTATTCGGTTGACAACCAGCTATTTATTTATTTTATTTTATTTTATTTTTTTATTTTATTTACAGCTTGATTCCACACTGTATTTTCGGTACAAGTATGGAATTTTCAGCATGGATATCGGTAGCCCAAATTTTGCAGGCCGACCATAGATATCAGGTGTGCGTCGGTGCGGGCTCGAACCCCGGACCACGTGCATGGTCGGCGAGAGTCCTAACCACTGTGCCACCGACGCACTAGGGGAAGTAAAGGTGTATTCCGGCCGAGAATCGAACGCCAGGTCACGTACATGGTGATGAGCGACCCGGCACCTACAACCACAATAATGGGGGGTGTTAACACGCTAATTATCGATTTCATTGAAGTGATACTCTGATATCATTATACCTTCAACACTATGTCACTAAGTAAAGTGGTAATGAAATAGTAATAGTTACAGGTAATCTAAACAAAACCATTTCCCTTTCCAGATTTTACCCTGGATTAAAGTAACTCCCAGTCCGTTTCACACCTCAATATAAACTCAGAATGAAACTCTTCAATTTTCGCGTTTACACGGATCAATGTCACTGTAGAATGCCTCACAAACTGATATCACTTACAGAGTCACTAGAAACTGAAGAGCTGTAGTCAATAGACTCCATTTCAATGGATGAATGGTCAACGGGATTGCATTTTAGTCTATAGGTACACAGTTAGTGGGTATGTACTGTTCAAGGGTGAGATGCCTTCTCAACACCCTTTGCTTTTTAACAGTTTTTTTTTTAAGTGATGTCACTCTGTGATGAAATCCACCTTGAGAAGTGTAATCGAGTCAACAGTCGTACATTTGGAGATTCGTTCACTGCCATAATAATATTTGCATATGCCATTTCTTAACTACTAAAGTACTTATTCAATAAACGAGTGAAATTATACTTCCAAACGAGCTTAATTACATAATAAATATGCTAAGAAGAATAATAGAATTCGTTTCAAAATAAAGGCTTTGTTAGTATAAATTAAAACACTGAGTGAATACTAGTTATATAAACAATAATATGTATGGTTGTCTGTCTGCTTATTTTCTTAAATCAAATAATTTAACACCTTAGCTAACATTATCCAGTAATTAGGACATAAAATCTGGTGACTGATTTTTTTTCAAACCGAATATGTTTGAAATAAGTTGTTAGACTAGATAATAATTAAGTTCATAACTTTGAATTGGTTCTCGAGGTTTGAAGGCCTAGACTTAGATTTCTTGCATACTGACACTTGTTAGCAAGACACATCCACAGCCTTGGGATCCATTTGGAGATTTGAACACTCGTCATCTTGTCCTACGTTCAAAGACGCTAGCCCTAAATTATTCCGATTAATATTGGCCTCCTTTAGGAGTATAAGGCTGATATTTATTTATTATGTAACAACAGAAGGCAACCAATCACCGAGCATCTGATTTCAGTTTACATCAAACAACATGAGACAGAATGTTCAAATATCCATAATATTCTTTTGTTAATGCAGCGTATAACCGTGAGAAAGTATTCTGCCTCTAACATTAAATAGAACTTTCAAATAGATATATCGTATTCTGTTGTTAATGCCGAATTGAAGTGTGGAAACATGTGAGAATAACATTCCATTGAGACATCACCGCACTCGTCCCACCTCCGTCAAAATCTTTCGACTGAAGTCAGTCAGATCTTCTTGGTGCTAGCGGCTTTGTTAGCTTGTCTTGCTGTATCCAGTTCCGGATACCGGTGACGTTCACCGGCTTCTCTTTGTTTGCCTTTCTGGTCGAATATACGTGACCTCGTCTCACAGTGATCATGTATGGTCCTTCAAACTTTGGGAGCAGTTTGCATGATCCTGACTTGTGTTCACTGGTGTTTCGCCTCACAGTATCATGTTCTGCAGTCATCCAACCTCCCAGCAGCGTTCCATGTAACAACCCCATAGCAATTTTCACCACCCTTGTCGCAATGGAGACGTGAGGCTGGAGCCCTATGTTCCTATAGGAACTAAAGGAAACAAAAGTATATCATATAATAGTAATAATAATAATTAATACCATTATTCATCCTTTGGATTCGTAGTGGAACATAAGGATTCAGCAGAACACCACTACTTCCCACTGTTCTGTACTATCATCTAAGCTGACTTCTCGATTGTCCACTGTCTTTCATCTCCTATTTACACTGATCTCCTCCATATCACCCTTGAGCCTTTGTTGCCAAGCAGTCGGACTCTACTCGATAACCTGCCTGATGTGTGATGTTACTGAGGAATTCCAATTCCAAGTGATACCAACTATCGGAGCAGGATTAAAATAGATCCGATGTTTATTTCATTGGTATTTATTTCATTTGTCAACTGTCTACACCCTGAGTAGTGAAAGTAATTAGCTTTTTATTACAATTCTAACATAATTTAGATTGTTGCATTAAAAGAAAAAAAAATGTTGAACAATAATTAAGGATAATTATGATATCTAAATAAATTGTAATGTTAAATTAGTAGAATATAACGAATTGTTGCAATTATATATGTAATACAACTGAGAGTAGTAACAAGATTTTCAGGGACAAAAAACAATATACAATAACCTAAGCCATTAGAAATTGTGAATAATTTTAAAAATATGTAAAACCATTGTGAGTTTTATATGTATATGCGTATGGGGAATTGTCATCTGAATTGATAACAACCAGTGGTGTCCGACAAGGATGTCCACTTTCCCCATTTCTGTTTAACTTCATCATAGATATGCTGATGGAAGTATCCTTAACTGAGCGTAATGACTTAGGAATCGACTTGTTACCAGGGAATAATCTTATGGACTTAGAATATGCAGATGACATAGTCCTGTTAGGGGAGGATGCTGACAAAATGCAGAGTCTTCTGAACACCTTGAGCAGCAATCTTCGTATGTTTGGCATGCGATTCGCCCCTACAAAACGTAAGATGCTGCTACAGGACTGGACCACGTCAACTCCTAACTTAGTGATAGGGAGTGAAGTGATAGAACATGTTGACCACCACTTCACCTATTTGGGAAGTTGTATTAGCACCAACGGACTGATTGGCGATGAAATCTCATCACGGATCCGAAAAGCTCGAGCTGCTTTCGCTGACTTACACCATCTCTGGCGTAGGCGTGACATCCGGTTATCAACCAAGGGACGTGTGTACTGCTCATCAGTTCGCTCCGTCCTTGTCTATGGCTCTGAAACATGGCCAATACGCGTTGAAGACATGAAAAGGTTGACTGCTTTCGATCGTAGATGTCTGCGATCTCTTTCTCACGTTAGGTGGTTTAACAAGCTAGTAAGTAATGTTGATGTTAGGCGTAGAGTGTTGGACAAAGAGGGAAAATCAATCGACGAGGCTATAAAGTTACATAGACTAAGATGGCTAGGTCACATGCTGCGCATGCCTAACCACTGCCTCCCCCGACGGGCATTGCTAGCTGATATAGGTGCAGGTTGCAAAAGAGCCAGTGGTGGCCAAACAAAAACATGGCCTCATCAATCCATGAAATCCTTGACAGTTAAACTGAGTCAGGTAGGGAGGGAGATGCAGACTTCCGGGTTGGGGCCCTCGGGACTCCAGGAATCTATGGCTGAAGACAATAGGTAACATGGCTCAAAATCGTTGTCAATGGCTAGCGCTGATGTATTCAGTCTCTGTAATCTTTCATATTCGTTTCTACCATTACCCATTCTGTTTCACTCTTATACTTGTCAAACTCTATTGATTCTCTTCACTCATCTTCTTGTCTACCTCTGTGTGCTATTTGGAAGGTGGCAACTCGAACTGGTGCGCTTCGGTGCCAAGTTCTATGTTGAATCCAGACAGACAGTATATGTGTATGTAAAACTTGGAAATTATGGCCATCTATATCAATTTATTGATTGGAAATGTCATATTAGGAAGACAGTATCATTTCCTGGATGATGTTTTGAATACAATTTATCATTAAATTGAATTTAGATTTTCCCATCGATTGACTGGACCGAAGGGCTCGATCTCAGGTTGACATGTCGGCTTCTTATGCAGACGTTTCTTTGTTCATTGACCATTCTTTTAAAAAATATATTAATTAGAAATACAGTCTTACATACATTGAAGAAAACTATTGTGACATTCACTCTATATATATAGTGTATATATTATTTTCACAATGACTCATAGGTCTTCAGTATTTGACACGTCTTTCGTTCTTATGATTGTTTACTCATGAAAAAATATCTATCTGCAGTTGAGTATAATAAAAATTCATTCAAAATATTGAGATAGCATAGTCTTTTTTCCAGTGCTTCAAACCACTTCCATCTCTTTGTTTTACTCTATCTAACCACAGTCCCTTTTGAATATTTGGCTTTTATGTGCAAATAACTATTACAATTTTATTTACTCTTCTATGCACAGTTTCAATCAATTCAACGTTTTCTTTGTGTAAAATAACTTGACTACTGAATCTTGTGTTAGTAGTTAAACTATGCCAACCAAAATAGTGAAAACCCCCCCTATCTAATACGATGTATTCTCTAAGAAGACTCTTTCCATAAGTTAAAACAAGAAGATACAGTTTGTCGCCACAGAAAACAATAACTTTTAATACAAGAGGGATAGAAGGGAGGTGTGTTCTGTGTCTCGAAAATTCGAAATACAGGTAGGTAGTTATCCGGGTTCTAGTGGAAAGTTATGCCAGCAGGTTGTAGAAGTTCGGGTGTGAGGACAAATACTCACCACCGAAGACATTGGTTAGTGGTCGCGCTATGTCATGAATTGGTAGAAGTTAGAATTCATGCACTGGCCATTACATCGGGTCCCAGTGGCTTAATGGTCTACCAGCTGACCTTGTAACCAGAAGGTCCTGGGTTCGAAACTTGGCGGGAGATGCGTGCTGATGAAGACTCCCGAACTGGGCTGACGAAACAGATGTCCAGTACTCCCAGGTTTTCCAATAGTTCTCTAACTGAATCTCCCAACCAATCAAACAAAATCCCTACAAACCAATACTTGAAAATCGATATTTTCAATGAAACGGCAAAGAAGGCAATGCTTCAAGTGAACATAGAGAAGACAGAGGTGGTGAAGACAACCAGCAACAAACATTAATCACTATCACCAAAGGCATTCATCTCTTTCGCATATCTAAACTTGGCAAAATCGTTTCAGCTACAGACAGTATGGTTAAACATGTCAGAGGTGGTCACGATCAAAAAAGTAAGATAGGTGTTCCTTAATCTGCAATCAGAGTGGAAATCCACAGTGAACAGCAGAAATAAAAAAATTTGAAGTTTCAACACTAATATCAAGTCAATTAGTGCTTCGGGACTTGCAGAGTGCGTCTGTCTGTCTGTCTATCTGGATTCAACATAGAACTTGGCACCGAAGTGCACCAGTTCCAGTTGCCACGTTCCAAATAGCACACACACAAAGGTAGACAAGAAGATGAGTGAAGAGAATCAATAGAGTTTGACAAGTATAATAGTGAAACAGAATGGGTAATGGTAGAAAGGAATATGAAAGATCACAGAGACTGAATACATCTGCGCCATTGACAACGATTTTGAGCCATGTCACCTATTGTCTGTCTCCAGCCATTGATTCCTAGAGTCCTGAGGGCCCCAACTCGGAAGTCTGCATCTCCCTACCTGACTCAGTTTAACTGTCAAGGAATTCATGGATTGATGAGGCCATGTTTTTGTTTGGCCACCACTGGCTCTTTTGCAACCTGCACCTATATCGGCTAGCAATGCCCGTCGGGGGAGGCGGTGGTTAGGCATGCGCAGCACGTGACCTAGCCATCTTAGTCTATGTAACTTTATAGCCTCGTCGATTGATTTTCCCTCTTTGTCCAACACTCTACGCCTAACATCAACATTACTTACCTTGTTAAACCACCTAACGTGAGAGTGCGTCACCCAATATATTTTCACCCGGCTTCCGAAAAAACGTTTATCGACAACTGCTTTCGCTTGCTCAATACTCAAGATTAGATGGCCAATCAGGAAGGTTAAATTTCAAGGAATACTGACAGGAAGCTGACTAGGCAAGATAACACTGACTAACAAGTACACAGAAGAAAATGAAGATGGATTAGACTTCATCTAAGGCGAGATTCAACTGACATCATACACCATTGATTCCAACTTGAATGGAAGGCTACGAATTGAGTGTGGGTTCATGGGTGACACGGAGAAGATTATGAGAAGTGGAAATGAAAGAGAGTGAGCAACTGTATAACTAACTAGGAAAATACCACAGAGAAGAGAATACAATGAGAATATTTTGCTGAAGCAGTGTGCTCCTCCTGGAACCCAAAGGACGTACAATAGAACATAATATAATTAGCAATAAAATAATGAAAAAGCTTGGTGGCCTGTTTGACATCTGGGCTACCTTTTCCTGCATCTACATATGGCATCTAATAGTCATGTTTTCATTCTTAATTTTAAGAAAATATGATCACAAATCGCATAAAATACAGTAATTCATTCATTAAACGTTTTAAACCATATGACTTTCATGCATCTAATAAATCTAAGAGAAAACATTACGCTGGCTGGCAGCGTGCACTTAAACAGACACCTTTATATCGTACAACCATTCCTGTTATTGTCACTTCAAACTGCCGTTCACTTCCCAACAAAATTATGCATCTCCAGTCTCTCTTATCATCTGATACTTATCACAATACGGCGATTGTTGCATTACAAGAAACATGGCTCCATGAACTCTATGATGACAATCTGGTTTCCCTAAATGGTTTTACATTGTTTAGACAAGATCGACTATGCTCCAGAAAGAAAAGAGGTGGAGGTGTTGCAACTTTCATTCATTCTCAATGGTCAACTTCAAATAATGTATGTTTTTCTTACTCTAATGACTTTATTGATTGTATAACGGTCAAATGCCGCCCGAAACACTTATCCAAGTTTAAATACGTCTTCATCTCTAACATTTATGTTACTCCTGGCTGTTCTGCATCTGATCTATCTGATTTTGCTGATGAATTCACTGAATTCGCCGTTACACATCTTGAAAACTCTTTATCAGTTGTCACAGGAGATTTTAACTGCTGTGATTGTTCTTTCCTCGTATCATTAGGTCATGCCAATATTGTTAAATTCCCTACTCGACTTGATAAAACCTTGACCTAGTGTTCATTAATGATGAGGAAATATATGAAGTACGCGACGTGCTCCTATCATGAACTCAGATCATTGTATTATTCGGATATTACCTAAGATATACAGCAGATCTCACTTTAATATCTTCTCAAATCTGTCCAAGAAAACACAGCAAAGGTGTTACTCACAAGAAAATATGCTCAAACTAAGATGTATGCTAAATGACACTAACTGGGAACTTTTCAACGAACACAAACTGGATGATACTATTTCCAATTTGACTGACTATCTTAAATTCTGTCTTGATATATGCTGTCCAAAACAGATAATTTTCAAAAGAATGGATCGTTTTTCTTCCCCTCATCTCAAAAAACTTCGTAGAGAAAAAGAGAAGCTGTACAAGACAAAGAATAAATCTGGTCTTAAGAAGATAAACACCCAAATTAAATCTGAAATCAAGAGACTAAACAACATTTATAATCAAACAATACTATCTTGTAAAACTCAGAAAACATATGGAAGCTTTTTAGAGAAATTACTGGTTGTGGTAAGCATAATAATTTTGCCTCTTCTATTGATGTAAATACTCTCAATAGATCTTTCATCCGCCCTCCAAATGTCCCTTCTGCCTTCAATTTAACTAATAACACGACCAGTGACTTTCATCGTTTCAATACTTCTGATGTTCTTAAATGTTTGAAATCTCTTAAACCTTCCCAGAGTCTAGGCCCTGTCATTGTTTTAAAGAAATGTGCTGATATTTTAAGTAACCCACTTACAAGCATTTTCAATACTTCTTTTTCTAATAATAATGTACCTTCTCTGTGGAAAGATATTAAAATCATCCCTGTACCCAAGTCTGGTTCTGGAGATAGTGTTAAGTTTAGACCAATTGCCATTACCTCTCCTTTTTTGAAACTGATGGAGAAATTACTGTTACAAAAACTCATTCCCTCCCTAAGCTTCTCAAACGATCCAAAGCAGTTTGCTTACAAACAGGGTAGAAGTACTTTGGATGCTGCTGCTGTGTTTCATCACAACATTGTATCCTCCTTAGACAAAGGGGCCAAGTATGTCCGTTGTACTTTCCTTGATTACACATCTGCTTTTGACTCTGTACCTAGAGGCCTTTTGTTAAACAAGCTTAGCCTTACACAAACTGAGTCCTGGGCTATCAACTGGCTGCACTCTTACTTCTCCAATAGGATGCAGTACACGGTATATAATGGTGTAGCTTCCTCTCCTTTGCTTACTGAAGCTGGTGTTCCTCAGGGTGCTGTTCTCTCGCCGTTTCTCTTTTCCTTCTTCTTACATGACTTACCTCTCTCAGACGAAATCAACTTCGTCAAATATGCAGATGACCTGACTGTTTCGCTTCCCGTTAAGTCTCAGTCAGACTGCTTCAAATTAAATAGCTTCCTGTCGGACATCAGTCAGTGGTCTAAACTAAATGGCCTAACGCTGAATCCCTCAAAATGCCAGACTGTCGACTTCTCCTTTAGGCATAAACGAGATCTACAAACACTAGTAAGCACTCATGATGTCTGTAGAATTCAGGGGACTATAATTGAAACAAAGTCTAATGCAAAATACCTCGGATTAGTTATATCTTCCGACCTTACTTGGTCATCTCATATCCAAATGATTTCCAAGAAAGTGTTTCGTCTAACCTACTACATTAAGAAACTCAGACTAACTGGAGTCCCTCAACCTCTGCTTTCACAATTTGTCAACTCTCGTATCCTACCTATTCTACTTTACTGTTCCCCGTTAGTCTTTCCTGGGTTACTGAAAAAGGATTATACTATCCTGAGAAGGATGTTGAAGGTAGTTAGTAGGACTAGTAGTGTAAAACTCAGTCAGCTCGTCACAACATTAGTGGATAAGCATCTGAATACATGTGAGAAATGGTCTAAAACCATACTCTCTGAACCCCAACACCCCTCTATTCCCAACTCTCCCCTGCATCTCATCAGGTACAAAATAATATATGCTCGTACAACCAAGTATAGGAACTCAACGATACCATATTTGGCCCGTGTTCTAAGTGACAGAGACAATGTTAAGCGCGAAACCTATGACTTGCTTTGTTGTTAATAACATAATTTTGGTTCTTTTATTTCTCTCTTATTTGTACTCTATAGTGAACACCTTCTTATTAAAAATACTTAGCTGCTTAAATTATTATCATTGGCTTACATTTTTATTCTTTATTCTATTCCTTCTTTTGTGTATCTACTGGGTCCGACTATATTATCACTATGATTATTAAAAATTGTCCTGTCATTAACCATCATGTAATATTAGTTTTGTGGTTGTTCTTTGTTCGGCACTATTTAACTGACAATCTTGTTTGTGAACGCCACTATCACCATCTTAAAAAATTTTGTATTATGCATGATTCCTCACACTACCACTACAAACACTGCATTAGTGCTGACAATAAAAAACACAACCTGAAATGTTTTATTTTATGATTGTTTAGTGTTGTTCAATCAAATTAACTGATCATCTTGGCTATAAACATTTTTTAAGAACATCTCATAATTTCTTGTATGATTATAGCTGTTACTGTTCACCACGCATACACATATCGTAGCTTCCACCAACCAATACTGAAATATTTTTTCATTATTGGTGTTTATCTTCCTTTTTACTTGGTATTTTTATTTGCTTTTTTCGTTATTTCTGTTTCTTTTTTGTTTTTGTTGTTTTTCTTATATTTATTTTTTGTAATACTCCTTTTAAATGTACGATGAAATTGGATGCAATATTGTAGATATGTGCTGAAAATTCCACACTGTACCACAAGTACTGTTTCTGGAATAAAAGCGAAATTGTTATGTTATGTTATACCTTAAT
This sequence comes from Trichobilharzia regenti, assembly GCA_944472135.2. Lineage (NCBI taxonomy): Eukaryota > Metazoa > Platyhelminthes > Trematoda > Strigeidida > Schistosomatidae > Trichobilharzia > Trichobilharzia regenti. The sequence goes on from OX235262.1 coordinate 185,004,922, forward strand.
AATTTCCTAAATTAACTTTATACATTTATTCCCCTTTAGAATTTAAACAAACAAAAGACAATTCACCAGTGAAAATTTTCCTAATCGATGAAACCATCTTCAGAGGCTATACAATCCTATTTATATTTACCAAAAAAGTGTATAGTAGTCCATTATTGCGTAATAGCGGGGGTTGACATAACTGATATAATTACTCAGTTGTGGCTTCAAAAGTAAAAGTTATAAATCACGTATTACTTAAAGGAAGAAAGGATTAGAAGTTTGATAAGGTTAAAATTGCTATTGAGTGAGAATAAAGGCAGTTGAGCGCCAATTTAACAAGTTTAAAGAGGGCGTGAAAATGTACAAAAAGAACACATGAGAGTGATAATAATGAATTAATTATTAAAGCAAAAGCAAACTAAAGGTAAAATTAAAAAGAAAAGAAAAATCAAAAAATTTTTTACAGGGAATGATTAGTGAAGAGGTTAAGACCAAGGTAGAATAAGAGACTGGACAAACTTTTTCTGTATACAAAGGTAGGGGTTGTATTGACGAATTACCAACATCTCCGCTATTCACAAATGCCGAAACCAGATGCCGTTTGTACCATTTGGCCTCACCTTGTAGATGATCTTGAAAGACGTCTCCAGTGGAGCTGTATGACTTGTGTTCAACAAATGCTCGTGAATTGAGCTAGTAACTATCTTGCATTGTCCTTTTATTAACTGTGCCGGATAATGTTCAGAGATGAGTTTGGAAAGTGTGCGGCCAATATAATTAGTTCCACAGGAACAAGTAAATTTTTAAACAGACACTGAGTGGCCCAAAGCGGTAGTTTATCCTTCACGCATCTACTGATTATATGTTGGCTATAAAAACTGATCCGCGGCTTAGCCGCAAAGAACGCTTTCATCGGTGATCTGGATAAGCGGTTCTTCAGAATTTCGGCCTAGGTATCACCTTTAAATTCGACGCTCATGAATAGCAGTTTCTTAGGCACCATCGGCGTTCTTCCAACCTTCTGGTTTAACTTCATGTTTTTTTGTGGAATCTTGGAGGATATTCATTTTCCATGACTATTCGTCTCAGTATCTCCAGTCCACCATCGATTGTATCACTGGTGAATATCCTTCTTATTCTTAAGAATAAGGAGTGGATCAGATTTCTCTTTCTTTTCAAATGGACCTAACTATGAAATTTCACGTAATGAACATTCCATGTTGGTTTCCAGTAGATTGATCTTTAAAGAAAACCGTCAGATCTCCAATTTGGCAAAAAACATCAAAAAATGGAATTCTGAGTTCATCTCTGATTCCGATGTCAACTGGATAGCATGATGGCAACCCTGACATGTATCCACACATATATATATTTATGTGTGTGTGTATGTTGGTCTCTCTTTCTGTTTGCTCGCTTAGTCTGACCATTTCACTTTGATGAACCTGTCTCCTTTAACAATGTATATTCTCCTTATATTATATATATGTGTGTTTGTTGACAGTCCGTTGCTTGGTGACATATATCCATATATGGTTGTTGACATGTCTGCTATATTTCACTATGTATATATATGGATCGATACTTCATTATAATTAGCCATTCATGTTAAGACTGTCTATTGATTTGTTCACACCCTTGTCTGGATGGTCATATATATTTCGCTCTCACAATTTGTGTGACTCACACACTTACCACTTTGGTGTGATACCACTTTTGCATTCTCCTTGTGTTTTGGAAAATATAAGTATCATCGCAAACCTAGTGGTCTTCTGATTTCCGCCTTCTTGCATCAGGACTATTAAATTCTAGACCAGTCCATAACAATAATTTAGCGACGAGTACATAACAAACCCCATGTCTTAATTGTTCAGAAAGATTCACCTATTTATCTTTCCGTGCCTTGGTGACCCAAAGTCTAGTCTCTTCGTCATGACTAACTACAGAATCTTTTGCATTACACCCTACCCTTGCACTTTTTTTTGTTTCTGTGACTTAAGTTGAACTCACCACACCGTTACGCGCCAACAATTTCCGTCCTCCCTTCTTGCCTCTGCAACTCAATTCTCAATGTCTCCCCGACCATTAATTTTACATATATGTATATTTTTTTGGAACCTTGACCTCTTACTTTATAAGTTATACAAGAGGAACTTCTGAACATTGTTCATCAAGATTTGATAGTGTGAAATATTCCCATATCATGAATTAAAAGTCAATCTGGACAAAGAATATTCTTTTCAATAATTTCTCCTCTTCAGGTTCTTACAATTACAAAATATAATGTTTGTTGTCGTTAAAATAATGGCCAGTTATGCAGTAGTCTGTCTGTCTGGATTCAACATAGAACTTGGCACCGAAGTGCACCAGTTCCAGTTGCCACGTTCCAAATAGCACACACACAAAAGTAGACAAGAAGATGAGTGAAGAGAATCAATAGAGTTTGACAAGTATAAGAGTGAAACAGAATGGGTAATGGTAGAAAGGAATATGAAAGATTACAGAGACTGAATACATCTGCGCCATTGACAACGATTTTGAGCCACGTCACCTATTGTCTCCAGCCATTGATTCCTAGAGTCCCGAGGCCCCCAACCCGGGAGTCTGCATCTCCCTCCCTACCTGACTCAGTCTAACTGTCAAGGATTTCATGGATTGATGAGGCCATGTTTTTGTTTGGCCACCACTGGCTCTTTTCCAACCTGCACCTATATCAGCTAGCAATGCCCGTCGGGGGAGGCGGTGGTTAGGCATGCGCAGCACGTGACCTAGGCATCTTAGTCTATGTAACTTTATAGCCTCGTCGATTGATTTTCCCTGTTTGCCCAACACTCTACGCCTAACGTCAACATTACTTACCTTATTAAACCACCTAACGTGAGACAGAGATCGCAGACATCTATGATTGAAAGCAGTCAACCTTTTCAGTAGATACATTTTTAACGTAGAATAACAGATTAGCAGCTTTAGTGTGTCAAAATAAATAGTCATATTTGTGTGACAAACTTGCTAGGCTGAAATCAATTGCAAAATATTGTAAAATGGGAGACAATGGTGACGATTAGTCATAATAGATTTGTAGAATGTGGGGTAGGAAAACTGACAGGTCAGTTCAAGGTTATAAAAGGTGTCAGGTGAGTGAGTGGCTAGTATAAAGTGGTCTGAGTTAAACAGGAGATAGTAAAAAACATATCTAACCCTTACAAACCAACCAAAACAAAGAGATTTAAATGCTCCATCCTCATGTCATAAGGAAAGTGTGAGATTCCACTAAATAATTTCGCTCTTACCATCTTTACTCTTTCCAGAATAAGTGCCTCTTTTTTGAAGCATGGACTCACCGCTTGTATGCAGTTTTCTAGATGAGGTCTGACATATATTGCATAGAGTACTTGGAACATACCCTCGTCTAATCGTTTGAAAGCACTTCGAAGTGGCCATAGCATTCGGAAAGTCTTAGCTACAGCTCCATTACAGTTTGCCGTTGTTTTTAAGTCATGGCTAACAACAATTCCCAAGTCCGATAATGTGCGTGATGCAAAGACTCGAAAACACAATTCTACCAAAGATCAAACCCACGATTTGGATACGCTACGTCGACGACACATTTGTAATAATCAAAAGAAACGAGTTGGATAAAACTTACAACTTAATGAACAACATCCTCAACGACATCAAATTCACAAGAGAAGAGGAATCCGAGAACCAAATCCCATTTTAGGACGTCTTAGACAGGCGAACAACCACAGGGGAACTAGAAACTCAAGTTTATAGGAAATCAATTCACACAGACCAAATCCTAAATTACAACAGCAACAACCCAATAACACACAAAAGGAATTGTATACAAACACTATTCAAGAGAGTAAGGACTCATTGCAGCACTCCCACCTTAAGGAAAATTGAAGAAAAGTATCTCATGGACGTCTTCCAAAAGAATGGATATCCACGGAATTTCATCAAGAAACATATACCTCCAAGCCAACCTACCAAAGCAAAAGCCACCAAGGAAAACACAAAGAAAATCGCCTTACCATACATAAAGGATATCTCAGAAATCACTACAAGACTCTTCAAACCTTTAAGAATTGACGTCGTACACAAACCAACAAAGTGACTTCACTCAGTTCTATGTCAACCAAAAGACTCAACAGCGAAAGAAGACAAAACCAACATCATCTACAAAATAAATTCTAAAAACTGCGAAAAACACTACATTGGCCAAAGTGGACGTCCCCTTCGTCTTCGTATCCACGATCATAAGTTAGCCGTCAAAAGACATGATATCCACTCCCTCATATCACTACACACAGACAACCACGGACATCAATTCGACTGGGAAAACGTTCAAATATTAGACAGAGGAAACAACAAGAATGCTAGAGAATTTTTAGAAGCTTGGCATTCCAGTGAATCATCAATCAATAGCAACATATAAATAGACAAAATTTATTAACCGATAAGAAAGAAACCTCACACACAAAGGGTCAAAGCTCAAGTCAAAGAAACAATCAGTCCCAATACAAGTAACCTAGAAGGTGTGAAAACACACAAAAACAACCAATTACGCCCGAGGTCACTATCCAGGAGAGATGATTAATGAACTCGTGGAGAAACATAAAAGCTCACTTCAAACTGAAGCATGGGTGCTGAAGATGTTACCTAGTAGGGCGATGAAAGCTTCGCAAATTAAACCATCCAGCTCAGAGAACAAATCTACATCGAAATCATCCACCTGAGCTACAAATCTTCTCTTTCACATCTAAATATTATTAGTGTAAATGCCATATTTCAATTATTGCCCCTATTATGAGGAAATTAGGTGCGAAATTGTATTTACATGCTGAAAATTCCATATTATTACCAAAAAGACTGTTACTAATAAAAGCAATTATTATTATCAGCCTATTTTTACTAACATACGGTGGTAGGATGACCAGAAATCCGAGTATGTCGGTTTCAATGTATGTAAGTCTTCTGAAAACGGTAGTGTTCAACTTTCCATCGTGTTTCCTTTTTTATGATCCAATTTAACCCTGAAAACTCCTCGTCGTCACTATTTAACTAACTAAAGTGAGATGATTTATGTCTACCGCTGGAGTGATGAGTTCATAAAGACTATATTATCATATCTTGTGTTTCCAATTCTATGAATATATCTTCTGCATCAGTTTTCTCAATTGGATCAATTGATACCACATATATGCTCTTACTATCAACGGGAGGGATTTGAAAGAGGTGACTTCATTCACTTACTTATCTAGGGAGCATTGTCTCAACTACAGGCAGTCGAAACGGACGAGGATGTCAAATCGAGAATCATCGGGAAGGTGAGAAACACATTCGTCAACCTGAAACCAATCTTTAAAAAATCTTCGTCACTTAGCATCAACAACAAAATCCAGTCGGATTTTCAATACAAACACGTCAAGTCAGTCAGTTCTCCTATACGGATCAGAAACTTGGCGGGTGGGTCACAAAGAATATTTCCAACAACCTGTTGCAGACCTTCATCATCAACAACTGTCTTCGCTGGCTCTGTACTGCAGATCAGATGGCCGGGCCAGAAAGAATCACCAACAAGAAACTATGGGAACAAACAAACAAACAAAACAAGAACCAATCGCCAACCAACAAATATGCAGGAGAAAGTGAAGATGGATGGATTGGACACTCGCTCGCTGAGGAGGCAGGCCGCTGGGTGACATCGCGCGCGCGTCAGGCTATTGCTCGAGTGGAACTAGGCCGAAAGGGAAGTGGCGAGTGGGACGTGTCCAAGGGTGACATGGAGGAGATCGTGTGAAGAGAGAGGAGCTGACACAGTATGGACTAACTAACATGGATGCAGGTGAAAAGTACAGCAGAAGGAAGACAGAAGTGGCAAGTGGAGACGTGCAGTTGAAGCCCTATGTTCCACTAGGAACCCAAGGGAACAATAATAATAATAAAGGCTTTGAATTCTTTATATTTATATAATTTTCATTATAACTGCTGTTATTGTTTATTAAAGAATTTAATATGATAGTTTGATCAAGTTTATGGATACATGTACTCCAAACTGACTACAACCAGTCGTCTAAAAACGTTTAAAATGTTCATTTAACCAAGCAAATAGTTTCTTAGAATTAAGGGAGATACAGTCGTCAATCAGCTTAGACACTTCGAACTTGTACTCATCATCACACGTAAACAAAAAACCTATGCCGGACACATTGTTGTTGTTTTTTCCTTCACGTTCCCCAGTGGAACATAGGGCGCCTTCAAGCTAGTGGCTTGAAGTTTCTGTAGCAGTGTTTATTTTACAGGATGGGGTTGCTAGCCAGCCTCATGCCCAACCTTTCCTCTTTACCAGCATTATTTCTGGCTCAGCGAGGTAAAGGGATGCGTCCGTGGCCGGGGATCGAACCCCGAACCATGTGCATGGTCGGCCAGCGTCCTAACCGCTATGCCACCGACGCACATAATGTTAGCAAAGTAATCTAATGCAAAACCAAGTGAAAACCTGCAATCAATTTGACTAATAAACTATTCACTACAAAAACAACTTGTTTAATCCAGGTACGCACAATGTCCAAACCGATAGCTGCAAACTCGATGTGGTAGTCAGCCTTACCTACTGGGATGACCTGAGACCGACTAAACTGCCTGGAGTTGACGTTCCCTTTGGTCCGAAAATATCATATCACAAAAGTTGTCTGGATAGCGGTCAAACCAAAAGTAGTTACCATCCATGCTGTTGAGTCGTTCACATTTTATTTAGATTCTATTAGCCAACACTTTCGGCCGGGTGTTTTGCAAAAGTAAGGCACTTCCCTCAGATGTCAAGAAAAACCAAGTACGATGCCCGTTAGCTCTGTGGGGAGGGACGAGTTGGAAACGGTCGCTCCCGAGAATTGTACATCCCGACTGAATCTATGGCGTTCCGTAACTGGCATTAAAATCATAATGGCGACAAAACTTGAAATACCATGTGTTGCCAGTCTGAAGCAAGTTGTCTCCTAAGCTGTGGTCACGCAATCCTAAAGCTGCTTTTGTTTTAGGTACTCAAAGAAAGAAATCGAATTCCACACTTTGGGCTGTCGGGACGTAATAACTGTCTACACACTACTTTCACAAGCACAAGAAACTTTCATGATCACTCCCCATGGCGCGCAAGAGTAATCTCACTACAAGGAACAATTCTCCTAAGCGATATTCTTTTTACATTCCAGGTATATATATGGCAGTTTAATTCCATTGTGGGTAATATTTAATTTCATAAAATTTCACAGTGTTATACAGCAATACTTACCGCATGACGTTTCGAGCACAATTTACTGTTCATAATCGTATCAGTTATAGCTACACAACCATCTCCCACCCTATTGTCCCACACAATAGGAGTCAAAATTCTAAAATGTGATCTAGGTAGGTGGAAAGGAAGGTTAAATAATGAATCTTTGTTCATAGAATAATCTACACTCAACACGTGCAGTAGGAATGACTCATCACTCATACCAGAAACATGGACAATACTACTAGCAATCAAATCAAGCGATGAAAAATAATGATGGAATTATATAAACGAAGTTAGAAAGGTGTGTGAGTACCTTGATAAGATTGAGGAATAAACTGTGCTCGAAACGTCATCAGTAAATATTTTTTATTATTATTATTATTGCTCCCTTGGGTTCCTAGTGGAACATAGGGCTTCAACTGCACGTCTCCATTTGCTTCTGTCTTCTGCTATACTTTTCGCCTGCGGTCTCCTCAACCAGTGTCCGATCCATCTCCACTTTTTCCTGCATATTTGTTGGTTGGCGATTGGTTCTTGTTTTGTTTTGTTTGTTCCCATAATTCCTTGTTGGTGATTCTTTCCGGCCATCTGATCTTCAGTGTTGAGCGAAGACAGTTGTTAATAAAGGTCTGCAGCCTTTTGGAAATATTCTTTGCGACCCGCCAAGTTTCTGATCCGTATAGAAGAACTGACTATACGTTTGTATTGAAAATCCGACTGAATTTTGTTGTTGATGCTGGCTGAGTGACCAAGATTTCCAGATTGGTTTGTTTCAGGTTGATGAATGCGTTTCTCGCTCCTCTTCCCGATTATCGATTTGACATCCTCGTCCGCTCCTCCTGTAGTTGAGACAATGCTCCCTACATAAGTGAATGAAGTGACCTCTTTCAAATCCCTCCCGTTGATGGTGATTGACGTTGGATGCTGTTGTTGGTTGGTTATTTTCATAACCTCCGTCTTGTCTATGTTTACCTGGATTTCTGTCTTCGCCGACTGCTTCTTCGACCAGTTTTTCGGTTTTCGCTTGTAAGTCTTCGATTTTGTGTGACATCAAACATAAATCATCCATGCGCGAAATCCAGGTCTTCTAGGTTCTTCACCGCGGTCCGGTCCAGGATATTCCTGTCTTCTCGTTTCCCACAGTCTGACGCATAATCCAGTCCACCACATCAGTAAATATTACTGTATAACAAAACTGTGAGACTTTATTAAAATAAACTTTCTCCATAGTGGAATTATACCCTAGCACAATTCACAAGTTCTATTCTTATATTAGGTTAAGCTTTAAAGTTCCAGCAAAAGTGATGTTGTTTTTACCGAGTGGAGTTGCCAGTCTTTGGCTCTTTACCTGGCTTACTACTTGCGACAAGCTAGTAAACTAACTGGGGTGAGGTTAATTTGATGGAAGACGGCTAGTAGTGGAATCCAGGATGCGCATTTCGTCTTATTTGAGACTCGTCATTCAGAACGAGGTTTGGGGAATCAGCTTCTAGATGGTTGCGCGCATTCAGAGATATATGTAAAGTCAGGTATTGTTGTCAGACATCTAATCACACTTTGTAATAGATTAGATAGTAATGCTGATGTAGAGAGACAACAGTTTTCACAGTTGGAAGTTATGACATAATCAGACAACTCAACAGACTTTAGACACCTCTAACTGAAATTATGCCAGAACAAACACTTCAGTGGGGAATTCCTTCAATTAATTGTATAACCGCAATTATAGACAATTATTTTTTGTGTATGTATATTAGCTTTGTCAAACAAGAATAAGAATTAGTTTGGGTTATTGCCCATATCATCAAAATTTTAACTAGGACAGGAGAAAATCAGTAAGTCCTGACCAGGGTGACACAATATAAAAACGTTTAGACTGCGATCCGAAGAACCTGTAAACCTGAATCAGCAGATGAAGAGATCACCTTTTCAAGGATGATATACCACTACTACTTGAGAATGACTGCCGCCGATGCATCATAGATACACACAAAAAGCCTATCTCTGTGCCGAAGATGTTATACATAAATGTGGCGTTGAAAGGCGATTATCTGGCCGACACCCTAAAGAATAGAATATCTAACACCCCGAAAAGAATATTCTCTACTGCTACATCACGGTTGGTATTCGCTTGCTACAAAGGGTTCTTCAATAAACTACCGCATTTCATCACTTCGATGTGTATCTGTCAATTCACTTCCTCCTGTGCAGGAAGAGATATAGGTCGTTCAATGCGTGCTTTTCATCTAAATAAGTCAAAGAAAATTATCCCGCTTAAATACCGAAAAAAGTTGCAGTGGATCGATAAAATGGAGTGATATAGTTGAACATATAGTCAACACAGGCGACTCAATATGCAAAGAAAATCCATTCAAAGTTATTCAGAAAATTCCAAAAGAGTCTTGCAAAAATGGCAAGCTTCTGTATAATACTTTGGATTGCCCAGGACTTTAGCGATTCGGATAGAAAACCATGATTTAGCTACACAACAGAAACTTATTCATCACCTGTTTCTACCTTGAGTATAATTCCAAATTCAACTGTAAGACATTTAGCCCATCATTTTCTAACCTACTTAACCTTCTATTTAATCTTTTCACATGTTAAACAGCTTATCTTGGTACTTACCTCTATGCTCCTAATCCTAAATTTTTTCTGAACGTATCCATGTAACGTAACCCTCGTCAAAACATACTGATTGCCCCCCAAGCTCCTTGTGTAGTTACAGTTTGATTATTCACACTCTTGAAAAATATTTTGATGACTACGAGTTGATCCCTGACGAAATCTCAGCACGAATACAGAAGGCTAGTTTTGCATATACCGATTTACGCCGTCTCTGGCGAAGACGTGATATCCACCTATCGACCAAAGGACGGGTGTACTGCTCATCAGTCCGCTCCGTCCTCCTTTATGGCTGTCAGTGAGACATGGCCATTGAGAGTAGAAGACATGGAAAGACTAGCCGTCTTTGAACATAGGTGTCTGTGTTCTATCTTCCGTGTGAAGTGGTACAATAAGGTGAGCAATATTGAGGTTAGGCTTCGGTCGAGTGCTAGGTAAGCAGGGGAAATCAATCGACGAGGCTGTGAAAATACATCGACTGAGATGGTTAGGACATGTGTTACGCATGCATGCCCAGTCATCGCCTCCCTCAACAATGGGCAATGTTGGCTGACATAGGGTCAGGCTGGAAAAGAGCTATCACGTTGTGGCCAAACCAAAACATGGAACCAGTCAATGAAATCCACCAGTTAGTCTAAGCCAGCCACGTAGGAAGGTGTAGACTTCCTGACAAGTTGAGGTCCTCGGGACGGTAAAAACCAATGGTTGGAAATAATTGGTGATATGGCTCAAAATCCTTCTCAATGGCTGGCGAAGATGCATCCACTCCTTGTGACTTATGATTTCCAATGAAACTGTTTTGTTCTTCCTTATTATTCCTCCTTTGTCTCACACCTCTGTTTACTGTCTCTATTATGCATTTCTTCTACTTTCTTCTCTTGCTTTGTGTGCTACATGGACGGAGTGTGGCGACTTGAACTGTCGCACATCGGTGCAAAGTTCTATGGCAAAAACAGACAGACAGACCTAAACCAAGTTTCATTCTTGTTTGACAAACTTTATATGGTTCTATAGTTGGTTTGTAAGGGTTAGTTTTGTTTTTACGAGTTGATCACGGGTTGATATCGGTTAGAGAACCATTGAAAACTGGGAAGTACAGGGCAGCTGTTTCATCCTAGTCTGAGAATCATCGGCAGTACGCACCCACTGGGTTCACACCCAGGACCTTCTGGTTACAAGGCAAGCTCGCAAACCATTCTTCAGCCACTGGGATCCGATTCAATGGCTCATGAATTGTAACTTCTACCGACGACATTGGTTGGGGTCGAGCTAGATCAAGAATTGTTAGCAGTCAAACTTCATGAGTCATTGAACTGGGTCCCAGTGCCTGAATGGTATACGAGGTAGCTTACCTTGTAACCGGAACGTCCTGAGTTCGAACCCCAGTGGGTGCGTACTGCCATTGATTCCTAAACTAGGCCGGTGAAACAGCTGTCCAGTACTCCAGTACTGGTTTTCAATGGTTCTCTATCTGATATCAATCCGTGATCAACTCGTAAAAACGAAACTTTAATGTATAAATACATACAAAAAAACAATTATACATAACCGCAATTGTACAACTAAGTAAATGAGTTCATCGATGAGAAATTCTTCTTCGAACTGAAAAATGGTGTCTTAATTAACTCTCAGGATAGACTACTGGAACATACATTTCAAGGAATACACTGACAAAATGCAGAGTCTTGTGAACACCTTTATGAGCAGCAATCTTTGAATATTTGACATGCGATTCTCTCCCGCCAAATGTTAGATGATGCTACAGGACTCGATTACATCGACTTACTCCTAGCTTAAAGATAAGGAGTGAGTGAAGTACACTGACTGGTTGAGTGTGTTGATCACTTCAGTTACTGCGGAAGTCGAATCAGTCAGTCCTACAACACACACACACACACAAAGAAACACAACTGCACTATGAGACTAGAATAAAACGCAACAATGTATAACACCTAGTATGCATTTCTTTACAGATGATATAGAATATTGTACTGTGATGATACATACACTTTTGAGTAAGCAAACTTTACACACAAACTATTCATTATCATCTTACTGTAGTAAAAAAATCACCTTTCTTGACACAGGCTACACACACAAGAACCCCACACAGTTGTAGAGAAAGTTGAAAATCAAGAGTGAGAGAAAAGAAAAGTAGAGTAGTGCATATTTTTTTTCTATAAAATACAGAAGTGTATTTGCATTATATTAGCAAAACTGAATAGGTATTGAACAGACATAATAAAAAGGGAGGAGGATAAAGTAACCAAAAAATGAATCAATAAATAAACAGAAACACACTTTCACATACACTGAACTATTTATTTACTTATTTATTTATTTTTTGTCATCTTTTGATTTATCTTCTGGAGCAGATTGTGTTTTCTTTTCTGCTTCTTCTGCTTTATCCGCTTCTACCATATCCACATCCATAGGTTCAGTCACCGTCGGTGGTTGGGTGGACGTAGACTCAGCGGGTGGTCCTGACTTAGTCGTGGAACCAGCACCAGCACTAGCCTTACCACCACCACTAGTAGCCGATGTTGTAGCAGCTTGTGAATCAGTATTCTTTGTGGAACTACTACCACCTGATTTATTTTCCTTAGTGTCTGAATGAGGAACATTTGCGAATTCAGGAGCTTCTTCTATGTATAAAAATGGTTCAGGTGGATTAGGTTCCGGTGCAGAGGATGCATGAGATCGGCTACCACGACGATTTGAGGCTGTTGTTGGTGTTGTTGTAGCACGACTTTTATCACGTTTCCCCACAACCTCTGTACTACTACTACTACCACCACCTTCAGCCATTTCTACATCAGTTTTAGGTGGATTATCCTTCCCTCGTCCTACTGCTGCTGCCGCCTCGTCAATGTCAACGACAGCTGTTGTAGTCACATCGAATTCTTCTTCATCATCTTCATCTTCTTCATGCATTTCACTCGATGAATCCTCCTCGTCATCATCGTCGTCGTCGTCTTCTTCTTCTATATCATCATCGTCTTCTGCATCGTCATTATTATCGTCTTCATCATCAATATAAGCGCCAATAGTTGAAGCATGAATCAATTCTGTTTTCGATTCAGAACCTGAGCCTAAAGCAGCGGCAAGATCAGATCGGCCACCAGCACCGTCTGAGGCAGATCCACTGCCAGTTGTAGCAGTTCGATCGCTTGTAGGCCCGTGTCCTAGAACATTTTCAACTAATACTTCAGCATCTTGTGGACGTTTATCTTGTACCATCAATATTCCACCCTAAAAATTTGAAAATAATGCAAAATTAAAAAAAACATCAACTCTGGTGGGTGATTTGATTTTAAGACAATAAGATAGTAACACTATAGTGTGAATACCTTCCTTCACTAGAAATAATTAATTAGTTATTGAATACATTAATACTAGTGGATACTAGTAACTAGTGTGATGTGTCTCGTCTTTTCTTTGGTGCTGACTGGTGATTGCCAACTAGCACGAAACCTAGGTCAAACAAGGCTTCCTGCCGATTGTCCTCAACCACTTAGTATCACCAAATCGATATGCACCATGATAGCCAGCCGCCTAGAATAGTGGCCACATTGCAAACCTGACTGATAGAATTCAGTCTGCACCAAAGAAAAGACTAAACACATCATACTAGTTACTAGTGTTCAATCAAAATACCCAATACAATCCTATAGGAGGTCAATCGCGAGGCCGAATAGCTCTGTGGTCACGCCTCTGACTGCAGCACTCACTGGGTGACGCAGGTTCGAATCTCAAAAGAGACATATGAGTTCTTTTGAGGTTGTAGATAAGCCTTGCTGAGTGGTGAGTGCACGAAACTAGCACGAAACCTAGGTCGAGGCAAGGCTTCCTGTGGTCGATTGCCTCCAACCATCTGATACCGCTAAATAATAATTAATAGATCAATAAATTGAAACTTTACATCAACTTCATCAATAATAGTGATCATAATGTCAGATGAATGATTTTTTATTCAACCCACATATATAAAGGCATTTGTTGGTTTGTATCATGTATACAGCGCGTAGACTGTGTATATAGCCAAGGTCTCTAAGACAACTGTTAGAGCCAGCAGCCAGAAACTATAAGTAAAACAGATAGCTCAGATGTCTGCCTTTACACGTTCTGACCTCTCTCTTAAACTCAATCCCGTTCATTTCTCATTTAATAATACGAAATCGCATTTATGAATGAAACAGAACTCAAGCTAGTTCGAATTCAGTCAAGTGCAATAGTCTTCTCATATGTGAGGCTGTGGAGTCATGCATTTTATTCTATGAAGGCTGATCATATTACCTAGTCTGTCAAGAAGAAGTGAGTGAAGCAGCGGGACTCGAACCCGGAGACTCATTGTCTGAGAGATGTAAGAAGACTGAGAATGTCACTAGCCAGAGCCTATCCTGCAGTTAAGTTGGTTCCCGTCCATCGAACAACATGCTCTTTGCTGCAGTCAAAAATCGATAGATACCTTTCTCATGTTAACTCCAAATGTGTGTACAAATTTATGTGTATCTGCGGGAGCAGTTACATTGAGAGAACAGAAAGAAGGGTACACCTCCGATTTTCTGAACATGTGTCGTAAAACCCTAAGTCTCAAGGAAACAAACTCTTATAGTAGCGCTATTACCAGACATCTTCTCGACACGGGTCATGAGGTAGAAATAGAGAAATCCTTCAAAATAATTAATAGACAAAGGAGATCCATTCTCCTCAAGTTTGCCAACCGAAGCAATTTCTATCAAACGCTTGAAACCAGATTTATGTGTTCAGAAAGAAGCAGTTATTAGTCTTTCTTGCCCTGATAACTGGATGTCTTTATTCTCTCTTTCATTTGATTACGTAATCTTTGTCTTTAACCTCACCCTCCTTTTTATAATCTGTAGTCTTGCTTGTTTCTTCTTTCTATGATTTGAGCTGAACTCAATACATTGTTACCTAACTTATTAATCACTATGCATCTAATTCACATCTCATCTTTATTATGTAACTCCTTTACCATTGTATGCATACATTTATTTTGTTTAAACTTGAACTGCCTGTGTACAAACTATATAAGCACAATTTTCTGAGCACTGTTCACCAATTGTAGAACTTCCGGTCAACTGACAAGATGTAAAATTTGCAAGTATGTTAGAACGTGTCTGTACGTAAACCTCATAATTTATTTAGGCTGTAAGCAGCTGAGCTGATGAGAAGCCAACGAAATAAGCAATGATGGTACCATATTACTCTGGAAGAGGCTGTGTTGATCAATTATTCACACTGCGAAGAATTTTGGAACACAGGGACAAATTCCAACAGCCGACGGTTGCTTGCTTCATCGACTTCCAAGCGGCATTCGACTCAGTTGATCGAGGAGCACTCTGGTATCTAATGGAGCTCGACGGAGTTCCGACCAAGCTAATCAACCTGCTCAGGTCATACTACTCCAACACCAAAGCTCGAGTCCGAGTGAACGGTGAAGAGTCCCGCACTTTTGAGGTAACCAGCGGTGTCCGGCAAGGTTGTCCAGCATCCCCCATCCTGTTCAATTTCACAGTTGATTGGATTTTGCGGCACGCCCTAACCGAGCACCACGGCGTCCAACTTTCGCCCGATATTCACATAACCGACCTCGAATTCGCCGACGACGTCGTGCTGTTAGCTGAAAACTTCCCCGATATGCAACAGGCGCTCGACCAGATAAACCACCTCGCGTCTACTATCGGTTTGAAAATTAACACTTCCAAAACCAAAATGTTTTCGAACACATCCACCAGCAATGATGAAATCTTATCCTTAAATGGAGCACCTATTGAAATTGTGCCATCCTTCAGATATCTGGGATCCATAATGCTCCCCAACGGCCAAGCGAAAAACGAAGTGAATGCGCGAATCTCCAACGCCCGGAATGCGTTTCTACAGCTGAGGAGCGTTCTATGGAGCAAGAGAGAAATCAGTCTCAGGACTAAAATTCGGATCTACCAAGCTTCCATACGACCCGTTCTGCTGTATGGCTGTGAAACCTGGCCTCTTCGCGCGGAAGATTTACGCAGACTCGAGGTATTAGACCATTGGTGTCTCAGGTACATTCTGCATGTTCGTTGGCAGGACAAACTCTCCAACGAAGAAGTGCGTCGGCGTTGCTACAACATCAACCAAATTCCAGTACTGGTCCAACAACGCCGCCTTCGGTGGTTTGGCCATGTTCTGCGCCGACCAGATGACGATCTGGTCAAATCAGTTCTAAATCCCTCGCCATTACCATCTTGGCGATGTCGCAGAGGCGGACAGCTGAAGACATGGCTTGGTACAGTCAAGGCAGATATGGAGTGCCTGGGGCTACAAACGGTCTACGGACTCCGTATGTGGAACAAGAATTGGATATCCCTATCGCAAAACCTTGCTTCAGATCGCCGCGCCTGGGCAGCGATGATTCGAGACGTTCATGAAGCCGGCTCATCCTCCCGTAGGAGATAGCCGAAGTAAAGTAAGTAAGTAAGTATATTACTCTGTACAAACCAACACTGTTGTTCTTGCTTTACTCAAGAAAGATGAATGATGAAGTCAATCATATAAGCTACAAAAACAAAGCCTTGAATGAAATACAATTACTTGTTTTTGGAAAAACCTATATTCAAGATCACACATACATACATACATAGACACATACACACATGAAGACAGAACTTCAAATGAACATAGAAAAGACAGAATGATTCCTAAAGCCATTCAATCCACTCACCTATCATCTAAGGAGTATCGTTTCATCGCTACTACACCAAAGGCAAAACTGATGGGACTGTCAAAGGCAAGAGACAATAGGTGATCATGATTCTTTAATCAGTGTAGAAATCTAATGCGACTAGCATAAGAGAACAATATTCGAGCCAGTATTTCCAACAGATTTCAGACTTTCATCAACAGTTACCTGCACTTCTCATGCTGAAGATCAAATGGTCAACACCAGGACTAAAGGATAAGAGAGCAGCAACAAGAAACTCTGGCAACGGACAGAGGCTATTGAGCCTAATAAATATGTCAAAGAAACTCGAGATGCATTAATTAGACACCCACTCTGATGAGAAGACCATTGACTGACACACCAAAGCATCAAGCCGTAGAGTGGGAAAACGAATGGGGAACGAAGAATTGGGTATCGGTTGAAGAGTGACATGGAGGAAGATTATGTGAAGAGGAGATGAAAGGTTATGGGTGGTCACGGAATCTGCTTGAAAGGACTGGAGGGAATAGAGTCAAATGAAGATATACTTCTGAAGCGTCATATTCCACTCGGAACCTAAGAGAATAATAATAATACACGTACAGCCAATCTCTTTACTTGATTCTTGATGTTAAAAAATCGGTGTGAAGTTATACAGGAAAAGAAATTCAGTACATACCTGAGTAATTGGTTTCAATGTTGTATAACGTGATGATTCAGGCAAAGTTATGTATCTTTGTTGTGCACGCATTACTCTGGCTGGATTATTCAGCAGACTGAAATTAGGTTCCTAATTAAAAATAAAGTAAATAAATAAATAAAGTAAAACATTGTGAAATACAAGATCTTGTAGAACTAATCAGTAATATATATACAACACATTGTCATAGGAACAAAAGGAATGTTCCCCACATATGTGTCGGGCAACAACTACTGGTGAAGTTGAAATTCAGGCACAGAGGAGGCGCGAAACCACCAATGACCATGGAAAGAGTAAATTTAGTCTTATAACCGTAACTCAAGTCTTCCCTTAACCCAATGTATCCCTAACCTAATCGTAATCTACCTCGAACCAACCCTAATATCTCCCTATAATTAGCTAAATCTGGCTGTAACTTGTCCCCAAACGTAAACTAAAACTTATCACATATCCCGTTTAATATCGCTACGCTTCATTAAGCATATTTTTTTCACAACTATAGTGTTATTTGCTTGGTTTCACTAACTTGCTGACTTGGCATTTCAAGGTCATTAGTGTGTGTGTTCACACCTCTCCGGTAACTGATATTTAATTCCGCCAAATTATGTAATACGCAAAGTCCTAATTGTGTAGACATTAAGTAAAGTAAAAGAAACGCTCAGTAATATACAGGCATAGTCAGAGTTTGTTATAGAAGCGTATCATCGGAACACTTACCCCTATCACATTTTACAGAAAAGAAAGAAGATCTCTACGCAACTAGATACTGAGACACCTGGTTGATATTAAAACACCAGGTGAACAAGCAAACCAACCTCACAGTCATCGACGCAGTACGCGGAGATTGTGTCAAGTGAGTTACGAATCAAACTATTTTAAACCACAGAAGACATAGCAATCCAAATGTTAACTTTTGAGCTCGATATACAGGAGAACTTTGTCCAATCAATGAATTTACGATGGAACTAATTTATTTCAACATTTCTACTCCTTATGACACTTGATCCTTTCCTTCCATTTTAGCTGAGCTCTACTCAATCCTGTCACGATTATGTTATTATGTCACTTGATTTAATTACGCAACTTTTAGTTTCTACTAGGTGAATGCATTACGTAATTGTCATCAAAAACTTATGATTTTAATGATACATCTTTGGAAACATTACTATTGTGGCTAAGAAAATTCGCTGTATATATGTGCGAATGTAAAGACTATGATGAATGATTTAGCTTAAATCCTTGTAATGTTGAACACTCCTGTATGGTTGGAAAATCTCAGTGATATTAACCAAAATCAATAGGTTAGGACTCAATTGCTGTGATTTTCTCAAGTATGAAAATATCATCCACCCTGGTGGTGTGGGTGCGTACTGAAGAAGAGTCCCAAACTAAGACAAAACAGCTGTCCGGTACACCCAGGTTTACCAATGGTTCTCTAACTTAATCTTTCAACCAATCCAACAAAATCCCTACAAACCAACACTTGAAAGTTGATGTAATATTGTCTGCTAAGTTCAATCAGTTACTTGAAAACAATAATTACACATCAACACAACACAGTTTCATATGACGGCTTGACACCCGCTTCTTTGGCAAGCCTATGAGAGAATATTCGTATATGGCAACTGTTCACCTCAAATAGTAGTGGCAGTATATACCATCATGCAATGAAGCTTGATTTCTGGACCGTTATTTACGACAATCAAGCAGATTTGACATAGTTATTTGAGTTATTTTTTGGTTTCCGAAAGAAACTGTGGTGAATTCCCACCTCGTATTGGGTGTAATTTGTAAACTGTAAATTTGATTCTATCCAACACCGGTGTGGACAACCAAGTATCTATCCAAAATTCCTTCGACCATCTGGACCGGATATAAACAGGTACACACAGCCGACAAGCCCAGTCCGATACGAATAACAGAACCATCTCATGTTTAAATCACTTCGATTTGACTAGCAGACACTAAATGTTTCATAAGACTGCTCCCCAAATACTCATATTGTCTGTCTGTTTTCGACATAGAACTTTGCACAAATGTGCACCAGTCCAAGTCGCTACACTTCGTGTAGCACGCGAAGCAAGAGAAGAAAGTAGAAGAAATGCATAATAGAGACAGTAAACAGAGGTGTGAGACAAAGGAGGAATAATAAGGAAGAACAAAACAGTTTCATTGGAAATCATAAGTCACAAGGAGTGGATGCATCTTCGCCAGCCATTGAGAAGGATTTCGAGCCATGTCACCAATTGTTTCCAACCATAGATTTTTACCGTCCCGAGGAGTACACATCACCAAGTAAATCACTATGCTTTCTCGACTTCTATGTATGGTACTTAACAAATCTTATACGGTGCTATGGAAAACTTTTGATTCCCAAAGGGAACTGTCATAAATTTTCATTCACTGAACTGAAGAAAAAATAACTGACTTATATTTACACTAGATGCGGACAGGAATTAATACAAAACCATGTCTGTCTATCTGTCTGGATTCAACATAGAACTTGGCACCGAAGTGCACCAGTTCCAGTTGCCACGTTCCAAACAGCGCACAGAAGTAGACAAGAAGATGAGTGAAGAGAATCAATAGAGTTTGACAGGTATAAGAGTGAAACAGAATGGGTAATGGTAGAAAGGAATATGAAAGATTACAGAGACTGAATACATCTGTGCCATTGACAACGATTTTGAGTCATGTCACCTATTGTCTCCAGCCATTGATTCCTAGAGTCCCGAGGGCCCCAACCCGGGAGTCTGCATCTCCCTCCCTACCTGGCTCAGTTTAACTGTCAAGGATTTCATGGATTGATGAGGCCATGTTTTTGTTTGGCCACCACCACTTACTCTTTTCCAACCTGCACACCTATATCAATCAGCTAGTAATATCCGTCGGCGGGGGAGGCGATGGTTAGGCATGCGCAGCACGTGACCTAGCCATCTCAATATATGTAACTTTATAGCCTCGTCGATTGATTTTCCCTGTTTGCCCAACACTCTACGCCTAACGTCAACATTACTTACTAGCTTGTTAAACCACCTAACGTGAGACAGAGATCGCAGACATCTACGATCGAAAGCAGTCAACCTTTTCATGTCTTCAGCGCGTATTGGCCATGTTTCAGAGCCATAGAGAAGGAAGGACGGAGCGAACTGATGAGCAGTACACACATCCCTTGGTTGATAACCGGATGTCACGCCTACGCCAGAGATGGTGTAGGTCAGCGTAAGCAGCTCGAGCTTTTTGGATCCGTGCTGAGATTTCATCGCCAATCAGTCCGTTGGTGCTAATACAACTTCCCAAATAGGTGAAGTGGTCAACATGTTCTATCACTTCACTCCCTATCACTAAGTTAGGGTTTGACGTGGTCCAGTCCTGTAGTAGCATCTTACATTTTGTAGGGGCGAATCACATGCCAAACATACGGAGATTGCTGCTCAAGGTGTTCAGAAGACTCTGCATTTTGTCAGCATCCTACCCTAACAGGACTATGTCATCTGCATATTCTAAGTCTATAAGACTATTCCCTGGTAACAAGTCGATTCCAAAGCCATGTATCTAAAAAATAGAAATATCCTTTTGTCCTAGTTTGAGAATCATCGGCAGTACGCTCACACCACACAGGGTGATTTTAGCACGACCACCAACCAATGTCATCGGTGGGACATCTATTCTCACTCCCTACTAAATGGACACCTCACTGGTCACCACTTCTCACTAGAACTCCAAAAAACTCCATCCTGTAGCAAGTCAGTCACTAGTGAGCATCAGATTAATTTTCAAGAGTTGATTTGTAAGGATTAGATATGTTTTCACAAGGTGATCACGGATTGATATTACAGTTAGAGACCCATTGAGAAAACCAGCACTGGAGTATTGGACAGCTGTTTTATCCTAGTTTGGGAATATCCTTTGTGGAAAAATACTTAAAGGTTACCTGCCTATGTGATGTTAAGACTGAAAGACTAAAGCTATGTTCTGTGCGTCGGTGACAGAATGTTCTCCAGCCACCCGGAAGGTCCAAATCCCATTTCTGACAGACGTACTCTTAAAATACGCCGAGCTGACTAGCCCATAGTAAGCCTGAAAAAGTTAGAAAACTGACTGAGAAACTTTAAAGCTCAAAACGCGTGAAGTCCTATAATACTCCACTCCGAACACAAAAGGGGAATAAAATACAAATTGGGTTTCACTTTACTTACCTTTTCTTCTTTTGTCTCTGCAGACGGTGTAGCTGTTGTTGGTTTATCTTCTTTACTGGCCTCCGGAATAGTGTCCCTATATTAATAGAGATATACGTATAAAGATGAACTGAAGTGTTTAAATAAGTAGAACAGTGGTGAATCACTTATGCGAGTACAATAATAGTGGAACTGTGACTCAATAGTCTAGGCACCTTCTACCCACCAAGGTTTGAGTAGCCAGGTAGTATCATTAGCCCTTTTGCACAATAGGTGGAGTTAAAATTGAATTATCTAATGAGTCACTTTCCTTCGAACCTTCACAACAAATAAATCAAGATGATGTACCATCTATGTATGAAAAAATATTTATTTATTTACATCACCACCTAACGCTCTATTGTCCTTTATCGGCTAATCATCAGTCATTTCATGGTGCGGTGGTGGAACGGTGATTCACCAGTTTAGGCACTCGACTTCCAACCAATGGAGAGGTCAAAACCCCTACAGATCACCTGGAGAGGTTTTGGTGATCACGTAGTACCACTAGCCCCTTACACAACAGATGTGGGTCATTCCCAACTGCACTGAATTGTAAGTTGTTGAATACGGTAAATTAGAAATCATTAGACGGTTAGTTAATTAGTAGTAGTACTGTGATTCATAAGTCCTAAAGTTAATGCTGGAATACACATTCTCCCCTGAAAAGTCTAAAAAAAATCAATATGTAACATGATCATTCTACTCTACATTATAGTATTGGTCGAATTCAGATGAATCCAGTAGGAGAGGCACTTTTCAGGAATCATGTTGACCAGCAAAACCTATTTTGCAATTGTTTTCATATCACCTGAATCAAGTGACAAATGTAACATTTACATCAGGATCATAGTGGAATTCAGATATGTTATTAGTAATTCGGTTCAGTTAACGGGCTATATTAGACTGGGATTAAATAAGTTTGTTTCAACTCAATTACCTGGAACAGACAATGTTGTGTACCTGGGGCTTAGAGTTACGCTTATAGTGCAAAGGCTTGTGATGTATCGGAGCTCAAATCTGTAACCCATTTGGTTGCAAGATAAAGGTGTTAAATCTATTAACTAAGCCTTAATATATCTCCATAATTGATATGTATCCATATAATATGTGTGTTTGTTGACAGTCTGTTCTTGGTGACATATATCCACATAATATGTGTGTTTGTTTGACAGTCTGATATATTTTGCTATGTATATATGGATCGATATTCCATTATAATTAGCCAATTATGTTAGGACTGTCTATTGATTTGTTCATTTTGAATATTCGCTCACACACTTGTTCGGACATTCTTATATTTTGCTCTCACACACTTGTGTGACATTGATTCTCCTTGTGTTTGGAAAATAGAAGTATCACCGCAACCCTAGTGGTCTTCTGATTTCCGTTTTTCTTGTGTCAGGACTATTAAATTCTCGACCAGTACATAACAATAATAATAATAATAACCATGCATTATTTTAAACAACTGCTCTTCTCTCACACAAGGGACTTACACATCCATTTTTGCTTCTTTACTTGGAGTATCTTTTTGTTGTTGTTGAGCTTGTGTCCCACTGGTTGCCGGTTGATGCTGTTGTTGTTCTTTGTGTTGTTTACGATCAGCTTCTTTCTTGCGTTGTTTTGCTGTAATACTTAATATAGCTGTCTCCACCTTTTCACGTTTTTTCTCCTTTTCTTGTTCTAAAATATGCATTACAAGTGAGTAAATAAGCAGAAATGTTAGTTGGTATATATTAGAGTAAAACAAAACACAAGCATTCTAAGGTGAGGCATTCCCTTTCTCTTTCAATGTTGATACATTTTTTAAGTGTTTCATCACAATGAGGCATAATAATTCTAATCTAAACTTACGCTAGCAAGAATTCTTCTTTTCCCTTTATAAATTTGTATAAAACATGAGTTTCAATGGTGGGATGCTGGTTAACTATACTTATGGTCAAGGGTTCCGTTCCTGGCCAACACACTCCTAGACCATGTATAGTTTACTAGCTGATAATAGGTCCAAGAAAGAGAGAAGGTTTGGCTAGCCAACCTCACCCCACGTAAAGCAAAACACCACCGCTGTTGAGACTTCAGGTCTGGAGCCTTATGTTTTACTTGGAACACAAAAGACTGTCTCTTTCCCTGTCAAATGTCATAGTGACTGCTCCAAACCAAATGGCTTTTTATCAGAAATCAGCCAGTGGTCCAAGGAAAACGATCTTACATTAAATCCCTCCAAATACCAAACAGTCAATTTCACCTTTAGGCATAAATCTGACCTAAGCAAACTGGTTAGCACTTACGAGGTGTGCAAAATAGAGGGCACTGAATTAGAGACCAAGTCGGAAATTAAATATCTTGGCGTCGTTCTATCTGCTGATCCTACCTGGTCGACTAATATCTTGATGATTTCTAGGAAAATATTCTGTCTTACCTTCTACATCAAGAAGTTAAGACAGTCTGATATAACCCAACCCTCACTCCTACGACTCGTTAACTCTTGCATCCTGTCTATTATTCTCTCATGTTCCCCCTTAGCTTTTCTAGGGCTACGGAAGAAGGACTATACCTTAATACTCATGATGTTAAAGGTTGTCAGCAGGTTAAGCAACCTGCCACTTAACCAGCTTGTTAATATTCTGGTTGTAAGGCACTTGGACTTATGTATAAATGGGCTAAATCCATTCTATCTAACTCACACCACCCTCTTCTTGCACAACTCTCCCCTCCCTTGTATCTCGTCAGGCACAACCAGAAGCTTATATAAGAAACTATATGCTCGCATTAGTCTGTCTGTTTGTTTATTTTCGACACAGAACTTTGCACATATATGCAAGAGTTCAAGTCACCACACTCCATGTAGCTCGTATTAGCAAGTACAAAAACTCAACCATACTCTACTTAGCTCGTGTTCTGTGCGATAAAGAAAGCCATTAGGCGTGAAACTTATGACTCATTAAATAGTCAGTAGAACAACTGGATCTCGTCTTTCCAACTCGTATCATTTACAAGTACAACGTTTTATTTCTTTCATTTCATTTCCTTTTTTTGTTATGCGCTGTTTTGTTTCTCTCTTCCTTACAAACATTCTCCGTTCTTTCACACTCTGTATATCTCAACCTTTTTGTTACCGCTTACGCCAGTAAACATGCTGGTATCTACTTTTCTAACACCTTCAAACACTATGTTCAATTTTCGGCACATTGTTATATTTCGTTGGTTTCTTGTCATATATATATATATAGGGGCCAGACGGAATTCCCTCACCCCGAAGCACTGAAAACGGACTTAGAAACTATGAAAGATGTGCTCACGCTATTATCGCAAAAGGTTTGGCTACCTAATCAAGTTACCAATGAAGGGCGACCTAGTTACGCCTCTGTAAAAACTGGAGTAGAATAATGTTTCAGTCCACGCCAAGTAAAATACTAAGTCGCATCATCCTGCAGAGAATAAAAGATGCACTGGATGCAGAACTCCGCCTAACTGAGCAGAACAAGCTGGATTCAGGAAAGGTAAATCATATACTGATCATCGAAGTGCAACTCTACGCATCATTATCGAACAAAGCACAGATTGACAGTGAAACCTCCCTCTACCTTAACTTCATCCACTTTGAACAGCTCTTCAACAGCACTGACCAAGAAATATTTGGAAACTACTTCAACGCTATGAAGTACAATGTCTGAAATCTTTATCAACCGCATTCAACAGCTAGCTATAAGACAATGTCACGTGTCAGATGATCCACAGCAAAATACTCAGCGAGGCGTTTCGGAATGCTACAGGAGTAAGACAAGAATGTCTATTATCACCCACGCTAATATTCTCCGTTATAGTGGACTGGATTATGCATCGGACTGTGCATGGACAGTAGGAAGACAAGAAAACGTCGAACTGACTGATAAGAAGACTCTAGAAGATCTGGATTTCTCAGATGACACATGTCTAATGTCATACAAACTCGAAGACTTACAGGTGAAAAGCAACAGACTGGTTGAAGAGGCTGGTGGGCAGCGAAGACAGGACTTCAGGTGAACATAGAGATAGTGGAGATGGAGGTGATGCAGCAGATAACCAACGAACCGCAACAGAAACAACAACCAGCGCCATCACTTATCTAGGAAGCACTGTTTCAACTACAGGCAGTCCAGCACGAATGAAGATGTCAACACCAGCCAGCTAGAATCGGAAAAGCAAGGTACACCTGTATAACTCTAAAATCGTTTGGAAATCTTTTGCACTGCACTCAGCCAGCTAGCCAGCATAAAGAACAAGATTAGGAATCTGTTGAACTCAAATGTGAAATCAGTCAATCAGTGGTGCTACTTTGCGGGTCAGAAACTTGCACTGCGTGTCACGAAAAGGATTTCCAAAAGTTTACAGACTTTATCAACAGCTGTCACCTTCGCTGGCTGGCTGGCTCCTTAGTGAAGATCAAACGGTCGGCCTGCTGGCCAGAAAGAATTCGTAAGAAGAAACTCTGGGAAAAAACCGACCAAGAGCCAATTGCTCAACAAAACAAAATGTAGGAGAAAATGGAGATGGAGACGGGCATACATTGAGTCCGTCAGTCAAATGACATAGCGCTCAATGCAGGCCATCGCTTGAGTGTAATCCCAACAGGAAGCGACGATTGGGTCATCAGAGGGTGAAATGGAGGAGAGACCAGAGAGTATGGGCAATCGTGTGGCTAGCCAGTTGAAGAGGACAGCAGACAATAGAACAAAGTGAAGACATGTTGTTCGTATGAGAGAAAATGAATTAGACAATCGTGGGACCAGTTAACTTGGACTTAAGAGGACAGATTGGAATGGAGATGTACTGCTGAAACTACATGTTCCAAGAGAAAACCAACGGAATAATAACAGGTTTGGAGAGTAATCAGAATTTTGAAAATGTTGACATTCTAACATCTTTTAACAATACACAGAGATTCTGTGCTTCGTTGGATGAATCAGTTAGTGGGATTATGATTCCGTGTCGTACGTGACACACAATATTGGACAGTATCTTCATTCTCTTCCTACCATAGGTGTGGTTCACGCATGCGGCAACTGAGTAACACAAATTAAATCGATAGAATACCATCAGATTTTGTCAAAAGCGTCAGTGAAACAATCGTAGAATGCTCGCCAGTCACGTCAGCTAGTCTGGGTTCGATTCCCGATCGACTCACTCCTACACCTCACCCATGAAGTTCGCAGCTTCACCTCATAAGAGCTGGAATACTGCTAGTGAAATCTCAAAAGTTTGAAACCCTATGTTTCACTTGGGACGTAAAAGTAATAAAAAAAAGCAATCACATTTCATAAATGGAATAATTATGCCTCAATAATGGTTTTGTTAAACTGATAAAGCCAAAAATAAAATACACTTTTCTGGCAATTTGAATATCTTAAAAATATAACTTACGCAATGGTTGAGGATAAGCGAAAATAGATGGTTTAGCATTAGAACGGAACTGCATTTTTGGCATATTCAAATCTTTATTCAAAGCGATCAGAGCTGTCGGTGTAAATGCCAAGCTGATAAAATTGGTCAGTGGATGCCAGAACCAAAAGTTTTGGAAAATTAACAGGCCTACAGCTGCTGCCATATTTGTATTACCTAAGAGTAACACGTCACCAAGAGAGGACAAAAAATGAACCAAAAGAAACTACGATTAACACAGAACTAACATGCTGTACAAACATGCTGCTAAATTGATAAAAAACAGTAAACCAAGTAATATCTAAAAATTAACCAAGCCTCCTCAACGACTTTGGGAGGTAACAACATGAGGCTGACAGATTTATGTACTCGATGGCTGGAGGCAATCGGCAGTAAGCTCTATCTAGACCTCGGTTTCGTGCCTTTTGGCAATCGTTAAACAGCGACTCCATATTTGAGATTCAAACCCATATCACCCAGGGTTGAAGTCAGAGACTTTACCATTGAGTTATTCGGGCTGGTGATTAAGCTCGTGTAGGACTGCAATGGATACTTTGATTGGACGCTAGACATTAGCCAATATCATGCTTCTAGTCGCTGGTGTTAGCGCAGACTGAATCCTATCGTCAGTCAAGTTTGTTAGGCTGAAAAACACTTTCGTATTAAATAGGTTTCACAATCGAACAGTTCTTAAAACTCGAAATATAACAATTCAACGTATCAACCAGAAAACTCAGTATTTATAGCAAACACATCTACTTCTGAGACCGGGAGATATCAAAATAGTCCCGGACTGGTTATGACTTCTCAGATCTTAAGGAAGTCTACACTAGAGTCAGTTGCTGATGAGCAGTGTGCGTGTGTGTGTGAATTTCTGAGGTCATGAGTACGGGGTGATGAACAGGCATAAATAAACTAGAACAAAACTTCGGGCCAGTACACCTTGGGTTTACACAATACTTCCCTAACTGAAATCTCAATTCATGAATAATAATCTTGAAATTAATTAAATTCTTGTGCATCGGTGGTACAGCGGTAAAATGCTCGCCAACCACGCCTCATGTGGTTTGAGGTTGGATCCCTGACCGACGCACACCTTTACCTCGCTAAGCCAGTAATAATAAGACTGGTGGGCAGAAGGATAGCAAGCCATCCTGTAATTTTAAACCTCTAGCTTGAATCCCACTGTTCCACTGGTGATGTAAAGGAATAAGAAACCAAATACTTGAAAATTAGGTGATTAATTATTGAATAAGCGTCGGTGGCATAGTGGTTAGGACACTCGCCGACCATGCACATGTTCTGGGGTTCGATCCCTGCCCACATACGCACTCCTTTACCTCGCTAAGCCAGAAATAATGCTGGTAAAGAGGAAAGGTTGGGCATGAGGCCAGCAATCTCATCCTGTAAAATCAAACACTGCTGTAGAAACTTCAAGCCACTAGCTTGAAGGCACCCTATGTTCCACTGGGAATGTGAAGGGAAAAAAATTGTTGAATAAAACGCTTTGGAATACACTGGTACACATATATACATACATACCTGTACGAGTTTGTAAAGAGATTGTCATATTACATCCACCAGCGTCTAATATACCACAGGCAATAATAGCACCAAATTTCGCTAGCAAATCTTCATGACGATCACCAATTATTTTCAATAATTTTTGACGGAAATCTACAGACTATACATAAGTATAAATATGTACAAGAAAAAAAAACATTCGTTTCAATGAAGAAAAAACCAAATAAACAAACTGAAACAGTATCACACAACCTCGAAAATTTGCAGACGGAAACGGAAACCGACAAGTTGGCAGGAGAAACAGCAAAGACATCACTTCAATCGAGTAGAGGTGATGAAGATACCCAATTAATAACAACAACAACAAACATTGAACACTACCAGAGGGAGGAATAAGACGCAAATCATCTCTTTCACTTATATGTGATTGTGTAAGGGCTGAGATACTGCCCAGGCAAGCAAGTGATTATCTTAAGGAACCAACACCAACCCCCCACCTGAGCCTTTGACTCGGACTCTAATTCGCAAGGGAGAGGAGTAGCGTCAGGAGCTACGTTCTCATGGTTGCCAGTGACCGATACAGATCCATACGCTATTTGACCCAGTTGGATTCTGGATCCTATGTACCCCCATCTGTCTGTCTGGATTCAACATAGAACTTGACACCGAAGTGCGGCAGTTCCAGTTGCCACCTTCCAAATAGCACACAGAAGTAGACAAGAAGATGAGTGAAGAGAATCAATACAGTCTGACAAGTATACGAGTGAAACAGAATGGGTAATGGTAGAAAGTAATATGAAAGATTACAGAGACTGAATATATCTGCGCTAGCCATTGACAACGATTTTGAACCATATCATCTTTTGTCTCCAGCCATTGATTCTTAGAGTCAGTCCCGAGGGCCCCAACCCGGAAGTCTGCATCTCCCTCCCTACCTGACTCAGTTTAACTGTCAAGGATTTCATGGATTGATGAGGCCATGTTTTTGTTTGGCCACCACCACTTACTCTTTTCCAACCTGCACACCTATATCAATCAGCTAGTAATATCCGTCGGCGGGGGAAGCGATGGTTAGGCATACGCAGCACGTGGCCTAGCCATCTCAATCTATGTGACTTTATAGCCTCGTCGATTGATTTTTCCTTTTTGCCCAACACTTTACGCCTAACGTCAACATTACTTACCTTATTAAACCACCTAACGTGAGAAATGTACCCCATAGTAATCGCTTTTAGTCTAACCACTATCCAAACAACCTTCCTGACATGGTAAGACCTGCAGGAACATAATTCCCTGTCAGTGTAATTTATTAGGTCAAAGCGGTATTCAAATCCGACTACCACGGCAAGGTAGCAGTTGTCGGTCGGGCTTTCACTTATATGGCTAGCATCGTCCCAACTACAAGTGGTACAGAGAAGGATGTGAAAGGCGATACAGAAAGAGTTTGAAATCGACATGGAAATTCTCTGCATGAAGCATACAGAACAAGATTTGGATTTTCAATACCACTGTCAAATAAGTTTTCCTATAAGGTTCAGAGACTTGGCGTATCATGAAAAGTATATCGTCGAACAGGCTGCTGCAAACTTTTATCAACAGTTGACATGGGAGAGATCGTATGAAGAGGAAATGAAAACCCATGTGCAATGATGGAGCCAGCTAAAAATGACTTCAGGGAACATAGTGTAATAACAATATGCGCTCCTGAAGCCTTTTGTTCGTTCCACTAGAAACCCAGGATAATAATCGTTTTTTTTATAGCTACGTGGAAAATATAACAGCAATAACGATAATTATAATTTATCGAAAGTAAACACACCTCTGGAAAGTCATTTATTTGAATCCTCCAAAACCTGAGTTTTATATGAATTAGAGTGGAGTGCCCTTTTGGAGTTGTGTCGGTATGAGAACCTTATCTTACCGCTACAGATCCCTTTGTAGGGTCGACTTTTATTAGCCTTCCTCTCCCCTACACGCTGAGACAGGACATCTATCTTGCTGATTGTCTTACTGCTGTTAAATAAGCCTTACTTTTACTCAGTTTCTTCAGGGATATCAAATACTGACTGGCATAACTAAGCTTAACCGCCAGTCTTTACTACCAGTAGTCGACAGAATACTATTTCAACGCGTTTTGTGTTGGGATTCATAAGTGTATAAACTTAAAGCCGCCTAAGGTTCACATATCCATACGATAATAAGAATCATGAAATATTAAAATAATTTACTCCAAATAACTAATGCATCATAATTGGGATAGTTCAAGTTGTCCCAAAGATTCGCGCCTTAGAGACGGTTACATCGACAAAACGAGAAAAGAGGCGCATAAGAAAAGTATAACCGAATAGATAAACACTATAAAAAGCACAATAGGACATTATAATTATCATCCTTATTGAACAACATACCTTTGGACATGTTACTGCATTCTGTTGAATTAATACCATAGCATTAGCAATTAAAGCACCTTGACGAACAAAAGGTACTGTACCTTCATGTAAAGTTTCTAACAAACTGACAGCTTCTTTGAGTGCAGTTCCTGCGCAAGCTATTCCTACAGCCATAGCAGCACCATAACGTAAATGTGGATGATATGACTCGACAAGTAGAGATACTAATGATGGAACTTGTTCAGGGTTTCTAAAAATAAAACATAAAAAGAAACAAAGATGGAATATTATTGATGTTCACGTAGAATTGTGTGTTAGAGGAACAAAGTGTGGGACGGGATTCGAATTCGAATGTTGGAACCAAAATAGCTGTGGGTCATTTGGTGTAAGGACTAGTTGGTGGTTAATCAGAGGGCTTTCAGTTCGAGTCCCCCTTTACTTAATTCAGCTTGGACAACTGGGTATTATTAGGCCCCATGCAAAAAGTGTGATTCTTAACTTGTTCCATAAAAGATGTGATATGAGCAGTTCAGTTGGGACAAGCCAATAAATTACATCTTCTCTATTACCTATCCACAATCCAATCACACTACTATGACAAAAGGTATAAACTGTTGTTCAGATTTAGTTTACAGGAGGGGAAGAAGAAGCCTACTGGACAAGGAGAGGAGCAGATGTGGGTTCAGACCACTATCTAGCAGAAGGGACTTTCAAGGTGAAGCTAAAAGCCTCGAGGATAGCTGGAGATAGACCACAATGCAAGTTCAACACTCAAATCACAAAAGACACTTTTACTGCAACTGTCAGAACAAAGCAGGAAACACTACGCGACATCACTGAAGAATCATGCGTGGAAGAACATTGGAAGTCTCTGAAGGCGATTCACAACGAAACGTGTTCAACGGTTCTAGGAAGGTCTGGAAGGAGGGAAAGGTGCCTACTGACTGGAGGGTAGGTTACCTCGTTAAACTGCTAAAGAAGTGCGACTTAGGACTGTGCAACAACTGGCGAGGAATCATGCTCCTATCGACGCCAAGTAAAATCCTGCCTCAGTCGCATCATCCTGGAGAGATTAAAGGACGCACTGGAGACAGAACTCCGACCAGAACAAGCTGGATTCAGGAGAGGCAAATCATGTACTGACCAAATTGCGGCTCTACGCATCATCATCGAACAAAGCATGGAATGGCAATCAAACCTCTACCTCAACTTTATAGACTTTGAGAGGGCCTTCGACAGCGTTGACCGTGAAGTAATTTGGAAATTACTCGAGTACTACGGCGTACAGTGCCCAAATATTCATCAACCTTATTCAACAGCTGTACGACAACGGCACATGTCAAGTGATCCACAACGGAAAACTCAGCAAAGCGTTTGGAGTAAACACAGAAGTCAGACAAGGGTGCTTGTTATCACCCACGATGATATTCCTAATTGTGGTGGACTGGATCATGCGTCAGACAGTGGGAAACGAGAAGACAGGAATATCCTGGACCGACGCGAAGATCCCAGAAGACCTGGATTTCGCGCATGGATGATTTATGTTTGATGTCACATACAATCGAAGACTTACAAGCCAAAACCGAAAAGCTGGTCGAAGAAGCAGCTGGCGAAGACAGGACTCCAGGTAAACATAGACAAGACGGAGGTTATGAAAATAACCAACCAACAACAGCATCCAACGTCAATCACCATCAACGGGAGCATTGTCTCAACTACAGGAGGAGCGGACGAGGATGTCAAATCGAGAATCAGGAAGACAGGTGAGAAACACATTCGTCAACCTGAAATCAATCTGGGATTCTTCGTCACTCAGCATCACCAACAAAATTCGGATTTTCAATACAAATGTAAAGTCAGTTCTTCTATACGGATCAGAAACTTGGCGGGTCACAAAGTATATTTCCAAAAGGCTATTGCAGACCTTTATTAACAACTGTCTTCGCTCAACACTGAAGATCAGATGGCCGGGCCGGAAAGAATCACCAACAAGGAATTATGGGAACAAACAAAGCAAGAACCAATCGCCAACCAACAAATATGCAGGAAAAAGTGGAGATGGATCGGACACTCGCTGAGGAGACCGCTGGGTGACATCGCGCGTCAAGCCCTCGAGTGGAACCCGAAAGGGAAGCGGCGTGTGGGACGTCCAAGGGTGACATGGAGGAGATCGTGTGAAGAGGAGTTGAAAGAATATGGACTAACATGGATGCAGGCGAAAAGTACAGCAGAAGACAGAAGCAAATGGAGACGTGCAGTTGAAGCCCTATATTCCACTAGGAACCCAAGGGAGCAATAATAGTAAGAAGAAGAATCAATCTCTTCGAAATTATGCAATGATAGTTCGCAATAGGATACCAGAAATACAAATATTGCGTTTTCGATAAGACCTTAAACTTTCAACTCTGCGTGTCCCATCATTGCTGCCTCCGTAGAATTATTTGCATCTGGTAGCATTAGCAATTAAGTTATTCTCATGTTCGGAAGGGTGTGTTTGGACACGCTAGACATTGTCTTTCATTAGGTTTTGTCATCTTGGAATATCCGCTTCAGTGGCTTGGACATGCGCTACGAATGTAGTCCCAGTCGCTATTTGCTAGCTCAGGGACTGTGTGGAAAAAGCGGATGGTTGATCAGAAGTCCATAATATGGTGCCGTGGGATAAGGAACAATTGTGTTAAGTTAGCATCTGTTTGTGCATCACACCTCCATTAGGTGGAGCCCAATAGATAATTCGAATCAATGATGAATATGCTGCAATTGTCATTTTTTCTCCTTTCTGAAATACAACGTGAACTAATGAACCACCCACCCGCCTTTGAGTGCTCTTTCTCGACGTTGTCCTTCATCTACTCGACTCCTATTTTCTTTATATTGTTGTTTTATTCTTGTGTAGTGCATCTCTTGATGCCTACATAGTATAAAGAACTCTGGAAATATAGTGGGGTAGCCAACAAATCCACGGCTGATCCATAAAATAATCAGAAGGAAATGGAAATAGTCAAGTATTGCTTTGTAGTGATTTGATTGATTAGTTACAGGATTTAATCATGAGCTGACACCAGTTAGAGAAACATTGGAAAACCTGGGAGCACTGGAAGGCTGTTTCGTCCCTGTTTGGGACTCTTCATCGGTACGCATCCACCGGACATATGTGCGAAGAAGATTTTCGAGTGACATCACGTGTCACACAAACTCTTGGGTGAAACCTGAATGGAAAGCGACGAGTTGGGCGCGCATCATCATTCAAGAGCAACATGTAGAAGTTCATATGAAGATGAAGAATCGAAAGCTTGTTGACATTAATGGAGTCCAATGAAAATGATAACAGAAAGCAGAGTACAACAGAGATGTACAGCCATATCCCTATGCATTTCACAACACATCAGTGATTATTTAAGCTTGCTAATGAGACATACACATGGCAACTGTTTGTGGTTCTGGAAGGTGTATAACTTGACTTATTTTATATTTTTTTAAACACTGAGTACAGAAGTAAGTGATAATAATAATTAATAAGAACTGTGATTAAATCCTTAACAATTCAACATACTTGAATAAAACAAATCCAAGAGCTGTAACAGCCCATCGTCGAACATCATCATTAGTATCACTGACAGCGGCGTGAAGTAAACGTTTCACAGCTTGATTATTACCAGTACCACAATAAGCCATTGCTATTGTTGCCATACCAGACCATCGTAAAATAGGATCATTATCCTGTATTGTGTGTGAAAGATATTAATTATGAATATGGCTGAATTAAAGTATAATTATTATAAGCACCTTTATGTTAATGTTTTCTATTAAAAGTAATAAGGAGGGAATCACTATTGGTCAACATTCATTCGGTCTAAGTTAGACTGCAAAATGAAAACCCCAGTAGTATTGAACAGATACTTTGTTCTGGCTTCTAACTCTTCGCTCGAAAATACCACCAGGGATCGAAGCCAGGACCTTCCGGTTACAAAGGCTGTTGACTAATCCAATCACCGAAAATGAATACAGCGACCAGTGAATTCTAACTTCTGACAATTCGCGATAAGCAGCGCAACCACCAGTAAATTTTCCAGCTTCATGGACCCTACTGGTCATGACCTCTTACTAGAACTCCAGGAACTCCGTATCGTGAAGATTGGGTTCGTCAGGCTAGGTACTTGGTTTTCAGCCGATCAGCCACAGGTTCGATTATTCTTACACACACTAGGAATGGGCAACTTTAGTTAGTACCATCATCAGCCTTCACACGATAAGTGTGACTCTTAGTTTGCTAAATGAAAAGCCTATTCCGGATAAATCAGCCCAATCAAACACCCGATCCTGTAGTCAGTTACTGGTGAACATTAGATTAAAGAATCTCAAGGCCTGCTCAAGCTACTTGGTTACCTGGATTTCCTGTTTCTGTGTTTCTTGTAGTTTTACTCTGCCAATTATGTCTTCGGATCAAAACATATTTTTATTTTTTTTTTTGTTGTTTTATTCCTTTGCGTTCCGAGTGGAACATAGGGCTTCAAAAGCTAGAGCTTTGAAGTTTCCGTAGCAATGATGGAGTTGTTAGCCTCACGCCAAACCTTCTCTCTCTACCAGTTTTAGTACTGGCTTATAGGGGGAAAGGCGTGCGTCTGCCGGGAATCGAACCCCGAACTATATTCGTGTTTGGCGAGCATTCTACCGTTGTGCCACCAAGGAGTAAACAGCTAATCAGATAAACGTTCTCAATCTTTTGGTAAACACCATTTTGTGCGTGAACGGTTGCCTAAGAGAATGCTCGCTAACCACGTGCACACAGTCCGCGTTCACAGTTCCAAGCCTACAGCACACCTAATCTTCGCTTAGCTAGCCAGTTAAGCCAGTAAAGAGGGAGAGTTGTGAGTCAAGCTAGCAATCCAACTCCGTACAAACACATCACCACCACTGAGACTTCAATACTCACGCTTGAAGCCCCTCTATATTCCACTCTTAAGGTAAAATGAAACGGAACCTATGTCAATATATATATATATATATATATATATATATATATATACATTATGTACCACAAATTAAATACAAATTCAATACAGAGATACTTTGAAGAAAAGAAAGAAAGAACAAAAAATGGCAAACTTACAGCAATCAAATTATCAATCAACTCATCGGCTTCTTCAACTCGACCATACATAACAAGTGCAATGCCTAGTGCAACACCACGGATAATCTTTTCATGTGCCGTTTCTTTAGCATAACCAAGTAAATCTTCAATAGCACGTGTTGATCCTGTGCCTAACATAACCAAACCGATACCAATCCCAGCTGCTTCACCTTAAAATATATTCACATAAAAGGGGATCAGAGTAAAAGGAAGTTAGTTAATGTTGAGTTAAGCATTAAACACGTGATCAGAGATATTTCGAGATCTCAGTTAAGATAAACTTCAACCCAGTAAATATATATATATATATATATGAACCCAACTTTTTCAGATCATTTCTCGACATTCAATTACTCAATATGTATGATAAAACTCTGGTGAACATTAAAATGAGTGAAATGGGAAGACTTACCTGTAATTGCATCATCCTGATACAGATTAAGCTTGATTTGATCATACACATCCTCTCTGCCAGTACCCATAGCCGCCAAACCAAGACCTAAGCAAGCTCCATGACGAACAGGTTCTGCAGTAGCTTCTTTGCATTGATTAAGTAGATATTCTGAAAACAGCAATACCAATGATAGGAAATAAGCTTACAGTAACTATTATTATTATTAGAACACAAACTTGGCATATCACGGACGCCAGGAGTTACGCCACACAAAATTTCTTAGTTTTTGGAAGGGCTGGAATGCTGTCATGACGGTCCAACCTCCGAACCTTGGACTTAAAGTCTGATCCACAAAGTAGTGGCGTAGTGTTAGCACCTGTGTTCCTACGGTTTTCGGTTATCAAAACAGGGTTATATGACATTCGATCTAATCGGATTCTGGAACTCATGTACACCAAATATTTGGAATCAGGGTTTCCCAGCTCCCTAAGTATCTAGACCTAAATGTCCACTAGTTCGGTTGTAAGCGCCTGACGTTCGCACTCGCCCTCTCACTTCTGTGAGGAAGACCACCGCGTTAAGGTAGTGAATAGGGCTTAGCTGACAGAAGCTGTGAATGTGTGGCCACATGAGATCAATTTGTGAAAATATATATATACGTAACAATACATGTGCCAAAACCAACATAAATGACGAATTTCAACAAGTCAAGTATCAAAAAGTAGCGAAGACACGTTTGATAGTAAAGAAACTCTATGGGTTTCTAAATTATTCTGTCAAGCTTGCTAAAGTCAATGACTGTGTAAACAATCACATACATCCGAGGTGGTATTGAGGAGCTCTACTTCGAAATCATATTTATCTAAATCTCTTAATGTCATATTAGGGACCATAGTGAGAGAAGCATAACCCATCGATCCTCTTCCTTACGTGATTTGATATGTAATGAATGCCAAGCATTTACCGACTATACCACTATAGCTACGGATAGGTACAAAAACACCACTATTTGAACGTAACGAAGAGTTCCAAAGTTAATAAAGTACACCACAAATTTACGGAAGATTACACAAAATCAACATTCAGTAATTTTATATTCATTACAATTGGAGGCTTTGTATGTTTGACTGGCATGAATCGAAAAATCAGTGAGTTCCATACCTAGGTGGAGTTTCAAAATTAAACCAATTAAACTAGTGACATCGTCCCGGTCTCTAAACAAAAGTTCAGACGTTTCATTTCGACAATCCTAGACTGTTGTCTTCGGTAACTTAATCAAGAGCCTAAGAATCTAAAATAATCACACCCTTTAGCCACAATCCATCAGGATGTAGTTAAGAGAAATGCAGTCCTACAGGCTTTGTTACGTAGTTCCGATAATTATTTCACCTAATAACATTGTAAGACTCAGATGAGTAGTAACGATAATAATTAATTTTTTTAAAATAATATTTGCAGCATAACTAATTTTACAACAGAAGCTAAATCAACAAAAAAGAGTAACTTGTGTAAGTAAATGATCGAATGAAAGGTTTCATCACTCATGCTGAAGTACTTCATAGTACTTCCTGGTAATACACTTCTCGATGAAACTGATATTGGATTAGGTTAAGAAAGAGTTAGAAATAGTCAAATCAACCCATGAAGCCTTCAACAGTTGGTAATGAAACGAAAACCACGTGACTTGAGTCCTTGAGACTCTTAGAACCATCGGATGGAGACTGTTGGTGACAGGATTCAAAATTGTTCTCAATGATGCAAATAAATTCGCTCCTTGTTATCTTTTCCAAGATCCAATAAATTCTCATTATTCTCTACCTATTTACTCTTTCTCCTACAGATCTCCATCCATTATAGTTTATTCAAACTTCTTTCTCCACCTTTGTGTGCTACATAGAGTGTGGCAACCCTAGACTGTTGTACTTTTTTTCCAAAGTACTCATTTAGTCAGTCATCAGGAAAACAGTCTATTAACAGCTTGCAGATCTCTGAGAATAAGAAAGACATTATGTGACAAACAGCTCTGGAAGCGAAAATACCTGATATAAGAATGGTCGAAAGTAAAAACGCTATCACAAAAACTGAAACTGTCTTGATGTATACTTGCCTGTCATTGTTCCACCATGATTAGCATGAATTAAACCCAGAGCGAATAAACCACCTCCTTCAGTATAAACTGAACCTGAGGAACCACTTGCATCTTTGGGTAGATAAGCAGACATAAGACGTAAAGCTTCCTTCTCATGACCTAATAATATGAGGGGGAGGGGAGAGGAAAGTATAGAACAAAATAAATCATACAGTAAAAACAAATAAATTTATGATCAACAAAGTTTGACCTGAAGGTCCCGGGGTTTAATCCCCAGTGGAGTTGTGGGTGAGTGCAGTGCTGAGGAATCTCAAGCTAGGACGGAATAGATGCCCAGTGCTCCTCAGTGTTCATTTATCCTTTAATAGATGTTGGTTCTTCGCAAAATATACATTAACACAAACTCATTACTAGTGTAGTTAATACTACTATAGCTAATCAATAATATATATGTGACTACCGA
Organism: Trichobilharzia regenti; assembly: GCA_944472135.2. Lineage (NCBI taxonomy): Eukaryota > Metazoa > Platyhelminthes > Trematoda > Strigeidida > Schistosomatidae > Trichobilharzia > Trichobilharzia regenti. Next base: position 185,043,834 of record OX235262.1, read on the forward strand.
GAAAAATGGATGCATTATATTAGTTTAACACATACATACGACAGATAATTATACTTCACCTTTATGTATAACACCAAGCGTAGCAGTAGCAGTAAACTTGGCCCAATTTACAGCTTTGCCTAACCAATTTAAGTGATCACGTAAAAATTGATCTGATGTAGTTCCACAATGCATAATTCCATTGGCGATAACAGTTGCATTATGCGTCACAGAGTGTCGTACTTCATCACGTATACGTTCCAACAGCCGAAGATCAGCTTTATTGTTGCGTATCAAGAATTGTAGATGCAATTCAATCACCTTAATGTAAAACACCAAAAAATAATAATAATTGTGATTAGGTTTTGTTTCACTTATTTCTACAAGAAAGACGAATTCATGAGGAGAAAAAGTAAGAGATTAAAATTGAGAAATAACGAATGAGTACGACACCACCGTAAGAAGTAAACATAGGTGACTCCATACAACCTAATTTGTTAAATGGACACCTAACTATAAGAAAACTGATCCCTCAAATTCAAACACTATCGAATCGCGAACATCTGACACTCACAACCGAACTCGTGAGCATGTTGGTCTACCTAGAAGAGTTGGAAAATCCTGATTTTGAATCTATGGTGTACCTTCGCCCCAGAATGCGAACGGATCGAATGGTGTATAAACCTATTTTGGTCGCCAACAACTATAGGGAGATAGATCCTGACGCTACTTCACTGTCTTGCATATCAGGCTTTTAGGCAAAGGTTCGGAGGTGGCTTATTAAGACAGCCACCTGCTTCGTTGGCTTTCGTGAAGTATCCCAGTCCAGCTAAAGAGTACAGCAGAGAACACAACGAAGTAGAGATGTTCCACTCAGAACACAACGGTACAATAATAATAATAACCATCTCATTAATTTCATATTAGTTCGTTTATTAGATGTATCACACAGTCTGTCTGTCTGCCTGTTTTCGACATAGAACTTTGCACAAATGTGCACCAGTTCAAGTCGCTACACTCCGTGTAGCACGCGAAACAAGAGAAGAAAGTACACGAAAAGCATAATAGAGACAGTAAACAGAGGTGTGAGACAAAGGAGGAATAATAAGGAAGAACAAAACAGTTTCATTGGAAATCATAAGTCACAGGGAGTGGATGCATCTGCGCCACTGAGAACGGTTTTGAGCCATGTCACCAATTGTTTCCAACCATAGATTTTTACCGTCCCGAGGACCCCAGCCAGTCAGGAAGTCTACACCTTCCTACGTGGTTTAGACCAACTGTTGTGGATTTCATTGACTGATGCCAAGTTTTTGTTTGACCGCCGCTAGCTTTTTTCCAGCCTGACCCTATATCCGCTAACATCACTCGTCGAGGGAGGCGATGACTAGGCATGCATACGTAACACATGTCCTAACCATCTCAGTCTTTGTAACTTCACAACTTCGTCGAATGATTTCCCCTGTTTACCTAGTACTCGACGCCTAACCTCAATATTGCTCACCTTATTATGCCACTTTACACGGGAAATAGAGCGCAGGCACCTATGATCGAAGGCAGTTAGTCTTTTTATGTCTTCCACTCTCAGTGGCCAGGTCTCGCTCACAACCATAAAGGAGGACGGACCGGACTGATGAGCAGTACACCCGCCTTTTGGTCGATAGCCAGCCGGATATCACGTCTACGCCAGAGTCGGCGTAAACTGGCAAATGCGAAACGAGCCCCCTGTATTCGTGCTGAGATTTCGTCAGAGATCAACCCGTTGGCACTGGGGATGGTACTTCCCAAATAAGTGAAGCGGTCAACGTGCTCTACCACTTCACTTCCTATTTTTAAACTAGGCGTCGATGTAGTCCAGTCCTGTAACATCACCTTGCATTTGGCGGGAGCGAATCGCATCCCAAACATTCGTAGATTGCAGCTCAAGGTGTTTAGAAAACTCTGCATTTCGTCACAGTCCTCGCCTATTAGGACTATATCATCTGCATATTCTAAGTCAACGATATTATTCCCCGGTAGCAAGTCAATCCCTGAGTCGCTGAAGTCACTTAGGGTTAAGTCCATTAACACATCTATGATGAAGTTGAATAGAAAAGGGGATAATGGGCATCCCTGACGGACACCACTAGTCGTCACCAGTTCAGATGACAACTCGCCGTAAGCCCTCACCTGGCTGTATGCGTACGAGTAGAGTGCCTTAATCAGTGCAATATATTTTCTCGGAATTCCCTTTACAGCCAAGCATCTCCAGAGAACTTCCCGATCGACAGAGTCGAATGCCGCCTTTAGGTCAAGAAATATAATGACTGTTGGACGCTGGTAGGAATCCCTGTTCTAGAATCTGTCGGAGGGTGAAGATATGGTCAATACACCCTCTTCCTGGTCTAAAGCCTGCCTGGCTCTCTCGTGTTTGTGTCTCCCGAGCACCCCTTAGTCTACGCATGATTATTGAGCCTAGGACTTTAGATACTATATTAGTCAAGCTAATCCCTCTGTGATTATCACAGAAAGACTTATCTCCCTTCTTGTATATGGGGAAAATCAGTATATATATATATATATATATATATATATATATATATATATATATATATATATATACTTACCTTGTCGCCTGAAAGAATACTGATAAGATTCATTAGACGTTTCTTTATCTCCTTATCTGCATCAGAGATTATTTCAACTGCAGGTGTTTCAGTTTCTTTACTTGTTTCGTTTGCTTTAACAGATTCAGTTTTCTCTTCAGCTTCCTTAGCTTCTGACTTCTTTTTATCATCACTTGCAGTGTCAGTCGGAGTGGTAGCAGAAGTTTCACCTGCTGTTGTTATTGTAGTCGTCGTTGCTGTTGTCGATGATCCTTTCACAGCGTTTTTATCTTTTTCAATTAAACCCATCACATGACTTAATTTAGAACTACGGGCTACAGAAGCAGAAACACGTTGAAGGAAGTTTTGTGTCGCGTTTTCATATAAATCAAAACCGATTTGATAGGCTGTTACAGCTGTCTCTTGTGACTGAAGTAACAGATGTTCCAGCGTATCTGCTGTGGCCTACAAAAAGTAAGGCGAAGTAATTTATTTTTAGTAACCAACAGTTTACATAATATATATATTCGATACTTTAATACTAAAAAAGAATATCGGAAGGTTGAAAACTCAAAAGGACGTTTGTGTATCATTTGCACAAAAGAAACTAAATGATTTCTTTCGGAATACGTTAGCGTCAGTGACTGATTGGATTAGAAAGCTTCATGTGTTTGTGGAAGTGCGTCGGCGGTGACAGCCTTCCAGCTGCCCATACCGTGGAAGTTGATTTTGCCTAATATACCTGAAACAGAAGGAGAACTAGTGTTGTGTGGCTGCAAAGCCCAGGGGACAACTGCTTGAGGTCAGTTACACGTGGTCTATTTTAAGTGGTTTCTGGAATTTTGTCTACAATAAGGTGTTACCGTCCCAAGGTACGCTGGGATGTACAATTTCAGAGTCGACATTTTCCAACCACCTCCACTCCACGGAGCGGAGAAGCAGTATAATTGGCTTGCTGGTCACCTTGACGGAAACACCTTACTGCTGTTATATCCCTATTCTCGAGAAGTATAACATCGTCCACGGACCACACACACACACCCAACATAATGTAAACGACTTGCACTACGACGGTAACTGATATCCAAACCACCCTTCTGGCGAACCTGTTGAAACATTATTTTCAGCCAGTGTAGCTCGTCAGGTCATTGCTCCATGCAAGCCCGATCACGTCAAGGTAGCAGTTATCAGTCGGGCAGCTTTAGTGATGAGAAGTAACATACATGACATACTGATTTTCGGCCAGCCCATATGCAGACTAATTAACTCCTATGGTCATACGCTAATTTCTATATCTATTAGCAGAGTCTCGGACAAACAGCTGTCAAAGCCTGTATTATATAGCTGATAGTCGTTGACAGTTCTTGATATAATTCTCGGCCCAATGACAAGAAGTGAAAGCAAAGCATATATCGATAGTTCCATTGGCCCCGACGATGATGTAAAACAAGCCCAAAAGAGACAAATGAAGCAGTTTTAAAGCACCTTCTAGAGTAACCATTCAGGGAATTCTGCATAAACTTTTTTCATTACTGGTTAAATAAAATATTCCGGCAAAATTTACACTTACTGATGAAAGCTTATCCAAGAATTCGGTAAACAATATTTCTATGTCACTGGTATCTAACATAATATTCACAGCACCCTCATATTACTTAAATTTAATATTAGATCACCCTGACCCCAAATGCTGATGATCACTACATCTTCCAAACTCCGCGACTTTAAAGACGCAATGCGATGAATCAGGTTTTTTAAACATTAGCTACCTTTAGACTACCAAACTAACTGTTAGAAACATGTACCAAACCAAGTTTTACATAAAAGTGACTCATATCATTAATCAGCAATCCTAATCATTTGATATAATGAAGGCGGGTGGAGATCCAAACAACCGTTACTTCCCCCATGAATAAAGCAAAGCGAAATTTTAATACTAACAGCTTACTGAGATATCACGAATAAGTGTATGTATACCGATTTTATCTATATTAAAATGTTATACAAGAAAATCGTTCCTATTATTTCATCAATAAGAGTACATTGTCAAATGATTACAGAGGTGGAATTAACAAACCTGAGGATCGTCCATTAAAACAAGACACTGGCACACATTGACAGCATCCGATGGAAGAGATCGATTCATATATACCGAAACCAGAATACGTAAAAGACGGTTTCTTAAGCGAACACTATCAACTAAAGTTAGTACGACACGAAAAGCATAACGAAGCATTCCTTCTTGATCGTCAGAAGAAACTATTGCTTTCTCAAATATATCCAACCTAAAACAAAAAAGCTAAATGTGTAAATGAAAAACTGGATATCTGTCTAGAAGCATTAATCTTAAAATGATCACCACTGATAAAGTGTGATATTACACAGCCGAAGGATAAAACATTAACGCATTTTACCAACCACTAAATATAGGCATTACAACTACGGTTCATGCAGACTCCAGGAAATACTACACATAAAGTGGTATATTAAGGAAAAATAACAGAGTATGGTGTGAGAAAGATGATTACTAATCACTTTGCTGCTTTTTAACTCAGTCACCTAGAACTGACCTCTCGTGAACCAGACTGTGACCAATTATCGTGAAAAGTCTGACGATACTACTCAATCACCTGGGCTGTAGCAGATGCAGAAGGATTCTAAACTGAGACCTGTTGACTGAAACACATTACTAGTTCTTCCTCTAACAGTAGGGGAAACAAGAAGTCAACAAAAATGTCGATTTTGGATATCCTATACATACTTAAGTCTCCAGCGGCTGTCAGAATCTCTAAAAGAATGACTTGAAAAGCTGACTCGTCAGCTATGTACAGTAAGCAGTTAGACAAGACACAAATCATATTTCAGTTTAATGCAATAAATCATAGTAGTACAGTCGTACGTCAGTGCCACTTAGTGATCCTATTCCAAATAGGAAGGAGTGCTTACAGGTATACAGAAAATACAGATATGTACTGTTTGTAACTGGATCATCTTTTGAGGCCTAGGAATATGAAATTGGTATTTGAAATGCAAACAATCGAAACATAACCGTGATAAAAAGTATCTGACATACCTGCGGGTTTCAATCGCGATTCCCAAAGCTTGTTTAAACTGCTTGTGTTCGAAGCATCGATCGAACATTTTGTTGACAACATGTTCTAATCTTTTGTATGTTGGACTGTTTACTGACCAGTAGCGGTCCCCAGAAGCTTGACGTGTCAAAGCTGATCCTGAGGCATCTCCAGGTTGATCTTGTGCAACTCGAAGACTAGTATATTTGTCAATGCACTTAGCTAAATGATAATGCTAGATAAAAACATCTTACTAACCAATAATAGTTTCCACAAATTCAGTATTTGCATTGATATCAAATAGTTCCTCAGCACACAATGCAAAATGAAGTGCATCATCGTATTCAGCCAGATGGTAATAAACCTTTGAAGCGAGTAGAGCAGCTAGCTTGTTGTACTCAAAGCTAGCATCTTCATGAAGTATTTCGATTTTTATCACAGCCTCTGAGATTTCAGCCCAAAACTCATCAACTATATCATCCAGGCGTCTAAGTGCAAATGCCTTCAGCCAAAATAAGACACCTATTTAATTCTAATTTACTTTAACATCAGCACCCTTGTGATCCAAGAGTGAAACAAGTCCGGCTGCAGAAGTAAGTGCCATGGCAAACCGTGATTAATCAAAGTAACGCTAACGTTGTCCTTAGCGCTTAAATTGTCTTCTGAAAAAAACACTGATTAAAGTTTCCAATCCTCAAAATGCTTAAACTTACACCTTTAAACAACTTTTTTGTCTTGAATTCATTGAGGATTCAAAATGTCTCACATCTCACTTTTTTCAGTTTTTCCGAGATGGTTAATTTCTATAAGGTTCATGTTTGTGCTAAGTAGATGGATTAGGTGTTGAGGCTACAGGAACACAGTAAGTAGTCAGCATGGTGGCCAACTAAGCGGATAAATAAAAATGAATTCAACAATATAAATAAGATGAAGTGAGAGCCGGTTATTAAAATATATTAGGTCAAAGAAAAGGTATTCGGAAGTATTGATTAATGACACCATGGTGAGACCAGAGTTAATGATAAGTAAGTTAGACGGAGGTTGTTTGAAATTACAAATCCATTTCCTGCGCATTATATAGAAATTTCAAGCTCGTTTTCTCAACTGTATACTACTGTTGTCCGATTCCAAAGAGATAACAGTCCTGAACCCTTACTCCCCGCTAACTACAAAATGTGGATGTATTATCCTCAACTATTTAAAATTCAAATTTATTGGTTGAGGATAGAAGGCTTGGAGCCTATGTTAATCCTTTTCTAGTAGATTTCTGTGGTTGTCCAAACCCTTCTTGAAAGAATCAGTTGAGGTTGCAGACACCACTTCTTCTGGGAGTCGGTTCCAAGAGTTTATGACTCGATGTGAGAACCAGTACTCAACAGCAATATGATTTCTCCTTGGCTTTTGAACTTTCCTGCTATGTACTCTAAGGTGTTCCGACCTAGTGGGAAGGAAAAGAGAGAATAGGTCAGGTCCGTAGTCATCATTTAAAATTTTAAACATTTTGATTAAATCTCTTCTCTGCCTACGGTATGACAGTGAGAAGAGATTTAAACTGTCTAGTCTTTCCTCGTATGATAAGTAAGCTATGCCGTAAACCATACGTGTTGCTTTCCTTTGAACACTTTGAATCCCCTTTTAGACAAGGACTGGCAGCCTGGATGCAGTTTTCCAGTCTTGACCTAACCAGAGATGTATGTAAGGAGGTGAACATATCTCTGGTAATTCTTGTAAAGGCTCGGCGAATCGCCCATAAGGACCTGAAACTACGTGCAGCCACCGCGCGACAGTGTGCTGTAGTTTTTAAGTCGTGGCTAACTATGACACGTAAGTCCAAGTGAGTCTGAACTGATGGAAGTGTTATTCCCTCTAATTTGTAGGGGCTTGTGCTCGATTGTCCAATGCGCATGGTTGCACATTTTGCTACATTGATCGGGAGCATCCATTCAAGGGACCACTCTGACAATTTGTTGAGGTCCTCTGCGTATAGGACCATAGGGGAGTCGGTGAGCAGAGGTAACTCATTGATATACAGAATAAAAAGGAGAGGACCGAGAACCGTGCCTTGTGGCACTCCGCTACTTACTGCTGTCCAGGAGGAGAGTTTTGAGTTGATCCTAACCCTCTGCCTCCTATCTATGAGGAATTCCCTGAGCCAGTCTAGTAGTCTGCCTTTGATACCAAGACTTTCCAATTTCATGAGTAGTCTTTTGTGAAGTGCTTTATCAAAGGCTTTGCTGAAGTCTATGAAGACGACGTCAACGGGTCTTCTGTTGTCCTTTGATTTGACCCAGCTTTCGCTTGCAGTCAGGAGATTTGACAGACATGAGAGGTTCCTCCGGAAGCCATGCTGTGCTCCAGATAACAGGCTGCTATTTTCCAGATAAGCCATGATGCTTTTCTTGGTAATTCTTTCCAGTGTCTTGATTAAAGTGCTGGTGAGACTGATAGGCCTGTATTTTGAAGGGCTTTGTCTTGATCCTTCTTTGTGGATGGGGGCTACTATGGCGTCTTTCCAATCACGTGGCAACACTCCATTTATTTTATTTATTTATTTTTATTTTTTTTATTTACAGCTTGATTCCACACTGTATTTTCGGTACAAATATGGAATTTTCAGCATGGATATCGGTAGCCCAAATTTTGCAGGCTGACCATAGATATCAGGTGTGCGTCGGTGCGGGCTCGAACCCCGGACCATGTGCATGGGCGGCGAGAGTCCTAACCACTGTGCCACCGACGCACAGAGATAGCTTGAAGATCGTGGTCAAGGGGCCGGCTATGTGGGCTGATAGCTCCTTGAGAAGCCTTGGATGAAGATTGTCGGGACCCATTGACTTCCCTGCATCTAGTTTCATTAAGAAGTTGAGCATGATGCCTTGGTCGATGTCAACGGAATCTATCCCATGTTCCTCTGATGCAGCCAGAGCTGATCCTATAGGCAGTGATGACTCCTGAGTGAAGACTTGGGAGAAGTAGTTTGCCATTGCTTCTGCTTTTTCTTGATCTTCTTCGATTGTATCTTTGTCAATAATCAGGTTTGGGACACCATTGGATGTTTTATTCCTGAAATTAAAGTACGAGAAAATTTTCTTAGGTTGTGCCTTTGCATTTTGAGCCAGATGTGCTTGGAACTTCATCCTTGACTGGCGGATTTCTGCGATAGCTTTATTTAGTAATAGTAATAGTTACGCTACATTTTGGTCATAAATAAAATCTCTTATAACTCTAAAATTTTATGCAAAGTGTTTGCGGAAATTATCACAATTATTAACCTTTCGAACACTGAATCCAAAAAATACAATCTTATTGACAGATAATACACATAACTCACTGTTTGGATTTGTGGAATTTTTAAACATAAACACATCTATAATTGTATATATTGTTGGATTTATATGTTCAAGTTGCTCCAAGTCAGTGAGTTTATGGTTAAGATATCATTTTAGTTAAACGTACTGAACTATATTGCATGTTGTCCTATTGTATAGTTGTCGTCGCTTTTTGCCCTTTTTTCTGTGAACTGTTTCCTTTGTTGATGTTGTTCTCATTGTTTGTCCGTTATTTTCTGATTTTGAGGGGAGCAACCCAAAAAGTTGCTTCTCTCTAAACTTTTACTTAATGTAATCATTCTTTTCTCAGGCGTGAGGCTAGCAACCACACCCTGTAAACAAAGTTGCTACAGAACCTTCAGCAAAATGAACCTCTTTGCACCAAAAGAAAAAGTCTGTGTAGGAACATGGAACGTCCGAACTATGTACGAGACTGGAAAAGCTGCCCAGATCGCCAACGAGATGAAAAGATACGGAATACAAGTGCTGGGAATATGTGAGAGCAGATGGAATGGGAGTGGACTCACCAAATTGTCAACAGGTGAGTCAGTGATCTACTCCGGTCACCCAGAAGATAACCACACGCACACCGAGGGCGTGGCTATCATGATGTCACCAACGGCAACGAAAGCCCTGATACAATGGGAGGCGATTTCGTCCAGGATAATGACCGCCAGGTTCAACTCCAAAGGAAGGAAAGTGTCAATCATACAATGTTATGCACCCACAAACAACGCAGACCTCGAGAAGAAAGAAGAATTCTACAGGCAACTACAGGCAACAATGGACAATACTCCAGCTGGCGACATGAAAATACTAATGGGAGACATGAACGCCAAACTGGGACCAGACAATACGGGAAGGGAACTCATCATGGGTAGAGAAGCTCTAGGAGAAATGAATGAAAACGGAGAACTCTTCGCCGACTTCTGCGCCTTCAACGAACTGGTGATTGGTGGCAGTGTATACAAGCACAAAGATATCCACAAGGCTACATGGGTGTCACCAGACGGGCAAACCAAAAACCAAATCGACTTCATCTCAATCTCAAGGAAGTGGAGGCGCAGCCTACTGGACACAAAAGCAAGAAGAGGAGCAGACGTTGGCTCAGACCACTATCTCGTACAAGGGACAATCCAAATCAAATTAAAAGCTTTCAAAGAAGGAGGAGCTGCAGATAGACCACAAGCCAAGTTCAACACTCAAAAGCTGAAGGACCAGGCTACAAAGGACATCTTCATTGCAAGCATAAAGGACAAAGCCGAGACACAAATCAACACTAGCGAAGAGGTCGGCGTTGAAAAGCACTGGAACAACTTGAAAACGGTGTGGAGCCAAACCTGCATAGAAATTCTAGGCAGAAAAAAGAGACAGGACAAACAGTGGCTCACTACGGACACTTGGAAACTAATAGAAGAGAGAAGGACAGTGAAGCAAAAGATTATCCAGTGCTACGACGAGCAACAAAAACAGGAGCTGAATGCAAGCTACAATACACTGAACAAAAGAGTGAAGAAAAGTGCCAGGGAAGACAAAAGAAAATATTATGAAACCATGGCAAACGAAGCAGAACAAGCTGCAGGCAAAGGAGACCTCGCCACACTCTACCAAACAACTAGGAACCTTTCGGGCAAACGTTCGACACAGATTAAGCCAATAAAGGACGACAATGGAAAGTCAATCACCAAAGAGGTGGAACAGAGAAAGCACTGGGTTGAACACTTCAAAAGACTTCTAAATCGTCCGCCACCTACAACACGTCCAGCAATACCAACAACGGAAGCAGAACTACCAGTGAACACTGACCCCCCGACGAAATCAGAAGTCCTGAATGCAATCAAGATGCTTAAAACTGGGAAAACACCGGGACCAGATGGAATCCCAGCAGAGGCTTTGAAAATAGACCCAGAGACAACAGCGGACTTGATGACACCACTACTGGAGAAGGTGTGGAAAGAGGGCAAAGTACCCGAGGATTGGAAGAACAGTTACTTATTCAAACTTCCAAAGAAAGGAGACTTAAGTCAATGTAAAAACTGGCGTGGAATTATGCTTCTGTCCATTCCAAGCAAGATACTAAGTCGCATCATCCTGGAGAGAATCAAACAAGCCCTAGATGAAAAACTTCGTCCGGAACAGGCTGGATTCAGGAGAAACAAATCATGTATTGATCAAATCGCCACTCTACGGATCATCATTGAACAAAGCTTGGAATGGCAGTCACCTCTCTATCTCAACTTCATCGACTTTGAAAAGGCCTTCGACAGCGTCGATCGAGAGGTCATTTGGAAACTACTTCGCTACTACGGGGTCCCATCGACAATTATACACCTCATCCAACAGTTATACGACAATGCTGCATGCCAAGTAATCCACAACGGGAAACTTACGGAAGCCTTCGAAGTGAGGACGGGAGTGAGGCAAGGCTGTCTACTATCACCAATGATCTTCCTGATTGCAATTGATTGGATAATGCGACAGACAACGGCAACCAACGAGGGAACAGGCATAAAATGGACTGACACAAAAGACTTGGAGGATCTGGATTTCGCCGATGATATATGTCTGATTTCCCATAAACTGGAAGATATGCAAATGAAAAGTAACAAGTTGGCAGAAGAAGCATCAAAGATAGGACTTCACGTGAACATAGATAAAACAGAGATGATGAAGATTCCTTGCCAACATCAACAGCAACAACAGACCACAATAAGCATAAATGGGAAGAACCTGAAAGAAACAACCTCCTTCACCTACCTGGGAAGCATCGTCTCAACTACAGGCGGAACTGACGAGGACATCAAAGCCAGAATCGGAAAAGCAAGACAAGCTTTCATTACTCTCAAATCTGTGTGGAGGTCAACAGCATTCAGCATCAAAAATAAGATCCGGATTTTCAACTCCAATGTGAAGTCAGTGCTACTATACGGATCAGAGACTTGGCGAGTCATAAAGAGCATCTCAAACAAACTTCAAACCTTCATTAACAACTGTCTCCGCTCAATACTCAAGATCAGATGGCCAGAAAAGATCAGCAACAGGGATCTCTGGGAGCGAACCAATCAGGAACCGATTGTGAAACAAATAGGCAGAAAGAAATGGAGATGGATTGGCCATACGCTGAGGAAACCATCAAGTGACATCACTAGACAAGCCCTCGAGTGGAACCCGAAAGGGAGGCGGCGAGTTGGTCGTCCAAGGGTGACTTGGAGGAGGTCATGTGAAGAGGAGATGAAAGCATGTGGGCAGACCTGGAGCAGGGTGAAAAAGTTGTCAAAAAACCGAAGTCAATGGAGGTGCGCAGCTGAAGCCCTATGTTCCTCTAGGAACTAAAGGATACAATAATAATAATAATAATAGTAATAATTTTTATTTTCATATAAACATAAATTTACATGAAAATGCAAATTTATGTTTATATGTTTATTTAGCAGTATTATATAATTCCCTGGTCTCAGAAGTCTCAAGTGTGGCAAACAGGTTCCAACATTTGCGTTTACGTCCGAGTAACTTACGAATCTCCCGGTATATCTGAGGGAGGAATGTTTCCGACCCTTTGGAACAGACCAAGGGATGAAAGGTACAGTTACTTGGGCGTAAAGTTGTTTAAATTGGTTCCATGCGGCTTCTACTTGGGACTCTGGGTTGATGTACCAGTTTACTGAGTTGGCTGCTGAGACGACCGCATTTATATCAGCTTTCCAAATGTTTGGTCGAGCTGGGGTTTTGGCCCTTGCTGCCGTTGCTGTGAACTTGAAAGTGAGCACAGCATGGTCACTTCTTCCTAACGGAGAAAGATGTTGTATGAGATCCACATCCTCACCGTGGGAGAAAACTAGGTCCAGAGTTGACGAGGAGTGCTGTGAGTCATAGCGCGTGAGCTTAATGATATGTCGGACTAGGGTTAGCGATATACTGCATTCTAGCAGTTTATGATCAAAGGAATTGACTGAAGATGGAGTTGTTAGGCTCGACCAACCAACTGTTGGGGCGTTGAAGTCGCCAACTACGAGACTTCGACCGATAGTTTTTCTGCACCCCCATCAAAGCTGGGAGATAGGGAAGATTTTGTAGTTTTATTATCATAGGACATGTGGCTGCTCAAACACCGTCTGCCACAGGGTTGTTTAGACCAGTTATATCGGATGTCTGAACCACAAAAATCAGCCCAGATGACATTTATCATACGTCAGGTATGGGTAGTGGCATATGAGAAAATTAAAGAAGCGTGCGGCAGATTTAGCTGGCTGGACAAATAGTCTCCCATAAAATGATGAAATTGTTTGACGAAATGACCACCATTCGCGAAGAAAGATGGTAGACAGCTTTCTGAGAAAGCAGACAAGAATTGTCCGACTGGCATCCATTAACTGCCGCAATGGCCCCCTTCAGTCGCATCAACAAATAAATCGAATAGGATCCAACGCCATGGTACGCCAAATCAATGCTTTGGACATATTGGCTTTCTGAAATACTTTTTATACCTCCCCGAGTCACATTCATGGTTTCACGCCTATCTTTGAAAGCGTTTATCGGTGAGGGCGAAAAGCTGCGCATAGTGACGGATAAAACAGCGGAAATAACTGCTCTTATCATGAGCATAATAATGAGGCATACGCCATTGGTTAATTCTGAGTTATTTGTGTCTCTTTAATCTGGAGATGGGTACCATCCCCGTTAATCATGACCAAAAGGGTCTGGCTGTGAGCGGTAAACTTTCACTCAGCGACAGTGATTATATATTTGGATTCTTATCAAAATTTTAAGAAGCTATTACTGGTTACTACGGATAAATTCGCCCATAGTGATGATAAGAGTGAAATCAAAATATAAATTGGCGAAATCCAGGTGAAGAAGACCGAGTGGATGAAAGACTTCACGGCCGCTATATGCGGGGGGTTGTCTACACCAGCTGGCATATAATGAAGGGCAGGCTGCAGATGAAGTTTACCGAATATAGATGCAGCACTTACGGACGCCCTCAGGCCACATAAACAAGGACACTCGGCGGTGATCTCTGATCTTGTTAGCATTTGCAATTAGCTGGCCCGGAATGGCCTTCAAATCATCGTCAAGTGTACCTGTATTTGGTTGTCTAATCATATGATTATTGCTGCTTCCCGTTTGGTCAAACTCCTCCGTGATGGTCTGTGATTTCTCCGTGGATAAACTTCATGGTAGACTGCCCGTTGCCGTGTAAGGCATGTATGTGGCTTCATTCATGATACAGCGTGATTTCAGATAATAAGCACAGAAACCACTGGATGGTTGCTATGTAAATACCAGAAGTGTAAAAGCTGGGAAACACCTGGGGTATAAATTCTTCTAGTCACCATCTCCTACCACTGGCGTTCCAATAATGGAGAGTCACTGACCATGGACTCCCGCTGGTCGTAGGTGAAGGGAAGTTAGCTTTTCTTAGTACCCACAAGGATACGTCATATTTCTGACATAGCATTTTCTTTATATCCACGATGACGTCAAGGAAGCGCGAAGTCTTTCTAGCGTGTCTTATGCCTGGATTATCTACCGATTATCACACGTGCTACAGGCTTGAAATCTTTTAGACAAGATTCAGAACTCCAAATCAGACACAAGTTATCAGAATTTTATAGGTGAGGCTTGATCAGGTATCCTTTCATACCCACCGAAAATTGTTTATCCATTACGGTTCACGATCTAAGATTAAAGAACTTCAGTGAGCACGTATATCAAAATCAAGAAAGTGTCAAGAGAACTTATTGAAGATTTCACTTCCGCTCACAAGTTGCTATAATATAAAACCTATGTATGGGTCGGTGGCACAGTGGTTAGGACTCTCGCCGACCATGCACATGGTTCGAGGTTCGATTCCCTGCCGACGCACACCTGATATCTATGGTCGGCCTGCAAAATTTGGGCTACCGATATCCATGCTGAAAACTCCAAAAATACAGTGTGGAATCAAGCTGTAATCAAAAATAAAATAAATAAATAATTCCCACTTGAGACTCTCGTGAAACTCATATGTGAGAATCTTAGAGGGCTATTTACCAAGTGAGAAGTTAACGAGGGGCCAGAATTTGACTCCAACAGTCATTTTTAACAAGTTTCTATAAACTTTCTGTAAAGACGATAACCGATGTGCAACCCTATCATCACCTATCGCTTATTCAAACTGGAAACCTATGTCAGTATGCTGATCTCTGCTTCACTCCTCCTGGAAATACTGTCTAAAAATCAAAGATCATTATGTCACCATTACGAAATATCACTCCCTACATAGGACAGGCTTCTTAGCTATCAAAAACGAACAGCTTTGAATTGCTTCTCCCATGTAAACAGACAAACTTCGTAAATAGAAGCTCACAGAATTCAACTTCACTTGCAATTTTTAGTGGATTTGTATACGTATATAATAGTCGTTTTTGAACTTCATAATTACCTATGACATTAGTTACTTGTTGGAATGTCTAGTCTTTTCAGCTCATTTACTACTCTGATGGGACTGCAGAAGCGCTGTTAGACAAGTAACTGAAACATCTGCCAGTTATTTTCCGTCGGTCATGATGAGCCTGCTCACCTAAACTTACTTTTATTCTTGTATTCTAGTTGCCATAAATTCAGCTTAAACATAGCCTTTATGGGCCCGGTGAGGAGGCCGATGCAACAAGCCGCGACATCAGACTGCAGACAAACAGCCAATTACGTCAGTGACCCTGAAACTGAAATCAACATGTCCACCCTAGCTAGTCTAAAAGACGACAACTGCTGGTAGAACGGAAATTGAAAGCCAGTCCAGTCTTCAGTATAGTCACATACGTATAACTCGAATCTACCACTTACGCAGCGGAAGTTTAACTAATTCACCGATTTCTATTCTCTGTAATTTTCACTAAGTTGTTTTAGTATAAGTAACTCTGGAAATAATTGTATTAGCAACCACACCTTTCAACGTTTTAACATATATACAGTTATTAATACAATTCTATTTTCTGTGTTAAAATAACATTACTCAGTCAATAACTACCTTTTCTCATTTAGATTTCTAAAACGTATAATTTTGTGACATTTCGCAGTATTTGTAACATTACATAAGTCGAAGGGTTACTTCGCAGAGTCTAACGCGTACCGTGTGAAAATCAGTCATAAAACTTCAGCATAAATAGCTCTGTTAACCAGCAGTTTTCTTCAGAATCATTCCACATAGTTTTATCACTAATTGTTCCACTACCCATTTAACTCTACTACATAGACTATAACTAAGTTTCTGTAATACTAGCTACTTCTGTACTTTATACTTCTTAAATTAAACGCAAATTCCTAGGCGTTTGTAACAAATACTTCTTTACATGTGTGCATGTATGAAAGTGATACTGCTAAGAATGTCCTCCTTATGTAGCATAAATAAATGATACAAATAATTTGACTGCATTGGCATTTCGCGTCTTCATTTTACCCGTGTTGCGTATGACTTACCAGTATTTGGTCACCACCAGTCACTGTTGTAAACTTTTTTGAAATTTCTGACTTTGTGACATATGCGACTTTTTAGCAGCAATCTAAACCACCGCATCAACTAGCTTATGCTCAACAGCAACTCAACATGGAGCAATCTCCATTCTGAAACTTCATGAGACAGCTGAAACAAATGCGTTAAACTAAATCTTATGATGGCACTGTATGTTAGAACTATTTCTGGTAAGTTTAATCATTCATATACACGCACTTAGAGATTTATATGTTCTTTGTGGTATCTTCGACCTAATTTTATTTCAGCCTTGGCATGTACAAAGTGACGGATAGATATGGTGTAGCTGAATGTAGTGACAGGATTCAAAAACGAACTCGTATAAATACCCAATCTTCCTACTCCCAAATTCTTCCACCTAACTGTATGGACAACTCATCGATGAATTTCAGGATAACTTCTATGATTCATACTCTTAAATACCTAATGACGGAATTTCCCATCTTTTTGCTTCAGTAAGCTGAATTCTACATCACTGCCTGTCGTCCAATATGTCGACAATACCGTATATTTGTATTTGCTGCAATAAGCTTTCTTTTTTCCCTTATTTATATGCAGACACTTCTGCTTTATAACAATAGTTTTTCTAATATCATTAATGTTCCTTAACTTCTGTGACATTCAATTGAATTCAGTCATCAAAGGCTTACCTAGCATCATCTTCAGATAGGATGTAAAACTGCATGTAAAAATGGGGTGCTTGGCAATTCGTATGAATCGATCCGTGATACATTCTACTTCTGTCTTATCCTCAAATATATCGGTTCTGTCATATTCGATGTGCTCAATATTTTTTGAAGACAATAGCTGACTGATATGGAACACTTCGAGCAATGTTGAATATTCCACCTGATAGCAGGTAACTGGCCGATAAATACTAACAAAAGACATCTGGAATGCATCTAACTAAATGCATATTCGAAACCATTTGTTCAGGAAGTTAGAAGAATAATTCACAGAAAAAATACGTGTAGTCAGCCCATCTTCACGTATTTATTTCAGATTATTGAGGTGTTTATGACTACTGTCAATGGACTTCATATTGTCCTTCGAAGACTTTCAGGAACTATGCTCAATAGCCAACGCAAAAGACCAGAACACCAATTGGTGACTCAAGAACCGTTTATTCTTGCACCAATACAGAGCCAACCATTAGGTTATTGTACACAAAGTTTCTGATAGTTTTTCTCTTTCTTCCAACGAACAGCGAACGATGAAACGATGACTGCAGAATCGATGACTCCCGCCAAAATATAGAGTTGGGCTTGAGTAAACTACCATGAATTGATCGTTCAATCTTCAACTACATTGACAACAACCGTTTATGTATTTCCCTAAGCTGGAATTTGAAAGAGTGATAAGTCAGCCATTGTAATGTTAACAAAGAACTATAAAAACGTTACCTGCGTTAACAACTGATGCTGTTAGAGGTGTGAATTCCAGGTAAACCTGACAATATCCCCATCGAACGTTACTTATCATCACACAAACATTCAAACATACCTCCCTTTTGGTGCTGCGCATTTGTGTATTTCGTTTCATGTTTACTGCCAGGCAGTATTACCTACCAGAACGTCGACTCCGTATAACATATTCACTGCAGAGGTAGCATCTTCTTCTTTTGGTCTGGGTCACGTGTATTTAACTGCAAAGCGTTGGCGACATCTGAATTCGGTGAGTTTTCTACCCAAGGTAGCAATTTTTCCACCTTCGGACCGCAGGCTGAAAATTTTCTCAATCTGATTGCCAGGAAACAGTATTGGGCTTCTTCTGCGACATTTTTGAGCTGATCGTTCTAATAAGTATTTCTTTATACAGATCATATTATGCTTCTTAGTGTAGCATCCAGGAAATAAGTGGTATATTAAATTTCCTCCCCAAAGGTAAACATGAAGTCTCAGTAGAAAGAACTATAAACTGTCAGCGTGTCGCTTAGGTCACATTTATTACCACAAATGATAAAAGTATCATCAATATGCTTTTTGTGTAGGAAGACAGCCGTATATAATCTCCTCATCGCTCTCCTTTTTTCTTCATTCAGTTTTTTATACGCTGTACCGAAGGGACCCTTAATTTATCCTCTTCACCACTTGATCCACCCCTCCGTTATTTAGCATTCTTGCGGAAGACGCCGTGCAGATGTGCGGTTTACGAAAACTTGTCAGCACTACTTCCATACCTGTAACTATTAACTCTCATATCTAATAGTTATGGTTAATCAAAGGAAAAAGCGACGAACTCAATCCCCTGTAAATCTGACAATGAGGCACTAAAAAAGCTACAGCGCATCTTACTTAGTGAGGCGAAAATGCCTAACTCCAAAACTAAGTGCTACAGGCTGAAGAAGAATCAACATGACAAGTGTTGTCCTATTCGTTTTCAGTTCGAAACACCGGCAGAGACCAGAAAATTCATCCACTCCCAACACACCCTATCGCAAGCCAGAAACTACAAACATATAAAGGTCGGGGTGGAAAAAACAGTCATAGAAAGGCGCGCATACAATTATCTCGCTAACCCTAATTGTGAAATAAGTAATAGTACATTGCAAGCAGCCATTATTCCCAACCCTGTGAAAGATACAATAGACCCCACCGCATCACCCCTCTCAAAACACACAGAATTATCCCGTCAGAGTGCAACACCAGCCGAAAGGCCACTAGACTGTAACCAAATAAACAATAAAACCATACCACCTATCACCGCAGAATCTAAAATGCCACTAAATAACCCCAGAAAAAATGTCAAAACCCCTCGAAATTCGACATTGTCCTCTCCTAGCCATAACTCCATTGCTAGAGATAAGGAAAATATGCCCCTAAATTATACCAACAAAAACAGTGGCAGCTTAAATAAGCCCACACTCAGTATAAAACTTGGGCACTGTGGTAGAGTATAATTCCATTATAGATAAGATTTTATTTTGATAAATCGCACAGTGTTTACAGTTATATGAACTGATGACGTTTCGAGCACAAACTATTGCTCATAATCATATCAAGTTACTCACACAACTTTGATCTCTCATTTATATACATGTGTGGGATGGATTAGATATTGGATTAAAAATCAATGTGAGATAATGTACATTCAGAAATAATCGTACGAGTGTTGTTGATCAATTGCAATTAGATGGGAAAATTGGACGAGTGTTTTTTACAGTCATAATAAGCTGCTTGTTAGAATGTGTTTGAATTGAAATAGATGGTTCCATCTGATTATAGTAGATCAATAACACTCGTATTAATCCCATCAGTCAAACCAGAAGAAGATAATAAATAATCTTAAAATTCTATTTCAATTCAAACACATTCTAACAAGCAGCTTATTATGACTGTAAAAAACACTCGTCCAATTTTCCCATCTAATTGCAATTGATCAACAACACTCGTACGATTATTTCTGAATGTACATTATCTCACATTGATTTTTAATCCAATATCTAATCCATCCCACACATGTATATAAATGAGAGATCAAAGTTGTGTGAGTAACTTGATATGATTATGAGCAATAGTTTGTGCTCGAAACGTCATCAGTTCATATAACTGTAAACACTGTGCGATTTATCAAAATAAAATCTTATCTATAATGGAAGCCCACACTCCCCACGGTCAGTAGTATTAGCACTCACAACGTGCTAAATCGCACTGTGGCACACACTAATATCCAATGTCACAAAAATGTCACCCCCAAAAGTATAAGGGGTAATAGTCAGAACTCGGCTACCAGCAACTCAGGGTCTTCAGAGTATGGTACACAAACAAATTTTGACCGGATATATGGTATGTGCGTCGGTGGCACAGTGGTTAGGACTCTCGCCGACCATGCACATGGTCCGGGGTTCGAGCCCACGCCGGCGCACACCTGATATCTAAGGTCGGCCTGCGAAATTTGGGCTACCGATATCCATGCTGAAAATTCCATACTTGTACCAAAAATACAGTGTGGAATCAAGCTGTAAATCTAAAAATCTAAAAAAAAACCTACAAGTCTGCTGGGAACTAGCCCACAATGCAGTACACACGAAACCCACACAGGGACACAACTAGCATCAAACAATAGGTGGAATAATAAGCCATGGTCATCACAAGGATCCAATCATTTTTTATCCCCCGCCTCCCTGTCAGCCTTGAAAAGACAGCTGGTAGGGATGTTAACACTCCTAAACCACTAGTGCTGGCTCCCTCCTTGCATGAAAACAGGAACGGTCTAGTGCACCCGTATCCATTGGACACACTTGACACTTGCACAAGTATAGGTCAAATAAAGAACCCTACCCACTTCTGTAACCTAACTAAAAATAAAACTTCCTTAGTCTATAGCAAATCCAGTACTCCAACTCTTAATTCTTCACCGAAAACAACACACACCAACTCGATAGACATAGGTGAGCATGATGCTGAAACTCCTCTTAACATAGGATCATCATGTCCAGCAGAACTACTGGGTGCTGAACCATATTCTGGGCTGACTAACGAACTTAAATACTTCAAATGCTACTTCAACTCTCATCTTTACGTAATCCTCATAAATGCTAGATCTGTTCTAAATAAATTGCCGATGCTCAGAGCACTCACAGTAATATACAAACCCCCTGTAATTGTCATCACTGAATCTTGATGTCATTCGAACATCTTGGATGAAGAAATAAGCTTAGATAACTACACACACTTTCGGTGTGACAGGGAAGGTGGTAAGGGAGGAGGTTGTCTCATGTACTTTCTGAATGCACTTACTGTATCACAGCTAAAAAGTAGTACACTTAACACGCCTGAGACTCTATGGGTTAATGTACACTTCAATAATGTAACAGGATTAATTCGATGCACCTACAGAGCACCTGGCACCTTTAGTAATTACGAGACCCAACTTATTAATACTCTGGAGCAATTATCCGACTTGCAATACGATCATAAGATCCTATGTGGGGACTTCAACTTACCTGAAATCAACTGGGATATACCCACAGGCCCAACTAAATTTGATAAGTTCTTAGACACACTGGATATACTTGGCTGGAAACAAACTGTCACTACTCCCACAAGAGGTAACAACGTACTAGACTTAATCTTCTGCCACAATATAAGCCCCCTTTCAACCCTAGTAGGTTCTGACTTTCCAGGGAGTGACTAAAAAACAGTGATGTGTGCACTGCCAATTCTGCTGAGTAGCAATGCATCTCATACCTCCACTTCACAACAAGTAATATATAGGAACTATAGTAAGGCAAACTGGGCCTTAGTTGAATCGATGCTAAGATCCTCCGAATGGGATGAATACTTCACTACTGATGACCTATCGCGAGCCCTAACCATCTTCTACCATAACTCAAACACATGCTTAGATGCTGTCATTCCACTCCAAACACTAAAGGTTTCCCCACACAGAAAGTCATTCATAAAACCAAAGGATCGTACGAAACTGAAGAAACTCTCAACAAGTTACTTCAAACACCACGACTTTGGCACTCTAGGTCTAATAGTTAACACCCTTAGCTCCATCTCACTAGCTCCAGATTTCCGTATGAGAAACGAAGAATGCATCGCAGTAGTCAGTCCTGCTAGAGTGTATGCACTCACAGAAATCTTAAGGAAGCGAATGAATCGCAAAAATCACAGCATTTTTCTCCTCATAGACAAAGGTAGGCTATGCACTAAATCTGCAGACATATGTGAACTATTCAACAAAACTTATGCGGGTAACTACCTGAAGCCCTCAGTCAAGCTATTCGATATACACCCTGTTACTAATATGGCACAAACTCCAACTACACTCACACCAAACCGAATAAGCACTGTTCAATTCAATTACGCTAATATTAACCAAACTATAAGAACACTCAAAAGTTCAAAAGCTTCCGGTACCGACGGTATATCATCTTACTTCTATAAATATGATGGCCCTGATGTTCCTCTACTGTTGCTTAAAATATTCACAATCACCCTAGAAACAAAAACTTACCCTGATATATGGAAAATAATATTAATTATACCTAAACACAAATGTCAATGCAGTTGAAGATTGAACGATCAATTCATGGTTGCTTGCTCAAACCCAACTTCCCCAATTTTCGCGAAGGCATCAATACGACAGTCATCGTCTCATCGGTCGCTGTTCAGAAAGAAGTCAGCAGAAAACCGTCAGAAGTAATACTGTGATTTATTATTGTAATATTTGTTCACAGACCTTAGTGAAAATATTTTTTATATGTTGGTGTAACAATAAAGAATCCTCGAGTCAACAATTGGTGTTTTGGTTTTTTCGTCCGTTATTACTAAGCGTTTCTGAGAAACTTCAAGGAACAGCGTGAGCCCGAGTGTAGCCAGAGCTAAGCATTAACGGATTACGGGACGCGATTGACAGTATCCGACGGCTAAATAAGTTTCTGACGGAACAACGTCAGTTTTAAACGGTTTTGAACAGTTGGCACGACTTTGGATAGTCAACGTTCATCTTTCCTTGTGCCGGTCAAGTCCTCTTTGAACAAGCAATATCTGGAACGTTTTTGGAATTGGGTCAAGTTCAACAATGCCTGGGTCAAAGAAGGCACAGAGCGTCTTGGATGCAAACAGGAAAGTAAGTCATGGTGACTTGTCTGTTAATTGTAACGATGTGTCTGATGTTAAACATGACATGGCTGATGTTACTGTTTCGCCGTCCAGGGATAATAGGAACATCAAACTCCCTAAATTTGAACCACGGTGTTTTGATGGAAACCCGGCTGATTATTTACAATTTGTAAGGGAGTTTGAGGTCATGCTGAGTAGTTTTCTATTAAGCGATGAATTGAAGTTAATGTATTCGATGAGGTATTGCACTGGAGATGCTTCAAGAGCTATACAGTGCTGTAAGTTTATGAAGCCAAAAGAGGGCTACTACGAGGCTATGAGCATACTACGTCAAAGGTTTGGAAGACCTTCGATGATTGTAGGGAAATTATTCGAGGCTGTTAAGGGTAATGGTGGTAAATTACAGGATGACTCCCAGGCACTCACTGAGTTTTTAGATAATTTGCTAATTTACAAGAATGCATTGATTTCTATGAATCGCATGAGTTACCTCAACTCGAGTTTTATACTAGAAGTAATAGCAAGACGTCTACCTACTCGACTGCAAAGGAAGTGGGTGAAGATGAGCTCCCGTATGGTGGATGAGGGTATCGATTCAAGGTTTGATGATATCCTGAAACTAGTAAAAGATAGTGTCAATCAATCTATGAGCAAGTTTGCCAGTATATTGAATCTCACCCCTAGAATAGAGCAGTCTGAGGGTAAAACGAAATCATTGATGACGAATAGGCCTCAGAGTGGTGGATATCGAGAAGGCTCGATGATGTCTAGTAATACATATAGACCTAGTGAGTGTAACAGGTTTCGTGGTACATCGTCAACAGATAAGTTACAAGATGCAAGACAAACACGGTTGTGTTTTACACGTTTGCAGGAGGTGCATGCAGAGGTGAACTGTGAACCAGTGAGCAAGTTCAGTGATAAGCTAAATGCGAAATCAAGGTCTGACTCCGAATTGTGTGACGATAACAGTGTGGTCAAGAAGTCTGTAGTTGCAACTGGTAAGCCATTGTTGAATAGAGTGTCACAGGATAGAGTTATTGCTTCAGAGTGCAATTCTGACTCCACAAGTTTACAAGGTATTACTAGTCAGAGTGAAGTTATAAAGCCTTTTAGGATTTGCGAGGAGGAACCAAAATTGTCTACTTCTGTTATTAAAGACTTTGGAAATGATGAAATAGACGGTAAAGTGAATATTCGTGATAATGATCATGATACTTCACATTTGTCTTTGGTTGATCATGATGAGATGAGGGATATGCCTACTACTGCTGGGTTGAACAAAGGTTCTGTACAACTTGAACGTGAAGTAGAAATAAATGCAGATGCAGTTGCAGAAGGCATGCATACTTGTGAGACCGTCAGTGTGATTGATCAGCATGTAGCCCACCTATCATCATATGCTAGTGCTAAACCTGAGCTGATAGTAAAAGACAGCAGTGGTGGTGGTCTTGCAGGTAGACAAATTTCTGAGAGCCGAGCAACAACAGCTTTTGATCCACCGCTAACTTCATCAGCTGGCATCAATCAGTCGTCGTTGGTGTTGTCATCCACAATGAAACAGACGCCCATCAACTGGAGTATCTTGTGCAATGACTATGATAGTATTGGTGCATTTGAAAAGACGAAAGATATTGGTCAGTTTAGTGAGGATAAGCCAAGTGTAAACGAGAGAGTAATTGTTAAATTGACTTGCACGAATAAAGGTATTTCTAGTTTCAAGTTACTATTTGAATGCTATTATCTTTGGTGTAAATTACTCTGTGTCTACGCTTGGTTGACCAGATACGTCGTATGTTTGTTCGTCGTCTATATTCTACGATACAATGACATGAGCGTGTTGCCGTTCAGATTTGAGGATATAGCTGATAGAAGGAAGTCAGCAAATGAACTCTGCGACGATTTTCCAACCTAGAGCGTCAACCTGAGAAGGGTTGTAGGCGTACTGCTGTAAGTCCTACAATTCTTCAAAGGGTAGCGCATCAATGAGCAGTCCAATGTGCTTGGTGTGATTTCGTACATATGTTCATATTGTATATACTGAATTGATATCATCTGTCATCCAGCTGTTGGTAATTCTGTTTGTGTCCGGACGACTTCCACTTGGATCATCAACCTGAGAAGGAATGTAGGCGTACTGCTGTAAGTCCTACAGTTCTTCAAGGGTAGTTCGTCAAGGCAGAATCCACAACATTTGATGTGTTGATTGTACATATGTTTGTGTTAAATAGTTGTGTGAGTTCCAATTGATGTAATTGTCGGTTAATCTTGTTTGTGTCCGGACATTCCACAACTTACAATCGTCAACCTGTGAAGGGTTGTAGGCGTACTGGTGTAAGTGCTGCGATTCTTCAAAGGAATTCCATCAAGATATGTTCCGCGAGTTTGTGTGTACTGTTTGTATATATGTGTGGTGTGTCATATCAATTGATGTTTTTTGGATTCATTGTGTTTACTCGTTGTTTTCGCACCTTGTTGTTATTACGTAATTTTGTTAAAATTTTCGTCGTGATTACTTCTGAAGTTGTTTCTTGTCTTCTACATCCGTGAATGAATTGATTGATGTTAAGGACAGCAGATGAGTCGTATACGCCGGGGAGGCTATTGCTGAGAATGAAACACACACGGAGATAATTGTTAGCTGCGGTCCGACACGCCGGGGAGAAAGAGTGTAAACAACTGAGGCTCGCATACGTCACCGTTACTAGAACTGAGGCAGAATGAGTGACAAGCGATTGCAGTGGTAATTGGTAGTGAGTAGATAAGAGGATGTGCGTAGAGTATCGTGAGGTGCTGCTATGGTCACGTTGCATTCTGCAAGAGTCATTCTAGCAAGTGGTGATTGTGTTGCAAGATGATGTGTCAAGAGGGTGCCTTTAACTGGAAGGCGCAGGTCGTCATTGATGTGTGAGATTGTGCTGTGAGTATGCTTTTGGTGTGTTGGCTTTTCTGTTTGTTTTCCATTTCAGCTCTGTCCGTGTGACCCAGGTTCTCGCAATGGCATCCAAGTCAACGTGTATTGGTCGTGATGGAAAAAAGGGATGGATCCCTTTTTTGCCGGGGAGTGTCAATGTAGTTGAAGATTGAACGATCAATTCATGGTTGCTTGCTCAAACCCAACTTCCCCAATTTTCGCGAAGGCATCAATACGACAGTCATCGTCTCATCGGTCGCTGTTCAGAAAGAAGTCAGCAGAAAACCGTCAGAAGTAATACTGTGATTTATTATTGTAATATTTGTTCACAGACCTTAGTGAAAATATTTTTTATATGTTGGTGTAACAATAAAGAATCCTCAAGTCAACAATTGGTGTTTTGGTTTTTTCGTCCGTTATTACTAAGCGTTTCTGAGAAACTTCAAGGAACAGCGTGAGCCCGAGTGTAGCCAGAGCTAAGCATTAACGGTTTACGACACGTTGTGGACAACAAATCTGGCTCGGAAACTGAAGTCAGTGACTACCGGCCGATCAATATCACACCGATAGCATCTAGAATTTTGGAGAGACTAGTTAAAGTCAACCTAATCAAACATATGCTTAGCTGCAATATTATAAGTGAGAACCAACATGGATTCCTGAAATCCAGATCATTTTTAACATGTCACCTAGACTTCTTCAATTTTGTAACCAGCAGACGTGACAGACGGCAACTAGTCCTTGTCATCTACTTTGACATTTCTAAAGCATTTGACCGTGTTGACCATTTACTGCTAACAAATAAGCTGAACTCATTAGGAATACGTGACCCATTATTAGGATGGCTTAAATCATTCCTTAACAATAGGTCCCAAATAGTTAAACTCGGATCTGTAACCTCTAAACCTAGCCCTATCACTTCTGGTGTAGTACAAGGTAGTGTCATTGGACCCCTCCTATTTACACTATACATCAATGACATATGCGCTTGCTTCACGCACGGGAAACCATTCATCTTTGCAGATGACCTAAAAGTAGCTTATACATTCCAATGTGATGACTTAGGGTACTTCGAGAATGTAGTGCAGAAGGAATTAGATAAAATGACTGCTTGGTCGTCCCTATGGGATCTCCAATTCAATCTGAACAAATGTGGCTGGATCTGCTTCGCGCACTCTCAATCGACCTGAAATTAACGCTTCAATCTGCTAACCTAACCAGACTCCGAAGTGTCGTTGACCTAGGCCTTAGGTTCTCTAGTGACTTGACATTCTCTGAGCAAGTAGCATCACAGACTAGAAAATCGAGGATGCTCTTGGGATGCATACTCAGGAACTTTCACGACAATGAAGCCAAGCTTATTCTGTACAAAACATGTGTCAGACCACTACTAGAATACTGTCCATTTATTATAAGCAGCACTCGCACACGTGATAAGCTAAGAATGGAAAGTATCCAACGATATTTTACCTCAAAACTACTTGGCTATGATTGTAAGAAAGACTACATCTCACGGTGTATGATCCTAAAACTCGACCCACTTTGGACAAGGCGACTTATTATAAACCTAATATTCTTCTTTAAGGTCCTTCACAAAATATCATTCTCGGGTAACAGGGACATACAATTCTCACAGGAAGGTTCTTACGATCTGCGTAACCAAACTTGCACAGTGACAACTCACTCTTTTAGGTCAACACTCCGTGAAAACTTCTTCACAGTCATGTATTCTAAAATATGGAACAGCCTACCCCTAGATGTCATAGCTTGCTCTTCTGTTATGAGCTTCAAACGCTCTCTATACAGACTGTTTCACTCTACTGATTATATTAATAAACTATTTACTCCTAGAACGAATCAACTACTAATCTACTATAGCACCTAAAAGACGCACTTCAACACCCTTAGCAATCTTTAAACTATAAATAAACTAGCAGCATGGATGCATAAAGACATAGTACGGAACATACAGGAATAGTTTACTCTTAGAAATAGGATGCGTCACTCTATTGTAACCTTCAAACGCTTGCTATATAAACTGTTTTATCCCAAAGACTATCCCTAACAAAACCCATTACTTACTTCCAAAACGCGTCAGTCATTAGAACATTGAAACGCTCAGACTCATTAATACACATTATGACACTAAATAAACCATAAGACTTCGCATATATTCGGGAAAAACACAACTAAAATACATATAACTTTTTACTAATGTACTGTACAATTAACAAACATTTATATATGCATTAATGTCCTTTTAATGTTTACATACTTTTCCTTTTTGGTACTCTGCTACTCCTATTCATCTTCTGGTCGAGGTCGAACAACCCTGCATCTAAACTGAAATGAGGATTAATTCCAAACCATCTATTTCATAACCAGCCAAATTCCATGAACGATCCAATTCTACCATTTGAAGACGCTGGCGAACATGCTGTAAATGAGTATTCATGATCTGAAATGAAGAAGCAACTGGTTTTCAATCAGTTTTCAACATTTTTCTGAACTTAGGAATACAGTCCGCCATGCAGACACAAACGGAGCAAATGGAGGATTCTGGAATCGACCTCGACACCATTTGATGCAGTAAAACAACCCAACATGACCTCATTTAGTGTCCGCATCCGCGATCAAATTTCTTTCCTGTTATAAAACAAAGATAAGTCTACTGAAAAAATGGAATAAATATATCACTTATCTCAACATAATACATCAATAAACTTTAAGCCAAGGGTGCTGCTCACAACAAAGTTATATAGCAGAATTGACTTCAAGCTTTTTTTCCCAGGTATCTGTATTACATTCATCTGATATCTGGGGTTTTTTGTTGATGCGAAGACAATATTTCTATATCTCTTTATGTGCTACACAAACAGACTATATAGCAGACTGTTCCGACTGACTCTCATGTCAGAACAACCAAACTGTAAATTCATCATACCTCAAATTATGTGTAATTTATATAATAACTTATCCATGCCTGTACAATTGGTATGTTCCTGCATAAACAGGAAGAAATATATATATATAACTGCATTCACACGTAAATCGATAAAAATTTGCACCATGTTATTCACCTCATATCTTCAACTATCTCTGTCAGTACGTTCAAAACACGTCACATAAAGCATGGAATTCCAGCAGTAATTATTTACATTATTATACATTCAAACCATCGGATTTCGCGGATGATTTATTTGTTACACAAACTTGGGAACTTACAGGCGAAAACCAACAAACTGGCAGAGCAGCAGCCAAGAAAGGACTTCAAATAAGCGTAGTGAAGATAAAGTTGATGAAGCCAGTCAATCGATCAACGAACGCATGCAAAAGTCAATTTTAAAAGCGTCACATCCTTCAGTTATCTAAGAAGCATCGTTTCAACTAAAGACAACAGCACCAATGAAGAATTCGGACTAGTCAAAATAGGGAAAGTGTCAATGTAGTTGAAGATTGAACGATCAATTCATGGTTGCTTGCTCAAACCCAACTTCCCCAATTTTCGCGAAGGCATCAATACGACAGTCATCGTCTCATCGGTCGCTGTTCAGAAAGAAGTCAGCAGAAAACCGTCAGAAGTAATACTGTGATTTATTATTGTAATATTTGTTCACAGACCTTAGTGAAAATATTTTTTATATGTTGGTGTAACAATAAAGAATCCTCGAGTCAACAATTGGTGTTTTGGTTTTTTCGTCCGTTATTACTAAGCGTTTCTGAGAAACTTCAAGGAACAGCGTGAGCCCGAGTGTAGCCAGAGCTAAGCATTAACGGTTTATGAGACGTGGCTTACAGAAAGGAAAGCATATATTCATCAAATCTGAAATCACCTGGGAAAGATTCCACACTCAGCATAAAATTACAAAATTCGGACTTCAAACACAAAGTTTATGTCAGCCAGTTCATCTATATGGGTCTGAAACTTAGCGTCATGAAATTTTATTTTTATTTTATTTATTTATTTTATTTTGATTACAGCTTGATTCCACATTGTATTTTTGGTACAAGTATGGAATTTTCAGCGTGGATATCGGTAGCCCAAATTTCGCAGGCCGACCATAGATATCAGGTGTGCGTCGGTGTGGGCTCGAACCCCGGACCATGTGCATGGTCGGCGAGAGACCTAACCACTGTGCCACCGACGCATTTCCAATTGACCACTACTAGCTTTTATCAACAGCTGTCTTCGCTAGCTGCATAGTGAAGATCAAATGACAAGGAACTAGGAATTGGCAAGAAGCAACTCGGGGAATAAGCTGATCAATAACCTATTGCCCAATAAATATGTGGAAGAAAACGGAAATAGATCGGACACACGCTGTGAGGAGACCATCGAACGATATCGCGTGCAAGGTCACCGCTTGAGTGACACCCGAATGGGTAACGATGAGTGGGTAGGCGGTTCGGGGGCGATATGGAGGAGATCAAAGAGTATGGGCAATCGTGGATCCAGCTAAAGAGCACCACAGAGAACACAACGAAGCGAATTTGTGTTGTTGAAGCCCTATGTTCCACTCAGAACCCAAGGGAACAATAAAAATAGTATTCAGAAAGAATGAACAAAATTATTGTCAATGGAAGGTTAGTAAACAAAGTTGGATGGGGTGCAAAACACAGGAAGATGTCTATTGTACCAATTTCTACATGCTTTTGTTACTGCAGTCCCAACACACTACACAAATTTTTATCTTTATATTGGTAATAAGAGAAATAATCATCAAAACGTGATGTGGTGATGAAATTTAGAAGATGATGTATCACAAATCCACATACGGATTGGGATATCACACAAATCATTATCAAAAACAATATAAGAAACTCACCAACACCTAGGGTGAAGATTTTTTATCCCTTAAACTTATGAAAAATATCTTGAGGAAAATTTCTACAATTGAACTTGAACAGAATTTTCACATGTTTCTGCGCTACTTAACTCATAATTTCTGTTCTTTTCATTCATTTTGATGTGGCAAGTTTTTTTAACATAGAGCGGACTGAAAACACTCGTGGAGGCATCTAAACTATTAAAAGACTGTTCAGAAAAGAAAGTCTTGTATGTCGACAAAGTTCACTTTAAATTGGCCCAACAAAGTTCATACATTTCAAATGCAGCTCTAAGTGTTATTCTACATGGTTATTAAGCGAACAACGTTAGTCAACTGACAGTTCAGTCCCTGAGCATCTGTTGAACCTACCTCTACTGAAACTTTTGTGACAGTAAGGAAACTTGCAGCGTTTCTCAAGTTCACCATAGCGAAAACAAGCATTAATTTTTTCAAAGCACAGATGATAATGTAATATCAGGGGGTTTACCCACACTTTCAGGTTAAAACATTAGGTATACAGAGAAGATGCAAAATACCAGACAGACATAACAAGACTGCTCTAAATATTTCATGATGAATGCAACAGGCTTTTGTATAGACATTCGGATTTCATTGTCAAACAGTAAGTGAGATTATTTTCATTTGTAAACTTGAATAAGTAGCGCGTGAGTATTCCTCCTTTCATCTCAGTCGAAAAAACCTGACCGTTAATATGTCTACTTTGATAATTGAGCGTTTCGCAAGCGGTTCTATGGCTCATGGGATTAGACTTCAGAGCAGAAAATCAGGTAACACGACCTAGGAGACTGAGATCTATGTGAACCCCTAATTGCTAATCCCAACATCAACAATATAGCTGTCACAAGGAAACAAGAGAAAAGATTAACTGTTCACAAAGAAGCCTACTCTGGTTGAAATGAAGGCCCAAAGATTTAGCAGCGATGCTGAATGCTTAGGTCTTAAATGACCATGACAAGCACTAAACTCTCCGGTGAGTCAAAAGAGATGACGACCAATGAAAATACAGCCTTCACGTAGTAGCAAACATAGGTAGCACCAAAAATGGACTAGTGCGTCGGTGACACAGCGGTAGAATGCTCGACAACCACGCCACACGTAGTTCGGGGTTCGATACCCGACCAACACACTACTTTACCTCGCTAAGCCAGTAATAAGACCGGTAAAGAGGAAATGTTGGGCATGAGGCCAGCAGCAACTCCAACCCGTAAAAATAAACACCACTGCTACCTAAACTTCAAGTCTCTAGCTTGAAGCCCTATGTTCCACTAGGAACGTAAAGGAAAAAAGTGGCCTGTATTTGCAAAATATTATTACTATTGTATCCTTTAGTTCCTAGAGGAACATAGGGCTTCAGCTGCGCACCTCCATCGCCTTCTGTTTTCTGACAACTTTTTCACCCCGCTCCAGGTCTGTCCACATGCTTTCATCTTCTCCTCGCATGACCTCCTCCAAGTCACCCTTGGACGACCAACTCGCCGCCTCCCTTTCGGGTTCCACTCGAGGGCTTGTCTAGTGATGTCACTTGATGGTTTCCTCAGCGTATGGCCAATCCATCTCCATTTCTTTCTGCCTATTTGTTTCACAATCGGTTCCTGATTGGTTCGCTCCCAGAGATCCCTGTTGCTGATCTTTTCTGGCCATCTGATCTTGAGTATTGAGCGGAGACAACTGTTAATGAAGGTTTGAAGTTTGTTTGAGATGCTCTTTATGACTCGCCAAGTCTCTGATCCGTATAGTAGCACTGACTTCACATTGGAGTTGAAAATCCGGATCTTATTTTTGATGCTGAGTGCTGTTGACCTCCACACAGATTTGAGAGTAATGAAAGCTTGTCTTGCTTTTCCGATTCTGGCTTTGATGTCCTCGTCAGTTCCGCCTGTAGTTGAGACGATGCTTCCCAGGTAGGTGAAGGAGGTTGTTTCTTTCAGGTTCTTCCCATTTATGCTGATTGTTGTCTGTTGTTGTTGTTGCTGTTGATGTTGGCTAGGAATCTTCATCATCTCTGTTTTATCTATGTTCACGTGAAGTCCTATCTTTGATGCTTCTTCTGCCAACTTGTTACTTTTCACTTGCATATCTTCCAGTTTATGGGAAATCAGACATATATCATCGGCGAAATCCAGATCCTCCAAGTCTTTTGTGTCAGTCCATTTTATGCCTGTTCCCTCGTTGGTTGCCGTTGTCTGTCGCATTATCCAATCAATTGCAATCAGGAAGATCATTGGTGATAGTAGACAGCCTTGCCTCACTCCCGTCCTCACTTCGAAGGCTTCCGTAAGTTTCCCGTTGTGGATTACTTGGCATGCAGCATTGTCGTATAACTGTTGGATGAGATGTATAATTGTCGATGGGACCCCGTAGTAGCGAAGTAGTTTCCAAATGACCTCTCGATCGACGCTGTCGAAGGCCTTTTCAAAGTCGATGAAGTTGAGATAGAGAGGTGACTGCCATTCCAAGCTTTGTTCAATGATGATCCGTAGAGTGGCGATTTGATCAATACATGATTTGTTTCTCCTGAATCCAGCCTGTTCCGGACGAAGTTTTTCATCTAGGGCTTGTTTGATTCTCTCCAGGATGATGCGACTTAGTATCTTGCTTGGAATGGACAGAAGCATAATTCCACGCCAGTTTTTACATTGACTTAAGTCTCCTTTCTTTGGAAGTTTGAATAAGTATCCGTTCTTCCAATCCTCGGGTACTTTGCCCTCTTTCCACACCTTCTCCAGCAGTGGTGTCATCAAGTCCGCTGTTGTCTCTGGGTCTATTTTCAAAGCCTCTGCTGGGATTCCATCTGGTCCCGGTGTTTTCCCAGCTTTAAGCATCTTGATTGCATTCAGGACTTCTGATTTCGTCGGGGGGTCAGTGTTCACTGGTAGTTCTGCTTCCGTTGTTGGTATTGTTGGGCGCGTTGTAGGTGGCGGACGATTTAGAAGTCTTTTGAAGTGTTCAACCCAGTGCTTTCTCTGTTCCACCTCTTTGGTGATTGACTTTCCATTGTCGTCCTTTATTGGCTTAATCTGTGTCGAACGTTTGCCCGAAAGGTTCCTAGTTGTTTGGTAGAGTGTGGCGAGGTCTCCTTTGCCTGCAGCTTGTTCTGCTTCGTTTGCCATGGTTTCATAATATTTTCTTTTGTCTTCCCTGGCACTTTTCTTCACTCTTTTGTTCAGTGTATTGTAGCTTGCATTCAGCTCCTGTTTTTGTTGCTCGTCGGTGCACTGGATAATCTTTTGTTTCACTGTCCTTCTCTCTTCTATTAGTTTCCAAGTGTCCGTAGTGAGCCACTGTTTGTCCTGTCTCTTTTTTCTGCCTAGAACGTCCATGCAGGTTTGACTCCACACCGTTTTCAAGTTGTTCCAGTGCTTTTCGACGCTGACCTTTTCTCTGGTGTTGATTTGTGTCTCGGCTTTGTCCTTTATGCTTGCAATGAAGATGTCCTTTGTAGCCTGGTCCTTCAGCTTTTGAGTGTTGAACTTGGCTTGTGGTCTATCTGCAGTTCCTCCTTCTTTGAAAGCTTTTAATTTGATTTGGATTGTCCCTTGAACGAGATAGTGGTCTGAGCCAACGTCTGCTCCTCTTCTTGCTTTTGTGTCCAGTAGGCTGCGCCTCCACTTCCTTGAGATTGAGATGAAGTCGATTTGGTTTTTGGTTTGCCCGTCTGGTGACACCCATGTAGCCTTGTGGATGTCTTTGTGCTTGTATACACTGCCACCAATCACCAGTTCGTTGAAGGCGCAGAAGTCGGCGAAGAGTTCTCCGTTTTCATTCATTTCTCCTAGAGCTTCTCTACCCATGATGAGTTCCCTTCCCGTATTGTCTGGTCCCAGTTTGGCGTTCATGTCTCCCATTAGTATTTTCATGTCGCCAACTGGAGTATTGTCCATTGTTGCCTGTAGTTGCCTGTAGAATTCTTCTTTCTTCTCGAGGTCTGCGTTGTTTGTGGGTGCATAACATTGTATGATTGACACTTTCCTTCCTTTGGAGTTGAATCTGGCGGTCATTATCCTGGACGAAATCGCCTCCCATTGCATCAGGGCTTTCGTTGACGTTGGTGACATCATGATAGCCACGCCCTCGGTGTGCGTGTGGTTATCTTCTGGGTGACCGGAGTAGATCACTGACTCACCCGTTGACAATTTGGTCAGTCCACTCCCATTCCATCTGCTTTCACATATTCCCAGCACTTGTATTCAGTATCTTTTCATCTCATTGGCGATCTGGGCAGCTTTCCCAGTCTCGTACATAGTTCGGACGTTACATGTTCCCACACAGACTTTTTCTTTTGGTGCAAAGAGGTTCATCGTACTGAAGTTTCTCTAGCAATTTTGTTTACAGGGTGGGGCTGCTAGCCTCACGCCTGAAAAAGGAATGATAACATTAAGATAAAGTTTAGAGAGAAGCGACTTTTTGGGTTGCTTCCCTAAAAATCGGAAAATAACGGACAAAACAATGAGAACAACACCAACAAAAAGAAACAGTTCACAGAAAAAAGGGCAAAAAGCGACAACAACTATACAATACAACAACATGCAATATAGTTCAGCACAGTTAACTAAAATGATATCTCAACCATAAACTCACTGACTTGGAGCAACTTGAACATGTAAATCCAACAATATATACAATTATAGATGTGTTTATGTTTAAAAATTCCACAAATCCAAATAGTTAGTTATATGTATTATCTGTCAATAAGATTGTATTCTTGGATTCAGTGTTCGAAAAGTAAATAATTGTGATAGTTTCCACAAACTCTTGGCATAAAATTTTACAGAAACGAGAGTTTTTATTATTAAGGAAAATGTAACGCAGTAGTCGAAAAGCGCGCATCGAAAAGCAAACAAAATATAGTCATCACAATATCAAATGGACAAAAGTGAGCCAAATGGCCTAAGGCCAACCAATCAGATTGCTCCGTTTACAAGTGAATACCTCTTATATTCTTCATTGCAAGGTTCACTCTGATTCACGATTAGAATAGGGCTATGATTAAGGCAAAAGCTGTAGCGAAGCTTAGGATAAAACTTGCAATAATGATTATGGGCAAGACCCATTTGAAATGCTTAACAATGTGACTGTCATCATTAGGTTATATTCATCTTAAAGTCAATCATTCATCAGTGGATCCTATAACTGGTACTCGTACAGATTCTGGCTAATTTACTATGGCCAACCGTATGGAAAACGGAAGTCGCTTTTTGCAACGCATTACAAACATTTACCCTACATAATTCCTTTCTACTAAACGTGCATCCAGTAAACATATACTTTTATACTATGAGTAGCACATTTCACCTAGAGGCACGTGACTGTCTGCTTCAGGGGCATTCGACCTTTGGTATATGTTCTTTATACTACTGCCTTCAAACGGAGTGGTTTTATTGTACATCCCCTCTAGTTGCAATGTTCGTTGATACGGCGACTAAATGACAAGTTATACATTTTTTAAATGAAATTTTGTATTAAAATGTTTTATTCTGACGTATATATTATCGGATGGCATTATTCTCTTGAATTGCGTTACATATGCTGCACTTTTATAGCAGGAAATCTATCTTGACGCCGATATATCTGCGCAATATGATGGATTAAATCGGGTAGTAAGTTGAAGAGTGAAACGTATATTATTGAATTTTCATCAAATCTTGTTAGCCTATTATCGTCTATTCATTGAAGTACTCTTATATCCACTGGTTGACTGGTTTCAAAAAAGAACTCTGCACAGATGTGCATGTGCATTATGAATGGCCAATAGTTTTATCGGATATTATAAATTCCAAGGAATGAATGCATGCATTTGCGCCATTTGTCTCCAGCCTTCATTGGTTTTTACCATCCAAAGAACGCCAAACAGCCAAGAAGGATACACCTCCCTAAGTGGTCGACTCGAAATGACGGCTATGGATTTAATTAATTGATGAAGCTACATTTTGGTTTGACCAGTACTAGCTCTCTCCTAACCTGATCCATCCGATGTCAGCTAACATAGCTCGTCGGTCGAGAAAGGCGGTGCCTAGGTATGCATGAATAACAAATGTCGTAATCATCTCAATCGATGTAACTTCATAGTTTTGTCGATTGATTTTTCCTCACTACCTAGCACTTGACGCCTAACCTCTATATTAATCACCCTATTAATATACCTAATACACGGAAGACAGAATGGAAACACCTGTGATCAAAGACAGTTAGCCGGCCTCTACATGTCTTCCACTCTCAATGGCCATGTCTTACTACTAATAGCCATAAAGGAAGACAGAGAGGACTGCTGTTGAGCAGTACACACGCCCTTTGGTCGATAGCCGCTGGATAAAGATAGTGCCACCTCAAAAAGGGGATATGCTATATAATCGCCCGAAATCATAAGTTGAGATGAACAAGAGAAAAATATATCATGTATGCAAATATATTATATTTACACCCAACCATTGAGAGGTGGTAATTCTGGCATAGTCATATTTGTTTGTGACAGTATACACATTGCTTCCTTCACAGATTTCTTCGTCTTCTTCATAGCCTATAAAAATAGAGAAACGAAAACTTAAAGGAATAAATAGAAATTATAATACTATTTAAAATGTTTTCCAGTGCAAAATAATTATGGTTATAGTGCTGTATAGCATCGGAAGTTCAGTAATAGAAGACTCGCCAACCCCGTCACAAGCCCCTGGGTTTGATTCCCGACTGACACATACTCCTAGAACTCGCACAATTCATTAGTCGGTAGAGTACTGACGTGTGTATACAGCTGAAGAGTCCCAAAGTAGGATGAAACGGTTGTCCAGTACATCATTGTTTCATTAATGTTTCGCTAAATGATTTCCGCTCGTAACTAAATCTCAAACAAAGAGGTGGCGGCTATCGCGGCCTAGTGAAGAGCACATCTGTGTGTTTTTGAAATGACGGGTGCTGGGCACCACCAATTGGCGATGCACGCACGTAAATCTGACGACATGTATATCTTAGTTTCCAGTGCTAGTCAATAAACAACCAACCAAACAATATAATGTTAACTTTAAAACATCGTCGAAGTATCCGTACTAGCAGCTGATAGGTCAGTAGAGATAATAATTTGTTTTATTCCAAAAGAGTACTTGTGATAACAGTGTGAAATTCTTAGCATTTGGTACAATAATTTACTCAACAAAATCAAAAATGAAAATATAAAAATAATATTACAGGACTGAATAACGGAAAGCATTTTGGTATTCTCAGTGAAAATAGAGTCAAAAATGTACAAAAGTGTAAAATATTGGTGATAATAATGTTAACTAAAATTATAAGATAACTGAAATAGTGTCATCATAAATTACAAAAAGGGGAGAGGACAAAGAAGCCAATTATTTCACTGATAATAAAGTGAGTCTTAGGTTTCTCGCTTAAAACTAAATCTAGTACATAAGACCCGGGCTTAAATATGGTATCGTTGGTACTACTGTAACGACAGAAGACAAGGGCCAGGCAATAGATCGTTTATTAAGGAAATCAACAGATATTTATAGATTTTCATGTACATTATTATGGATTATTGTAAGCAAACAAAGACAGTCTTCTGATTGGTGGTTTCTCATTGAAAGTTAATCTTTCATCTCTTTGTGGCTGTTTCTTGAATGACAGATCATCTATATATGTTAACTGTATCCGCCTACGCAAAGTCTGCTGTGATTGGTTATTGAGTCAGTCTTTGTTCTTGTTTTCACATGACCAATATTTGGGACATAAACACTGACATAAATTACTGTCTACTAATTTGTCTAGCAGCCAGCAATCACCACACTACTAAAGTATAATCTTTTATAATGACCATTTGAGATACAAGGAGAGAGTTGAGAAGAGAGGGAGTGTTGAGGGTCAGACGATATAGAGCTGAGGTGTTTATCCACTACAATAAGAACAAGCTGACTTAAGGACACACCACATACTCTACTGACAACCTTTAAAACCCTTTTTGAGTGGCCTGAGCATTTCGGTTCAATGTAATCAACAAATCAACGAGAGAAATAAAAAGTAACTAAAAGAAATAATCAATTTCCTAAAGTTTACATGCACTTAAGAGTGTAAAAGACGACAATAGATGGTGTCCATTATATTTTGTATTATTAATCTATTGATCCATATGTATTTTCACTCTCTCTCTCTCTCTTTATATATATATATATATATATATATATATATATATATATATTATGATTTACTTTATTCCAAAAACAGTGCTTGTAATACAGAATGGAATTTTCAGCATTAATCACAATATTCCATCTAATTTCCTCAAATTATAAATAAAATTAATCACACAGAAAATCTTCCACATTTACAATAGGGGTGGGTAATGTCAAAAACATGCAGCATATAAAATGGAAATAATAATAATAATGATAACAGCTAAGGTAACAATAATAACAACACAAGTGAAAATTGCAATGGGCTTGTTTTACACAGTACTGTCGATGAGGTATAGAAATCCTAGCATGTTTAAAAATATTCAAAATAATGTTCTCTTTACATGATATGGTGAGGGGAAAAACAAAGATTGCAGCCATCATGGAGATAAGTTGGTGTTTGCAATTATGAAAGTAAATTAAACAAAGAAACAACAGGACCATAAATTTAATAGAAATAATAAAAGTAAAACTTGAAGGTACATAAGGATGGATGGAGGAAATTATTTATTTACTAGATGAAAAATGTCAGTTAATTTTTCATAACACAAAATACGTGCCAAGTATGGTATCATAGAATTTCTATACTTAGACTTGCGAGTATACACTTTTCTGAAGTTACTCCTTGTTCTGCCTGAGGCGGAGATGCAAGGTGAAAGCTGAGGGTAAAGCGGATGCTCCAAGTCAGACAAAATCCCTTTAGCAAATTTATTGCATGAAGTCAAGTGCCTATTGACAACAACATTAACCATGTGGTCCACTGGGACACCACTCACCCTACTGACAGTCTTCAGTATTCTACGAATTGTGACATAGTCTTTTTTAAGCAAACGAGGAAAGAATAAGGGTGAACAATAGAGAAGAATAGGTAGGATGCAAGAGTTTATGAACTGTAAGAGGAAGGGTTGAGTTATACCCGAGTGTCTTAACTTCTTAATGTAAAATGTCAGGTGGAATATTTTACTGGAGATCGCTAAGACATGGGAAGACCAGGAGAGGTCAGAAGAGAGAATAAGTCCAAGATACTTAATTTCTGATTTAATTCCTATGTCACTGTCGTCAATCTTACAACTGTCATGAGAATCGATGACTTCTTTTAACTGTGTTTTACATCTTTTATTCAGAAGATCAGCAAAGGTCACAAGAAAGGGATAAGCAGTAGCGGAACTATGGATCATAACATAAATGATAAAAGAATTTATGGCAACTACAGTTTTACCAATATAAGGAAGGGCCATTGAAAACCCTACATATGATTCTTAAGAAAGCAGGAAATAGAAAGGTGTTTAAATCTTTCTCCTCCCTCCTCAGGAGCAAGCGCTGCAGACTGAGGATTACTATTGACCTGATTATCATATAAAATAAAAATAGAAAAAAATAACTTAATATTCAAAATACTTTGAAAAACATTGCTAAATAATATCTACGCCTGAAAGCTTTAATTTCAACAGACAAATCTAGAGTAGCAATAGAACCGTGGCGTATGCTACTGACAAGATTTGTCAATAGTATATATATATATATATATATATACAGAGAGAGAGAGAGAGAGAGATGCAGGTCGACAGAAAGTAACCAAAACAAAAAACATTTTAAGTCAGCCGCTGCGGAAGTAGAAGTGCTTATTCCTGAAATCCGGAATGTAGCTCACATTGTAATCAGGAAATCATCTCATTGGACAACTTCTCGTCAAAAGGGTTTAACCTTCAGAAAACCAACAACCAATTGGAACGGTGTATTTTTTTATTACCGCTTGATTCCACACTGTATTTTTGGTACAAATATGGAATTTTCAGCATTTGATATCGGTAGCCCAAATTTTGCAGGCCGACCATAGAAATCAGGTGTGCGTCGGCAGGGAATCGAACCTCGAACCATGTGCATGGTCGGCGAGAGTCCTAACCACTGTTCCACCGACGCACGATGCGTTTATTATCTATCCGCTGACGTAGCTGACCTTAAATATGGCTTAAAAATGTAAAAATATGGTGTACTTTCCCTCAACCAAATCTCTTGTCTTCTCGCATTACAGAACAACTACATAAAAAATATGCTTAACAGAAGGAATCTAGAGAATAGTGAAAAAGTTATGCATTGCCCGAAATGAAATTGATTCGTTAAAACATAAATTAATGAAGAGAGTTAACAAGAAGAATTATGAACTTATAATAGAATCTCCTAACAATCCAGTAGATAAGAATACTGTTTCATTGTATATGTGACGTATCAAATAAACAAATTAATATGGAATTACAAACACTAACTAAATATTACGATTGTCAGTATACTTGGGAAAAGATAGCAATATACAACTGACTGACTGGATTTCAACATGGAAACTTGTACAGAAAGGTAACATTACAAGTTGGGACATTCAGAGATAAAGAACAGAGAGAGAGAGAGAAAAAGGAACTATAATGAGCAGAAAATGTATGAATGAAAAGAATAGTAACATGGAAAAACATTAAGGTTTAATGCACCCAAGAGATCACAAATGAGTGAACGCGTCTAAGTCACTTCAAAAACGATTTCGAGCTATTTCACCAAAAGTTTCCAGGCATTAATTCTAAGAATCCCGAGAATCCCACATATAGACAGCCTACATCTCCCTAAGTTGCTGGCCTAAACTAACTATAAAAGGCTTAATGGATTGATCACAAGTTTGGTTTGACCAACTAACTATACGCGTTTCCCACTGCAATCTTATATCAGCTAGCACTGCTCAACAAGGAAGGCAATGGCTCGGAATGTGTAACACGTGTTCTTATTTATACTACAATAAATATGCGGGTGAACCGCTTGAAGTTGTTGATAAGTTTGTGTATCTGGCGGAGGGGTGACGGATGAGATTTCCAACCGTATAATGAAGGCTAGGGTTGCATACATCAACTTCAGCCACCTCTGGAGCCGTCGCGAAGTAAGTCTGGCTGTCAAAGGTCGGGTATACAATTCTTCGGTGCGAGTTGCATTGCTCTACGCCCGTGAAGCCTGGCCTCTCCGGGCTGAGGATGTGCGGCGACTCTGCGTGTTCAGTCAACGCTGTCTCCACAGGATTGCTTGCGTTCGATGGCATCATCGCATGAGTAAATCTGAGGTTCGGCGACGTGTGTTTGAACACAGTGGAGATCACCATTCATTAAGTGTCGTCATCTGGAAACACCGGCTTCGGTGGCTTGGACATGTGCTGCAAATGTCATCCCAGAGGCTTTCGTACAGGCCTCTGTTCGCTAGCCCTGGGACGGGATGGAAAAGGCGGAGAGGTGGTCAGTCCATGACGTGGCGTCGCGGGATGAAGGATTTTTGTGCTAGATTAGCATCGGTTGGTGTGTCACGACTCCCTAGTTGGGGTCCGAGAGATAGCTCAAATCGATGGCTCAAAACGCTATCGGATATGGCCAAGAATCGTAATCAATGGCGGACGTGTTGCAATTTCCTTCTTTTTTCTTTCCTTCCCGATGATAGTTGACGAACACTGTTTGAACAGGTAAAGTATGAATGTTTTCCTTTCCAGATGAAGTTCTTTATCCGTTCTCTACTTATATTTTTTTACTTTTGATCTATGTTGTTTTATTATTATTGTGTGGCGCATATTTCTTGGTGCCATATACTGTACCAAGTTTTTTCTGCGTTTAAATGAAACAAAATAAATTTATACTAGTTTACTATTTTGACTTCCGATTGGTGGAACATACGACTTTAAGCTTGAGCTTTTGAGGCTGCAGTAGAAGTGACGCCTTCTAACCGGGTAGGGTTGCTAGTTTCATGCTCAACCTCCCTTCTTTACTGGACTCACTATCGGCTAGCAAGGTTTAGAACCACGTGTGGCGTGGTTGGCGATTATTCTAACACTGAACCACCGACACAACACACGTGTCTTGACCATCTCTTAATAGAAGCTTCACAATCATATCGACTGATTCGCTTTTCTTACC
The DNA here is from genome assembly GCA_944472135.2 of Trichobilharzia regenti. Taxonomy (NCBI): domain Eukaryota; kingdom Metazoa; phylum Platyhelminthes; class Trematoda; order Strigeidida; family Schistosomatidae; genus Trichobilharzia; species Trichobilharzia regenti. The sequence goes on from OX235262.1 coordinate 185,086,732, forward strand.
TAACCCTTTAAGCCTACAATATAATAAAAATACAGTACAGTACAATACAATTAGGATAAAGCCAATTTTTGATATGAATTCAATATCAAAGACTTCACCAGTGAAGCTATTGAACGCCAGAAATCGGCTTACCTGTATCTCTTTATCAATTAGATCAGATACAGTAATAACACTTGAATCCAATGGATCAGGATTACAAATTTTCTTTGCTAACGTGGAGATACTCGGTGAATAATGACCAGTCAGAGCAGATACTTCCCATAAACTACTATCTAATGCTTTAGATGTTTCAAAGGTTTCTGCTTCCCAATTGTACGGATCACCAATTGACTGTACCTAAGAAATCAGAAGAGAAAATATATCAAATAGAAATAAAGCAACTTTAATCTTTTCGTAACATGGTAACTTCACAGATGGACAGTTAGTTATCAACGGGGTTTATATACATGTAAAATGTTAATTGACAACAAAGATCAAAGATTACTACCGCTAGTCAATAACAAAAATAAACCAAGGTGTATAAGAGGTTTGACTGTAATGGAAAAACTGTTAAGCTAATCCCCCCACCAAACGATCTGTTTACGAACATTGATACTTATTTAGACACTTCAGCTAACTTCGTAATTATTATCCTCTTTTCGCCTCGACTATATATCATTGTTTTGACGTTTGCATATCACTTGTTAGTTTAATTCATACTTCAGGATTTCATCATGCATGAACTGATAACGGTTCGAGGACCATTGGAAAACCTACAGGGAGTACAGTATTATTTTATTTATTTATTTTTATTTTTGATTACAGCTTGATTCCACACCGTATTTTTGGTACAAGTGTGGAATTTTCAGCGTGGATATCGGTAGCCCAAAATTCGCAGGCCGACCATAGATATCAGTTGTGCGCTGGCGTTGGCTCGAACCCCGGACCATGTGCATGGTCGGCGAGAGTCCTAACCACTGTGCCACCGACGCTTCGTCCTAGTTTGGGACTCTTCACCTTACTGTTTTACAAGCTTACCTTGTAATCAGAAGGTTCCGGGTCCAAACTCCCGTAGTGGGGGCGTACTGATGAAGAGTTCTAAACTAGGATGAAATAGCTATCTAGTACTCTCTGAAGGTTTTCCAAATGGTCCTCTAACAAACGCCAGTTTATGATGAAATCCTGAAACCAATCAAATCCCTGCCATTCAACGCTTGAATATACTAATCCTAATTATTTGTCTTCGTTTTTGTTTAATCCTTAATTTAAATGCTTCTCTTTTGAGGTTGTGTTGTGTTAATAATGTATTGCTTTAGGATTATGGTTTTTGTTTAAATGAAGTCAAAGTCTCCTACGGGGGGTTGACCTTGAAATATCTGAAGGAAGTGTTCGGTACGTGATTCTTGTTAACAAGGTTTGGATTTCACCCTGTTGCAAATACACATTCTACATGATTCTCAGGCAATTATTACACTTGATTTTCGGTTAACTAATTTTCATGTACATTACTTATTTTGTACATGAGAATTCTCTGATCTGTATAGCTGCTTAATGGCGTTGTTGGGGTAATTTTGAGTATTAATATGTTATCGCGAATACAGGGGGCTCGTTTCGCATTTACCAATTTACGCCGACTCTGGCGTAGACGAGATGTTCGACTATCGACCAAAGGGCGGGTGTACTGCTCATCAGTCCGCTCCGTCCTCCTTTATGGTTGTGAGCGAGACCTGGCCACTCAGAGTGGAAGACATGAAAACACTGACTAGCTGTCTTTGATCATAGGTGCCTGAGCTCTATTTCCCGTGTAAAGTGGCATAATAAGGTGAGCAACATGGAGGTTAGGCGTCGAGTACTAGGTAAACAGGGGAAATCAATCGACGAAGTCGTGAAGCTACAAAGACTGAGATGGTTAGGACATGTGTTACGTATGCCAAGCCATCGCCTCCCTCGACGAGCTATGCTAGCGGATATACGGTCAGGCTGGAAAAAGGCTAGCGGCGGTCAAACAAAAACTTGGCATCGGTCAATGAAATCCACAACAGTTGGTCTAAGCCAGCCACGTAGGAAGGTGTAGACTTCCAGGCTGGGGTCCTCGGGACGGTAAAAGTCTATGGTTTGAAACAATTGGTGACATGGCTCAAAACCGTTCTCAGTGGCGCAGATGCATCCACTCCCTGTGACTTATGATCTTCAATGAAATTTTTTTTTGTATTTCTTTATTACTCCTTTGTCTCACACCTCTGCTCACTGTTTCTATTATGCTTTTCTTGTACTTTCTTCTCTTGCTTCGCGTGCTACACGGAATGTGGCGACTTGAACTGGTGCACATTTGTGCAAAGTTCTATGTCGAAAACAGACAGACAGATATCGCGAAGTAACTGTCTTTTTGCTATCATCGAGACAGTCTTGGACGGAGGGTAACTCAAGAAAAAATTTAGGTTAGTGTTCACACCACAGCAAGTTGCTACACTGACAACTAGATATTTAGATGATAGATGTACCGAAGAAACAGCCAACTGTGAATCTGAAATTCAAGAGAGATACAATTAGCGAAGTTCACCGAAGCTGTCCATCGAGAGCACTTCTAAGCACGCTCTTTACCACATGTTTATGCTTCACCATCTGCAAACATGCTGTTATCCACCAAAAACGTCAAAGACAAGGTCCCAATGTTATTCACTACTTAATTACTTAGTTGTCGACTCTCTCGATTACACCTAAGATTATTACTTATTTTTTTCCACACAGTGTTATTTCTTCTTATACACATTGATTCATCTTAGTTGCTTACTACCTGACAATAATCTCTACATATAAGTTGTTAAATAAATGCACAGCATTGAAGGAAAGTTAGGGACAGAAATTACTTTTCTCAAATGCGTGTTGTAATTACGTCATATAGGAATATTGCATACATTGAGTAAATCCAACATATATTATTATTGTCTCCTTTATTTCTTAGAGGAACATAGGGCTTCAGCCACAAGTCTCCATTGCGTTCCCTTCTCCACCAGAGTTTTCACCTGACTCCACGTCTACCCACATGGTTCCATCTCCACTTCACATGACCTCCTCTATGTCACCCTCACACTGACGACCAACTCACCGCTTCCCATACGGGTTCCAATCGACCGATGGCCTGTCGTGTGATGTCACTCACTTGATGCTTTGTTTTCTCAGAGTATGGCCAATCCACCTCGATTTCTTCCTGTGTATTTGTTGCCCAGTTGGTTCCTGCTGGGTTGGTTCTCTCCCAGAGACTCCTCACTATTGTTCATCTTTTGTGGCCGGCCATCTGATCTTAAGTAGTTTTGAGCGAAGACAGCTGTTGATGAAGGTCTGTAGTTTGTTCGAAATGCTCTTCATAATGCGCCAAGTCTCTGATCCATCCGTATAGAAGCACTGACTTCACATTGGAGTTGAAAATCCGGATCTTATTTTTGATGCTGAGTGTTGTTGGTCCCCACACAGACTTAGGAGTAGTGGAAGTTTGCCTTGGTTTCCCGATCCTCGCTTTGATATTCTCATTAGTTTCATCCGCCTGTAGTTGAATCGATCCTTCCCAAGTAGGCAGGTAAAGGAGGCTGCTTTTTTTCAGATTTATCCCATTTATGCTGATTGTTGTTTGCTGTTGCTGTTGGCCATGAATCTTCATTACCTCTGTTTTCTCTTTAGTCACCTGAAGTCCTATCTTCTTTGGATGCTTCTTCTGCCCACTTGTTGCTTTTCACTTGCACATCTTCCAGTTTCTGGGAAATTAGACATATATCATCGGCGAAGTCCAGATCTTCCAAGTTTTTCGTGAGGCTTCATTTTAGACCTGTTTCCTCGTTGCCCGCTGTCTGTCACATTATCCAATCTACCGCATTGAGGAAAATCCTGATTTATCTATATCTACATTATGATTCTGATAAGAAAACATTAATAGCTGTTCAGTGGAAAGAAAAAATATACAGGCACTTACATCCATTGTGTTTTTCGAGTTCTCATCAACATTACCATTATCATCAGCATCACCGTCATGATCAGCCTGTGTGTTATTTACTACATGGGAACGTTTCGGTCTATAGTTAATTAAAATCCGACATTGAGAATGACGTTTTAAACAATTTGAGATGATTAAAAGAATGGCAGGTGTTAATAACGGTGGACTGAATAAGGATAACTGGGATAACCGTTTTATAAAAGAGGCAACAACTGATGTAGCTAAATGCCTAGAAAAGAGAAGAGGAGACATTGAAAGCATATCAACAAACTAATTAATCATATAAATAATGAAATAGGATAAGAAATTTGATCTGGATTAATGATTGATATTTGACTTTGATTTTACCAGTCATTATTCATTAAAAGACAAAAACTTGGTACATTACATTATGCGCACGTCAAGAGATGCGCACCACAGGAAATCGCATAGTTTGTGAGATAGATGGGATACTGTCCGAACAGTCACAAAGAGGTGAGTGGTTGTTGTAAGAGACTACATACCCCCACGAGCCTTTGACTTGAAGTCTGATTTAGAAGGTCATGATGCAGCTTTTATTTTATTTTTTATTTCATTTAAACGCATAAAAAACTTGGTACAATATGGCACTAAGAAGGATGCGCCACACAATAATAATAAAACAACATAGATCAAAAGAAAAAAGAAAGAGAAATATATATATATATATATAAGTAGAGAACGGATAAAGAACTTCATCTGGAAGGAAAACAGTCATGCTTAACAAGTTCAAACAGTATTCGTTAACCATCATCGGGAAGGGAAGAAAGAAGGAAATTGCAACACGTGTAATAGTACGCGATAAGTTTCATTGATTGTTTGTTGCTTTATTCAATTCATTGTATAAGGGCTGAGATACTTCCCGGGCGCCCAGACCGAAGCAGGTGGTTTCATTAAGGGACCACCCCTCCCCCGAGCCTTTGACTTGGAGTCTAATCCGAAAGGCAGTGGAGCAGCGTCAGGAGCTGCATTCCCATGGTTGTGAGACCTGGCCACTGAGAGTGGAAGACATGAAAAGATTAGCTGTGTTTGATCATAGGTGCCTGCGTTCTATTTCCCGTGTAAAGTGGCATAATAAGGTGAGCAACATGGAGGTTAGGCGTCGAGTTCTAGGTAAACAGGGGAAATCAATCGACGAAGTCGTGAAGCTACAAAGACTGAGATGGTTAGGACATGTGTTACGTATGCCAAGCCATCGCCTCCCTCGACAATGGGCAATGTTAGCGGATATAGGATCAGGCTGGAAAAAAGCTAGCGGCGGTCAAACAAAAACTTGGCACCAGTCAATGAAATCCACAACAGTTGGTCTAAGCCAGCCACGTAGGAAGGTGTAGACTTCCAGGCTGGGGTCCTCGGAACGGTAAAAATCTATGGTTGGAAACAATTGGTGACATGGCTCAAAACCGTTCTCAGTGGCGCAGATGCATCCACTCCCTGTGACTTATGATCTTCAATGAAACTGTTTTGTATTTCTTTATTACTCCTTTGTCTCACACCTCTGCTCACTGTTTCTATTATGCTTTTCTTGTACTTTCTTCTCTTGCTTCGCGTGCTACACGGAATGTGGCGACTTGAACTGGCGCACATTTGTGCAAAGTTCTATGTCGAAAACAGACAGACAGACATGGTCTCCGGTGACCCATATAGGTTCATATGCCATTTGATCCGATTGGATACTGGAGCCCATGTACCCTATGGTAACTGTTTTTAGTTTAACCGCTATCCAAACAACCTTCCTGACATGGTAAGACCTGCAGGGACAGAGTCCCAGTCAGTTTAGCATGTTGGGTCATTACGGTATTCAAGCCCGACCATCACGACAAGGTAGCAGTTATCAGCCGGGCATGATGCAGCTGCGTTTTTATGGTTGCGGGTGAATAAAACGGATTCATACGCCATTCGATCCGTTCGTGTTCTGGAGGCCGTGTATACAATAGGTTTAGAATCAGGTTTCTCCAGCACCCCTCCGTAGATAAAACTTCATGTTCATCAGTCCGGTTGTAAGTGCTGGACGTTCTCATTTATCCTTTCAGTTATGTATGGAACACCATGGTCGCGTAAAGGCAGATGCTATGAACGCGTGGCCACATGACAGCATTTTGAGAAGAAGTCAACCGCCGGCCTTCGCCGTACGAGATCGCTTAACAGTGATATGAACACATTACATTATATTCAACAAGGATAGTAACCAGCCAACTAACAACTATGAGTGAGTTCTAGAGTACTCTGAAACGGAATACGGCTGAAATCCTATCAGAGGATAGACAATTAGTCTGAAGATGCAGGCATATTACTGAGTTGAAAACATACCTACATATGTATCAATCTCTCCGTGAAGAAGACTGAAACGCTACTCAACGACCACCTGCACAATCCCATGTGGCTGGCAATAAGTCATACCTATTATGTGTGAAAGGGTTAGTGACACTACCTAGCTGTCCAAGCCTTGGAAGGTGGAGCTGGGTTCGAACACTTGAACCAGTGGTTGGTTGGTATGCCACTACAGCTCTAATCTATATGAGTAGCATAAAAAGTCTTCAATGATAAATATATAATACAAAAATTTGTTTGAACTCAGCTGGTCAAGATAGATTTCGAATGCATTAGCCTATGAGCCACACAATTATTTTGTGGGGAAGATTGATGATACTACCCAGAGTTGTGCAGGATGACGTAGGTGGAGTGGGGCTCGAACCCGGGACCGATTGGCTGTACATCAAGTGCTTAGACCAAATAAACAGAGATGCGTTTCAATACATACATATGTATATAATTTTTAGAGTTCTCATTCGTAATTAACCTTATATGAACGGCGTCGGTAACTCAACGGTACAATTCTTACCAGCCAGGCAAGTGGTTCGGGTTCGACTCCCCGCCGACATACTCCTTAACCACGCCTAGTCTACCAGTTGACAATAAGCCCAATTAAAGAAGGAGGGTTCGGCGTCCAGCTCTAAACACCGTACCTACCATTACTACTGAAATCCTGAAAGCTTGAACAAACCCTATATACCATTCGGAATGCAAGGAATCAGAAAGAGGACACTCAAGTCACCCTTTGAAAAACCGCTGAAACAGTTCAATACACACAGAGTTAAAACCAAAGCCGACTTTTGTTCATTTCTATGCGTTTCAAGTCGAACATAGGACTTTAAGCTCAAGCATTCAAGGTTCAATGGCAGTTTTATCGAAGAGAGGTGGGTAGCTCAAGCACAACCTCCCTGGGAGTCGAGCTACAGACCACAAGTGTGGTTAGTGAGCACTCTACCACCCAACGCGCACTGATAGACGAGCTTTATTCAAAGAAAATGCATATTATATCGCAGAAAACAAAAAAGATTCATGTACATACTTACATTGAACTTAAATATATATCTAAAGTAATTAAAAATTGTTTAGCATTTGGACATTGGAATAGACTTTCATCCAATAAACGATACAGTCTGATATATAAACGTGGATAATTTAAATCTCCTCTAGCAATCAGTCCCAAGACTGTATGACTAACTGCACGTGACCAACTAGTTGGAAATTTCATGGCTTCTGATTCAGATAGCTTATTTTCCGGATCTGGATCAAAAATTGGTAGAATATAATCAGCTAGTAGACGAATTTCACTAAGCCGAGTTATATGTCCATCGCCTAAAAATCGAACTGCATATACGCGTGTATCATCGGATAACTAGAAGGTGGCGAGGATGAAAGGTAAAATTAAAACAGATACATATTAGTGATGGAAATCATAATAATAATAATAAAGATACAACTTCTTATTGGTTCACAAGTTAGTCTTCCAACCAGAGTTATAAACTTGAAACCTTTTAACTCAAACTGAAATTCAAACTAACTGCGGATCCTGAACTCAATCATAGGACAAAGCTACCCATTGAGAAAATTATTTAAGGAATTCAGTTATGCTGTCTCACATCGTCTATCTTTAAATTCCAAGGTAAAAAATATATAGACAAACAGAAGGTGTAGCTATGGGATGGATCACCAATATCCCCTATCGTAGGAGACATCATTATGGACAGCTGGGAAAATATGACTCTTAGTACATTTAATCCTACTCCAAAAATATGGTGGAGATATGTGGATGACTGACACTTTCACAGTGTTAAAAACAGAACATATCTCTCTCTAGCTTCTTGACACACATAAACTCACTAGTAGAGGGAATAAAATTCACATTTGAATCGGAAAATGAACAAGGAAAATTAGCTATCATGTTAGATTGTAAAATAAAACGAACAGAAGAAGGTAAACTACACACTGGTGTGTACAGAAAACCAACTCATTCTAATAGACTTTTATTCATCTCATTGCTTAAGTGTTAAAGCAGGCTTAGCTGAGTGTCTAACAAACCGAGCAGTAAAACCAAGTGGCACAAGAAAACACCTAAATGATGAAACAAAACAGATAGAAGAATAGCTAGTTGGTGTCAAATAACTCACTATGCAATAAAATTCATTAGGAAGATCAGTAAAGGCCAAAAGCAAAATAAAAATAATTGTGAAACTGGTAATGATAACATAAATAGGAGAGAATATAAGTCACCTACTGTTATACCATATAAGGAGGGGAGATCTAAGACTCTACTTAGTAGGATTCTCAATAGAGTAGGAATTAGAGTGGCATTCAAACCTACAAACTCACTCAGGTAGGACAAGCTCTGTAGGTTAAAGGACCCTGTAGGTTGACCCAATTAGACAGAATAATATAGCCTACAAAATATTCTGCAATGTCTGTGAGTGAGGTCAACTACATAGGTCAAACTAGTAGGTCAGGGGTAGTCAGATTGTCAGAACATAAGAATCTAGCGAAGGTAAGAGTGGTTGACCCTAAGAAGATAAGTAATTTAGAAAAAAGATCAGCAATTGCACTGCATGCATTAACACACAACCACACAATAGCATGGTGGGAGAGGGTTAAAATTCTAAAAAGTAATCTATGTAGGTGGAGAGAGAGATTGATTACGGAATCCTGGTTCTTTGAGTCAACACCCAACACATGCAACAGAAATGACTCAATGCAAATACCAGAAATAAGGAAGATATTATTACCGCCAGTCAAATCAGACGAGGATAATAAATAATCTTAAAATTCTATTTCAATTCAAACAGATCAAAACAATCTAACAAGTAACTTATTATGACTATAAAAACACTCGTCGTATTCCTTATATAATTGTAATGGATCAATATTATTGTCATTAATATTTATCGCTCCTTTGGGTTCCTAGTGGAACATAGGGCTTCAACTAAACGTCTCCACTTGCTTCTGTCTTCCTTCTGCTGTACTTTTCACCTGCATCCATGTTAGTCCATACTCTTTCAACTCCTCTCTCTTCACACAATCTCCTCCATGTCACCCTTGCACCGACGAACCACTCGCCGAGTTCTTTTTTCTTTCGGGTTCCACTCGAGGAATGGCCTGACGCGCGCGCGATGTCATCCAGCGGCCAGCCTCCTCAGCGAGCGAGTGTCCAATCCATCCATCTCCACTTTCTCCTGCATATTTGTTGGTTGGCGATTGATTCTTATTTTTTTTGTTAATGCCCATAGTTTCTTGTTGGTGATTCTCTCCGGCCCAGCCATCTGATCTTCAGTATACAACGAAGACAGTTATTTGTTGATGAAGGTTTGTAACAGGCTGTTGGAAATATTCTTTGTGACCCACCCGCCAAGTTTTTGATCCGTATAGAAGAACTGACTTGACGTTCGTATTGAAAATCCGAATTTTGTTGTTGATTCTGGCTGAGTGACGAAGATATCCAGATTGGTTTCAGGTTGATGAATGTGTTTCGCCTGCCTTCCCGAATCTCCATGTGACATCCTCGTCCATTCCGACTACCTGTAGTTGAGACAATCCTCCCAAGATAAGTGAATAAAGTACCCTTGTGCGTCGGTGGCACAGTGGTTAGGACTCTCGCCGAACATGCACATGGTCCGGGGTTCGAGCCCTCGCCGACGCACACCTGATATCTATGGTCGGCCTGCGAATTTTGGGCCACCGATATCCACGCTGAAAATTTCACACTTGTACCAAAAATACGGTGTGGGATCAAGCTGTGATCAAAAATCAAATCAAAATCCCTCCCATTGATGGTGATTGGCGCTGGATGTTGCTGCTGTTGTTATTGTTGGTTGGTTATTTTCATAACCTCCGTCTTGTCTATGTTTACCTGGAGTCCTGTCTTCGCCAGCTGCTTCTTCGACCAGTTTGTCGGTTTTTGTTTGTAAGTCTTCCATTTTGTGTGACATCAAACATAAATCATCCACGTGCGAAATCCAGGTCTTCTAGGATCTTCACGTCTGTCCAGGATATTCCTGTCTTTTCGTTTCCCACTGTCTGACTCATGATCCAGTCCACCACAATTAGGAATATCATCGTGGGTGATAATAAACACCCTTGTCTGACTCATGTGTTTAATCCAAACGCCTCTCTGCGTTTTCCGTTGTGGGTCACTTGACATGTGCCGTTGTCGTACAGCTAGCTGTTGAATGAGGTTGATGAATATTTGGGGTACGCCGTAGTACTCGAGTAGTTTCCAAATTACTTCGCGGTCAACGCTGTCAAAGGCCTTCTCAAAGTCTATAAAGTTGATTGCTATTCCACGCTTTGTTCTGTGATGATGATGCGTAGATTTGCAATTCGGTCAGAACATGATTTGCATTTCCTGAATCCAGCTTGTTCTGGTCGGAGTTCTGTCTCCAGTGCGTCCTTTAATCTCTCCAGGATGATGCGACTCAGGATTTTACTTGGCGTCGACAGGAGCATGATTCCTCGCCAGTTCCTGCAGAGTGAGGCGTAAGTCGCCCTTCTTTGGTAGTTTCACGAGGTAACCTTTCTTCGTGGATCAATAACACTCGTACTATTATTTCTCAATGTACATTATCACATATTGATTTTTATTCAAATATCTAATCAATTCCACACATGTATATAAATGAAGGAAAAAGTTGTGTGAGCAACAGGATATGATTATGAGCAATAGTTTGTGCTCGATTTTCGAACACATCAACTCGAAGGTAGAGGCAATTCAATTCACTTATGAATTGGAAAGTCAGGAAGGGGAACTTCCAATGTTAGATTGCAACGTAAAAAGGAAAGAAGATGGGAAGTTAAACACTAGTGTTTACAGAAAACCCACACATTCAAACAGATATTTGGATTTCCGATCATCCCATCCTATGTCAGTAAAAATAGGATTAGTGAAATGTTTAAATGACAGAGCACAAAAACTAAGTAGTACCAAGGAAAATCTAAGACAGGAAGTGATACACATAAAAGAAGCCTTGAAACTTAATAATTACCCGGATAAATTAGTCAAGAACTATGTAAGTAAATGTAAAAATAAAATAAATAATGATAACAGAGATAGTGATAATAATAATAATAATGATAACAATAATAATAATAATAACAATAATAATAATAATGGTAGTAATAATAGTGATAATAATAATAATATTAATAACGACACCAACAATAAGGAATGTAAATCATCAACAATAATTCCATACAAAGAAGGAACCTCGGAAGTCTTACGCAGAATTCTTAACAAGGCAGGAATAAAAGTGGCTGGCATTCAAACCAACCACAAACTCAATTAGAAACAAACTTTGTCGGTTAAAGGATCCTGTAGAGCCATTAAAACAAAACAATTTAGTTTATCTAATACCCTGCAATGATTGTGAGGTCAAATACATAGGTCAAACTAGTAGAACAGGGGCAGTCAGACTAGCCGAACATAAAAATCTAGCTAAATCTAGATTGGTTGACCCGAATAAGATAAGAAATCTAGAAAATAGTTCAGCTATAGCACTACATGCAGTTACACACAACCATACAATAGGATGGGATAGGATGACAGTTTTAAAATCTAATGTCACAGGGTATAGGGAGAGATTGATAGCAGAAGCTGTTTATCGAATCAACGGCAAATACATGTAATAGAAACGATTCAACACCTGTCCCAGATATATGGAAAATTCTACTGCCCAAAGGACAAATAGGAGAAAACAGAAAAAACTATAAAACTCAAATCTCAAAGTCGTGTGACCACAATTGATATGATTATGAACAATAAATTGTGTTCGAAACGTCATCCAGTATACAATACTGTTTCACTGTGTGATACATCTAATAAACAAACTAATATGGAATTGTAGAAGTTTACCAAAGTACTAAAGATGGATCCAGAGATCTCAGTGGATATCGTCACGCCAATAGTGAATACAGTTTAGAAGGAAGGAAAAGTACCTATTGATTAGAAGAATGGACACCTCGTTAAACTACCAAACAAGGGAAACTTAGACCTATACCCCAAATGGCACGGAATCATGTTCCTGTCCACTCTAAGTAAAATATTAGGTCGCCACATCCTGGAGGGATTAAAAGATGCTTTAGATGCAGAACTCCACCCGAAACAAGTAAATTATGTGCGAATCAAATCGCAACACTATGCATCATCATCATCATCATCATCGAAGAAAGCAGACAAATCTCTGCTTTAACTTTAGCGACTTTGAAAAAGCCTTCTACGCAGTTGGTGATTCAGCAATTTGGCAGCTGTTGCAACATTACAGGGTGTCTCAAATCTTTATCAACATCATTTAACAGGCACACAACGATGCTATATGTCAATCAATTCACGACCGAAGACTCAGTGGAACCTCTGAAGTGAAGATAGGAGTAAGAAAAAGTTGCATACTGTCAACGAGGATATTCTGGATTATGGTGGACTGGATGATGCAGAAGACCGTAGGGAGCAGGGAGACAGCAATACGTTGGACAGACGAAAAGATTCTTGAAAATCTCGATTCTCCGGATGGCTTATGTCTAGTGGCGCATAAACTAGTAGAAGTAAACAGATGAAAACCAGCAAGTTGGTAGAAGAAGCAGCGATGACAGGACTACAAGTAGACCTAGAGAAGCATCAATCACTATTCAAAGAAGAAGTTTGAAAGAAGTCATTTCTTTCACTTGTCTAGAGACAGCACCGTTTCAACTACAGGCGGATGCACAGATGAGGATATTAAAGCCAGTCAAGATCAGAAAGGCAAGAGAGACCTTCATTAATCTGACATCATTGTGAATATCTACCGTACTAAGCATAAGGAAAAAGAAACTCGGATATTAAACACTAATGTCAAGCTAGTCAGTGTTTCTATGCGACTTTAAAACTTGACATGAGGACCATCCCGAAAATCAGTTCGAACAGACTTCAGACTTTCATCAACACTTGCCTTCTTTCCATCCTGAAGATCAGGTGAACAGCCAGGAAGGATAATTAACGAGGGGCTTCGCGAACGCAACAACCAAGAACCAATCGCTCAACAAATGTGCCAAGGAAAATGCAGGTGAGTAAGACATACACTAAGAAAACCGTTGAGTAACATCGCGCGCTAGCCAGTTCCTTGGGTTGGACTCGAGTTAGAAACGATTAGTTGGGTCTCGATCTAGAGGTGACATGGAGGAGGAGGACGAAGAGATGAAAGCCTACGGGCAATCAGACCGGTCAGTTAAAAAAAGACTGAAGAGAAGAGAGGGAAGTGGGGATGTGGTGTTGAAGTCCTACATTCCAGTCGGAACCTAAAGGAGTAATAATAATCATAATGAGATTATAAAACTTACATCATTGTTTAAGAATGACTTCCACACTTGAGTAAAATAATTTCGTAAATGTGAAAATCTACAATGGCGAGCCAAATCAGTTTTTGCTATAAGAAGAAAGAAGAAACAGAAAATTTACGTATATTAATATTTATTTCTTTAACCCCAATTTCTATTCAACTTTCACTTAGAACTCAACCAATCAAAATGATAAATACTTCGTTAAACAAACATATAAAGTAATCTACATACTGTTTACAATTTATTTATTATTATTTATTTAAATGCATAAAAACTTGGTACAATATGGCACCGATGAGGATGCGCCACACAATAATAATAAAACAACATAGATCAAAAAAAAAGAAAGAAGAGAATATATATATATATATACAAGTAGAGAACGGATAAAGAACTTCATTTGGAAAGAAAACAGTCATTTTGATGTGGTTTTGTTCTCTGAGCTGGATGGTTAATTTGCGAAGCTTTCATCACCCTACTGGGTGACATCTTCAGCGCATACTTCAATTTACTGAAGTGAGCTTTTAGATTTCTCCACGAGTTTATTAATCATCTCTCCTGGTGGGTGACCTTGGACGTGATTGGTTGTTTGTGTGTGTTTTCACATCTTCTAGGTTACTTGTATTGGAACTGACTGTTTCTTTGATTTGAACTTTGACCCTTTGTGTTTGAAGTTCAAATCAAAGAAACAGTCAGTTCCAATACAAGTAACCTAGAAGATGTGAAAACACACACAAACAACCAATCACGTCCAAGGTCACCCACCAGGAGAGATGATTAATAAACTCGTGGAGAAATCTAAAAGCTCACTTCAGTAAATTGAAGTATGCGCTGAAGATGTCACCCAGTAGGGTGATGAAAGCTTCGCAAATTAACCATCCAGCTCAGAGAACAAAACCACATCAAAATCATCCACCTGAGCTACAAATCTTCTCTGTCATATCGAAAACAGACATGCTTAACAAATTCAAACAGTATCCGTTAACCATCATCGGGAAGGGAAGAAAGAAGGAAATTGCAACACGTGTAATAGTACGCGATAAGTTTCATTGATTGTTTGTTGCTTTATTCAATTCATTGTGTGAGGGCTGAGATACTTCCCGGGCGCCCAGACCGAAGCAGGTGGTTTTATTAAGGGACCGCCCCCCCCCGAGCCTTTGACTTGGAGTCTAATCCGAAAGGCAGTGGAGCAGCGTCAGGAGCTGCATTACCATGATTCCCGGTGACCCATATGGGTTCATACGCCATTTGATCCGATTGGATACTGGAGCCCATGTACCCTATGGTAACTGTTTTTAGTTTAACCGCTATCCAAACAACCTTCCTGACATGGTAAGACCTGCAGGGACAGAGTCCCAGTCAGTTTAACATGTCGGGTCATTACGGTATTCAAGCCCGACCATCACGACAAGGTAGCAGCTATCGACCGGGACTGTTTACTATAAATTTCATAATCAGAATTCTATAAAACAAGAGCGATAAAAGATCCTCAGTAGATTTAATTTTAGTTTGCTGATTCAGAGGTTTTAGAGAATATCCTCACGCTATAAGTACAAAAAGTTTGGAAGAAAAGGAAAGGTACCTACGCTGATAAAAGGAAGAGTCTTCTGAACACCTTGAACAGAAATCTTTGTCCTGCGACTCATTTCTGTCAAATTTAAGACGATGCTCTACAGGACTGATCCGCATTCCTTCCTAGTCTAAAGATAAGCAATGAAATGGTTGGGCATTTCGACCACTACATTGATTTTAGAAGTTCCATCAACACTAATCGACTGATTTGAGCACAGTTACAAAAGGCCCAGATGGTATCTGTCAACTTACGTCATCCCTGGAGTAGACGTGATATCAAGCGACCACTCAGGGACGTGTCCGCTGAATAGCAGTCAGACATGACCACTGAAAGTAGTAGACTCGAAGAGGCCATTTGTGTTTGAAGTGGTGTAATATAGTAGTAAGGGTGAGTAATATTACCTTAGAAAGTCATATAAGGAGGGAAAATCAATAACTTATAAAGCTGTATCGACTAAGACGGTTAGGGCAGGTGTTGTGTATACCAGTCCATCGTCTCCCTGAGCCAGTAATGTGTTAGTGACATTAGATTAGATTAGCAAAAAAGGGTTGTGAATGGTCAAATCAAGTCCTAGAATCAATCCACGAAGTCGTCAACTGTTGGTTTGAGCCACATAAGTTCATGACGTTGTGTATATGAAAAATCTTTGATCCACGTCATTGAATTCAGACACGATTATATCACACATAATTCATTATGCATACAAGTCTGCTAAACACTTATAAAAGTATGCAGAGTAGAACTTCTGGAAGAGGGTAAATAAATAACGCGTATTTTACAAGCAAAAACAACATAAGTTCCTGATGAAAAAGCGAGACAAGTAGTCTTCAAAGAAGAGACTCTTTACGGCAAATTCATTTTTTCAGCTGCACAATCGTATATATATATATATATATCCTCAAAGGATAGTAACAAAAGTGATGAGAGTTTATAGTCATAGTTAATAATAATTCAGTCAAGAAAATTAGGTCTTAATGAAATTAGGGTAGTAACAAAGGTGATGAGTTGTCACAAACAGTTGTTAAAAGAAGTTATGTAATAATATGAATAGTTTGATGAGTGAGTTTTACTCAGGATACACACAGGAACAAAGTACATAATACGGATGCGGATAGGAGCTGATAGGAGCCTAAGAAGATCAATCCATAAAAAACCTACGTGGGATGGTCAACTAACAAGCTTCTATAGCTGAGTACCCATTCAACAAAAGCGAAATTTAATTAAATCACTTGCCACCCGCATCCGACGAATCTGTAGTTCGGACGTTCTGGAAACAGAATTAGATATTCTAAAAGAAATCTTCATCCAAAATGGATACCTAATACGATTCATCGAAAAAAATATCAAACCAATAATTCATAGAAACGAAACTTTAATTGCGCCTAAAAAGAAACTCTACATGAACTTGGATTTCAAGAGAGATTTGACAAGCGATATTCTCAAGAGAAGGATTACGTCATCTCTAAGAACAGACCTTGCAGTAACGCTAAGAATAGTGTTCTCCAGTTGCCCAATGATATGCAGAAGCCTCAAGGACATGATCCCGCATCTGACCACTTCAATGTGCGTATATCAGTTCACCTGCTGCTGTGGAGCCAGGTGCATCGGTTGTTCAACGTGCACCCTGTCCAAGAGGATTCAAGAACACTATCCAGCCAGAATGGTTGCGAAAAGGCAATAGTGGTGCAATGAGGAGTGCGAGAATTGAAAACCTGGTTAACACTAATCATTCCCATCTCAACAAACGCCTCCTTCAAAGTAATCTACAGAGTCAAGAATAACCTACCAAAGGCAATACGGTTTCGTCTTCTTTGTATCGCTGAAGCTCTGACCATTCGCATAGGAAAATCGGAGCTGTGCATACAAAAGAGGATTACTCAACCACTTCTACTCTCATGGTAACAACTTTTTGATTTGATTTGATTTTTTTTATTTTGATGACTTAATTTTGTTTCTTTGCCTGTTCTTCAATTGCTTCTAATTCTTGTATTCACTTAGATCTCTTACATAGTTTCGTATTATCTACTTTGCTTCTGTGTGTATCCTGAGTAAAACTCACTCATCAAACTAGTCATATTATTATTACATAACTTCTTTTAAAAACTGTTTGTGACAACTCATCACCTTTGTTACTACCCTAATTTCATTAAGATCTAATTTTCTTGACTGATTTTATATTATGTAACTCCAATAACCAATCTTCACCTGTTTAGTTAAAATAACCATAACCAATTCCAATTTTGTTTGACAAACTTAATGTATACATACATACAAAATAACACATATACATACATTTGCGATTGTACAGCTAAGAAAATGAATTCGCCGCCGAAAAGAGACTCTTCGCTGATCTACGTGTTTTGCTTTCATTAATGTCCTTTTAACTCATTAACTTATGTATGTCTTTCGAAATTGTACACGACATCATATTTTTCTTTGTTTCTATGTTCTGCCTGATTCACAACTCCCCCATTAAATTCTTTATCTCACTGCGTGCAGCTAGAGAAAAAAAGTGGATTTGCCAGAAAAGAGCGTCTTTGCTGAACACTACTTGGTTTGTTCTTTCATTAATATAAGTGAATGAGAATTATTCATGATATTCTGATAAATTATGCTGAATTTCTAACTTCTAAGTACACATCGGTGATTCAGAGGCAGAATACTGCCCAACCAAGACTCATGTAGTCCAACTTGGCACCAGTCAATGAAATCCACAACAGTTGGTCTAAGCCACGTAGGAAAGTGTAGACTTCCAGGCTGGGGTCCTCGGGACGGTAAAAATCTATGGTTGGAAACAATTGGTGACATGGCTCAAAACCGTTGTCAATGGCTGGCGGAGATGTATCCACTCCTTGTGACTTATGATCTTCAATGAAACTGTTTTGTATTTCTTTATTACTCCTTTGTCTCACACCTCTGCTCACTGTTTCTATTATGCTTTTCTTGTACTTTCTTCTCTTGCTTCGCGTGCTACACGGAATGTGGCGACTTGAACTTCCGCACATTTGTGCAAAGTTCTATGTCGAAAACAGGCAGACACAGACAGACAGACATGTAGTCCAAGGTTTGATCTCCGGCCGACGCAATTTTAAACCCATCTTAACCAACAGTAATCTCTGTGAAGAAGGAAGTCTGAATGAGAGGCTATCAACCCCACCCCCCCACACACCCATAAAATAAACAGCATTGCTACTAAAGCTTCAAAAGTTCACAGTTAAAGCCCAATGTTCCACTCGGAATGCACAGGAATTGAATGATGCAGAAAAAAAAATAATCTAGTTTCTAAAATAAACAAAACTCCGGTGAATAATTGAATATACACACATACGTGATATCTTTGAAAACAGGATAAACAACTCACGTTCTGGTGGATTTCCTAAAAATCCGGATAACTTTTTCTCTGGTTTAAGCAATAGATCCAATATAGACAGTACATTCTTTGAGTAATTTTCAGACTGAAATAGTGAAACAGAAGGGAAAGAGAGAGGGAGAAAAATAAACAGTACGAATTAAGTGTTTTCTTTTAAGCAAGATGACATTTTCATTTCATAGTTTCTTTACAATCGCTTTACCAAACAACATGGTTCACAATAATAATAAGATAAAATGCATGACAATTACTCAGTTAAATAAAAAAGCAAACAAAAGTACATACTAATGACCAATCATATTTTTAAATAGGTCAAGTAGTCCATGGTAGACGAAGGTTGAAGTACACATAGTTTAGTATGTATGTGATTAATCCTAAGTGCTTCCATCAGCTTTAATAACCTTGGATTAGACTTATGTGAAATAACTGTGAAGCAGTCATTAATATTGATTTTGTGACCAGAAATTAACAGATAATTTGCAATGGATGTGGCGCGTCACGAAGGGTACTTCAAACAAGCTACATACCTTCATCAACAGCTGTCTTCGCTCAATACTACTCAAGATCAGATGGCCGGCCAGAATAGATCAGCAACAGAGATATCTGGGAGCGAAACAACCGGGAACCGATTGTGCGAAAAATAAGCAGGAAGAAATGGAGGTGGATTGGCTGGCCATACTCTAAGGAAACCATCAAGTGACATCACTAGACAAGCCATTGCTCGAGTGGAACCCGAATGGGAAGCGGCGAGTTGGTCGTCAGTGTGAGGGTGACTTGGAGGAGGTCATGTGAAGAGGAGATAAAAGCGTGTGGGCAGACTTGGAGCCAGGCGAAAACGTTGGCAGAGAACCGAAAGCAATGGAGATGTGCGGCCGAAGCCCTATGTTCCTCTAGGAATTAAAGGAAACAATAATTGCAATAGATGATGATGGGTTTCTATTCCGATTATTTGCATTGGGATTTTCTGTGTCTTAATTAACCATTTCGGAACATGTTCCTTTCGACGACCACATTGGAACATTCCATTGGTTCTATCTACATAGGTGTAACCGCAATTGCAGGCGAACTTGTAGATACAGTTTGAAGTAGAGTCTACAGAATTTAGTCCTTTAATCGTAGATACAGGGATCAAAAATGGTCGAGATGTGAGGGAAAGAGATGCGGCGTAGAATGTTCGCTCGATGACTGACCGAAGTCTTCGAGCTGACAACTGAGATTGTAGAAAAACTACGAAATGATACCATCACCCCACAAAATTTGTCTTCTAAATGCCTTATTCAAATTTATCAAAAGGACCAACTATTTAATTCACTTCGGTCCAATCAATCGACGGGTAAATCTAAAATTGAATTAAATAATTAATATGACCTGTTGCACAAGAGGTGACTCTCGTGGCCCAAGTGGTCTAGCGGATAACGCTTTGGCTTTGGAAACTATGGGCAATGGCTTCCAGCCTCGGTGGGAAAATCATCACTCACTGGGGAGTGCAGGTGCATCCAGATGACGAGACCCAAAATAGGAAGAAACGCACCTCCTGGATTCCAATGCTGGTCACCATCTATCAGTTAACTTCCAAAGGGACTAATTGTTTTATATTTCTTTTACATTATTTTAGTTGGTAATTATTCAGTTAAGTAACTGGTATAATACAGATACGAAGGAATGAATTATGCAAGATTACGAAGGTGTCAATGTTGAGATATAAATATCATCAATTTTCAGCTGCGTACATTAAGCCTACGAATCAGAACAGTCAACCAATTTTCTTTACTGCAGCTTGACTCCACACTGTATTTTTGGTACAAGTATGGAATTTTCATCATGGATATCGGTAGCCCAAATTTTGCAGGCCGACCATAGATATCAGGTGTGCGTCGGCAGGGGATGGAACCTCGGACCATGTGCATGGTCGGCGAGAGTCCTAACCACTGTTCCACCGACGCACATGTGCTGCTTCAGCAGTGGAATGCTAGCCAACCACATGTGTGGTTCGTGGTTCAATCCCAGGCTAATGGACTCCTAAACTGAGCTTAGTCTGGTTCGCGATATGGTAATAAGCCGCCTATCAGAGTGAAAATTGGGTGTGAGGCAAACAACCCCAATCTGTAAGAATAAGGAAACTAATGCTACTGAAACTTCAAAGCCCTATGTCCTACTCAGAACAAAAAGAACTGTTGATCATATCAAGGTACTCACATTACTCTCAAACTTTATCTTTATAATTCCATTATTTCTAGTCCTTTGATTGTATGGGTAGTAATCCTTTCTATATCTCTGGTGTCGGCGTCGTATCATTCTTATTGCATGTGTTTTGTGTAGACTGGACGGACACGAATTCTGTGGCTAGTCTTTCTAACCGCATGCCTATATTACTTTTCAGAACAACAGGTGTCCCACCTTGTGTTGTAACGACAGAAGAAGACAAGGGACAGGCAACGGATCGTTTATTGAGAAAATTAAGAGGTATTTATAGATTTTTATGTACCTTATTGTTAGCGGAGAAGCAACCTCTTCTGATTGGTTGTTTTCTCGCAGAAGGTTATTATGTTATCCCTTTGTGGCCGTTCCTCAAAAAATCAAGCCACATATCTGCGAATCATATTTCAGCAAATTAACTCCTCTGTAATTGGCTGGTGATTTTCTCAAGGTTAAGCTTTGTTATTGTTTTTCTTGTGACCCTGATTCGGGATATGAACATTGACGCAAATTGTTGTCTACAATTTTGACTTGCAGCCAGCTCTCACCACAGTATGATTATGTGTTAGTGTACATATTACAAATTACTATTCATCTTCTTGTGTGAGTCATTCTGTACTTAGCTAAATTTTTATGTTCCGATAACCTGATTGCGCGCAATCTACTGCTCTGACCTATGGGATTGACGTCACAGTCACTGCAAGGTGTTTTAGAGAATCAGTTATGTTGTCTAATCATTAGGTTATTAAGGTACTTAGGGCTACACAGCTTGTCCTTAAGTGAGTTTCTAGGCTTGAATGTTACCCTAGTTCCTGATTTATTAAGAATCCCATATAGGATTTCAGATGTTTCGTCCCTAAACGGTAAACACTGTAACTGTCTTAAATTCTTTCTAATTCATGTAATAGTCAGTAGTTTTACCACTATTTTTTCTTACTGTGAATTTCTTTCTAACTTTTTTATGCACTTTATGTTATGGTTCGTTTAGCATTAATGGCTTCTTCGATCTGTTCAGAAAACCAACTCATTCTAATAGACTTTAATTCATCTCATTGCTTAAGTGTTAAAGCAGGCTTAGCTGAGTGTCTAACAAACCGAGCAGTAAAACTAAGTGGCACAAGAAAAGACCTAAATGATGAATTAAAACAGATAGAAGAATAGCTAGTTAGTGTCAAATAACCATCCTATACAATTCATTAGGAAGATCAGTAAAGGCCAAAAGCAAAATAAAAATAATTGTGAAACTGGTAATGATAACATAAATAAGAGAGAATATAAGTCACCTACTGTTATACCATATAAGGAGGGGAGACCTAAGACTCTACTTAGTAGGATTCTCAATAAAGTAGGAATTAGAGTGGCATTCAAACCTACAAACTCACTCAGGTAGGACAAGCTCTGTAGGTTAAAGGACCCTGCAGGTTGACCCACTTAGACAGAATAATATAGTCTACAAAATACCTAGCAATGACTATGAGTTAGGTCAACTACATAGGTCAAACTAGTAGGTCAGGGGTAGTCAGATTGTCGGAACATAAGAATCTAGCGAAGGTAAGAATGGTTGACCTTGAAAAGATAAATAATTTAGAAAAAAGATCAGCAACTGCACTGCACGCAGTAACACACAACCACACAATAGCATGGTGGGAGAGGGTTAAAATTCTAAAAAGTAATCTATGTAGGTGGAGAGAGAGATTGATTACTGAATCCTTGTTCATCGAGTCTACACCAAACACATGCAATAGGAATGATTCATCACTCATACCAGAAATATGGAAAATACTACTGCCTATCAAATCAAGTGAAAAATAATGGAACTATATAAATGAAGCTAGGAAATCCTGTGATTACCTTGATATGATTATGAGCAGCAATAAATTGTGCTTGAAACGTGGTCATCAGTGAACATTACTGTATAACACTGTGAGGATTTATCAAAACAAAATTTACCCATAATGGAATTACACTCTACTATAGTGCACAAGTTTTATTCTTATATCAAATCCTAAACTACGTCCAACTTACTGGCCGACAGTAAACCCAAAAAAGAGGAAGGGTTGTAAGTGAGGCCAGTGAAAATTTAACAGCTTCAAACTCTATATTCTATATGGAACGGATGGAATGACACAAGTATTATGCAGCTATATTCTTAGGCAATGCCCAAATTCAATTCTTATGATGATAATAATAACAATGCATTTGATGTTGCACAGTTTACTGACATCATTCAGTTAATTGAAACAAACTTGATCATCGAAGAAGGCGATAGCTCGGCATGCTCAGTTGTATTAATAAACAATCAGAAATGATTATTCGAAATTGGAGTAGGCGTATGGTCTATTGGCTTAAACACTCGGCTTCGAGTCATTGTGATCCTGAGTTCAAATCTCACTCTACCTTATTCAGGTCGGGCAACTGAACTTATAGCTTGGTACCGGGTAACTGAATTTTAAGCGACTATAAGAATCTGAAAGCAGCTTTACCTTTGATACCATGAATCATAGACGTAGATGGCGTAGACGTGATATCCACCTATCGACCAAAGGGTGGATGTACTGCTCAGCAATCCACTCCATCCTCCTTTATGGTTGTGAGCGAGACCTGGCCACTGAGAGTGGAAGACATGAAAAGATTAGCTGTCTTTGATCATAGGTGCCTGCGCTCTATCTCCCGTGTAAAGTGGCATAATAAGGTGAGCAATATTGAGGTTAGGCGTCGAGTACTAGGTAAACAGGGGAAATCAATCGACGAAGTTGGCAAGATACAAAGACTGAGATGGCTGGGACATGTGTTACGTATGCATGCCTAGTCATCGCCTTCCTCGACAAATGGGCAATGTTAGCGGATATAGGGTCAGGCTGGAAAAAAGCTAGCGGAGGTCAAACAAAAACTTGTC
The DNA here is from genome assembly GCA_944472135.2 of Trichobilharzia regenti. Classification (NCBI taxonomy): domain Eukaryota; kingdom Metazoa; phylum Platyhelminthes; class Trematoda; order Strigeidida; family Schistosomatidae; genus Trichobilharzia; species Trichobilharzia regenti. Next base: position 185,110,388 of record OX235262.1, read on the forward strand.
ACCAGTCAATGAAATCCACAACAGTTGGTCTAAGCCACGTAGGAAGGTGTAGACTTCCAGGCTGGGGTCCTCGGGAGGGTAAAAATCAATGGTTTGAAACAATTGGTGACATGGCTCAAAATCGTTCTCAATGGCTGGCTGGCGCAGATGCATCCACTCCCTGTGACTTATGATCTCCAATGAAACTGTTTTGTTCTTGGTTATTACTATTCCTTTGTCTCACCCCTCTGCTTACTGTCTCTATAATGCATTTCTTCTACTTTCTTCTGTTGCTTTGTGTGTTACTTGGAGGGAGTGTGGCGACTTGAACTGGTGCACATTTGTGCAAAGTTCTATGTCGAAAACAGACAGACAGACTGACAGACCATGAATCATTTGGTGTTAATCAAAAAATCACACACACACACACACACAGACACACACCAATGTTAACTTCAATTAAAATGGAGCAAACTATTGCGTAATAATGAAATAATAATGATGATGATAGTAATAATTGTAAACAAACCATGACTTTTGATTGTTGTTTAATCATTGACATTTCTGTATTTATAACACGTAGAATAAAATATGTACAATCCACATAGTTGGCTGCAAGCTCTAATTCAGCCATACATGATTCACTAGCCAATGAATTATCTGATAGGCAGGCTAACACATAAGGCTGTAAGATTATTAGGAAAAATAAAAGACAAGCATCAAACAGAAATAGTATATAATAACAAACAGAATTCATCTGATACACTGATTCAAATATAAAAACTTATGCATTCTAAATGACTGGGAAAACAGTGGTAAATCTGTAATAAATTTTTTTTTGTGATTACAGCTTGATTCCACGCGGTATTTTTTGATACAGGCATGGAATTTTCAGCATGTGATATCGGTAGCCCAAATTTTGCAGGCCGACCCCATAGATATCAAGTGTGCGTCGGCAGGGGATCGAACCCCGGACCGTATGCATGATCGGCGAGAGCACTAACCACTGGTGCCACCGACGCACATTGTGGTCCTGTCTTTATCGAATGAAGACTACAGGTTAGATCACAATGTGACATCAGTTAAAGAACCACTGAAAACCAAGAAGTAGTAGACAATTGTTCCATTAAGTTCAGGGCTCTTCAGCAGTACACAAATATAACCTCACAGGAAATTGAACGCTAAGGAGCTTTAGGTAACGAGGTGAGTCTGTTGACCGTTCACAGAAACTGGAACGGAATCCAATGGCAGCAATTAAAATTCGTTAGCCGTTGGACTCCATTACAGTGACTGTATGAACAACGAGCTTGTCTCTTAATCTAAGGGTCATGGGTTCTATCCTCAGTGAGGTCATAGGTATGTACTGCTGAAAAGTTACAAACTGGGAGGTGGGGAGACGTATATATCCAATACTCCCCGGTTTTCAATAGTTGATGTCAGCCCGTGGACTAACTTCGAATCAATCAAATCCCTGAAAACCAAACTCTGAAAACTGAACGTTAACCAAGATCACTGTATAATAAACTCTTCATGACGAATCTTAGGCACATATTACAATATAAGTAATTTTATGCGGAGATCTATAGATTTAGATTTAGATAAGCAGCAAAATAGTGTCGATCAAGAGTACTGAGACAACTGTCATGGATACAGACGTTTTGTAATGCTGAAGACTAAACAGTGTACACCGTCAACTGATTACTTCCATCTTGTAGTTAAAAAATTCACTTGAATAGTAAGATCGACACACTTGAGATAATAGGATGCTCCGCATAAAACTCAAGGGTATTGGTATCAAGTTTATTCGGTGGTATGGATCATTTGTTTCAGCACTCAGTTTTCAGCAGATCGGTCGCAGTTTCAACTTCCACTCTACCTACTTCAGTCTGAGCAACTGAGTAATGCCATCAGCCCTCACACAGTAAGTGTGGCTTTTAGCCTGGTACATGGAAAAATCCATTCTGTTTAACTGAGTTCAGACACCATTGTCTTTGATCACTAAGTGACTTCAATTAGAGAACAAGTGGAAACCAAGAAGTACTGAGTGACTGCTTTGTCCCAATTTATGACTCTTCATCTGTAAGTGACCACAACTTCTCCCTCTGGGGGGATCGGACCCAGGGCCTTCAGGCTACGAGGCAATCTTGTTGATTCTCCACAACCACTATGATGGAAATCTTATGGCCCATAAATTAAAACTTCTGTCAATCGGTGATTTGAGACCAGCCAAATCCCTAAGAATTAAAAATTAGTCTATGATTTTTATGGAATCAGAAGTATATCAATGAAAGTTATTCACTTTTCAAAGATCTGGTTGTGTTTGCATAGTGTATCCGAAGATTCGATGATTTTATGTTATATCTTTTAAACAAATGCCTGACAAGAATTACTTTCATCATGTTTTCCGGCCTAGAATTTAGGTTAATCATCATCGAGTGGGCAGTGCTATCAAGAGACGCCTATAGCTGAAAACCTAAAATCTCCCAACTCTCATCAGGTTAAATAGAACTTGGTAATGTTTAATATTACCTCCATGTTGACTGCCAGTTTGATAACTTGACAATAAAAGAGACAGTAAAATTTGTCAAAAGTTAAACCAATTTTATTTGAGCTTTAACTTTTCCACCTACAATAAAAACTATATGCTTGTAACGCATTCCGAAGGACACATAATGCTACATAACCGATCAAACTTCTGTAGATGAATAGCGTTGCAAACCTGTCGCTTTTAGGTTGACAGTCGAATGAGAAGTTCACTAAGCCGGAGCTTTCAAATAACCAATGAATTATAGCGAAACCCACTTTTATAACATGCAATTTAGTCAATATATGTGAATATTTCACCTTAATGAGTTGACATAGATTAGTGTTGTAAAATCTGCCTTGGAATTCACAAGCATACAACACATACCCAGTATAGTAATTTCTTCACTGCATTCCACATTTACCTACTTCAGTCTAGGCAAGTGAGTAGTATCTTCAACACCCACACATTGAATGGCGCTCACAGCTTTTTACACGAAAATTCTGTTTCGGATAAATGAAGCCCAAATAACTAAATATGTTACTTATGAAGGAATCACAGACGGTTCCATCAGACTGGGGTAAGTCACTCATTATACCGATATTCAGGAAGGGAAACAAGTCCTCATGTGATAATCATAGGGGGATCAGCCTAACGAACATAGTCTCTAAAATCCTAGGCTCAGTAATCATGCACACACTAAGCAGAACTCGGGAGGAACAAACGAGGAAAAATCAAGCAGGCTTTAGACCAGGTATAGGGTGCATAGATCATATCTTCACTCTCCGACAGATTCTAGAACATAGACACACTTTTCGGCATCCAACAATTGTCATATTTCTTGACTTGAAGGCGGCCTTCGACTCCGTGGATCGAAAGGTACTATGGCAATGTTTGACTGTGAGGGGAGTGCCAAGAAAGTACATTGCACTAATCAAGGCACTTTATTCAAACTCATGTAGCTGTGTAAGGGCTTATGGGGAATTGTCATCTGAATTGGTAACAACCAGTGGTGTCCAACAGGGATGTCCACTTGCCCCATTTCTGTTTAACTTTATCATAGATATGCTGATGGAAGTATCCTTAACTGAACATAACGACTTAGGAATCGACTTGTTACCAGGGAATAGTCTTATGGACTTAGAATATGCAGATGACATAGTCCTGTTAGGGGAGGATGTTGACAAAATGCAGAGTCTTCTGAACACCTTGAGCAGCAATCTTCGTATGTTTGGAATGCGATTCGCCCCTGTAAAATGTAAGATTTCGCTACAGGACTTGACTACATCAACTCTTAGCTTAGTGATAGGGAGTGAAGTGGTAGAACATGTTGACCACTTCGCCTATTTGGGAAGTTGTATCAGCACCAACGGACTGATTGGCGACGAAATCTCAGCACGGATCCAAAAAGCTCGAGCTACTTTCGCTGACTTACACCATCTCTGGCGTAGGCGTGACATCCGGCTATCAACCAGGGGACGTGTGTACTGCTCATCAGTTCGCTCCGTCCTTCTCTATGGCTCTGAAACATGGCCAATACGCGTTGAAGACATGAAAAGGTCGACTGCTTTCGATCGTAGATGTCTGCGATCTCTGTCTCACGTTAGGTGGTTTAACAAGCTAGTAAGTAATGTTGACGTTAGGCGTAGAGTGTTGGGCAAACAGGGAAAATCAATCGACGAGGCTATAAAGTTACATATATTGAGATGGCTAGGTCACGTGCTGCGCATGCCTAACCATCGCCTCCCCCCCGACGGATATTACTAGCTGATTGATAAAGGTGCAGGTTGGAAAAGGGTAAGTGGTGGCCAAACAAAAACATGGCCTCATCAATCCATCAAATCCTTGACAGTTAAACTGAGTCAGGTAGGGAGGGAGATGCAGACTCCCGGGTTGAGGCCCTCGGGACTCCAGGAATCAATGGCTGGAGACAAAAGATAACATGGCTCAAAATCGTTGTCAATGGCGCAGATGTATTCAGTCTCTGTAATCTTTCATATTCCTTTCTACCATTACCTATTCTGTTTAACTCTTATACTTTTCAGACTTTATTGATTCTCTTCACTCGTCTTCTTGCCTACCTCTGTGTGCTGTTTGGAACGTGGCAACTCGAACTGCTGCACTTCGGTGCCAAGTCCTATTTTGAATCCAGACAGACAGACAGACTTAGGATGGAGATGTGGCTCGTTGGTTTAGGCACTTGGCTTCCAACCAGTGGGTTCGAACCCTGACAGTCACATAGTATCACCAACCATGACACAAATAGGTGTTTAGCTTGGAATAGTGTTATGATTACTTATATTATGATTACAATTACAAGAGATAAACACAAGAAGAGTATCTCACCCTTATTGTATGATAATTAACGTTCCCTTTCAATGCATTCTCTAGTTTCATTGTCTCCTAAAACAAAATAAAAACGATATCAAAAAATTGAGTAAGCAAAATAAAAGAATATAACAAACTTTAAAATAAATTTAAATCATAGATGAGGCAGTGCAAAACAGTGAAAGAAATATTTAATTTCGAAAGTGATGTTTGCCATTAATCGACTATGTTGAACTAAAGGAATATTAAGTTCTTTTTAAGTGATATTCATATTTAGCAAACAAAAGAGATGTGATCGTTGTGCTTGTATGATGACCTATGGTACTCTGAAGCGACTGCATTCAATCAGGACAGATGAAAACTACGTCGTTGGTTCAGCAGCAGAATGATCACCAATCACATAGGTGGTCTGGATTCGATCCCAAGCCTGCCGACACACTACTAAAGTTCACCTAATTTACTGGTCGGCAGAAAGCCAGGAAAAGAAGGTAGGCTGGGCGTGTAAGGCTAGCAAAGGTAACAACACCACCGCTGCGGAAGGTATGAAGCCATATAGTCTACTCGGAACGCAAAAGAAATTTTTTCAATGAAAATGAGCATAACACCTGCAAAGAATTGCGAAATTGCGTATTGAAGTGATAATTAAAAATGAAGTTGTTATAAAAACAAAGAGTAACACGTCTGTTTTCCAGTTCGACAGAATTCTGTAAGTCTTTGCCTGGAGTTACTTGAAGATCGTTTATAGGTCAAAGAACACTCAACAGTCCTTCTCATTGGTATTCTACCTGTAATTCTATCTGTTAACTATTTGCTTTCTTATGATTGTTTCTACTCCTAACACAGAAGCATATTTCTTACTAATTAGAGAATAAATATATGATCACCAATATTAAGCAATTATCAACCAATGAGAGAGAATTTCATCCTTATTAAAACTTTTCTCCAGACAAGCAATGGGCGAAGACTGACCACAAAGAAAAAATGCAATTTTGTTTATCAGACGATCAGCAGACCAAGCTTCTTCATCTTCGTGACTGATACGGGTATGAAGTCAACAGGTTTCACCAAAAGTTCATCCACTTTTCCTTCAAAATAAACAGAATAAGCCATTGTGGTTTTCAAAGAGATGTAGTGGTCTGTTGAGGGGACCGAAGTTATACGAGGGCATGTACTTGATTCTGAAATCATAATTCGACAGGAGAACTACTTATCTCTCAAGTCATTTCGCTGCTATTCAAACACCTGAACAAAATATTCTGAAACTGTAAATTATTGTCATACTTTTTCTCTTTGGCATACCTATATTGTGGTTATGATGTTCCTTTCCTGTTTATTGGTTAACGATTCAATAAGGTTACTTTCCAGAAGATTATAATATGCAACATAACAGCTGTATAGAGGTCTCATAAAGTTTTCTGACCTGAAATCTCCCTACAATAGGTAGCTGGAACGAAATCTCACGACTATGCATTGTAATGTTCCCAATTATGCTATTAGTGCGGGTACCTCTCAGGTGTTTGCAAACCAAATACATATCTTTCAAAAATGCTAACGAATGCTGGAAGAAATCTGCACAGTTTAAAAAAGATGCCCTTGCACTGATTTTCACAGTAAAGAGAAAATTTGTGACCCTAATGAATCTTTTGGCTCATTGGCCTATGCGCTTGGTTTTTACAGAGAGTATGTTTTAAGTTAAAATTTAGGTCCATCTTCGCTAAATTAGGTAGTACCATCAACCTTCAGACACATAGATTGGCTTACAGGCTGGTACAGTGAAAGTCTATTTCGGATAACTGATTGTTATACAGTCACTGCAACCGCAGAAATTAAACAATATTTTGGATTTGTGCATGCCACTAATGATGATTATTTATGTACGAACAATAATGTTGGCTTCCCATCCTGAAAACAAATTTTATACACCGTACATACAAACAAACATAAAAGAACACAAGGCAGACGTGGAAACACCAGATGAATATTGTAGACAATGTTACGCAAAACAGTGTCTAAATTGGAAGAATGTAGCGAAGTGAGAATTAAGAATTCGGTTAAAACTACATTAATTATCCTGAAGAAAATAGCTTAAGTACGAATCATCATATATATCAGTGTAATCACGGATAAGAGAGAAGACAGACTGGATCACCGAAAAAATATTTTCCTAGGGAAAGAAACACCACATTTCCAGTATAAAATGATATCATTCGATTTCACAGGTTCTCATCAGCTGCAAACTACCTGAAATTACAATGGTTATAAATAATAACATTTTATACTTCATTGTTTGAAAGGTAATAGAGAAGACATTATAAGGTGGACGCATCTGGAATATAAGTATTATAATCTAAGTCACCATCAATTTATATACTGTCAAACTATGAAAAAAGAAAAAAAGAGGGGGTGAGAGAAGACAGAAAAATCTAGAAAACAGTGTCAACATGGCAACTCAAGAAGATCAAAGTTCATCAATTTGAAAACTTGCTTAGTGAGTTGAGCTCACTAGTGTGTATGACTAATCAGTGTAATGAAAGTGATATGGTTACCAAGGGATTGAGAGATTGACAAAACACACTCTCTTTCTGTATGCATAAGTTTGGTCTGTGATGTTTGATTGCAAAGATTGCTTCAGCAAACCGTAGTAGATTCGCTATCCTTTGTATGTCTAATATTTTGAAGGATTTGGAAATCTCGATAACATGACCCGTATCCACAAAAAAGGTGTCTGGCAATTGCACTTTGTAAATATCTGCTTCCTTTTAGGCATAAGTTTCTTGGAATATGCTCTGAAAACGGATAGAAGCCCTTCTTTCTGTCCTTCCAATGTACTTGCTGCCGCAGGTACACGTAAATTTATAAATGCAGTTGGAGGTGACATCAGCAGGGTACTTATCCAGTTTCGATTGCCTTATAGAGCATGTAGTACTGTATAGCGTCACCAGATTGGCTGCAGGGAAGCATCTCTTTATTGCTCCCTTCATCCTCTTTTCAATCTTTGCGATAGTGTTTCTCCTTTGTATGGGAGGCAAATGAACACTTTCTTCTTTTCAACTGTTGGAGACTTCTCTTTCTCATCTCTTTCTTTGCTGTATTTTAGGATAAATCCTTTTGGATACCCGTTTTCTTTAAGGCATTTTTCAACAAAGCTTAATTCTTCTTCTACCTTGTTAGGTGAACATAACTTCCTGGCCCTGTCGTACAGTGTCCTTACTAATCCCCGCTTATAGCTCATAGAGCAGAAGCTGTTGTAATAAAGGTGTTTTCCGGTCCAAGTTTCTTTCCTGTAGATGAACTTTTCGACCGTTCCATCGTTTCTTCTTTTTACATTTAGGTCCAGAAAATTAAACTCATCGTTGTGTTCGTATTCCATGGTGAATTTAATGTTTGGGTGGACCTCATTTAGGCGGTCAAATAATACAGATGCCTGACTCATGTCGTTACAAACAACAAAAGTATCATCGACTTGTCGACAGTAGTACGTTGTTCCATTGATAGCGTCACTCAGTCGCGTCTGTTCGAGATAGCCCATGAAGATATCTGCTAGAATGGGTCCTAGGGGTGAACCCATGGCGACCCCGTCAATTTGTCGGTAGAATTGGTTATTGAATCTAAATTGGATGTCTTTTGTGCAAAGAATTAGTAGTCGTTTCATCTCTGACTCCGGTAATGGCAACAGATCTCTTTGTTTACAAATGATATCTATTGTTTCCATCACTGGTACATTTGTAAATAAGGCAGTCACGTCGTATGACACCATCAGTTTATCTGATATGTCAACGTGATCGACTTCTTTAGAAAATTGGAAGGTATCATCCAAGCTATGATTTGAAAATTTTTGTCGAATTGGCTTCAATGAATCAGCTAGCCATCGGGCTAGTTTGTGTCATGATGAGTTTATCATTGATAATATGGGCCTTAAGGGCACATTAGCTTTATGGATTTTTGGTAGACCATACATAAATGGGAGTCGTTGTTATAACTGCACTGGATTAAGGTAAACCCCGTCGCCAATTTGTTATAACTGTGGGGTATTGAATGATGAAGTTGTCACCTTATTCTGTCTGCGCCTGAACTAATCTTCCGACTTGGTAAAACACGCAAATATCAAAAGACAAAGGCTGGACTGTGACTGTGTATTGAGGTGCAACAACGATAAAGAAAGCCATGGTATTTATACATTTTACAACAATATGGACAGCTAACAGCATTTGAAATAATTGACCTTAATAGCCAATAACAAAGTGTGTGAGAAATGATAATATGCCATATGTGCGACATTGACAGTCAGTAACAAAATGTGTGGGAATGATAATATACCATATATACAAAATTAGCAGTCACTACCAAAATGCGTGAGAATGATAATATACAAAATTAGCAGTCACTACCAAAATGTGTGGGAATGATAACATACCATATATGCAAGTTTAAACAGTCAATACCAAAATATGTGGGATCCTATCACCTCCCCCCGTAAAGAGTGTAGGACTTGCTTTTTGGATCTATTTGAAAAGGTTTCGGAGCTCTTCTTTGTCGAGTTGACCTTCGCGTGGTACTTACTTACTTACTTTACTTCGGCTATCTCCTACGGGAGGATCAGCCGGCTTCATGAACGTCTCGAATCATCGCTGCTCAGGCGCGGCAATTTGTAAGAGAGTTCATGAAGTTTCATGGGAATTTGGTACGAGTGATGTCCCCAGCATCGCTCGGTTTAATACGTTTAATACCACACAAACTAGAAGACCTGCAGGTGAAAACTAAAAAACAGGGTGAAGAGACAGGCAAACGGGGAAGACAGGACTCCAGGTGAACACATAAAAGACGGAGGTGATGAAGATACTCACGCACCAACAGCATCAACAACAACAACAACCAGTACCAATCACCATCATCAATGGTATTAATGGGAAGGGAGTGACTACCTTCACTTATCGAAGTCAGTTCGTCTGTATGGGTCAGCAACTTGGCTAGCATGTCACGAAAAGCGTTTCTAACAGGTTACTTCAGACTTTTGTCAACAGCTGTCGCGTGGTACTGGATAGAGTGTGATCTGTGTCCCGGGCTTCCGGCTGCGGAAGATTAAATGTATCCACTAATACTTCTAACGTGAGGTCTCGCCTCCCATTGTCAAGTCTATCTGACGCATCTCGTATATGATTCGTGTGTCTGACACATAACTGTCCTTCTACATTCGTACGATAATGCAGCAAGAATTTATCCAAAATTTTTTTCTGTTGTTCTCTCCCCCTTCGCTTTTGCATAAGCACGCTTAAAGGTGTCGACGAAACGTTCAGTAATAGTTGACGTAAGGGGGACACTGTTGCAATTGATGTGGCAGAATGCATAGGAAATATCTCTGGCCATTTGGAAAACGCGTCGACACATATTAAGAAATGCATACTATTGAACGGTCCAGCGAAGTCAACATGAACACGGGACCATGGTTTGTCCGGTCGTGGCCAGGAACATAGTTCTGTCTTGCGTGGACACTTTGATGCTTGAGCACATTTACTACACTTGCGAACGAGGTCTTCGATATGGTCATCGATGTTGGGCCAGTAAACATAACTGCGAGCGATCGCCTTCATTCTCCCAACACCAGGATGTGATATATGAAGCTGCCGAAGCACATGGTCACGAAGATTAGCTGGAACCACAACACGATCAGCAAACATTATGCATCCATTAACGATGGATAGGGATTGGCGTCGCTGGTAAAACTGTTTTAAAACATTTGAATGAACATGTGGAGGCCAGCCAAATCGGATGAACTTTGATACTCGCTGTAAAACTGGATCACGCAGTGTGTGTCTGCCAACCTCAACTGCAGTCACCGGAAGATCGTCCAGAGAGATAGACATTATAATTGGGTTGTAATTAACACAGTCAAAAATGTTATATAGTTGCGCTGAACAGAATAAAAACTGTCGTCGTTTGCTTGTTATAACTGCGATGAATTAAAGTAACACCCCCGTCGCCAATTTGTTATATCTGTAGGGGATTGAATGAAGACGTTTTCACCTTATTCTGTCTGCGCCTGAACTAATCTGTCTATCTGCTCGTCGTACCTTCCGACTTGGTAAAACACGCAAATATCAAAAGACAAAGGCTGGACTGTGACTGTGTATTGAGGTGCAACAACGATAAAGAAAGCCATGGTATTTATACATTTTACAACAATATGGACAGCTAACAGCATTTGAAATAATTGACCTTAATAGCCAATAACAAAGTGTGTGAGAAATGATAATATGCCATATGTGCGACATTGACAGTCAGTAACAAAATGTGTGGGAATGATAATATACCATATATACAAAATTAGCAGTCACTACCAAAATGCGTGAGAATGATAATATACAAAATTAGCAGTCACTACCAAAATGTGTGGGAATGATAACATACCATATATGCAAGTTTAAACAGTCAATACCAAAATATGTGGGATCCTATCAGTCGTCCACCCTTTGATTTGAGTTCATTGTACGTTCTGTTGTCAACCAGTTTCTTGACGAGTAGTTCTTTGAGGCATTTATTTACCTTATTTTCGAATGACGTTGTTGAATCCTTCTTGGTTTTGTCCACTTGAAATTTTCCGGAGTCGTTAAGAATTGTCAACATCCTATGTACATAATCAGTTTTATTCATTATAACAATTCCAGAGCCTTTGTCGGGTCTCAACATGACGATATCATCATTTTCACATATTCTCCTTAGGGCTGCTCTATGCTCCTCAGTAAGCATATTTTGTTTTTCGGACGGTGATGTGTGGTATTGGTTGGCTATATCAACCAGTTTGGACTTTAGCCATCATCGTTTGTCTTCGTCCTCAGGTTTCAGGTCAGAAAGTTGATAATATAGGTATTAAAACTGTGTTTCTGTATCTATACGGTTTATGTGCCTTTTAGGGACGTGAAACTTCAATCCCAAAGATAAGGCTTCTAATTCAATTTTGCTTAATTGTAAATTTGACAGATTACAAACGTAACGTTCAGGTGCTTCTCGGAAATCTTCAGTTAACTTTTCTTTGACTAATGCTTTAGTCAGTTGATTTTCATATTCTTTCGCAGTCTTGGACTGTAATTCTTTGACGAAGTTCATGAATTTGAGCCAGCAAGTAATATTTAGCTCATTTATTATGGTATCATAAGTAGCCAGACGCGACTTCAGATTGGAAAGCTTCGCAAATTAACCATCCAGCTCAGAGAATAAAACCACATCAAAATCATCCACCTGAGCTACAAATCTTCTCTATCATATACAAAGTGCAATTGCCAGACACCTTGTGGATACGGGTCATGTTATCGAGATTTCCAAATCCTTCAAAATATTAGACATACAAAGGATAGCGAATCTACTACGGTTTGCTGAAGCAATCGCAATCAAACATCACAGACCAAACTTATGCATACAGAAAGAGAGTGTGGTCAATCTCTCAATCCCTTGGTAACCATATCACTTTCATTACACTGATTAGTCATACACACTAGTGAGCTCAACTCACTAAGCAAGTTTTCAAATTGATGAACTTTGATCTTCTTGAGTTGCCATGTTGACACTGTTTTCTAGATTTTTCTGTCTTCTCTCACCCCCTCTTTTTTTCTTTTTTCATAGTTTGACAGTATATAAATTGATGGTGACTTAGATTATAATACTTATATTCCAGATGCGTTCACCTTATAATGTCTTCTCTATTACCTTTCAAACAATGAAGTATAAAATGTTATTATTTATAACCATTGTAATTTCAGGTAGTTTGCAGCTGATGAGAACCTGTGAAATCGAATGATATCATTTTATACTGGAAATCTGGTTTTTCTTTCTCTATCAAAATTTATCAAGGGAATCAAATGTATGAAAAAATATTTTCCTTCAACGACTTCATTTTCAAACTATGGCAGTATTTATATAACGGATAACAGCAGTCGCACTAAATAACTGCCTAGTCAGTATACATATGTTGAGAATGGAAACAATTAAGATGATTTTTACGGGAACGGATTCAAAGTGTTTTAATTACAAAAATACAAAAGATTACTAAATGTGTAGTAGGTCAAATTGTCAAAAATTATAACTACGGTGATAATAACGATAATTGTGAAGCGGAAGGATTTTAACCGACATAAAACATTAATACGACCACGGTAAAGAGATGAGTTCAACAAAACTTTTATGAATATATAATATAGGTTCATGTCGTGTGTAGCTGGAGCTTCGGCCATGCATAAGCGGAGATAACGTTAAATTTTACAGCGAATGAATTTATCCTTACAGATTATCATTAATGATAAGTCGCGAGGGACTGATTAACTTAACTCAGCAGAGAACTTGCAGATATTAGAATTCGTCATTCTACGTTCATATTACACCAATCAAACCCTGTAATGTTCAGCTATGTGTTTTCAGGTAACACGCTTACGAAGTCCACTGTAATCAACTCCAGAGGAGCATGTGAAGTAAATGTACACAGAAGTGCATCTAAATGACAGTCGACAATTTACTCAGTGTGGAATCATACTTAGTCTAAAGAATACATGGTGTGTACCAGCTACAGAAAAAGAGCGTTTAGTAGACTTGGATGGACGACTTTCAGTTACTTCAGCAGTGGTGTCAAATGCGAATATTAGGCCGGTAAAGTGTGCTTTGGTACCAGGATTTGGCCGGTTGTGATAAGTTTCTTCACATTTCTTTCAATAAGCCGCCTAGGATATCTATTATTTAAGAGCACTATATGAAGATTTTCAGGTACTTCGTCAACTGCATCTTTAAATGCTGACTTTCAGAACTCTGAAGCAAAGAAAATCGACATGATTCCCAACCAGCTTTACCCAAATGTTGGAGTTAGATGCATTGACTTACGATAATGAAGAAGTAATATGTCCGCTGCACGTTTCTTGACTTCACTTCTGCTTTCGACTCTTTACCTAGATGTCTCTTGCTAAATAAGCTCTCCATGACACAAACCGAGTCCTGGGTCACTAACTGGTTGCATTCCTACTTTTCAAACAGAACGCAGTACACCGTATACAAAGGCGAATCCTCCTCTGCTGTGCTCACTGAAGCTGGTGTCCCCCAAGGGGCTGTACTCTCCCCACTTCTCTTTTCATTCTTCCTACATGACCTACCATCTTCAAATGACATTAACTTTGTCAAATATGCTGATGACCTAACTGTATCTTTACCTGTCAAATGTCAAAGTGACTGCTCTAAACTAAATGGCTTCTTATCAGAAATCAGCCAATGGTCCAAGGAAAACGGTCTCACCTTAAACCCCTCCAAATGCCAAACAGTTAATTTCACCTTTAGGCACAAATCTGACCTAAACAAACTGGTTACCACTCACGAGGTGTGCAACATAGATGGCACTGAAATTGAAACCAAGTCGGAAGTTAAATACCTAGGCGTCACTCTATCTTCTGATCTTTCCTGGTCGTCTCATATCTTGACGATTTCCAAGAAAATATTCCGTCTTACCTTCTACATCAAGAAGTTAAGACTTTCTGGTGTAACCCAACCCTTACTCCTACAATTTGTTAACTTCCGTATTCTGCCTATTATTCTCTATTGTTCCCTCTTAGTCTTTCCTGGGCTATTGAAGAAAGACTATACCTTATTACGTAGGATGTTAAAGGTTGTCAGCAGGGTAAGCAGTTTGCCACTTAGCCAGCTTGTTAATATTCTGGTGGACAGGCACATGGACTCATGTGAAAAATGGGCAAAAACCATTTTATCTGACTCACAACACCCTCTACATTCACAACTCTCCCCATGTATCTCTTCAGGGAAAACCAGAAGCCTATATAGGAAACTATATGCCCGCACTAGTAAGTACAAAAACTCATCCATACCTTACCTAGCTCGTGTTCTGTGCGATAAAGAAAGCGTTAGGCGGGAAACCTTTAACTTATTAAATAGTCAGTAGAACAAATGGATCTCGTCTTTCCAAGTCACATCATTTACAGGTAAAACGTTTTCTCTTTACCTTTTTTTTCTCTTTCTGTATTCATTTTTGTTATGTGCTGTTTTGTTTCTCTCTTCCTTACAAACTCTACTTAAAACATTCTTGTTCGTTCTTTCACACTCTGTATACCTCGACCATTTTGCTATTGCTTACGCCAGTAAATATGCTAGTAGTATCTACTTTTCTAACACCTTTAAACACTGTTTAAATTTTGGCTTTGCTACCGACATGCTAATATGTTGTTGTCAAAACTGACTGAGATAACCTTAATCTATGTAGAACTATATTTATTGTTAATGTACTAACTGGATGCAATATTGTAGTAAAATGCTGAGAATTCCATTCTGTATCACAAGTACTGATTTGGAATAAAGCTTAACTTATCTTATCTTAGAAGGGTTTGAAGATTTCAGATTCAGATTTATTGGTTGAGGATAGAAGGCTTGCATTTTTCCACGATGACTAAATCCTAGAAAAATGCTGAAATCACGGTATTCTACAAACTAAAAATCACTATGCGCTACATCCCCACATTAGCCGCATTAGCGTAGCACCTACTAGCAGTTGTGTATAAGTTCATCAATTATAGTATATTTCCACACTCGCATTGGTTCAAAATCCAGTGCTATCTGTGACCAATGACCACATCAGATTCACACAGACTTTTTAAACATGCAGAGCACCTTTTCAGCACTAGACAGCACTATTTACGAAATATTCATAAGCAGTTTAGCATCGACTAATGCTATGGTAAGTTTGAGGGTTATTCACTCTAGATACCTTGTGAATTTAGTAGGGGGAAAATACCACTAAAAATATCTTCAAGTTACCTTGGATTTAAGTGTAATTTTGTGTTTCTAACACATCAACAGTCAAACCCCTTCTATTATTAAGGGAAAATATACAGCAATCTAAGGGTACCGCAATAGTTTGAAAAACCCCGTAGCCCGGCCTTGAATATCCAATATCCAAACACCAGCAAGTCATAAATAGCTGATTTCTTCGCATTCTTTCTTTGTGAAAGTAACAGTTTCATGGCCATCCATGAAGTTCCGCCCAGTAGACAGATTCACACACTTACTGTAGCCCAGTTATTTTAGCAGGTTCGTGTTTTCCTTGGTCATATGCCGAGAATCGCCGACTTGCTAGACACGTACAGATACTGGCCAAAATAAAAAATGGAGCACAGTTCAACAATGTGGACGCACGAGCGACTTGCAGCCAACCAATCATAAAAATGAGGAATTTTTATACAAAAATGACGTATATTCACATGAAAATGTATGAAAACACATTGAACAGATTATCCTTTTCTGACATGACTTAAAAATATGTCCCAGTTATCATGAAGAGTATGAGTTGCTGAGGTGGACTAGTTTCTGTGGATGTATTCACCGAAATGACTGAAGATGTGCTGTTTTGTGAATCGTTCATCTCTCTTCTCTTGCTGTGTAGTCCTCTCCAAAGCCCTCGGTTAAATTACTATGGTTTCAGTAAGAGGATCGACGACTACATACAAGGAAGATGAGGATAATAAAACAAATTGAAATAAACGATAGTGACTCTAAATCTATCCGTAATCGTAACCCTAACCGCAAACTCAACACTGGCCCTAACATTAATCCTAACCCTAATGACAATCCTTATCCTGCCGTAAACCCAATTATGACCGTAACCCTGACTGTAACCTTAATATTTAACCACTGTTCTAACCCTAACGAGATATTACAACATTGTCCAAACAATAATAAAGGGCGTGATCTGGGTGAAAATTGCTCCTTATTCGATGAATAGGGTTGATATTTCATCTATGATAATGAGAGGTGCCGTCAGCCAACGACTGGCACGCGTTCAATTTCATTGGTCCTGGGACGCCATTGTTGAACTTCTCCAAAAAAGGTCCGGGGCAAAATCAACTGGGACAGAAGTTCTAGCCTATAATACTTGAACTTCTGCTAATCGACCTTAACAATTAAGAAAGCTGAAATGACAAGTATTTGGAAACAAACTGAGAGATAACTAAACACTTGTTAATGTCCTAGAACGAAGCGTTTTGCGCACTTGTAGACATAAAACTTTCAGGACAGTATTAACATTCAGTGGTGAAGCGAATTAAAATTCCTTTCGGAAACGGTTGATACAATACAAAATGACACAATGGGTTTTATAAACGATTCTACGCGACAACCGAAAGAACTAAAGCCTACAACCTATTTTTCTACAGATAGGTCTTCGTCTGTAATGGATTTTATCTCGCAGCACTTTTCAAGGCGAGACATTCATCTTCAAAACAGTGCCGAGACAGGGTTCCGAGGTGAATACCACGGAGATTTGTCTCATTCGAATTGATTATCAAGCGAGTGAAAAACGAACAGACTGCAAACACAACCCAGGATTCCAAATATTAACACTTTTCCCGATTTACCAGTTTCCGCTAAACTTTTCACTCCATCAAAACAAAATGGAGCCCACCCAATCACGGGCACACATACACTAATTCAGACATTCATCAAAAAGCCAATCACTGGAGCACACTGTACGCTCAGTCAGACTGATACCACAGTTTCAGTCAATCATGGAATGTGCATAGTCAACGTGAGGAAATCGTTGGATAAGTTGGCACTTTTGGTCGGTGAAGGCGTGCGCGAAAAGTAGGTGAAATGCAACATAAATTACCTGCTTTTCCCGTTTTCTCATGTCCCGGAAAATCTTCACTTCCTTCATCTTTCATTTTAATCGCTCTTAATCCCACCCTCGCTACGCTTTTTACACATTTTCTGAAATCTAGAAAGAAGCGATCGCCCACTTCTTCCCATCTAACCCATTTAGATTCCCACATTTCCTACATCTTCACTCGTTATTCCTGATTTCTCTCTTGACTCTTAAGTACTAGGCCGAATTCTCCTACTGTAAGAAGTATAATGACAAATGTTCAAATGTCTTTACTATTATACATTACAGGCGTATAAAGTAAGGCGAATGCCATGTGTGAATGATATATTTCACACTATTAAGAGTAATCCCTCTATAAAAACAATAATAGGCAGAAACGTCTACAATAATGATTTCATAGATTATTTCGGTTTATGTGATTGCGTCGGACCAGGTCGACTGATGTTGCAGGACTTCTCTAAAAATAAAGAACAGAAGGATAAAGTTGAACGAAAGATTTCTTTACATAACCTACCTCTTCCGATAAGGATTCGTTTTTTAAAGTCGGTCATGATACTGAGGCATGTTTGTGTGTAAATTTTTGAACAGGTTGCAAGCAACCTGATAGGGAGGGTGTTGCCAAGTGACGACTGACAACCATCTTAACCGTGATGTTGTCTGATATTCTTACACAATTTGTAGATCGTAGTAGTCTTCAACTGTTGGTTATGTGATGAACACTCCCGGGCATATTCTTTGTGTTCACGAATGAAAAGAAAGACGCTAGAATTGACAACGTATGTCATTTGCCAGCAGCAAATAACTTTTCAACTTAGTCGCTACTTTTATTACATATCGTTATGAAAGGAAAGTCAAATTTCAATGACTCAATAAATAATAAAAAATTACTTCCGTAGTTTTGCTGAAGAGAGTTCATTTTCGTCTGCGGATCTTTGATTCGAGAGCTAGCCTGTGACCGGTGTTCTTGGTAACAGAGAGACGAAATATGGATTGCTGTAAACACGGAAATCTTATGTTACCGTCTACTCAAGTCACACAACATACACTTCATTTTCCGGTTGCACTGATCGTTGAAAATAGTTTTTAGCTGGAGGTGGTATAGAAGTATGTCTGCGATCTTGTGAACACTAGAATATCTGCCTTCCTATAACGGATTATTTGCATATTGGCTATGCTTAAAAAATATGAGACTTGATTTATTTGAGTTAACCTCCGAAATGTCGGTTCATTCCTTGACCACCTTCGCAGATGTTGGCATTTTAGAAGTTACGGATCCGGTTTTCATTAGGTTGCAAGAAACGAGAAGAACCACAAGTTAGAAAATGCTTGTGCCAGCAGATAAGCACCACATGAATGGTACACAGGCAAAATTATGTATATTTGGGTTTCTTGGTAAACCAACTCGTAACCCAAATGGGATACCTGTGAGATATAGTAACTCGCAGAATTAGTCTCTTTAAGTAGGGGGTAGTTAACTACTGGAACAAATAATTAGTTCCAAGGTTAGCTTGTTTCCCAAACAATAATCTGCATCAAACTATTTCATATCCTCTAAACTCATCATATTAGCTATGAATAGACTCATGTGGATGGCATTTCGCTCTGACTATACAGATGTTGAACTGTCTCATCCATGCCACCAACCACTGATATGTTTTAACACTAGAACGTCAAAGTAGTTGAAGATTGCACGACCGATTCATGGTTGTTCGCTCAAACACAACTCCTCCATATTTTTCACGGGAGTCATCAATACTGCAGTCATCGCTTCATCGTTCGCTGTTTGGAAGAAGATAGAAAAATATCAGAAGTCTTATCGTGATTTATTGTTATAACATTCATTCTTAGACCTTGTGTAATAAACTTATTGATGGTTACACACTGGTATAAGAATATAGGATTCTCGAGTCGCCAATCTGTGTTCTGCATTTTTTCGCGTTGGTTATTACAAATTGTTTCCGGACGTCTTCAGAGACAGGGTGAGGTCCAGTTTAGTAAGAGCAGGAAATTGACAGTATCTGAAAGATCGATGATATAAGGTTTCCTCGAAAGAAAGTCACTAAGGAATTCTCTTGACACCTGATAGGGCCCTGTCAATCACGCCTCAAAACCGTTAACGCCCAGCTCTTGCTACGCCGGGCCTCTCGCTGTCCCTCAAAACCTTTCAGAAACGCTTAGTATTAACGGACGCAAAAACCAAAACACCGATTGGCGACACGAGAGTTCTTTATTCTAATATCAACATATAACCAACATAATAACTGAGGTCTATGAAGAAATATTACAATAATAAATCACGAAATTACTTCTGACGGTTTTGTCCTGACTTCTTTCTGAACAGCGACCGATGAGACGATGACTGTTATATTCATGCCTCCACGAAAATATAGGGAAGTGGGGTTTGAGCAAACAACCATGAACTGATCGTTCAATCTTCAACAACTTTGGCAGTGCGTGTGGAAATATGTCGGACGCATCACACCTTTAATGCTATGGGCATAACATGTGATAAAAAAGAATTCCCACTCGAAAGCCTGAGGATCCCTAAGCTCACCTAGTAAACGAATAGTTTTACCGTACACCGATTCGCCTGGCGAGCACTGCAGATCCCTTTTTGGCGTAGCACGGATGCTAAGCGGGACCAGTGGCAGCGAATCTGTCCACCTACTGTTTTCTACTGCCATCAACGCGGCTTTCAGTTGACGGTGGAAACGTTCTACTAGCCCATTTGCCGCAGGATGATACGCGGTCGTGCGAATGCGTTTGCATCCTAGCACCTCTTACAGTTTCTTGAAGCTTGTGGATTCGAATTGTTGTCCACGATCGGTAGTGACAGTGGTGGGGCATCCAAAATGGGCAACCCAGCCTTCCATGAAGGCACGACAGATGGTTTGAGCCGTTACATCTGGTATCGGAATGGCTTCCGGCCAATGTGTGAAACGATCCACACATGTGAGCAAATACGAGCAGCCGTTTGACGGGGGTAGGGGCCCTACTATATCAAGGTGTATATGGTGGAACCGAGCGTCTGGGGTCGCAAACGTCCCCAACGGCGTGATGTTATGCTTGGTGACTTTATCACGTTGGCATTGCACACAAGTACGTGTCTATTGACGCACATCACGGTTGATACTGGGTCACACAAATCTGGCCGATATCAACTTGCCCGTTGCTCGTATGCCAGGATGGGAGAAATTGTGGAGGGACTCAAACACGGTGTGGTGTAAAGATCTGGGGACAGTCGGTCGAGGGGTGCCCGTTGACATATCGCAAAGTATAGTTGTTTCACTGTTCAGCAGGGGGACACGTTCTATCTTCAGTGAGGTTTTATATGACAGGTGTTCTAAGTTCAAATCCTTCAGTTGGAGTTCGGCCATTTTATTAAGATCGATAGTTGGTGGCACCGACGTAACTCATACGCGAGACAAAGCGTCTGCTACCGGGTTATCAGCTCCAGAAACGTGCTGGATATCGGAAGTGAACTGTGAAATATAGTCTAGATGGCGTGATTCACGTGGTAAATACCGGTCTGAAGTAGTGTGGAGGGCGTACGTCAATGGCTTATGGTCGGCGAATACAGTAAATTGTCGGCCTTCCACTAGGTGACGAAAGTGCTTGACGGCAGCATAAGCAGCGAGAAGTTCTCTACCGAAGGTGCTGTATCTAGATCTGCATGCAGTAAGTTTAAGGAAAAAGAAAGCAATCGGTAGCAATGCATTGGACATACTCTGTTGTAGTACGGCTCCAGTCGCAGTGTTAGAGGCATCTACTGAAATGATGATTGGTAGTTGTACATCTAGGTGGACTAACATTGTGGCATCAGCAATAGCTTTCTTGATAGTTGTGAAGGCTGTCAAGGCTTCCTTAGTGGACACCAAAGACTTGCATTTCCCTTAAAGCATATCAGTCAAGGGGGTCAAGTTGTGGGCGCACTGGGGGATAAAGTAACGGTAGTAGCTAACCACCCCGAGAAAAGTGCATAGTGCCTTGAGAGAAGTGGGTAGAGGGAAGTTTTGGATAGCCTCTATCCGCTCAGATAACGGATAAATGCCATCCTTGTCCATCCTGTGTCCCAAAAATGTCAAAGAAGTGACTCCAATCTGACACTTCGGCAAGTTGAGTGTTAGGGAATGTGTCATAAGCCTTTAGAAAACTGTCTGCAAATGAAGTTGATGTGTTGCCTCATCTGGACTAGCTACCAAAACATCGTCCAGGTAGGCAAAGGCGGAATCGAGCCCGCGCAAAACGTCGTGGATAAACCGCTGGAAGGTTTGGGCAGCGTTCCGTAGTCCGAAAGGCATTCGAAGAAATTCGAACAGGCCAAACGGTGTAATCACGGCCGTCTTGGGTATATCCGCGGGTTCGACGGGGTTCTGGTAATAAGCCCGTGTTAGGTCCAGCTTGCTAAATACCCTAGCTCCCTTGAGTGATGATGTTAAATCGTGTATGTGGGGGACGGGGTAACGATCGGGAACAGTTTGTTTGTTTAACCTGCGGTAATCGCTACAAGGTCGCCAATCTAAACCGTTATTCCTGGGTACCAGGTGTAACGGTGAGGACCACGGGCTGCTGGATGGCCTAATATTCCCCATTTCTAGCATATGCTCAAACTCTGCTTTAACATCCTTCAGTTCTTCTGGGGATAGTCATCTCGGTTTTGCGAAAACTGGCGGACCAGTAGTGACAATATGTTGTGTAACGTTGGAAGTCACACATGGCAGGCCGCTGCTAGGTTTGAACAAATCCGAAAATGAATTGCATTATATGCGAATATGGACCAGTACTAGTGGGTGTGGCATATACAGGGCTGAGGGCTGGGCACTTGGTGGCGATACCGTTAATCGAGAGGTTTGTGGCTGAATCTATCAACCTGTGCTTACCTGGACTTACGAGTAGTTGGTAATGCTGTAGCGGTTCCATACCGATGATTCCTGTGGTCACATCCGCTATCAGAAAGACCCAGCGGAATGCGCGGCGCAAGCCGATATTCAGGTCAAGAAAGCGCCTGCCAAACGTAGCTATCGGCGAACCATTTGCGGCACGTAGTTGTGAGGACATTGGCCGCCTGCGCTCCTTTATTGCGGGTGGGTGACACTGACCTCTGCTCTGGTATCAGTGAGGGAGCGTATCCCCGTGTTACGTTCTGTGACACAGAAGAGGCGACAGGAGAGTAGTTCGCCAGCAACGTTAGTCGCCAACACGTGCTGGCCTGCTAGTTTCCCCACTTTTGGACATCGAAGGTGCACGGGCGAGTGCATTTTGGGCCTTTTCACCATAACGCCGATGATACCAGCACACTCCAGGCGGGGAGTTTCGAGACTTACGACGCCGATCGCTGGCACGTGACGATAATCTATTACGAGTTGAGTCTGTGCGACTACCCGAGCGGCTTCTAGCTCTCATTTCCTGTCTGATACTACATATCTCTTCGTACAGCTTGGTTATATAGGCCACCGTATCGAAGCTGGATGACTCTCCAGCCGGAGATTCTTTGATCTGAGCGGGCCTATCAGTGGCCACGGCCCAAATGCTCAAGTTGGATGCAGTAGCCTCTACTACCCTAACGGCCGCTTTGGCTAATCCTGGTAAGGGAGATTTGTAGATCGGGGCTAAAATGCCCTGAATCGCCTGTGGTGTTCTTCGTAACCCAAGTTGTTTTAAGAAGGCGTCGTCTAATTTGAAGCCCGCGACCAACTGCTTCATTTGTCGTAACAACTGAGTGGGCTTCCGGTCGTCAAGCTGAACATCGCGAAAGAGTTCCTGCATTTTTTGTTGGTCTGTGAGTGCAACGCGCTTAATTAGCGCCTGCTTGAGCCGCTCATACAAGTCAGAGGACGGATCCAAGAGGATGTCTAAAACCTCCTCCATAACATTCTCAGGAAGACTCACAATCACCAGGTTTACCTTCGTTTCCTGTGAGTGTATATATTTGAGAGTGAACAAAGCTTCTTCGTGGTTGAACCATGCAACAGGACGATGTGTCCAGAAGGTTGGAAGTTGCAAAGTTATAGCCATCTCTGAAGCACTGTTGTCAGCCATAGTGCGGACAGAACGATATACTAACGGATTGATACGACAAATACGCGTGAAAACGAGACCAGTCAAAATTTATAACTCTATGTGAAAAAAATATATATAAAAAGGGTAGTCAATATGAAAAAGAACTAAAAACACGTCAAGCTAAAATGGAGGCGAACGATGAATATACACCCTCACCACTTGTAAGAGCTATTACGGCCTAGGGTAGACCTCAATTCTAAACACTCTTACGAAACTTCTTCACCGTTTAATGACCTTAGTTATACTCCACTTAACGTGCAAATACTGGCGAATCGAATCAAGGTAAAAAGACTTGGTATGAAAAGTGTATCTGGGACAATTATATTTTACACAAACGAAATATGAAATTTGATAAATAAAGAGGTTGTACAACTTATCTGCTGACGTCACTGGAGGTAGGATCGGAGAGTGTGCAGAATGAAAGCACAACGAGAGAGCGAACCAATAAACGTACAGAAGAGTCACAACTCAAAAGATAAAGGTGTGCCAAAACGATGGGTGAGCGAGTTTAAACAAAAGTTCAAGGGTACAATGTGCACTACACATCCATGCCAACCCTCACCTCAGCTTGAAACACCGTACCGACACTCTGACCCTGCTACAAGAATACAGCGACGTGTTCGATGATGGCCACGTGATGGGGCGCACTAGTATTGTACAACACGAGATAAAGA
Source organism: Trichobilharzia regenti (assembly GCA_944472135.2). NCBI lineage: Eukaryota > Metazoa > Platyhelminthes > Trematoda > Strigeidida > Schistosomatidae > Trichobilharzia > Trichobilharzia regenti. Next base: position 185,134,587 of record OX235262.1, read on the forward strand.
CGGGGATAACTTGCCAATTATAACGCCACTTCGGCGGGTCCCTATTCATTACCGACAACAGTCGGACATAATGATAACAGATATGCTACGAAAGAAAGTACTTAAACCGCCTACTTCACCATGGGCATCCTCTATCGTCTTTGCGTTGATTACCTCCGTCTAAGCGTAATCACTCAACGAGATTCCTTCCCACCACCTCGCATAGACGCTACCCTAGATGCTTTGGGGAGGCACAGTGGTTTTCCACATTGGACGCAGCTTCCGGCTATCGGCAAGTCGAAATTCGTCCGGCGATCGACCAAAAGCTACATTTGTTTTGCCTACGGGGTTATACGAATTCGAAACCATGCCACTTGACCTGCCTAATGCCCCTGCTACGTTTCAACGGTTCATGCAAACAGAACTTGCAGGGCTAGTCCCTAAACAATGCCTCATTTACCTGGATGACATTGTGTCTGGGCAGCATATTTATTTTTGTTATCTTTTTTATTACAGCTTGATTCCACACTGCATCTTTGGTACAAGTATGGAATTTTCAGCATGGATATCGGTAGCTCAAATTTTGCAGGCCGACCATAGATATCAGGTGTGCGTCTGCAGGGGATCAAACCTCGGACCATGTGCATGGTCGGTGAGAGTCCTAACCAGTGTGCCACCGACGCACATTGGTTGCAATGATTATTGTTCCAGGTGTACTGTGTCAAATTATCGGTATAATGAGGAGGATGGGATAGTTAGAGGATAATGTCACTCATCTACACAAATAGTTCACTTCATGTAGAAGCTTCACCTTTCGGCATAGTATCATTCAGTGAAGACTTCACATCTTAGGCTATCAATGCGGCTCTTTTTGTGTGAAGAACAGTACTGTCTGACAAGTGAATGCTATCAGTACATGGGAATCACCTATAAATGCTAACAGAACCTTCTGTGGCATCAGAAGTTATCATGTAGATGTGTCTTTCACCGTATTTGTTTGGACAGGAATTATCGTAAGTTGAAAGGTTGTGTAAGTGGATTTAATATATATTTCCACTGATTGGCACATTACAATATGGGTTATGTGGATTCAATGTATAAAAGATACCTCTATTAATATTGTGCTATTGTCCGCTAAGCTAGCAAATGTAGGTAGTTCTCATGATTGTGGCAAGAGCAGTGCATTGGAGAATGCAATAACTCATTTAATTTTCCTAACTGTTTCACTTAGTGAGTTAATTCAGTGTATAGTAATAGTATACACATGTTAGATGGTTGGAGGCAATCGGCAGGAAGCCTTGGACCTAGGTTTCGTGCTAGTTGGCACTCGTCAGTAAGGCATATCTGCAACCTTGGAGGAACTCATGTCCCTTCTGGGATTCGAACCAGCGTCACCCAGTGCTGCAGTCAGAGACGTTGCCACTGAGCTATTCGGGCCCGCGATTGACCTCCTGTAGGACTGTAGTGGATATTTTGATTTGACACTAGCAACTAGTGTGATGCGTCTAGTCCTCTGATTGGTGTAGACTGAATTCTATCAGTCAGGTTGTAATGTGACCACCATTCAAGCCAGCTCGCCATCACGGTGCACATTGATTTGATGGTATTAGATGGTTGGAGGCAATCGGCAGGAAGCCTTGGACCTAGGTTACTGACGAGTGCCAACTAGCACGAAACCTAGGTCCAAGGCTTCCTGCCGATTGCCTCCAACCATCTAATACCATCAAATCAATGTGCACCGTGATGGCGAGCTGGCTTGAATGGTGGTCACATTACAACCTGACTGATAGAATTCAGTCTACACCAATCAGAGGACTAGACGCATCACACTAGTTGCTAGTGTCAAATCAAAGTATACACATGTATTGTGTTGATTATGAGAACTAAATCCAGTTAGCTCTATTAATATTAATCTACCGTTTGTTGTACCGTTCCCATTGACACTGCAAACTTAAAGCTGCAATGTTTTTGACCATCAATAGTGGAGATAAATTTTTCCTGAAATTTCCGTAAAGCAGTACAGATGGAGACTGATTTCAGATTGATGAATGTGTCTCTCACCTTCCTGATTCTCGATTTGTCATCCTCGTCCGTTCCTCCTGTAGTTGAGACAATGCTCCCTAGTTAAATGAATGAAGTAACCTCTTTCAAATCCCTCCCGTTGATGGTGATTGACGCTGGATGTTGCTGCTGCTGTTGTTGTTGGCTGGTTATTTTCATAACTTCCGTCTTGTCTATGTTTACCTGGAGTCCTGTCTTTGCTGCTTCTTTGACCAGTTTCTCTATTTTCGCTTGTAAGTCTTCAATTTTGTGTGACATGGAGGTGATCGTGTGAAGAGGAGTTGAAAGAGTATGGACTAACATGGATGCAGGTGAAAAGTACAGCAGAAGACAGAAGCAAATGGAGACGTTCAGTTGAAGCCCTATGTTCCACTAAGAACCCAGGGGAGCAATAATAATAATAATAATAATAATCCTCATCAGCACAACCGGTCTGTATATCTCACAATATTTTAATTATTTCTCTATGCTGTTAACACTGTGCATAGTTGCTTAGAGTTGAAGCATGTTCAGCTTATATATGATGGCTACACATTCCTAAATATGAGAATGCAATTTCCGTAGGATTCATAAAACTATGCTCACTAGACATTACTGACATTGTGGATCAATTTCTAAGTTACACATTTGCAATACCTCATCTAATGTAGACGTATGTAGTGTGAAATTGATAAGAGAATGATGTCTCAACAGTATGGGTGTTTCAGAATTTATCTTTAGATTTGCGTATAATCCTCTAATGCTGCAAAACTTAGGAGGTCTATATTATGCATACGGCGTCAATATAAAAACCAGCTGTGGACTACAATAACCTTTTATTTGTATGAGAACTTTACTTAGTATTAATAATAATAATAATAATAATAATAATAATAATAATAATAATGATTTACTTTATTCCAAAAACAGTACTTGTGATACAGAATGGAATTTTCAGCATTAATCACAATATTGCATCTAATTTCCTCAAATTATAAATAAAATTAATCACACAGAAAATCTTCCACATTTACAATAGGTGGAGTGTCAAAAACATGCAGCATATAAAATGGAAATAGCAATAATAATGATAACAGCTAAGGTAATAATAATAAGAATACAAGTGAAAATTGCCGTGGGCTTGTTTCACACAGTATTGTCAATGTGGTATAGAAATCCTAACATGTTTAAAAATATTGAATATAATGTTCTCTTTACATGATATGGTGAGGGGAAAAACAAAGATTACAGCCATCATGGAGATAAGTTGGTGTTTGCAATTATGAGAGTAAAACAAAGAAGCAACAGGACCATAAATATAATAGAAATAATAAAAGTAAAACTTGAAGGCAAATAAGGATGGATGGAGGAAATCGTTTATTTACTAGATGAAAAAAGGTTAGTTAATTCTTGCCTGACACTATTTTCATCACATAAAATACGTGCCAAGTATGGTATCATAGAATTCTTATACTTAGACGTGCGAGCATACAGTTTTCTGAAGTTACTCCTTGTTCTACCTGAGGAGATGCAAGGTGAAAGCTGAGGGTAAAGCGGATGCTCCAAGTCAGACAAAATCCCTTTAGCAAATTTATTGCATGAAGTCAAGTGCCTATCGACAACGACGTTAACTATGTGGTCCACTGGGACACCACTCGCCCTTTACTGACAGTCTTCAGTATTCTACGAATTGTGACATAGTCCTTTTTAAGCAAACCAGGAAAGAATAAGGGTGAACAATAAAGAAGAATAGGTAGGATGCAAGAGTTTATGAACTGTAAGATGAGGGGTTGAGTTATACCCGAGTGTCTTAACTTCTTAATGTAAAATGTCAGGTGGAATATTTTACTGGAGATTGCTAAGACATGGGAAGACCAGGAGAGATCAGAAGAGAGAATGAGTCCAAGATACTTAATTTCTGATTTGATTCCTATATCATTGTCGTCAATTTTACAACTGTCATGAGAATCGATGACTTCTTTTAACTGTCGTTTACATCTTAAGCTGAAATCAACAGTTTGACACTTAGAAGGATTCAGTTTAAGACCGTTAGACTCAGACCATTTGCTGACTTCCGATAGAAAGCTATTTATTTTAGTACAATCTAGCTGGGAGTTAACAGCCATTGAAACCGTTAAATCATCAGCGTACTTCACAAAGTTTATTTCATCAGAGTGAGGCAAGTCATGCAAGAAGAAAGAAAAAAGAAAAGGAGAAAGGACAGCACCTTGAGGGACACCAGCTTCAGTAGGCAATGAAGTGGAAGACTTCCCTTTATATACGGTGTACTGCTTTCTATCTGAGAAATAGGAATGTAACCAGTTAACAGCCCAACATTCTGTTTGACTAGCAGCAAGTTTATTTAATAAGATGTCCCTAGGGACCGAGTCGAAAGCAGATGTATAGTCTAGGAAGGCACAACGAACAAATTTAGCCCCCTTGTCTAGACTGGAAGCAATGTTATGATATAAGACGGCAGCTGCATCTAAAGTGCTTCTACTGTGCTTATAGGCAAATTGTTTAGGGTCATTAAAGGATTTAAGCGAAGGTACAAGACTAAGTAAAAGTAATTTCTCCATAGTTTTCAAAAAAGAATCAATGTATACTAATATATAAAATTATCTTTCATAACTTCATGTTGTGAAATCAGTGGAAATGTCAATCGGTCAGACTAACACTAATACCCTTCATCAGAATTTTCTTTTGTAAATTAATGAAATAAATAATACACACTTAATTTCTACTTCTTTTGAACTTCTTCAGCGCGTCGCTATACTAAAAGCTTCTATAATATGTGAATTCGTACTAATGCATGTAAAGCTTAGTTAGTCAAATGGATATTCACTATAGTATTAAGAGATTGTTACTTTGATCATTCATAGGATTTCGCGTCTATTTCTATACAATAGCACATTGTAAAAACTAAGTAGGATTTAACAAGTCGACTAATAATTCTGTACTGTTCGATACACTAAGGTCGCCTTATTTAGCCAGTTGCAACTCTATATACTGCTAAATGTCAAGTATGTAGTACAAGTAAATGTAGTAAATTAGGGGTAATAGCTACTTCATTAATCTGTTAATATACCGTGACATCATCAAATAGACTCTTTCCTTGGTGATGCGCTAAGAAGCAATTTTTATTTATTTCCAATATACCGTTGAATCATGTGATGTTATCTAATATCCATCATTTCTATGATCGAAAACTGCAGTGTTTCCATATCTACTTTGTTAAGTATGCGGATGACCTAACTGTTTCAATGACCACTAACTCCCAGCTAGACTGTATTAAGATCAGCAGCTTTCTATCAGGAGTCAGTAAATGATCTTTGTCTAATGGTCTTAAACTGAATCCTTCCAAATGTCAGACTGTTAATTTCAGTTACCAATGTAAAAGAAAGTTAGATGAAGCTCTTAATTCCTACGGCCATTGCAGAATCGATGATAGTGATATAGAAATCACATCTGAAGTTAAGTATCTTGGATTAATTCTTTCTTCTGACCAATCCTGGTCTGCTCATGTCTTAGTGATTTCTAAAAGAATATTTCGTCTGACTTTTCACTGTAAGTAGTTAATGCACTCAGGGATAACTCAACCCCTCCTTTTACAGTTTTTCAACAAGTGCATCTTACCTATTCTTCTTTACTATTCAACCTTAATCTTTCCTGGATCGATTGAAAAATACTATATCGTACTTCGTAGAACTCTGAAGACTGAGTTACAGTAGGGCTAGTGGTCTCCCTTTGGGCCATATCGTTACAATTATCATTGACGATGGGCACTTGATTGTGGCAGACTGTGAGCATCCACTTTACTTATCCTCAGCTTTCACCTTGCGTCTCCTCATGTAAAACAAGAAGTCATTTCAAAAGACTGTATGCGTGTACGTCCTAGTATAAAACATCCAAGATACCAAATTTGGCACGTATTTTATACGATGAAAATAGTGTCAGGGAAAAACTAACTAACCTTAATTGCACCAGTGAATAAACCATTCTCCTCATCCCATCAAGCTTTACTTTTATTATTCGTATACTTATGATCCTCTCTCGAGTATTTTCGACTTAATACCCTAACCATGGACAAATTCCTGTGTTTAATTTATATTTTAAGTTGTGACAAATGCTGAGAATTCCACTCTGCATTATAAGTACTACTTTCCGAATTTAAGTAGATTACTATTATTAGACTTTAATGACGACACTTTATCCTGCTTGACCTGTTCTTCTTGCTTTAATCATGATAGTACCGTGTTTCACCGAACTCATCACACCTCATATTAGCCCTAAGTGTATACCAAATGCAGGTATGATGCTTATGAGCTAGGTATGCAAATCAAATTAAACGCTTCCACCGTACATTCCTTAATTATAAGACTAACTAGTATGTAAGAACTGCGACTTGACCAGTTATACAACGTTTGATGTATTAAGACGCTGTCAACGTACGCTGCTTACTTCTATGACGCATTACCTAGAGCTAAGTAGCTACCTTAAACTAGTTTCCGCTGAAGATAATCTATAGCTACTACATGAGTGTGAAACTTAACGTTATCTTTGAAGAACAAAGTAAAAGTGAAAATTCTGATAACTTTCTTGACAAAAAGATCGTCTCCTAGTCGGAAAAAATAAATATATCCTTATCTCCACGAAAGCCTTTAGGCGTATCTATTCTATCACCTCTAATATCTATAGGGTTATAACACTTAGACGTGCGATATTAATCCGAAACACGACGACTACTATTCTCAATCACAACATTCTACTTTGCTACTTAATTGTCTAATCACATCAACAGATGTTTCGCTAAGAAAGAGAACACCATTGGTTCAAGGAAAATTTATTTAACATTTTCTTAAAAATCACGGACATCCGTATTTATACCCACAGAGAAACTACAAACATCCAAAATATAAGGATTTCATTATTTGAACTGAAACAAACAATTTGTATTCAGTCAATATTTTCACCCTTAATAATAATCAGGTTTTCAGCTTGTTGTAACCTCAAGAAAACCACCGATTGTAAACCACAACCCGAAACGTTATTCTTGTTAATTAAAGTCTTACCTTTAACTGGGATAGTTCGTACACTCACCAGATCGTATGTTATCAGCTTTTGTAGTAGTTTTGCAACAAAAACTGAATGGTTGTTAACACTGATTTTACTACAGGCGGTCATAGTTCATGTATTTGGATCTAGTACATTAGGCGTTAACAAGCATAAGTAACACCCTTTGGAGGTTTCTGATTGCTTTGCAGTTCCTTTTTGTTCCCAACAGATTCACACTTCTCGTGTGGTTCAACCTTGTTTGATTTAGACTCTCTCACAATATATCTGGTTTTTCAACTAATAATAGACACGCTGATGGTATACTCATCTTCTAGAAAAAGTTCAAAGCATTTTCAACTTCAAACCAGGTTTTAAATTCTCAAGGTTTAATATGCTCTCCAAAAACCTTGCTAATATCAACTTTGATTGTGCTGTTTTCACCAGACTAACTCGAAGGTGGTTGCATGCTGTAAACGTGAACGTGAAAGACGTTGTTTTTTCCAGATTTCTACATAAAAGGTAATCAATTGAGCCAGCACATATAACCGCAACCAACGAATGAACTGGAAACAATGGCTTCTGCCACCCAAACATGTTCATGTGCATAATTTCCAAAACTTCTACACAGTACTAATTCATTAATAGCTGAAAAACAACGAGAAAACACTGCAACCACACATCAAAGCAACGTATGAAACTATTACAGTGGAGTGGATGAATTGACCTGGTAGTAAAAACTTTCGAAACAAACGAAATAACTAATTTTAACTGCATCGGAAAGAAAAATGAGTTGAAACGCGACATTTGCGAACAATGTGCATCAAGATGAGCTGAGAATAACTGCAGGAAAAACGTGAAAGCCAATGCATAAACGAACGGCCACGGAAATGCGGTTCTACATGGCCCACAAAACATGAACGAAAGCGACCTTCAGGTGCCTAACTCTTCCAATGACCTTGAGCATGCGGGATAATTTCAATCTACAAACCCTCTTTAAATCATCATCGATAAATACACCTTTCGGCAGCAGTAAGTACTGTATTCTCTTTTTACTTGTTCGGCCTGCACATTAAGAGCAGCCAAGCCGTTAGTTTAGTTGGGCCAGGCTGACGAGTCCGCAAGAAATGTGGCTAAAGCTAAGGTCTAGCAGGACTGACAGTTACACATGAATCGAGAGCCATATATCTAGTCGGAAAAAAAAACTAGAAACAGTGTTGCAGCAAGAGGCGGCGTTACCACTGAGCTTTACGGCCTCATTTGAATGGAAAGTAGACGGAGGCTTAGAGATGATTGAAAGCGTCACAAAGAACAGGGAAAAAACAGTCATCTGGCGAAATTCCCAGTGCTGCATTAGAAGCACGGTTGAATGACTATTTACAGTTTCAAATATTATTTTAGCAAAATGTGCGTCAAACCTATGTACATTCTCTAAAACCATGACTTAACTATCCGAAAAAAGATTTCACGTAATTAGTATTATACAGAACAATTTTTCTCTTTATATATGTTCAAACCAAGTTCACTTTTAACGGTTTGTAAATATTTGGGCATTGGGTATATGATATTCATTAACACCAAAAGAAAGTGAAAAAGGAAGGTGTTTACGTACGTCGGTGGCACAGTAGTTAGGACTTTCGCCGACCATGCACATGGTCCAGGGTTCGAGCCTACGCCGGCGCACACCTTCGTATTTATGGTCGGCCTGCGAAATTCGGGCTACCGATATCCATGCTGAAAATTCCATACTTGTACCAAAACATACAGTGTGAAATCAAGCTGTAATCAAAAATAAAATAAATAAACCTTAAATTTCTGAGTATTACGTTAGATGATCATAGTTGATAAGGTTAGGATGTAGGAAGCCAATTGGTTTGGCTGCTTGCATAGATTCGACCTCGCTCATGATTGCCTTCAACCAGAAATAAATTTCACGATCGCTGTATGACCACCTATCCTGCTAGACCTGAGATTCGGCTACACCACCTGCTGGCTCCTTACACTGGCCTACCTAACATGGTGACTAGACTGTTCTTAACACCGCCCGAACTAGTGAAGGGGAAATATAACACCTGAGGCTGCTGAGAGATGTATTTGCACACGACGATATGAAGATAATAAAAATACGATAACCGATCTCTTATCACTCGAAAGTCTAATTGTCCACCATGTGTTTCACTCCGCACAAATAGACAAATTGATCGTTGAGGGTGAAACGGCCAAGGCTCAAGTAACTTGACGAACTTCTTCGATCTCTTACAAGAAAAAGTACTCTTCAGCGTGTAGAGAAACAAATCCGTTACGACATGCAAGTCAATTCGAGTAGCATCCATAGGCACATCCTTTTGAATGCTATTCCAAACCTGAATGAGTATGATTCCGAGAGATTTACAAACATCCCAAACATAGTAAAGCTCAGAATCTGTGTTATTATGATTACCGACTGTGGAAGCAAAGATATCTGCTGGCGATAAAGCCTTGGAAGATGTCATTATGTTGAAAAAATGTTTAGTAAGCCAAATTTACACTTGTACGCGATAGCAGAAATGTGATAGACCCACGAAGGGAGTACTAAGCAGTGGTGGGCGTATACATAAATGCAACCAATCGTTACATGACAGTCAAACTAGGAGAGATAGAGGTGATATTTGATTGGTAATCTGTTGCAATTAACACTTCACTGTGCAGAACCAATACATACGTATACATCTTTTCCATTCATTTGTGTTGCTAGTGGGACATGACTTCAAGCCTTAGGTTTTGAAGTTTTGGCGGCGCCTGCGTTGTTTTTATAAGGGAGTGGGGTTAGTGCCCCTGTTTTCCAAGCTCACAACCAGTTAGGTGTGCGATGGTTGGTCACCATTCATTCTGTCCTTGAACCATCGAGGTGCTCTTACCCACAGTGTTAATTCCTTCTCTATTTTCCACTTGTTATTTCTTCTTTTGTGTTAAAATTTATACTACTTACCTCTAGTAAGTAGTATTTGTTAGTTCTTAACTATCTTTTTTTATTCGCCACTGAGGGTTAACTCACTCGATACATCACTAATCTATTAAATGTACAATAATTATTTTCTTATAGTCAAACATTATTTGTTTTATATACGTAATTGGTTTACCCATTCATATTGAACCCTATCCCGTTATCGTGTCTGTCATTTGCACACTGTTTCAATAAGACGTGGGTCGCCTTTGACGCAGCTCTGCTATTACTACTTATTAAAGCACTTTGACTATGCTTTTTGGTGACATTCAGCCCCAGACACTTCACAGTTGAGTTTTGTATATTATATTTCATGTTCATGTTTAATATAGTACCATATTCTAAACAAATACTATGTTTTCGGATTTAACGCGTCATTCGATGTGTGGTTTCAACAGTGGTTCGGTTATCGTCTCGAATTCCTTTTGGAAGAAGTAAACACACACGGAGTTTATTCTACACCACTGCAGAAAGATAAACAGAATGGAATGAAATGGAATAACTCCATTAAATGCCGAGTAACAACGACTTGGATTTTTCTCTTTTATTACAAAGACGTCTTTAAGTGTACAAATAGAGTAAGCGGAAATTTTTTTGAAAAAAAAGCATGTACTAGTTAAAGAGAGATTGTCAGCAAGGTACATCTTCAAGCAAGTAAAATAAATTGTACATTGAATACAAAGTAGGTTTGATCTTCATTAGGATTGTAATTTATTGATTTCAACCAGTACTGTCCAATACACTTGAGAGAAGAAGTGATAAATGTACAGATCATTATTTTTATACATAAAAAATATATATATATGAAACGTTTTTTAAACGCTTCAAAAAGACACGAAAAGATACATTTAGTACAATAACAGAAATTGGAAACACCTAGATGATATCTTTATCAGTATTAGAAGAACAGTAATTATGGCAACAAAAAAAACAAAAACAAATTTACAATGAACACTTGGTCAATAAGACCAATTACAATCATTTAAAAAAGACCATTTAGTTTCAGTTAATTGGAATAATAAATATGCCCATAAAAATAATCCTAAAAGGTGCGTGACAATTGCTATGATTTGACCTAATAAACCCCAATGATATTTTCCTCTTTCAATAGCACCTATTGGATCTGGTAAACCGAAGAAATTGCACAGGGAATGCGTTACAATACTGGCGGCAATATTACCTACAACAAGAAAATAAAAGAGGCAAATATTACCACATATATCCGGTGTAAAGAACCTCTGTAAACCATTTGGTGATTTAATGGTATACAGAATTTAACATGCCAAAGAGATTCATTATCATGAAAACACTTCATTAAAACGTTCATTAGATCTTTTTAATATACTTGTATCATCATCATTAGTCTCCTGAGTTCCGAGGGGAACACAGAGCCTCAATAGCACACTCCTACTTGGTTTTATTTCCCACTATCCTCTTCATCTATCTAACCATAGTCTCTCACCTTCTCTTCCAACACACACGACCTTCTCCATGTCAACCTCGCACTGATGTCTGTCTGTCTACCTATTTTCGACATAGAACTTTGCACCGATGTGTAACAGTTCAAGTCGCCACACTCACTCCTTGTAGCACACAAAGCAACAGAAGAAAGTACAAGAAAAGCATAATAGAGACAGTGAACAGGGATGAGAGACAAAGGAATAGTAGTAACGAAGAACAAAAGAGTTTCATTGGAAATCATAAGTCACAAGGAGTGGATGCATCTCCACCAGCCACCCATTGAGAACGATTTTGAGCCATGTCACCAATTGTTTCCAACCATTCATTTTTACCGTCCCGAGGACTCCAACCAGTCAGGAAGTCTACACCTTCCTACATGGCTTAGACTAACTGTTGTGGATTCCATTGACTGGTGACATGTTTTAGTTTGACCGCCGCTAGCTTTCTTCAAACCTGAACCTGTGTCAGCTAACATTACCCGTCGAGGAAGGCAATGACCCACTCGTCGCTTCCCATTCGGATTCCAATCGAGCAATGGCCTGAATTGCGCGCGATGTCATTCGACGGTCTCCTCAACGTATCCCAGATCCATCTCTGTTTTCGCCTACATATTTGTTCAGCGATCGACTCTCACCTTCGGTTTGTTCCCAGTCAGCCAGAGTTTCTTGTTGCCAGCTCTTTCTGGCGGGCCGGCTGGCCGGCCGGTCATCTTATTATCTTCAGTATGGAGCCAGGCAGCGAAAGTGACAACTGCTGATAAAAGTCTGCAGTGACCTGTTGGAATTCCTTTTCGCCACACACACACACACACACACAGTGCGAATTTTTGACCCGTATGTATAGACGAGGTGACGGACTTCATATTTGCTTCGAAAATCCTAATCTTGTTCTTTATGCTAGCTGAGTGAAGAGCAGAAAGATTTCCAAATTGGTTTCACGTTGATGAAGCCGTATACTTGACCCTATAAATATTAAGTTTATATCTTTAATCGACACAAATGCTTTGTTCACTAGTGTTCTACTTCACCACAGAGTAGATTTTTCATTTGTGATTACATCACAAGCAGTGGAACAGAAGTCATTTAACCACCTTCCCCTTCATCAGAAGTGGTATATTCACATGTATGGAAAATATCACATTCAGAGCGGAAGGTATGCTGGCGAAATATTACCAGTCGATTGACAAAGTGATACAACTTTATTAAATGATATTCATCCAAATATTCGAGTAACCTCAAAATTTGAATATATGAATGATAATAAAATGAATTTCGTGGATATTTCAATGATTAAGTGAGATGACAAAACAAATTTGGCCATCAATATTATGTAAGCAGATATAGAATGAATATTATGGTCATCTCAGTATAAACCTCCCCCAAGAGGGGGGGAATGTCTATTTCAAGGTCGAATACAATTTACACAGGCGGAAAGATTTTGGTCAACTTTGAAAATGTATATTCTATACCTCAAAAAAGAAATTTTTAATCACTATAACTACGATTAAAGGGTGATGAAATGCTACAAACTCTACTTCACACTGTATCGACAAGTTCACCTGAAGCTGTTGGTCCTTAGAAAGACCATGTTTTTAGAACTGGTCTTTAAATAACATTGAAAATCTGAGAGTAATTAACCGAAACAGAAATTCAACATCAGCCATTTCAAAACGCTTATTAATGTTTGATTACAAAAATCAATATTAATAACTGTTTCTCGAATATGTCACATAACTTTAACTCAAAGTTATTAAAGGTGATGGAGGCACACTTTTGGGATCACCTATCGTATGTATCCTAAATTATCCATACAGAAGTCAATAGAGAGTCAATATTTTCCCAAAATGGACTACTATTTTAAACTATTAAAATACAAGTGGTTATTCAATTGCCTACTATTACCTATGATATTCTTAATTTTGATGGACTGGATTGTGTAGCACACCATGCGTGTGGAGCGAAAGAGAGAAACCCTCTGGACCACCGATAAGAAGACCCTAGGAGATCTGGAATTCGCGCGTGAATGGTTTATGTCTCATGTTGCACACACGCGCGGGAAAAGTAACAAGTTGACAGAAGAAGCAACCAGCGATAACAGGACTTCAAGTGAACATACAGAACACACAGATGATGAAGATAACTAACCCCCCCCCCCAACCACCACCACCACCAACAACAACAACCAGCACCAATCACTATAAACAGAAAAAATTTGAAAGAGGTTACTTCCTTCACTTATCTAGGCACCATTATTGCAACTACAGATGGAGCTGATGTAGACGTCAAAGTCAGAATAAGAAAGACAGAAAAGACGACCCACATCACTCTGAAGTCAGTTTGGAAACCTACTGAACTTAACCAGAAAAAAAGAACAAGATCTAAATTTTCAACACAAATGCGAAGTCATTCAATCAATAAGTTCTTCTATACAGGTCAGAAACTTGGCGGGTGTGTCACGAAAGGGATTTCCAACAAGCCAGTGCAAACTTTTATCAACAGCTACCATCTTAGCTGGCTGGCTCCATACTGAAGATTAAATGGCCAGTCGGTCGGCCAGAAAGAATAAGCAACAAGAAACTCTGGCTGACTGGGAACACACCAACCAAGAGCCGATTGTTCAACAAATATGCAGAGGGAAATGGAGATGGATTCGACAAATGCTAAGGAGAATGTGGAATAACATTGTGCGCCAAACCCTCGAGTAGAACCCGGACGGGAAACGATGGGTGGGGCGTGTTTCCGAGGGTGACATGGAAGAGATCATGCGGGGAAATAATGAGAGAGACTAGGGACAATCGTAAGGCCGGCTAAAGTGGATCATAGAGAATAGGACAAAGTGGAGATGTGCTGTTGAAGCCCTATATCCCCCTCCGAACCGAAGGGAATAATAATAATCTGTTGTTTTATTGCCATTAATGAAATCTAGAATACAGCATATAACATCAAACCTCCTGATGAAACATTCCGGATTAAAATATCAAAGGATTGGAGAATACCAAAACCATTCCCATTACCCAAATAGAGTGAGCTACACATTTTCCCTATTACTTCAATCATCATTTAATTGAATTCTGTGTAAGTACATTAATTTCATAGTTCCATTAAATTATGCATTTTCCATTGATTCATTATGCCAAATCTTGATATCCCGTCTCTATCAACATGTCGGCTTCCAGCACGGATGTATCGACGATATCTGACGACTATTATTATTGTTGTTCCCTTGGGTTCCTAGCGGAACATACGGCTTCAACTGCACGTCTCCACTTGCCACTTCTGTCTTCCTTCTTCTGTATTTTTCACCTCCATCCATCTTAGTCCATACTGTGTCAACTCCTCTCTCTTCACACGATCTCCCCCATGTCACCCTTCGGCACGTCCCACTCGCCGCTTCCATTTCAGCCTGGTCCCACTCGAGCAATGGCCTGACGTGCGCCCGATGTCACCCAGCGGCCTGCCTCCTCAGCGAGCGAGTGTCCAATCCATCTCAACCCACTTTCTCCTGCTTATTTGTTGGTTGGTGATTGGTTCTTGTTTCGTTTATTAATGCTCATGGTTTCTTGTTGGTGATTCTTTCCGGCCCGGCCATCTGATCTTCAGTATAGAGCCAGCGAAGACAGTTGTTGATAGAGGTAACGTCTGCAATAGCCTGTTGGAAATATTCTTTGTCACCCACCCGCCAAGTTTCTGATCCGTATAGAAGAACTGACTGACTTGACGTTGTTTGTATTGAAGATCCGACCGAGTTTTGTTGTTAATTCTGGCTGAGTGACGAAGATTTCCAGATTGGTTGTTTCAGGTTAATGAATGTGTTTCTCGCCTTCCCGATTCTCACTCGATTTGACATCCTCGTCCGTTCCTCCTCTTGTAGTTGAGACAATGCTCCCTAGCTAGATAAGTGAATGAATGAAGTAATCTCTTTCAAATCCCTCCCGTTGATGGTGATTGGCGTTGGATGTTGCTGTTGTTGTTGGTTGGTTGGTTATTTTCATAACTTCCGTCTTGTCTATGTTTACTTGGAGTCCTGTCTTCGCCGGCTGCTTCTTATCTGAAGAATGACATGATGTTATTTCGGTTCATGGTGACTAGCGATGAAATCAAGTACATACATTTCTTCTTTATCTGGAAATGTACATACAATCCCCAGAGGACCCCACCGAGAATCGAACCCAACACCTATTGGTTAAAACGACATAGTGCTATCCACTAGGCTATTTGGTTCATGAGAGACGTCTCTTGTGCAGGCAGTATCAGTTATTATGATTAAACATATATACATATAATAATAACTATCCAGCATATAAAGATACTTTGGCATCTCTATAACTGCTGCAAATGCCTTGTTTTAATAAGCTTTTTTTAGTACGGAATCTAAAATGCCTTACATCCCCAGTACATGAATGCGAATAAAACGTGTTTTAAGAAAAATGAATGCTGAGATTAGAGGTAGTAAACAATTTAAGATTGATTTTACTGAGTAATAGGAGGTGGGGCGGCATAATTATTATTGATATAATTACTCAGAAGTGGCTTTGAAAGTAAAAAAATGTTATAAATTACGTAATACTCAACGGCACAAAGGAAGAAAGTGTTAGAAATTATTTGATAAGGTTAAAATCGTTATTAAATGTGAAGATAGATGATAGTTGAGTGTCGATTTAACAATACATTGTTCATAATCACAACTTTGAAACTCAATTTTCGCGGCCCTTTTCTATGTGTCGTAAGACTAGTAGGTAGCTCACTGTTTCAATTGAACTACGATGACTGGAGGCGATACGTAGGAAGCCCTGGACCTAGATTTCACACACTTATCAGCCCTATTCAGCAAGCCAACTGACCCCAATGATCAGCTTATGCAACCATCACAGTCGTCTTACAGGAGGTCAGTCCTAGGCCTAGGAGAAACGTATTTAAAGCTGATAGGAATCGGCTTAAAATAGTTACCATCCTACGATCATATCACTGTAAAGTTTCATCATCTTTTTCTTGCCTTGGTCTTAGTCAAATCGCCTACCAATCAGAACAATCTATTCCTACTACCTTAGGCCCTTTTTAAAAATACATAAATACGACGTGTTCTTCCCTAATAAAATTTTATCCTAACAGTCACAGATCGACAACGGCATATGTCAAGTGATTCACAACGGAAAACTCAGAGAGGCTTTTGGAGTAAACACACGATTGTCAGACAAGGGTGGTTATCATCTATCACCAATGATATTCCTAATTGTGGTGGATTTGCTGAATTATGCATCAGACAGTGGGAAACAAGAAGACAGGGATATCCTGGACCGACGTGAAGAACCTAGAAGAACTGGATTACGCGCGTGGATGACTTATGTTTGATGTCACACAAAATCGAAGAGTTATAAGCGAAAACCGACAAACTGGTCGAAGACAGGACTCCAGGTGAACATAGACAAGACGGAGATTATGAAAATAACCAACCAACCAACAACAACAGCACCAACATCCAACGCCAATCACCATCAACGGGAGGGATTTGAAAGAGATTACTTCATTCATTCACTTATCTAGCTAGGGAGCATTGTCTCAACTACAAGAGGAGGAACGGACGAGGATGTCAAATCGAGTGAGAATCGGGAAGGCGAGAAACACATTCATTAACCTGAAACAACCAATCTGGAAATCTTCGTCACTCAGCCAGAATTAACAACAAAACTCGGTCGGATCTTCAATACAAACAACGTCAAGTCAGTCAGTTCTTCTATACGGATCAGAAACTTGGCGGGTGGGTGACAAAGAATATTTCCAACAGGCTATTGCAGACGTTACCTCTATCAACAACTGTCTTCGCTGGCTCTATACTGAAGATCAGATGGCCGGGCCGGAAAGAATCACCAACAAGAAACCATGAGCATTAATAAACGAAACAAGAACCAATCACCAACCAACAAATAAGCAGGAGAAAGTGGGTTGAGATGGATTGGACACTCGCTCGCTGAGGAGGCAGGCCGCTGGGTGACATCGGGCGCACGTCAGGCCATTGCTCGAGTGGGACCAGGCTGAAATGGAAGCGGCGAGTGGGACGTGCCGAAGGGTGACATGGGGGAGATCGTGTGAAGAGAGAGGAGTTGACACAGTATGGACTAAGATGGATGGAGGTGAAAAATACAGAAGAAGGAAGACAGAAGTGGCAAGTGGAGACGTGCAGTTGAAGCCCTATGTTCCACTAGGAACCCAGGAAAATAATTATAATAATGATAATAACAGTCACAGACTAGTATTTGTCTTTCACCTAGCAGCATAGATCACAACAGAACCCCATTGGGGACACTACTTACGTCAACGTTGCAGCTAAGCTATGCTCACAATTTCATGAAACATAAGTTTAGGGCTTCTTACCAATCGCTGCCAACCTACCTACCCTAATTTTTTTTATTTTTGATAACAGCTTGATTCCACACTATATTTTTTGGTACAAGTATGGAATTTTCATCATGGATATCGGTAGCCCGAATTTCGCAGGCCGACCATAGATATGAAGGTGTGCGCCGGCGTGGGCTCGAACCCCGGACCATGTGCATGGTCGGCGAGAGTCCTAACCACTGTGCCACCGACGCATAACATGTCAAATAGATATAGATATTATGGGCCACCTACAACTATCTAAAAATTAACCTTTAAAACCTTGTCTCAGTAATAAATATACTACACACACACATACTACACATACACACATTTTAAAACTTAAAATCTTCTCCTAAATTTCTGCTTCAAGATAACAGAGGTTGGAATGAACAACAATATCACAAGGAGTACCAAAACAAAAAAGCCACCAACATGAATACGCATAATTTAATCCAAAGGTATATGGTATGGTATGAAACAACTATGCGTGAAACATTATGAAATCAGAGATTGTCTATAACCCACACACAGAATACACATATATGTTTTTGTTTTTTACGAAGAATATAGTCATATCAAGAATTTATACACCTACACAGATGAAGTTACATTATCATGAGTCATACAAACATTCAGCAAAATAGATAAAATTATAGAAATAAGAGACCACTTTTAGCGACTTCACATGTAGCTAACCATAGAGTCAATAATGCATAGTGCTATCCCACTAATGATCGATTGACTGATATGGATAGTTGGATACCGACTACCCGTATCAATCAACCCATATTTGGAGAGTTGCATCAACCTCCAACGGGGTGATCACTGATGAAATCTCAGCACAGATACAGAAAGCTCATTTAACACACACCAACTTACTCCATCTCTGGTTTAGTAAACGTGATATCCGACTGTCTACCAAAGGACGTGTATATTGCTGAGCAATTCGCTCTGCTCTCCTTTATGGTTGTTAATGAAACATGGCCATTGAAAGTGGAAGATATGAAACTCCTGTGTTTGACCATAGGTGCCTGCGTTCTATCACCCGTGTGAAGCGGTATAATAGGGTGAGCAATATTGAGGTTAGGCTTCGAATGTCACGCAAGGAGGGGAAACAAATCAACGAGATGTTCAGGATAAGTGTTACATATGCATGCCTGGCCATCGCCTTACTTGACAGTAGGCAATGTTAGCTGACATAGGAACAGGTTGGAAAAGAGCCGATGGTAGTCAAAACAAAACATGGCCTCATCAGTTAATAAAATCCACTACAGTTAGTTTAAGTCAGTCACGTAGGTAAGTGTAGACTTCCTGCTTGAGGTCCTGGGGATGATAAAAACCAATAAAGGCCGGAGAAAATCGGTGATATGGCTCAAAATCCTCGTTTTTAATGACTGGCGCAGATGCATCCACTCTTTGAGATTTATCCTAACCAATGAGAATTTATTCTTCTTCCATATTACTATTCGTTTCGCTTAATATTGCTGTTGATTATCTCTGTTTTGGATCTCTCTTTACTCTCTTCTCTTGTTTTATGTACTACATGGAGGGAGTGTGGCAACTCGCACTGGTGCACATCTGTGGAAAGCTCTACGTTGAAAACAGTCAGTCAATTGCACACCAGTAATGCTTACTATCCAGATACAAATTGAAGTGCTCTAAATACCTGAATGCTGTTTCGCTTGTTTGTAGCTGAGCTCATCAGCTACGTACCCCCAAATGATTGACTCAACTCAGAGCTAGTCAGACTCAGTTCAAACTGAACTCTGGCTAGGCCATTTGGGTGAACTGGGAATACCACAAAATCAAATTCACAATGTGCACAGATAGAGGTGAAATTTTACCACCTAAATTATTCAGATAAGCACTACTGGTTGATGTGTTAGTGGTATCCAACTACTCACGACAGTCAGTTAGTAGTATATAGCGTGACACATTTATATTTGCTTTCATAATTACCGTTTACATTATCTAACAGAACACACACACACACACTGTGACCTCAATAATCTCAATTTTCAAAGAATACTGGGGTGATATTTCACCTTCCCGAACCGAACTGTGCACAATATTGAAAATTGCAAATTTGATTTAACTGTAAAACTACAAAATTTATTTCTTCATTTGTGTGCGTGTGCCTATCTATAAATTCAGTTCGTCAAGCATTCCAAAACACCTAAATCACAGTTTGAAATCGAGTGTACACCATAAAACTATTTCAAAATACCAAAGATTGAATTAAAATCTCACTAATGGCATGCAAATTAGAGAGTTTAAACACACACATACACACACGGAGAGAAATAATTATTTTTCTTTGGTGTACTACTGAATAAATTTCGTGAGTAGTAAAATTTGTCTAGCGTTTTCCTCAAGAGTATTGAATAGTTGAACGATGGATTCAATTATGAAGAAGAGAAATGTAATATTGTTGTGTGGAAAAAACCAATCCAGAAATCTTAAAAACGAAGACTTCAGTGTAAAAGTTGATATAAGAATAAAACTTGTGCACTATGGTAGAGTGTAATTCCATTATGAGTAAATTTTGTTTTGATAAAGTCTAACAGTGTTATACAGTTTATTATTTATTTAAACGCATAAAAACTTGGTACAATATGGCACCAAGAAGGATGCGCCACACAATAATAATAAAACAACATAGATCAGAAGAGAAAAAGAAAGAAAAGAAAAAATACATATAAGTAGAGAACGGATAAAGAACTTCATTTGGAAGGAAAACAGTCATGCCTAACTAATTCAAACAGTATCCGTTAACCATCATCGGGAAGGGAAGAAAGAAGGAAACTGCAACACGTGTAATAGCACGCGATAAGTTTCATTGATTGTTTGTTGCTTTATTCAATTCATTGTATGAGGGCTGAGATACTTCTCGGGCACCCAGACCGAAGCAGGTGGTTTTATTAAGGGACCGCCCCCCCCCGAGCCTTTGACTTGGAGTCTAATCCCCAAGGCAGCGGAGCAGCGTCAGGAGCTGCATTCCCATGGTTCCCGGTGACCCATATGGGTTCATACGCCATTTGATCCAATTGGATACTAGAACCCATGTACCCCATGGTAACTGCTTTTAGTTTAACCGCTATCCAAACAACCTTCCTGACATGGTAAGACCTGCAGGGACAGAGTCCCAGTCAGTTTAGCATGTTGGGTCATTACGGTATTCAAGCCCGACCACCACGGCAAGGTAGCAGTTATCGGCCGAGGTGTTATACAGTAATGTTTACTGATGACGTTTAGAGCACAATTTATTGCCCACAATCATATCACACGGCTTCCTAATTTCATTTATATAGTTCCACTACTTTTCTCTTGATTTTCACTTGATTTGATTGGTAATAGTTTTTTCCATATTTCGGGTAGGAGTGATGAATCATTCCTTAACAGTTAACGGATGAGATGAATTAAAGTCTAAGTATCTATTAGAATGAGTTGGTTTTTTATAAACACTAGTGTGCAGTTTACCTTCTTCTATTCGTTTTATTTTACAACCTAACATAGCTAGCTAATTCTCCTCGTTCATTTTCCGATTCAAATGTGAATTTTATTCCCTCCACTAGTGAGTTTTTGTGTGTCAAGAAGCTAGAGAGAGATATGTTCTGTTTTTAACACTGTGAGTGAAAGTGTCATCCACATATCTCCACCATATTTTTGGAGTAGGATTAAACGTATTAAGAGCCATATTTTCCCAGATGTCCATAAAGGCAGGCTTAGTTAAGTGCTTAACAAACCGAGCAGTAGCACTAAGTAGCACAAGAAAAGACTTAAATGATGAACTAAAACAGATAGAAGAGGCGTTGGTGTTAAATAACTAACCTTTAAAATTCATTAGGAAGATCGAAAAAGGTCAAAAGGCCAAAGGAAAAAGAATTGTGAAACTGGTAATAATAACATAAATAAGAGAGAATATAAGGCATCTATTATGCTACCATATAAGGAGGGGACATCTGAGACCATCCCTGTGTAGGATTCTTAATAAAGTAGAAATTAGGGTGGAATTCAAACCTAAAAACTCATCCAGGTAGGTCAAGCTCTGTAGGTTAAAGGACCCTGTAGGTTGACCTGATTAGACAAAATAATATAAGATTAGTAGGAATACGATAAATAATTTTAAATTCAGTATTGACGTCAACCTTATGCTCACTATCTACAAGGTGGGCTAAAATAGAGCTACGAATAGATCTCGTTTGCCCCTTGCTTAACCATGCCGGATGATGTTCGGAAATACGATGATGAACCTGCCTAATTGTTCGCCCGATGTAGCTGGCTCCGCAGCTGCAGTCAAACTGGTAGATACACATAGAAGAGGCGAATTTAGGTAGTTTATCCTTATTACTCGAACGTAGGATAGGTGTGGTTGTGAAGAGACAGCGTATCTCTGCTGCATAATAAGCTCTTTTAACTGCATTCTTCAGTCGTTGTGTTATTATTTCGCTGATGTTATCACCGAGGAACTGAAGTTTTATGAACAGTGGTTTTGCTTTACGAGTTCGTCTTCTACATACAGCTGAAGCAATAGGAATACACCTGAAGAAGCCAAACTTGTGTGTTTAGAAGAAATTTGTACAGCCACTTTCCTTACCTTGGCCATCGTTACATGAAAATAATACAATTTACAAAATACCCTGAAATGACTGTGAGGTCAACTAAATAGGTCGAACTAGTAGGTCAGGGATAGTCAGATTGTCAGAACATAAGAATTTAGCTAAGGTAAGACTGGTTGACCTCGAGAAGATGAGTAATTTGGAGAAAAGCGCAGCAATTGTAATGCATGCATTAACACACAACCACACAATAGGGTGGGAGAGTGTTGAAATTCTAAAAAGTAATCTAGATAGGTGGAGAGAGAGGTTGATTACTGAATCCTTGTTCATCGAGTCTACACCAAACACATGTAATAGGAATGATTCATCACTCATACCTGAAATATGGAAAATACTACTGCCTATCAAATCAAGTGAAAAATAATGGAACTATATAAATGAAGTTAGGAAGTCGTGTGAGTACCTTGATATGATTATGAGCAGTAATAAATTGTGCTCGAAAAGTGGTCATCAGTTAACATTACTGTATAATACCACTGTGAGACTTTATCAAAACAAATTTTACCCATAATGGAATTCAATGTAAAAGGTTTCTGAATTTCCCCATAACTACAAATCACAATTTGAGGAAATTAAATATATATAACTCTGTCACTGAATACTACCACCATGTATAATACTGCAGTTACATTTGGTGTCACTGCCTCTGACAGAATAAAAAAAATGCGGTAACAGATGTCAGCAATACGAACAATAGTAAAGTAAACTGACAAATGTTTCCCTTGTAGATGGAAAGGGTAACGGACGAAAGATAGCTGACGGGGAGGATTAACACGACATCATATCATCCACAAAAGTGTTTTGACAGAGAGAAATAATCACACACTGAAGAAGCGACTGGTTTTAACATCGTACTTCCAGTCAGGAAAAAAACAAAGAAGTTATTATTTCGTTTGATGTATGTTAGGAAACCACACCTGAGAATACACAACGAAACCTGACTACATCACCAACAGTGGAGCATAAAGGAGATGGCAAGGAAAACAAAAGATTGAAGCTACGAAAATCGAGGAGAGAGAGAGGGAGAAAAGAACACATGGACAACTTTTTAATTGAGAGAACGGGTCAAGTGTAGAGAAAGAAACTACATTACACTCTTAAGGATGGAACAACTTCACGGAAACTGTTTCTAAAGTTCGGAGAACCATACTCTATCAACAAGAGACATGATCCAGTCGATATTATCATGTGAGGCGACAAACAAAAACATATTCACATCAGACAACGTCAGAGATGGATAAATTGGGATAAAGAAGTTGGTATCAAAATGCGACATGAGCAGGTGGCACCAAGATGATTGGAACAACTCCGCTCGAGACTGTTTGACAGGGGGACGTGTGTAGAGTGTGCTAGTGACAAGATTTTGTGTGTAGTATATTGTGTGTGCGTGATGTTCTCTTCTTCGAGAATTCTGAACAGCAGAATAACGGATTACAAGTAGTGAAGAGGAGGCATGAAAAGATTTTCGCGCGGAACACAATATAGAAAGCATGAAAGGAAGACAGAAAAGAAGCGTAACGGTAATAAAAAGAACATATGCGAACGAAGATTATGTGGTATAAAACTGACTATCACAGTTATTAGAGCAAGACACATAAGCGAACAATATTGCTTTCAATTAGATCTTCATCAGGCTTTACTCTAATTTACATAGATTTATATATAAAAAATTTTAACCAATGACGGCGACTTTGTGGATCAAGTAATAATAATAATGTGGTAAATGTTTTGAACGTAGTTAATAACGATGATTATAATGATAACAAAATATTGATAATAAGGTTTATGCAGGTGGCGATAACAATAACAAAGGTAGTATATGTATATATGTGTATATGTAGACAATTCAATATATAAATAAATTAGGTCAAATCTTAAAAGGCGAAATGGAACGATAATCAGAGTTTAGATAAATATATCATAAAAGTACGAAGGAGATGGAAGATAAGAAAGGGTGGGAGGGTTTTGAATAGAATTCACCTAGGCCAAGGGAGAAACAAAGGTAGAACAAATTTCTTTTGTATACAAAGACTAGGATTGTTCTCTCGCATTCCCGTAGTTTCTTCTGCTAAGTTCTGATTCCCTTCGAAAGACTTGATGGAATGCGGTAAATAACTTTGAAGGCACTATTTTTTTCCAATTGGTGACCACTATCAATCAAATGAGCCAAAATAGAACTTCTTATAGATTTTATGTGACCTTTTCCGAACCATGAAGGAAGATGCTCATTAATGCGCTTGTTAAACTGTCTAGTTGTTCGGCCTATACAGCTTTCTCCACAGGAGCAACTAAATTTATAGATACACATGGAAGTGGCACAGCTAGGTTGCTTGTCTTTCACTTGAGCAATCAAAATTGGTCGGCTGGAAAATGACAAACAGAGGGTGGCTGCAGTATAAGTCCGTTTTATAGCTCTAGATAATTTCTGATGTACGACTTCGCTAGCCACGTCCCCATTAAATTGCAGTTTCATGAACAGTTGTTTCTTTTTCAACTGTTGTCAGTTTTTCTTTATTGTACCTGGTATTCATGTGTCTCCTTACAAATCTACTCGGATAACCCATTTGGACCAACGTATTTTGGATGTATCCTAGCTCATTTTCTAGGGAGTCATCTGTACAGATACGTCTTGCTCTATTCGTGAGGCATCTGACCAAATTGATTTTGTATCGGATTGGTACAAAACTGGGGGAATGTGTATATTTTTCTACAGATGTAGCTATTCTATAGACATCTCCCTTGAGTGAACCATCCTCTCTTCTGCCCAATTGGCCGTCAAGGAAATGTAGTCTACCATCGTATCCTTCTTCATAAGTGGAGATGAGCGATGGATGTGCATAATTAAACTTTTTTAACATTTTATTCTTGTCAGCTCTCACATCAAGAATAATAAGCGTATCATCAACATCACGAAAATAAGAATCGGTTTTCTCTATTACTTATCTAATGTAATGGATACTCTGATGATTGGACAACAATTCAGAGTACACAGTGATGGTGAGTCACCTAGCATGCATGGTGTGGCCACATTACAAACTTGACTGATACAGTTCAGTCTGCACCATATTTGATCCACAAAATCACAGTCATTGGTTAAAATTTTTTATATATAAGTCTATGTAAATTAGAGTAAAGCCTGATGAAGATCTAATTGAAAACAATATTGTTCGCTTATGTGTCTTGTTCTAATATTATAAAAGGAAATATTTAATGATTTGATATCACAGTTATTTTATAATATGGTTGCAACAGTCATTGCTAAGCCCAGGAGTGAAACCCGAATGGAAGACGGCGAGTTAGGCCTGGCTACCAGGATGACATAGAGATCATGTGAAGAGGAGGGGAAGGTGTAAGCTTATGGGCAGTCGTGGAGCCAGCCAGCTAAGAAAGATTACAGATGACAGGGTGAAGTGGAGGTGTACCCCCTATGCTCCAATAGGAACTCAAATAAAAAATAATGATAGCGAAATAGTTAGTGCCAACAAATCCCGACCGAAAGTTGCAAGAAAGTACATTGCACTAATCAAGGCACTCTATTCAAACTCACGTAGTCGTGTAAGGGCTTATGGGGAATTGTCATCTGAATTGGTAACAAACAGTGGTGTCCGACAGGGATGTCCACTTTCCCCATTTCTGTTTAACTTCGTCATAGATATGCTAACGGAAGTATCCTTAACTGAACGTAGTGACTTAGGAATCGACTTGTTACCAGGGAATAATCTAATGGACTTAGAATATGCAGATGACATAGTCCGGTTAGGGGAGGATGCTGAAAAAATGCAGAGTCTTCTGAACACCTTGAGCAGCAATCTTCGTATGTTTGGCATGCGATTCGCCCCTATAAAATGTAAGATGCTGCTACAGGACTGGACCACGTCAACCCCTAACTTAGTGATAGGGAGTGAAGTGATAGAACATGTTGACCACTTCACCTACTTGGGAAGTTGTATTAGCACCAACGGACTGATTGGCGATGAAATCTCAGCACGGATCCGGAAAGCTCGAGCTGCTTTCGCTGACTTACACCATCTCTGGCGTAGGCGTGACATCCGGTTATCAACCAAGGGACGTGTGTACTGCTCATCAGTTCGCTCCGTCCTTCTCTATGGCTCTGAAACATGGCCAATACGCGTTGAAGACATGAAAAGGTTAACTGCTTTCGATCATAGATGTCTGCGATCCCTGTCTCACGTTAGGTGGTTTAATAAGATAAGTAATGTTGACGTTAGGCGTAGAGTGTTGGGCAAAGAGGGAAAATCAATCGACGAGGCTATAAAGTTACATAGACTAAGATGGCTAGGTCACGTGCTGCGCATGCCTAACCACCGCCTCCCCCGACGGGCATTGCTAGCTGACATAGGTTCAGGTTGGAAAAGAGCCAGTGGTGGCCAAACAAAAACATGGCCTCATCAATCCATGAAATCCTTGACAGTTAAACTGAGTCAGGTAGGGAGATGCAGACTCCCGGGTTGGGGCCCTCGGGACTCTAGGAATCAATGGCTGAAGACAATAGGTGACATGGCTCAAAATCGTTGTCAATGGCGCAGATGTATTCAGCCTCTGTAATCTTTCATATTCCTTTCTACCATTACCCATTCTGTTTCACTCTTATACTTGTCAGACTGTATTGATTCTCTCCACTCATCTTCTTGTCTACCTCTGTGTGCTATTTGGAACGTGGCAACTCGAACTGGTGCACTTCGGTGCCAAGTTCTATGTTGAATCCAGACAGACAGACCTTGACTTACTTACTTTACTTTACTTCGGCTATCTCCTACGGGAGGATGAGCCGGCTTCATGAACCATGAAGTTTCATGGGAATTGAGTACGAGTGATGTCCCGAGCATCGCTCGGCCTTTTCTTTGAGAGTGCAGCTCTAGCCTTTACACAACCAAGTGTGAGCTACAAGGCAGTAGGAGTGGAGTAGGGAGTCCACTATCGATTGGCAGCCGGTGACCAGAGTCCGGTTCATACGCCTTTTTGAATGGGGCCAGTCATCCAGGACATCCAATAAGCCCTTTGTCCATACGTCTGCCGGTTAACTCCAGTGAGCTTCATACGCCAGTCGTTGGAGGTTTGGAATCAGGGTTTAGCCATCTCCCCTAGACTGTCATCCAATGGACAGTCAACCCGGTGAAGAGCGCGGGGCATCCGCTTTTGCCCTCTCACTTCGGTGAAAAAAAAACACCTCCGCCACATGAAGGCAGTGAGTAGGACTTCGTCGGGAGAGGCTATGTAAGACGCCCAGTCATATGGGAGCATTTCAAGAGGTGTACGGAGGGGTGGCCAACCCGCAGCGCAAAACACCCACCCCCGACCATCCTGAGGCTTTGGAGGCTCCTACCTTGACGTGGTGGTCCGGCTTGAACGTGGCAACTCGAACTGGTGCACACTTCGGTGCCACGTTCTATGTTGAATCCAGACAGAGACAGACAGTGCCAACAAATACTTTCGTCATTGTTATCGACTATAAATACTTATTAAATATTGATACAAAAAAGACAACACTTACCAGTTCTCAGCATTAGGAAACCAGAGTACATACCGAATAAAGTTGTGTAGAATACTTGAAAAACTGAAAATAATAGTAAAGAAAATATGATAGAATAATAATGAAAGACAACAATTAATTTCTGTATGTCCATGAAAAAAAAAGATATCAAAATGTGATTAATAAACTTAATTCAAAAAGAAGATGAGATGTTTTACCTGACCTCCAACAGACTGGAACTATGAATACAATGAAGAATGAATTTTGACTTCAACTAAGTGACGATAACCAAAAGAGCCAAATTTATTTTTTTCCTGGCAACAGGTTTGATCACGAGCGAACCATTGGAAAGCCTGCAGACAGTACTGGACAGGTGTTTCGTCTTAGTTTCGAACTCTTCACCAGTGTGCACCCACCCGGTGGGTGCGAACCAAGGACCTTCCAATTACAAGACGAGCTCATAGGCTGTTCAGCCGCTGAAAACTCAGTTCTATGGAACAACATGACGGGCCACACTTACTGTGTGAGAAGGGGGATAGTACTACACAGAGTTGCCAAGGTGTATTCGAAACTGGGACTCATTGGCTGAATTTCAAGTGTTAAAACCAACCGGCCATATCTCCTCCCCTAAAGAGATATTTTGGTGCTAACTGGAAACTAGAAGCACACAGTATGTGGTGAGATATTCAGAAGGTTTGTCATGATTGTTCCATTGCAGATTAGACTTAAATCTTCTACAACCTTGCACATACTACTAAGACATAGAAATATTTATAATTTCATTATCACTATCAATATGAGAGGAACTAGTGCAAAAGCAAACTAATTTAGCAAACGCCTTCTACCAACTCATCACAACAGAGTGCAACTAACTCTTAGTTTCAAAGACAGCTATCTTCATACCGAAATTGATGGACACAATTCACCTAGTCTTTTTACTAACCCTGACTGCCCCTGTTCTACTAGTTTGACCTATGTATTTGACCTCACAATCATTGCAGGGTATTAGATAAACTAAATTGTTTTGTTTTAATGGCTCTACAGGATCCTTTAACCGACAAAGCTTGTTTCTAATTGAGTTTGTGGTTGGTTTGACTGTCAGCCACTTTTATTCCTGCCTTGTTAAGAATTCTGCGTAAGGCTTCCGAGGTTCCTTCTTTGTATGGAATTATTGTTGATGATTTAGATTCCTTATTGTTGGTGTCGTCATTAATATTATTATCACTATTATTATTATCATTACTATCACTATTACCATTATTTATTTTATTTTTACATTTACTTACATATTTCTTGACTAATTTATCCGGGTAATTATTAAGTTTCAAGGCTTCTTTTATGTGTGTCACTTCCTGTCTTAGATTTTCCTTGGTACTACTTAGTTTTTGTGCTCTGTCATTTAAACATTTCACTAATCCTATTTTTACTGACATAGGATGGGATGATCGGAAATCCAAATATCTGCTTGAATGTGTGGGTTTTCTGTAAACACTAGTGTTTAGCTTCCCATCTTCTTTCCTTTTTACGTTGCAATCTAACATTGGAAGTTCCCCTTCCTGACTTTCCAATTCATAAGTGAATTGAATTGCCTCTACCTTCGAGTTGATGTGCTCGAAAAATCTATCTATATCTTGTGTTCTAAGTACAGTGAATGTGTCATCTACATACCTCCACCATACTTTTGGGGTGGGGGTGAACGTTTCAATCGCTATCTTTTCCCACCTATCCATGAGTACTGGGTTCCAGTCTCATTGAGATTGTCGTCCATCACTCATTGAGGAATGTAGATAAAGCCAGCACGCGAGTCCCAAACAGGATGAAATGCTCATCCTAGATTTCACCATCCATCAAATTACTTAAAGAAAGAGACAAATCAATTTCTCAAAAACTAGACACAAGTTAGTACACATAAATAGTGTAAAATAAATAACTTTGTTTATATTGAATTTAAATGTGTACATTAGGAAAATACGTGGAATAAAAATGCTCGCTTTCTATAAACTGCAATACAGTGAAAAACAGTTTCATTGAGTAGATTTAGATCGATGAAAGATAGCAGAAGAGAGAGATGCAGACAACAGAAATGTTATCCCACAATTTATATAAGTTGCTACATAACAAACACACAAATACAAAGAACAAATATCAAGCTACTCTATGTGGCGTATCATAACAGCTTGATAACTAGACAAAGATTGAACGCCGCTGTTAAAAAGACTTTTTATGCAGCTAATATCATAATAATTGAGAATGTGAAGCCAATATATCCACCATCTAAGCCCTTTGAACATGCGAAAAAGAATGATGTTACATCCCACTGTATATACCAATTTGAATGTACGTGTGGACATATACACACATAGGGAGGACTCATCGATCTCTGCAAGTAAGGGATGGCTTCAGAGCATATTCCTAAATGGCTCCAGAAACAAACAGAATCTCCAGAACCCATTATTGGTGACAACAAGAGACCTAGCTCCTCTATTGCGAAACATGTTATAGAGACAGGACATAAAATTGACGTTAACACATCTTTTAAACCTATATATAAAACGTGTTTGGGGTGTATCCTAAAGTTTAAACCATTTTTGTGCGTTCAAAAACAATTCGTCATCACATTAGACCTATCTTACTTAGTAAACTTTGTTTTGATGCCAGCCAGGGTATATGTACTATTACCTCCCTTATTTGGTTTTGTTGGTCTTCGTTGTTATTTTGATTTTCAATATGTCCTTTTAACTTGACCTAAGTATATATATATATATATATATATATATATATATATATATATATATATATATATATATATATATATATATAACCTTTCAAACATTGAAGTATGAAATGTCATTAATTATAACCATTGTAATTTCAGGTAGTGGGATGCAACAGCTGATGAGAACCTGTGAAATAGAATGATGATTTTATTTTATACCGTAAATTCGGTCATTCTTTCTCGATCAAAATTTATCAAGAGAACCAAATGTATGAAATTAAATATTTAAAATATTTCAATGAGCTAACGTTATTCCACTCAGGAATGAGAAGTGGAAAACCCAATAGGGTTCGAATCCCTCTTCATTTGCTACAGCCCGAGCAAACGAGTAATACCATCAACCTTGGTACAAGTAAGTAAAGCTCACATCTAGTCAAATGTAAATAGAAAATATACTCTGTGTAACACAATTCTAGTCTGTAAATATTCCAATTGTTGAGATTAGAAAACGATATATAAGCGAACAATATTGTTTACAAGAGTTGGTTTGTAGGGAATTGGTCTGTTTTCCAATTTTGACCAAGGATTGACATCAGTTAGAGAATCATTGAAAGCCAGGGAGTACTGGACAGCTATTTCGTCCTAGTTTGGGACTCTTCATCAGCAGCACACTCACCGGGGTTTGAACCCAGGACCTTCTGGTTACAAGATGAGCACGTAGACGATTAAGCCACTGGGATCCGATTCAATGAGGCAGTAACCCATTGAAGAAGACATTACGAAGTGGTCGCGCTATGTCATAAGTTGGCAGAAGTTAGAATACACGGGCCACTGGATCGAGTCCCAGTGATTTGATCGTCTACTAGCTCACCTTGTGACCAGAAGGTTTTGGTTTCGAACCCTGGTGGTGGGTACCCACTGCTGAAGAGTCCAAAACCAGGAAGAAACAGTTGTCCAGTATACTCCCAAATTTTCCAGTAGTTCTCTAAATGATGTCAACACATGATGAAATCCTCCAACCAATCAAAAAAATTTGTCTGAGTATACACAGGAGTCAGACAAGGGTACGTATTATCACCAATGATATTCCTAATTGTGGTGGACTGACTGGATTATGCGTCAGACAGTGGGAAACAAAAAGACAAGGATATCTTGGAACGATGTGAAGAACCTAGAAGACCTGGATTTCACGCGTGGATGATTTATGTTCGATGTCACACAAAATCGAAGAGTTACAAGTGAAAACCGACAAACTGGTCGAAGAAGCAACAAAGACAGAACAGGACTCCATGGGAATATAGACAAGACGGAGGTGGCACAATGATTAGGACTCTCGCCCACCATGCACATGGTCCGAGATTCGATCCCCCGCCGACGCACACCTGATATCTATGGTCGGCCTGCGAAATTTGAGCTACCGATATCTGTTATAACTGCACTGAATTAAAATAAACCCCGTCGCCAATTTGTTATAACGGTAGGGAGTTGAATGAAGACGTTTTCACCTTATTCTGTCTGCGCCTGAAATAATCTGTCTATCTGCTCGTCGTACCTTCCGACTTGGTAAAGCACGCAAATATCAAAAGACAAAGGCTGGACTGTGACTGTGTATTGAAGTGCAACAACGATAAAGAAAGCCATGGTATTTATACATTTTACAACAATATGGACAGCTAACAGCATTTGAAATAATTGACCTTAATAGCCAATAACAAAGTGTGTGAGAAATGCTAATATGCCATATGTGCGACATTGACAGTCAGTAACAAAATGTGTGGGAATGGTAATATACCATATATACAAAATTAGCAGTCACTACCAAAATGCGTGAGAATGATGATATACAAAATTAGCAGTCACTACCAAAATGCGTGAGAATGATAACATACCATAAATGCAAGTTTAGACAGTCAATACCAAAATATGTGGGATCCTATCACCTCCCCCCGTAAAGAGTGTAGGACTTGCTTTTTGGATGTATTTGCAAAGGTTTCGGAGCTCTTCTTTGTCGAGTTGACCTTTGCGTGGTACTGGATAGAGCGTGATCTGTATGTCTGCCACATAACTGTCCTTTTTCATTTGTACGATAATGCAGCAAGAATTTATCCAAAATTTTTTCTGTTGTTCCCTCCCCCTTCGCTTTTGAATAAGCACGCTTAAAGGTGTCGACGAAACGTTCAGTAATAGTTGACGTAGGAGGGACACTGTTGCAATTGATGTGGCAGAATGCATAGGAAATATCTCTGGCCATTTGGAAAACGCGTCGACACATATTAAGAAATGCATACTATTGAACGGTCCAGCGAAGTCAACATGAACACGGGACCACGGTTTGTCCGGTCGTGGCCAGGAACATAGTTCTGTCTTGCGTGGGCACTTTGATGCTTGAGCACATTTACTACACTTGCGAACGAGGTCTTCGATATGGTCATCGATGTTGGGCCAGTAAACATAACTGCGAGCGATCGCCTTCATTCTCCCAACACCAGGATGTGATATATGAAGCTGCCGAAGCACATGGTCACGAAGATTAGCTGGAACGACAACACGATCAGCAAACATTATGCATCCATTAACGATGGATAGGGATTTGCGTCGCTGGTAAAACTGTTTTAAAACATTTGAATGAACATGTGGAGGCCAGCCAAATCGGATGAACTTTGATACTTGCTGTAAAACTGGATCACGCAGTGTGTGTCTGGCAACCTCAACTGCAGTCACCGGAAGATCGTCCAGAGAGATAGACATTATAATTGGGTTGTAATTAACACAGTCAAAAATGTTATATAGTTGCGCTGAACAGAATAAAAACTGTCGTCGTTTGCTTGTTATAACTGCGATGAATTAAAGTAAATCCACGTCGCCAATTTGTTATAACGGTAGGGAGTTGAATGAAGACGTTTTCACCTTATTCTGTCTGCGCCTGAAATAATCTGTCTATCTGCTCGTCGTACCTTCCGACTTGGTAAAGCACGCAAATATCAAAAGACAAAGGCTGGACTGTGACTGTGTATTGAAGTGCAACAACGATAAAGAAAGCCATGGTATTTATACATTTTACAACAATATGGACAGCTAACAGCATTTGAAATAATTGACCTTAATAGCCAATAACAAAGTGTGTGAGAAATGCTAATATGCCATATGTGCGACATTGACAGTCAGTAACAAAATGTGTGGGAATGGTAATATACCATATATACAAAATTAGCAGTCACTACCAAAATGCGTGAGAATGATGATATACAAAATTAGCAGTCACTACCAAAATGCGTGAGAATGATAACATACCATAAATGCAAGTTTAGACAGTCAATACCAAAATATGTGGGATCCTATCACCTCCCCCCGTAAAGAGTGTAGGACTTGCTTTTTGGATGTATTTGCAAAGGTTTCGGAGCTCTTCTTTGTCGAGTTGACCTTTGCGTGGTACTGGATAGAGCGTGATCTGTATGTCTGCCACATAACTGTCCTTTTTCATTCGTACGATAATGCAGCAAGAATTTATCCAAAATTTTTTCTGTTGTTCCCTCCCCCTTCGCTTTTGAATAAGCACGCTTAAAGGTGTCGACGAAACGTTCAGTAATAGTTGACGTAGGAGGGACACTGTTGCAATTGATGTGGCAGAATGCATAGGAAATATCTCTGGCCATTTGGAAAACGCGTCGACACATATTAAGAAATGCATACTATTGAACGGTCCAGCGAAGTCAACATGAACACGGGACCACGGTTTGTCCGGTCGTGGCCAGGAACATAGTTCTGTCTTGCGTGGGCACTTTGATGCTTGAGCACATTTACTACACTTGCGAACGAGGTCTTCGATATGGTCATCGATGTTGGGCCAGTAAACATAACTGCGAGCGATCGCCTTCATTCTCCCAACACCAGGATGTGATATATGAAGCTGCCGAAGCACATGGTCACGAAGATTAGCTGGAACGACAACACGATCAGCAAACATTATGCATCCATTAACGATGGATAGGGATTTGCGTCGCTGGTAAAACTGTTTTAAAACATTTGAATGAACATGTGGAGGCCAGCCAAATCGGATGAACTTTGATACTTGCTGTAAAACTGGATCACGCAGTGTGTGTCTGGCAACCTCAACTGCAGTCACCGGAAGATCGTCCAGAGAGATAGACATTATAATTGGGTTGTAATTAACACAGTCAAAAATGTTATATAGTTGCGCTGAACAGAATAAAAACTGTCGTCGTTTGCTTGTTATAACTGCGATGAATTAAGTAAATCCACGTCGCCAATTGTTGTAACTGTAGAGAATTAAATGATAGACGTTTTCACCTTATTCTGTCTGCGCCTGAACTTAATCTGTCTATCTGCTCGTCGTACCTTCCGACTTGGTAAAGCACGCAAATATCAAAAGACAAAGGCTGGACTGTGACTGTGTATTGAAGTGCAACAACGATAAAGAAAGCCATGGTATTTATACATTTTACAACAATATGGACAGCTAACAGCATTTGAAATAATTGACCTTAATAGCCAATAACAAAGTGTGTGAGAAATGCTAATATGCCATATGTGCGACATTGACAGTCAGTAACAAAATGTGTGGGAATGGTAATATACCATATATACAAAATTAGCAGTCACTACCAAAATGCGTGAGAATGATGATATACAAAATTAGCAGTCACTACCAAAATGCGTGAGAATGATAACATACCATAAATGCAAGTTTAGACAGTCAATACCAAAATATGTGGGATCCTATCAATATCCATGCTGAAAATTTCATACTTGTACCAAAAATACAGTGTGGAATCAAGCTGTAAATAAAAAAAAACTAAAAAAAACAACAGCACCAACATCCAACGCCAATCACCATCAACGGGAGGGATTTGAAAGAGGTTACTTCATTCACTTATCTAGCTAGGAGCATTATCTCAACTACAGGCAGTCGCAACGGACGAGGATGTCAAATCGAGTGAGAATCGGGAAGGCGAGAAACACATTCATTAACCTGAAACAACCAATCTGGAAATCTTCGTCACTCAGCCAGAATCAACAGTGAAATTCGGTCGGATCTTCAATACAAACAACGTCAAGTCAGTCAGTTCTTCTATACGGATCAGAAACTTGGCGGATGGGTCACGAAGAATATTTCCAACATGTTTTTTTTATTTACAGCTTGATTCCACACTGTATTTTTGGTAAAAGTATGGAATTTTCAGCATGGATATCGGTAGCCCAAATTTCGCAGGCCGACTATAGATATCAGGTGTGCGTCAGCGGGGGATCGAACGTCGGAGCATGTGCATGGTGGGCGAGAGTCCTAACCACTGTGCCACCGATGCAGACCTTTATCAACAACTCTCTTCGCTCTGTACTGAAGATCAAATGGCGGGCCGGAAAGAATCACCAACAAGTAACTATGGGCACAAACAAACAAAACAAGAACCAATCGCCAAACAACAAATATGCAGGAGAAAGTGGAGATGGATTGGACACTCGCTCGCTGAGGAGGCTGCTGGGTTACATGTCGCGCGCGTCAGGCCACTGCTCGAGTGGAACCCGACAGAATGGGAAGCGGCGAGTGGGACGTCAGTGCAAGGGTAGGTGACATGAAGGAGATCGTGTGAAGAGGAGTTGAAACAGTATGGACTAACATCGATGGAGGTGAAAAGTTACAGCAGAAGGAAGACAACCAAACTGAGACGTGCAGTTAAAGCCCTATGTTCCACTAGGAACCCAAGGGAACAATAATAATAATTATTATTATAATGGAGAGTTTGTGGATCAAACAATAATCATAATAACAGTAACCACAGTAATGCGTTAAATCGTTTGAACTTCACTAAATATGATGATGATGATGATTATAATGATAGCAAAAATAATGGTATTTAAGGTTAATATTACCAAAAGTACAAGGAATTTATACATGTGGAGACAAATATAACGAAGTTAGTATGTTTGTTTAGATAATTCAGTGAATAAATTAGGTCAAATCTTAAAAGGGTGAAGTGAACAGATAATCAGAGTTTGAAAAATAAATATTATAAAAGTACGAAGGAAATGGAAAATAAGAAAGGGTGGAAGGTTTTTATAAGTTAGAATTTATTTACGCCAAGGGAATGACAAAGATTGGAATAAACTTCTTTTGTATGCAAAGACAAGGATTGTTTTTTCTCGAACTAATTCCCTTTGCTTCGGCTATGCGTTTAACAGGTGGGTTTGAAATCCATTTGAAAGGATAAATGGAATGGAATAGTCTCTCTGCTGTCTGTCTGTTTTCGACATAGAACTTTGCACAAATGTGCACCAGTTCAAGTCGCCACACTCCCTCCTTGTAGCACACAAAGCAACAGAAGAAAGTACAAGAAAAGCATAATTGAGACAGTAAGCAGAGGTGTGAGACAAAGGAATAGTAGTAATAACGAAGAACAAAACAGTTTCATTGGAAATCATAAGTCACAAGGAGTGGATGCATCTCCACCAGCCACCCATTGAGAACGATTTTGAGCCATTTCACCAAGTGTTTCCAACCATTCATTTTTACCGTCCCGAGGACTCCAACCAGTCAGGAAGTCTACACCTTCCTACGTGGCTTAGACCAACTGTTGTGGATTTCATTGACTGATGCCAAGTTTTTGTTTGACCGCCGCTAGCTTTTTTCCTGCCTGACCCTATATCCGCTAACATTGCCCATTGTCGAGGAAGGCGATGACTAGGCATGCATACGTAACACATGTCCTAACCATCTCAGTCTTTGTAACTTCACGACTTCGTCGATTGATTTCCCCTGTTTACCTAGAACTCGACGCCTAACCTCCATGTTGCTCACCTTATTATGCCACTTTACACGGGAAATAGAACGCAGGCACCTATGATCAAAGACAGCTAATCTTTTCATGTCTTCCACTCTCAGTGGCCAGGTCTCACTCACAACCATAAAGGAGGACGGAGCGGACTGATGAGCAGTACACTCGCCCTTTGGTCGATAGTCGAACATCTCGTCTACGCCAGAGTCGGCGTAAACTGGCAAATGTGAAACGAGCCCCCTGTATTCGTGGTGAGATTTCGTCAGAGATCAACCCGTTGGCACTGGCTCATGGTACTTCCCAAATAAATGAAGCGATCAACGTGCTCTACCACTTCACTTCCTATTTTTAAAACTAGGCGTCGATGTAGTACAGTCCTGTAACATCATCTTGCTACTACACTGAAACTTGTTAATATTTATAGCAGTGATCTATAGATGTTTTTTTTTTAAAAAATTATCTTTAATATAGCTCAGGCTATGAGAAAGTCACAAATAACATCAGATACAAAGTTATGATTGATTTGGCTTTATGATATTGGAATTCAAGTATAACTAAACATATGCACCGATCTCTCTCTCTCTCTCTCTATGAGTTGGAAGGGTCTAAGTATTCTAGGGTAAAAAAGTGCAAAATATAGGTGATGTTATTTTGGAGATAAAAGATTGAATCATTCCCTGTGTTCACAGTGTAAGATAAGCTTTCACGCTTTGAACTTTGAGGTTTCAGTGGTGACAGAGTTTTCATGCGGGGGGCGGGGGTGAGGTTTCTAGTCTTGAGCTCAGCCTTCCCTCTTTTCCAGGCTTATTACCGGTTAGGCGAGGTTTAGGAATATATCACCTGGGAATCAAACCCAGACCTCTCTCGTGTAACTGAAATGCATTTAACTACCAACGCATTTAGATAGTACACAGCAAATAAAAGGTTGGAATATTATATAAGTGCAATAATGCTTGTACTGTTAAGTGTATGAACGACAAAAAAGGTTTTATTTTTCACTAATAAACGTGAGTCCTTGATTCAAGGGTAGAATACCCACCAATCACGTGCACATGGCCCACGTTTGATTCTCCGCTCACTTACTCACTCACTCATAAACCTCTTTTAGCAAGTAGAAAGTCCGATGGAGAAGGAAGGTTGGGTTATGAAATCATAGATAATCTGTTATGAAACTACTGCCGATTGGTATGACCGAGTAGAGTTATACATGTGTATAATAACACGAAGGCGTCGGTGGCTCAGTGGGTGAATGCTCGCCAACCATGCCCCTAGTGGTTCCGGGTTTGACTTCCGGCCACCGATGCACTTCCTTACCTCATTAAGCCGGTTATAAGACTGGTAAAGTGGGAAGGTTGGGGATGAGACCAGCAAGCCTATCTCGAAAAAATTAACACCAGTGCTACCGAAACCTCAAGCCCTATGTTCAACTACGAACGTAGAGGAATAAATTTAAAAAAAAGATGGTAAGCAGTGTGAATAACACGTGTGCTATTGTGAACAATTTTGAGCCATCTTACCCACAAGTCTGCGATCACTGATCACTTTAGGTTCTTAGATCCCTATTGACTAGTATTCATGAGGGATTTCTACTCACTTTCACAACAGACTTTACACAGAGATTAACTCTCTTGGGCGACTCTTTCATATAAAATTCTGCACACTAGATGATAATCACTAAGTTGCATTGATTGTGGTGCAAGTGATTTTCTTGTTGATCACTAACTGAAAATCAAGTCAACTGTTTGACAGAGCCTTTTCTTCCATTGTACATTTGAGAATACGTCATTAACGAGAACTCCAAATATTTAACCACTTTTATCCACTTTGTAGAATTTTTCAGGTTTACTCAAACTAATATATGAGCGCAATAAAAGTTAGACTCAGAGTTACAAATAAAGAGCACCAATAGAAAACCTAGTAGTACTGAACAGCCGTTTCATCCTAGTTTGGGACTCTTCACAGTGCACATCCACTGGGGTTTGAAATCAGGACCTTCCGGTCGCGAGGAGAGCTCGTAAAAACGATTGCGACACTAGGACCCAACTCAATGGTCCATAAATCCCAACTTCGGCCAAATTCGAAACAGCCTGTCCAGTATTCCCAGGTTTTTCAGCAGTTCTCTAAGTGATGTCAGCTCGAGATTAATCCTGTGACCAATCCTGGTCTGGATTCAACATAGAACTTGACACCGAAGTGCACCAGTTCGAGTTGCCACCTTCCAAATAGCACACAAACGTAGACAAGAAGATGAGTGAAGAGAATCAACAGAGTTTGACAAGTATAAGAGTGAAACAGAATGGGTAATGGTAGAAAGGAATATGAAAGATTACAGAGACTGAATACATCTGCGCCATTGACAACGATTTTGAGCCATGTCGCCTATTGTCTCCAGCCATTGATTCGTAGAGTCCCGAGGGCCCCAACCCAGAAGTCGGCATCTCCCTACCTGACTCAGTTTAACTGCCAAGGATTTCATGGATTGATGAGGCCATGTTTTTGTTTGGCCACCACTTACTCTTTTCCGACCTGCAGCTATATCAGCTAGTAATGCCCGTCGGGGGAGGCGATGGTTGGGCATGCGCAGCACCTGACCTAGCCATCTCAATCTATGTAACTTTATAGCCTCGTCGATTGATTTTCCCTCTTTGCCCAACACTCTACGCCTAACGTCAGCATTACTTATCTCATTAAACCACCTAACGTGAGAAAGAGAAACAACACTTAACAGTTGCAGATAAGGAAATTAATCGAGGAGGTTATAGACCTCCATGTCCTGAGGTGATCAGTGTGTGTGTGTGTGTGTGCTAAGCCAACATGCTATGTTAGCAGGAGTCAAATTAGCTAAAAAGCAAAGGCCCTTGACTGGTCAAGTCAAACCACCTCTGATGCAAACACTAACTACTGAAATGAGTCGTCTGAGGCAGTGTAAGATAACCTGTTAGAGGTTCACTTGACCATTATAACATCTAAGAATACAGACACTAGATGGTATTATTAGTCGCAGAATCGATTACAGAGGTACAGATGAATCGATGTGCTTACACCTTCTTCATTTGTTTCATCCTTTTGTTTGGTTTGTAGCAGTTTAAAACATCCGATCATGTAGTAATTATATAAAAGAGTAAAAGAAAGAAGTTCCACAAAGATGCATGGAAACAAAAATTCGAACTAATGAAGAAAAGTAATCACAGTGCTTCTTGGTTTTTGAATGGTCGTCTAGCTGACACAGCCTTACCCAAAGCTTTACTCTGTTGATGTTTACACCTTTTTTTCACTAATGTACCTTTGCTCAAACGTTGACCGCTTCACTTATTTGGGAAGTACCATGAGCCAGTGCCAACGGGTTGATCTCTGACGAAATCTCAGCACAAATACAGGGGGCTCGTTTCGCATTTGCCAGTTTACGCCGACTCTGGCGTAGACGAGATGTTCGACTGTCGACCAAAGGGCGGGTGTACTGCTCATCAGTCCGCTCCGTCCTTCTTTATGGTTGTGAGTGAGACCTGGCCACTGAGAGTGGAAGATATGGAAAGATTAGCTGTCTTTGATCATAGGTGCCTGAGCTCCATCTTCCGTGTGAAGTGGTATAATAAGGTGAGCGACATTGAAGTTAGGCGTCCAGTTCTAGGTAAACAGGGGAAATCAATCGACGAAGTCGTGAAGATACAAAGACTGAGATGGTTAGGACATGTGTTACGTATGCATGCCTAGTCATCGCCTTCCTCGACAATGGGCAATGTTAGCGGATATAGGGTCAGGCAGGAAAAGAGCTAGCGGCGGTCAAACAAAAACTTGGCATCAGTCAATGAAAGCTGCAACAGTGAGTCTAAGCCACGTAGGAAGGTGTAGACTTCCTGACTGGTTGGAGTCCTCGGGACGGTAAAAATGAATGGTTGAAAGCACTTGGTGACATGGCTCAAAATCGTTCTCAATGGGTGGCGGAGATGCATCCACTCCTTGTGACTTATGATCTCCGATGAAACTGTTTTGTTTTTCTTTATTACTCCTTTGTCTCACACCTCTACTCACTGTCTCTATTATGCTTTTCTTGTACGTTCTTCTCTTGCTTCGCGTGCTACACGGAGTGTGGCGACTTGAACTGGTGCACATTTGTGCAAAGTTCTATGTCGAAAACAGACAGACAGACAGACCTTTGCTCAAAACAGCTGACATTTTGTGTGATTACATTTCCACAAACAATTTTTTCCTCCCTTTCCGTCTATCTATCTTATTTAAGGGATTTATTACGTCTGTGCACTAACAATGTTAGGCTTACATTTGAAGGGGATTACTTCCGTCAAGTTTATGGTGTTGCTATGAGAACTCCGTTAGGGCTCCTTTTAGCAAATATCTATATGTCATACATTGACAGTTTATCGAAGGATTTAATCGAAAATTTGCCACTTTATAAAAGGTATGTAGATGATATTGTAATCATAAGTGATAAGTTTTATTCTGTCATCTCAATTTTAAATTGAATGAATCAAGTGCAGAATAACAAGCATATCACTTACATCTGTAGAAGAGGAAGATAATTGTTTATCTTTCCTAGACATGTTGCTTAGTCGACGGCTGGATGGGTCGATAAAAAGATCCATTTATAGAAAACCTACCTGGACAGGACAGTATCTTAATTACCACAGTTTCTGTCCTGTTCGGTACAAAAGAGACAAAGTGAGTGAGATGCCTCTTAAGGAGAATCTAACAAATATACACTGAAGACACCCTTGATGAGGAAGAAAGAAAGATGACACAAACTCCGGTTGATAACAATTATCCAGACAAGTTCATCAGGAGATATGAAGTGGTCATGAGAACAAGACACATTCTCCAACTCACAGCGAAGAAAAAAGTACGCAACAAGCTAGACAAAGATTGAACCCTGCTTTTATGCAGCTAATATCATAATAATTGAGAACGTGAAGCCAATATATCCACCATCTAAGCCCTTTGAACATGCGAAAAAGAATGATGTTACATCCCACTGTATATACCAATTTGAATGTACGTGTGGACATATACACAAAGGGAGGACTCATCGATCTCTGCAAGTAAGGGATGGCTTCAGACCATATTCCTAAAAGGGCTATTTCAGAACTAAATACAATCCTCAGAACCCATTAATGGTGAGAACAGAAGACCTAGCTCCTCTATTGCGAAACATATTATAGAGACAGGACGTAAAATTGACGTTAACACATCTTTTAAACCTATCTGTAAAACGTGTTTGGGGTGTATCCTAAAGTTTTTGGAAGCCCTAGCTAGTAATCAGAAAGTTTAAACCACCTTTATACCTTCAAAAACAATTCGTCATCACACTAAACCTATCTTACTTGGTCGACTTTGTTTTGATGGCGGCTAGGGTAGATGTACTATTACCTCTGTTATTTGGTTGATGGATCTTCATTGTTATTTTGACCTTCCATATGTCTGCTTAACTTGACCTAAATTTATTTTCTCACCTCATAACTTTTTATTAATTTCATATATATTCCTATGATAAGTCCGTGTGTGCGATTAGATTGTTCGAAATGTGTTGCGCAAATACAACATTACACGATTCAGACAAATTACGTCATCTTATTGCT
Organism: Trichobilharzia regenti; assembly: GCA_944472135.2. NCBI lineage: Eukaryota > Metazoa > Platyhelminthes > Trematoda > Strigeidida > Schistosomatidae > Trichobilharzia > Trichobilharzia regenti. The sequence continues at coordinate 185,177,681 of OX235262.1, forward strand.
TTGTCTAAAAGTCTACGTTAAAGTTAAACTAACCCGCCACAAACTCGAAACTGTTTAAGTGACTTATGTATTCGCCTTTGAAACACAAAATAGGCGAGTTCTCTGTCTCTATGACAATGTTACATTTACATGGTGAAACAAATCAACCGAATTTTCCACGTAAAACTAAGCGAAAAGTGTGTAGCAGTTCGAGTTGACATGCTTCATTAAGGCATACACAGAGAAAGGGAGAAGACGATCAGTGAAAATACAGTGTAAGGGAAATAGCAAGGGGGGGGATAATGAGGATTAAATGAATTCGAACGACGAAAATAAGCGAATATTTTATGTTAGTGTGTACAATTCATCGCCAATCAGTCCGTTGGTGCTAATACAACTTCCCAAGTAGGTGAAGTGGTCAACATGTTCTATCACTTCACTCCCTAACTTAGTGATAGGGAGTGAAGTGATAGAACATGTTGACCACTTCACCTACTTGGGAAGTTGTATTAGCACCAACGGACTGATTGGCGATGAAATCTCAGCACGGATCCGAAAAGCTCGAGCTGCTTTCGCTGACTTACACCATCTCTGGCGTAGGCGTGACATCCGGTTATCAACCAAGGGACGTGTGTACTGCTCATCAGTTCGCTCCGTCCTTCTCTATGGCTCTGAAACATGGCCAATACGCGTTGAAGACATGAAAAGGTTGACTGCTTTCGATCATAGATGTCTGCGATCTCTGTCTCACGTTAGGTGGTTTAATGAGATAAGTAATGCTGACGTTAGGCGTAGAGTGTTGGGCAAAGAGGGAAAATCAATCGACGAGGTTATAAAGTTACATAGACTAAGATGGCTAGGTCACGTGGTGCGCATGCCTAACCACCGCCTCCCCCGACGGGCATTACTAGCTGATATAGGTTCAGGTTGGAAAAGAGCCAGTGGTGGTCAAACAAAAACATGGCCTCATCAATCCATGAAATCCTTGACAGTTAAACTGAGTCAGGTAGGGAGATGCAGACTCCCGGGTTGGGGCCCTCGGGACTCTACGAATCAATGGCTGGAGACAATAGGTGACATGGCTCAAAATCGTTGTCAATGGCGCAGATGTATTCAATCTCTATAATCTTTCATATTCCTTTCTACCATTACCCATTCTGTTTCACTCCTATATTTATCAAACTCTATTAATTCTCTCCACTCATCTTCTTGTCTACCTCTGTGTGCTATTTGGAACGTGGCAACTCGAACTGGTGCACTTCGGTGCCAAGTTCTATGTTGAATCCAGACAGACAGACAATTCTGAGTCATTCTATACCAATTCTATGTGGCTAAAATAAAGTCTGAGACTTTAAGGGATTAGTTTAACCAATCCTAACTCTTTCCTGGCCGAATTCTATATCAACCAAAAGTGGTCATTGAGTAGTTACCCCAACTGCAGTAGCCTCACGAGTTCATCGATCGAGTTTTCACTCCTTGCGGAAAACACTCCTATGCGTAACCTTATTATTAATGACTATATTACATCAACTAAAACAATAAATGAAATTCAGAAAGGTGTGGTGGAAAAACAGTTAGACATGCGTCAGCCGTAGGACTCAATGAACTGCTACATATATATATATATATATCAGCTCCGGCGCTCCGGCCTAGTTTCAAACGACTTAAGTTTAGGTATCAGCTGAGTAGTTGGTCTTTGTGTTTAATAATAATAATAATAATTTCGCTTTTATTCCAGAAACAGTACTAGTAGTACAGTGTGGAATTTTCAGCACATATCTACAATATTGCATCTAATTTCATCGCACATTTAAAAGGAGTATTACAAAAAATAAATATAAGAAAACCAACAAAAACAAAAAAACACAAAAATAATAAAAAATGCAAAAAATACCAAGAAGTCGAGAGGAAAATAAACGACATAAAATAATATCTCCGTATTGTGTAGTGGAAGCTATGATATGTTTATGCGTGGTGACAGTAAAGCTATAGTCATACTAGAAGTTATGAAATGATATTTAAGAATGTTTATAGCCAAGATGATCAGTTAATTTGATTGAACTACACTAAACAATCATAAAATAAACATTTCAGGTTGTGTTTTTTTTATTGTCAGCACTAATCCAGTGTTTGTTGTGGTAGTGTGAGTAATCCTGCATAATATAAATATGATAGCGATAGTGACGTTCACAAACAAGATTGTCAGTTAAATAGTGCCGAACAAAGAACAACCACAAAACTAATATTACATGATTGTTAATGACAGGACAATTTTGTAATACTCATAGTGATAATATAGTCGGGACCAGTAGATACACAAAAGAAGGAATAGAATAAAGAATAAAAAAGTAAGCCAATGATAACAATTTAGGTAGCTAAGTATTTTTAATAATAAGGTGCTCACTATAGAATACAAATAAGAGAGAAATAAAAGAACCAAAATTATGTTATTAACAACAAAGCAAGTCATAGGTTTCGCGCTTAACATTATCTCTGTCACTTAGAACACGGGCCAAATATGGTATCGTTGAGTTCCTATACTTGATTGTATGAGTATATATTATTTTGTACTGATTTCTGGTTCTACCTGATGAGATATAAGGAGACAGTTGGGAATAGAGGGGGTGTTTGGGGTCGGAGAGTATGGTTTTAGACCATTTTTCGCATGTATTCAGATGCCTTTCTACTAATGAAGTGACGAGCTGAGTTTTACACAACTAGTCCAACTAACTACCTTCAACATCCTTCTCAGGATAATATAGTCCTTTTTCAGTAGCCCAGGAAAGACTAACGGGGAGCAGTAAAGTAGAATAGGGAGGATACGAGAGTTGACAAATTGTGAAAGTAGAGGTTGGGTGATTCCAGATAGTCTAAGTTTCTTAATGTAGTAGGCTAGATGGAACACTTTCTTAGAAATCGTTAGGATATGAAACGACCAAGTAAGGTCGGAAGATAGAACTAGACCGAGGTATTTTGCATTAGAGACGTAGTTTCAATTTTAGTCCCCTGAATGCTGCAGGCTTCATGAGTACTGACTAGTGTTTGTAGATCTCGTTTATGCCTAAAGGAGAGGTCAATAGTCTGGCATTTCGAGGGATTCAGCATGAGGCCATTCAGTTTAGACCACTGACTGATGTCTGACAGGAAGCTTTTTAATTTGAAACAGTCTGACTGTGACTGAGAATAAGACCACCACCTGTCTACCAAATATAAATCAAGATTACTTCAAATAACCTAATCAGTATAAATTCTTATTAAATGTCGACCTATAGTAAAGAGAAAAGGCTAACTAGGCTACATTTTTGTTGATAAACTGAATAACTGAAATATACAGAAACCCAACATATTAAATAAATAAAAGTCGATAAGAACTTACGTGAACTTTTAAATGCAGATTGAAAATCTTGACCATTTCGAATTGACTCAAAAATGTGATGAAGATGCGCTAAGAAGAGCAAAATGTTTTTAAAAAAAAACGGCAGAACAAACAATAAACAAAACTCAATCATCAAGTGTTGGTTTGCAGAGATTTCATTGGTTACAGGATTGATCGATCACGAATCTGACATCAATTAGAGAACCATTGGAAAACCTGCAGCGAGTACTGGACAGCTGTTTCGTCCTAGTTTTGGGCACTTTATCAGTACGCAGCTACCACAAGGGTTCGAAACCCGAACCTCTCGGTTACGAAGTGACCTCGCACACCATTCACAGCCATTGAGACCCGATCCAATAGCTTCTGCCAATTCTTGATATATATATATATATATATATATATATGTACTTGAATGGTCTACGAGCTAGCCTCGCAACCGAAAGGTCCTGGTCTCGAACCCGAGAGGGTACCTACGAAACATCTGTCCAGTGGTTTTCTAACTGATACCGACTCGTGATCAATCCTGTAAAAAAGTCAGTCAGTAGAAATTGACAGATATAGGAAAGGTTAGACTTCTATTCTGTAACCCATTTGAACAGTTTAGCTTCAGTGATGACTGACTACCTCGTTTTATGAATACGCATAAAGGATAATCAATTAATGAGTCGTTCAAATAGGAAGGCTAAATAGTCTTTCTTCAGTGAGCCTATTCACATTGTATTTGTACACAATTTTCCTTTTGGTAGACACATCTAATTACCGGTAGGCAAAGGCCCTGATCAGCTGTGATTGGCCCTGATGATAGAGTAAACTGAAACCTATCCGCTGGATGATGTATAACTTGTTTACAGATGCATATGCGTGTGAGCAGCTTACATGCTGTCTGTTAACTATAAGGGTAGAATTCGTGGCAGTGTGGTAGAATACGATTCAGTACTAGATAAATTTATTTGGTGGAAGACACATTGTAATGATACAGTGCTGATACCTGGATGATGTTTCGATCACAGAGTATTGCTGTTCACAGTTATAATTAACCTGATGCTCGCTAGTGACTGACTACAACACGGGATTTCCTGGAGTTCTGTAGTGAGAAGTCGTGACCATTGAGGTCCATCCAGTCCAGGAGTTTGGATGGAGTTTCCACCGATGACATTGGTTGATGGTCACACTAAAATCACGAATTGGTAGAAGTTAGAATTCATGGGCTGGCTAGTGAGTCGGGTTCCAATGACTGGATGGTCTACGAGCTTGCCTTGTAGCTGGAAGGTCCCGAGTTTGCACCCCGCTAGCAGGTGCGTACTGCCGATGATTCGCAAACTAGGCTAAGACAGCTATCTAGTACGCCTTGGTTTTCAATGATTCTCTATCTGACATCAATCCGTGGTCAAGCCCGAAGAAAAAATCTAATCCTTACAATTCAACTCTTGGAAATTAATCTAATGCTCGCTAGTGACCTGCTACAGGATGGAGTTCTAGTAAGAAGTTGTGACCGGTGAGGTATATTCGAGTCGAGGGAGTGAGGATGGAGTTCCTGTGGAATTCTTTGCGCAAACCTTTTGACTTCTAAATGTCTAAATGGAGATATTTTTCCATTTTTGAATGCTTTTCGTTCTTTCTTTGCAAAAAATTTATAAATGGGACCACTTGTGTGTAAGGTGTATACACTTACCTAGAGAGAAAAATAGTGTACTAACAAAGCAAAGCATAATACACGAAGAGAACAGAGGCCGTAAATGAAATGTAATACAAGCCCGGAAGACAAATTCTTCAAACATTGGAGCTATGATGAAATTTCGTAAACCCATCCAATTCAGTACTCGACTTTTCCAATATTCAGCATCTAGATAGAGTAAACAGAAATTGAAAGGAGTAAATAATGCATTTATTAAAGGAAAATTCACATAAAGAATATTTTTTTCCATACAAGGAAGATTCTCATGAAAAGAAAGCAAGCAGCTCTGCTCTAAAATCAGTGGGATATATGTTTCACTGATCGATAAAGACTTCAAACACAAGCTTCTATATTTAGAAGTGTGTCTACAAACCTCCAAGCTGTTTATTAGTATTTAACATGAAGATTTGGCTCATGGGCTTACAAACTCACTCGATCTTCAGGCAAATTGCCAAGGGTTCCGAGTCCAACTCTATCTGCTTCAGCTCCAATAACTGGGTAGTACAATCAGCTCTCCTACAATATGTATGATCTACTATCTGATGAATGGAAAATCTGTTTCAGGCAATAAATGTTTAACAAAAACAGGCAGTTTTGAAAGTGATTAAGAGAGGGAAAAGAATAAGGACTGAATGACTGATGGCCTAGTTTCAACAGAAGTGCAGCAGTTCGAGTTGCCACACTCCTTCCTTGTAGAACAAAAGCAAGAGAAGAGAATAAACAGAGATTCAAAAGAGGGGTAACAAACACGAGTACAAGGGAAAAAAGAATAATATTATGGAAGAACAATAGAATCTTACTGGATATGATAAATCACAAAGGGTGTATGCATCTGCACCACAGAGAGCGATTGTAAGCCATATCAACAATTGTCTCCAGCCTTCATTAGTTCTTACCATCCTAAGAACGCCAAACAGTCAAGAAAGATACACCTCCCTACGTGGCCGGCTCAAATTAACCTCTATCGATTTCATTCATTGATGAAGCTACATTTTGGTCTGACCACGAGTAGCTCTCTCCTAACCTGATCCATCCGATGTCAGCTAACATCGCTCGTCGATCGAGGAAGGCGCTGCCTAGGCATGCATGTGTAACACACGTCCTAACTATCTCAATCGATGTAACCTCACAACCTCGTCGATTGACTTCCCCTCCATACCTAGCACTTGACCGAAGCCTGACTTCAATATTACTCACCCTATTTATCCACCTAACACCCGGGAGATAGAACGGAGACACCTGTTGTCAAAGAGTTAGTCGGCCTTTTCATGTCTTCCGATTTCAATGGCCATGTCTTACCAACAGTTATAAAGGAGGACGGAGCGAACTGCTGCTGATCAGTGCATACGCCCTTTGGTTGACAGCCAACTGGATATCACCTCCACTAAGCGAGAGATGGCGTAAGTTGGCACATGCCAAACGAGCCTTTTATATTCGTGCTGCGATTTCGTCAATCATTAACCAACTGCGACTGACACAACTTCCCAAATAAGAGTAAGGAGTTGATGATGCAGCACTATAAAATGAAGAAATGTCTTGAAATAGGATCCCTAAGTGCATCGCAACTCCTAGATTGGGGGTCTAAAAGACTAGGTTACTGAACAACTAGATAAGTGGTCATAATTACACTCCCTCTTGATACCTTTGCGATCAATGTGCAGTTTTAGTAACCGTGTTGCTTCTATCTAATGAGGTGGAGTTGCTAGGCCTATTACCGATTCTTCCTTTTTTCGGGTTTACTGTCAAGTAGCAAACTAGTCGACCGAGAGGTTCTCTGGAGATGCTTGGCTGTAAAGGGAATGCCGAGAAAATATATTACACTGAGTAAGGCACTCTACTCGTACTCATACAGCCAGGTGAGGGCTTACGGCGAGCTGTCATCTGAACTGGTGACGACTAGTGGTGTCCGTCAAGGATGCCCATTATCCCCTTTTCTATTCAACTTCATCATAGATGTGTTAATGGACTTAACCCTAAGTGACTTCAGCGACTCAGGGATTGATTTGCTACCAGGGAATAATCTCGTTGACTTAGAATATGCAGATGATATAGTCCTAATAGGCGAGGACTCTGACAAAATGCAGAGTCTTCTAAACACCTTGAGCCGTAATCTACGAATGTTTGGAATGTGATTCGCTCCCGCCAAATGCCAGGTGATGTTACAGGACTGGACTACATCGACGCCTAGTTTAAAAATAGGAAGTGAACTGGTAGAGCACGTTGATCGCTTCACTTATTTGGGAAGTACCATGAGCCAGTGCCAACGGGTTGATCTCTGACGAAATCTCAGCACAAATACAGGGGGCTCGTTTCGCATTTGCCAGTTTACGCCGACCCTGGCGTAGACAAGATGTTCGACTGTCGACCAAAGGGCGGGTGTACTGCTCATCAGTCCGCTCCGTCCTTCTTTATGGTTGTGAGTGAGACCTGGCCACTGAGAGTGGAAGATATGGAAAGATTAGCTGTCTTTGATCATAGGTGCCTGAGCTCCATCTTCCGTGTGAAGTGGTATAATAAGGTGAGCGACATTGAAGTTAGGCGTCCAGTTCTAGGTAAACAGGGGAAATCAATCGACGAAGTCGTGAAGTTACAAAGACTGAGATGGTTAGGACATGTGTTACGTATGCATGCCTAGTCATCGCCTTCCTCGACAATGGGCAATGTTAGCGGATATAGGGTCAGGCTGGAAAAAAGCTAGAGGCGGTCAAACAAAAACTTGGCACCAGTCAATGAAATCCACAACAGTTAGTTTAAGCCACGTAGGAAGGTGTAGACTTCCTGACTTGTTGGGGTCCTCCGGACGGTAAAAATCAATGGTTGGAAACAATTGGTGACATGGCTCGAAATCGTTCTCAGTGGCGCAGATGCATCCACTCGTGACTTATGATTTCCAATGAAACTGTTTTGTTCTTCGTTATTACTATTCCTTTGTCTCACACCTCTGTTTACTGTCTCTATTATGCTTTTCTTGTACTTTCTTCTCTTGATTTGTGTGCTACAAGGAGGGAGTGTGGCGACTTGAACTTCCGCACATTTGTGCAAAGTTCTATGTCGAATACAGACAGATAGAAACTAGGCAACGTTTAGGTTTACGTCAGCCGAGTATCGAACATCAACCGTATTAGTAGCTGGCAACCATTCTACCAATGAACGAACTACAGTAACTACATTGTAACCGAATTTTATTCTATAGTACCCTGACAATGAGCTTCTTGTTTCTTGTTTGTCTAATTATTCTATTACATTTCATTCATTGTTCATTTACGTGATAAATAAATACTCTCATAAAATTAACAAACGATAGAGGTCAATCTGGAAGAGAATTTTCTTAGGTATGAAAAACTACCATAAATGCTGTAGTAAACACAATGAAAAGAATTTAAATTAAATTACAAAGATATAAAAGAATGAGTTAGTGTAATTTAAGCCTGTGAATAAATACTGATGACTGTTTAACAAAGTAAAGATTTTATTGACATCTTTATAAAAAATCAACATTTTATGAAGATGAAATAAGTTACCCGAAACAGAATTTTCATATACCGAGCTATATGAACCATACTTTTTATCGTGTGAGAGCTGATAATACTACCCAGTCACTGAAAGTTGAAGTAGGATAAGCAGGACTCGAGCCTACGACCTGTTGGTTGGAAGTCAACTAATTAAGCTAATGTGAATGGATTTCAACACAGAACTATATGCAGAAATGCAGCAGTTGAAGTTGCCACATTCCGTTCACCACACAAAGGTAAAGGAAATAAGTTCAAAAGAAATATAATGAGCCAGAATGTATGGGAGAAAAAATATTAAGACAGATTTAATGAAGATTACAGAGTGAATGTATCCGCAGTATTGAAAAGAATTTTAAGCTATAACGTTAACACTCTCTAGTCACTGGTTCTTAGAATCCATAGGACCCCAACTAACCAGTTTATATCTCTCTACTTGGCTCAGACCAACAGTCAAAGTCTTCATGGATTGATTCCACGTCTTGATTCGACCACACCTAACTTTCTCAACCTACACCTATGTCAGATAAAATTCCTCGTCGAGAAAGGTAATGACTGGGTGCACGCGCAACTCGTGCTCAAGCTATCAGAAGAGATTTAGCTTCACAATCTCATCAAATGACTTCCCTTTCTTCACTCAGAACTCTTCGCCTAACCTCAATGTTGTCCACTACATAATACCGCTTAGAAAGAACGCAAACATCCAGGGTTAAAGAGAGTTCATCGGTGGCACAGAAGTTAGGACGCTCGCCGACCATGCACATGGTCCGGGGTTCCATACCCGGCCAAAGACGCACTCCTTTACCTCGATAAGCCAGAAATAATGCTGGTAAAGAGGAATGGTTGGGCATGAGACTAGCAACCTCATCCTGTAAAAATAAACACTGCTACAGAAACTTCAAGCCACTAGCTTGAGGCCCTATGTTCCACTGGGAACGTGAAGCAAAAAAATGGCTAAAAAGAACTCGTCTTTTTATATCTCCCACTTCCAATGGCCATGTCACCGAACTGCTGCGCTGTACATATATTCTTTGATCGGTAGTCGGATATCACGCTTGAGTCAGCGGGGACTTGAGTCGGTAAATTCTGCACGATCATTTTGTATGTGTGCTGAGACTTTGTCAGCAATCAATGCATCAGAACTGTTGCAACTTCCCGAATAAGTGGTCAATACATTAAAGAGTCACATATTCACCTAAAGAAAAGCATTGAACTTTAATTTATCCGCTGGTTAATCATTAAGAACAATCACGAAACATCAATGCCATAAACCCACTATCAAAATGATGGAGAAAGTTCAAAATACTGAAGGCTTTAAACAAATAGAGCATATGTACACTACCAGCATGTGCAGTAGCGTAGAACCTTCGATGAACTAAGAGAAACAATTAGTTCTGTCCGACTACCCACTGACTTTCATCACAAATAGTAATATATTAGCTTTTCTAACGGATACTTTGGTTATAGTGTACTTTATGCATACATGTATTACTTGGAGAGAAAGAATTAGAGGTAAATGAAAAAGGAAATATCTACGCTGCTTTATCCAATGTTGCCGTAAATTGTGCATCAGTAACAAAAGTGGCTTTAAATTACATATTAAAAGGATTTGCTTAAGAAAACAGTGATGTGTCGATAAGTTTACGATACAAGCACTGCCTAGAATAAATAATGATTTCTTAGGAAAACATAAAGTTTAAATTTATGTTACAGTTAAAACAAACACAAACGCAAACAAAATAAGAAAGAGAGCGAAATGAAAGCGGTAGTAGTCACGAAAATCTGAAGTACAAAGAGATAAGATAATTTATTACAATAGCCAAAGTTTAGGATACAGACATCATCTCATTGTATCTAAACTACTATGACCAGTTTTGACTCACATTAAGGTAGTCTCAATTTCAGTATCTTCAAAACATCGGAATTGTAGTAGAGTATGAAACTACATTAATTTATTTGAAGAAAGCAAAAACGACAAATAGCGTTTGGTTTGACTTCAAATATGCGACTAGGTTCTTTAAAGTACAGGCTCACTGATACTAAGGCTTATTCACAACGCATATAGATGAGAATTAGTGGGACCAGTCATCATAAACCCAAGTAATTTCATTATTACGTATTTGCCAATTAAGTGAAAAACATAACATGTAGTTACAGTATACTTGAATGTCACCTTAAACTGCACAACTACATCTTTAAACACATGGACATACATAAAACAGTTTAAACTCGTATGTTTATTTCCTCAATTCAAGTATAACGGAAGTCTAATTTACACAAGACAGGATACGTAAAAACAATGATTACCGAAAAGGGCTGATATGTATCCACAGCATATGTCATCTAAAATTACTCCGAAATACAAAACCTGATGAGTGAGAATATTAGATATAACCAAAACAAACCAGAGTTAGAGTAACAGAGATGACGATAGCTTCCAGAAGCCCATCTGATCTAAGAAAGACTTTTCCGAGCTCATAAGAGGATAACTGAAACTAAGAGAAGTTATATTTAAACACTTGCTTACCACAGGATGCTCAGGGAGATGGATGAAAGTTAACACATGAATCATGGAAATAGTGCCAGTCACAAAGACGGACATAACCCTTCTCTTGATTGTCTCTGGATGATCTCTAAAAATGACACGTTAAATTGAGAAAACTTACCTTGGGAACTTTCCTCCAGCAATATAAAGACCAAATATGAACAGGAGACTATATCCAATAGAATTGATTATTTCGTACATGATATTGCACAATTTTTTGGCTCTGGACCATACGTTGTGAAAAGCTTTAGGAAAGTAACCCTCAAATGGTATCTGTCGATAGAAATAGGCGAACCTCAGAGACTAACGAAGCCACTGAGTTTACACCGGAAGTAAAATACTATACTTGAAATTATTCCAAGATGATAGGTTACAATAATATTACTTCAGATTACGTGAAATATGTTGAAGTTATCAAAAAGATTTCCACTGAAGTTTTAGCCAGTCTTAAGAGAAGACTGGAAGGAACATTCAAATACAATATGTGGAAACTAATTAGATTCCTTAAGTAGTAGTAGTCAGAATCTAGAACTGAAAGTTTTTAAACAGCTTAAGTGAAACTTTTGTATCACTTACTAATTCTGAATGATGAAGCTCAAAAATGTCTTTAAGTATTCCTCGTAAGGAATTCAGCAAGCCCCAGGATTTTTTGATAATTTAAAAACCAAGATGCCGAGGATGGCAACCCTACATTACGACATCTTTACGTAGTGAATGAAAATTATACATATATTATTAGCTGATTTTCTCACTGGCTTTCATTTAGCTTCTTCAAACTTGTTAACATTAAAATTCCACCGCCAACTGAATAGGCATTACTTTGCTACTCCCGGGTAACACGTAAATTCTTCAGAAATAGTGAAAATACACAACAGTCTCAAATATGTCTGTCTGCCTGGTCTAAAACCACGTTTTGCTCTCAAATTCATTAAGACGAAATAAGCAAATGGATGCTATGGCATCCTTGGTTAGGACCTAACTAATATTCAAAAGAGATGATTATCATAAAGATCCATGTGATATGATTATAATTGTTGCTTAAGTTTAAGTCATTATTAAAGGCACCACTCAGCTAGCATTTTTTCCGTACGCATTGCAGACATTGTTGGCAGACTTCGGGACACTGTCCCACGTAAGTGGATTAACCCGAAGTTTTTGTCCCTAAAAGTTTGCTATGCGCCCAAAAAAAAATGTAGGAAGAAAGAAGAGTGAAGTGAGAGCCGACTGAAATAAATGTGTAGAGGATTAGATGCGGAAATAAAGAAAGTGTCTTTTACTTTAACAATGTGTAATTTAATTAAATTTTAAAAAATTTTGACTTGCTAAAGTCTACGTACACGTGGCTGCCATAGGTCCTTAACAGTATACTTTGGCACACATGACTGCTTTTCATTCTCACAATGACTCCTAAAATGTTAAAGTCACGAAACAGCCACTATATAGTCTAGTACATTTAACTTTAAACAACTTAAATTTATCATTTCGTAAGAGTAAACAATAGACATCAAAGTCAAATGACCTTGATTTGAACAGTCAGATAGCTTAGGATAATACTTGGGTACTAGTAGTAGTCCTTGTTTAAAATGACTATCATTCTACCAAAATTACTTCTTGAATCTGGGAGGCCTGAATGTATGCCACAGAACAACAAAAGAAGTACCAAAAAATACCGCAAGTACCGTCCGAATTAAAGTACCCACAAATTCTCAAGGCTTTGTATCTGGCTAGTTAAATTTAACCATTGTAAAATCATTGAACTAATTTTAACTTGGAACTTTGAATATCTGTTTTAAGTCTCTGCAGTATTTAGATGTATTTTCAGACATGTAACTGAAGTTATGGAGAGTAACTCTAAAGAACATTAATAATATATAATAAAATGTGCGTCGGTGGCACAGTGGTTAGGACTCTCACCGACCATGCACAAGGTCCGAGGTTCAATCCCCTGCCGATGCACACCTGATATCTATGGTCGGACTAAAAACTTTCGGCTACCAATATCCATGCTGAAAATTCCATACATGTACCAAAATTACAGTGTGGCATCAAGCTGTAATCGAAAATAAAAAAAATAGCTACCCGTCTCGTAAAATTGTTCACAGACCAAGAACACTATGTAAACAGCTTTTTGTAAAACTTTAAAATTAAACATAACATTTTGAGGTAACACAGAAACGAAAAGAGTTTCCTCATTCTTCGTATAAATATGTTTATGGTCTCATGCGACTAAGAGTTAGGTTCGCTGTTTCTGCTGTAATTATAATTACTGCATGATATATTCTCACTTTATCCTACATGGTAATAATAGCTTTTTTCCGACCTGTACCTTTAGTGTAAATATGGAACTTTCAGCATATAGTACAGTAGTGCATCTAAGTTTCTCATTACGGGGTAATAACTAAAACGAAGCGTTTATATTCTTATTATTGAGCAATAACAAAATGAATGTAAAATCGAGTAAGAATATCTAAAAGTGTAACAACGACAAAATGAGGCCGTTTTCTTTGAGTCCCACAGTCGGCTGGAAATCTCCTGTCTTACACTCTTCTCATCAGACAAATTTTGTGTTAAATGATATACAGCTCGACTGAAATTATTCAGCATGCTCAAGGTCATTGACGGAGTGAGACGCTCAAAGGTTATTTTCGTCCATATCAGTCGGCCATGTTGGACTGCATTTCCGTAGCCGTTCGTTTACACATCGGTTTTCCCGTTTATCCCGCATTTATTCACAATTTATCTTGTTCATAAATGTTGTGTTTCACCTCATTTTTGCTTCCGCTGCTGTTAAAATTACTAATTTTGTACGTTTCGGAAGTTTTTGCCACCAGGGCAGTGCTTTAATTGCATTACAATTGTTTCACACGTTGTTATCATGCCTGGTTGCAATGTTTCAGTTGTTTTTCAGCTACCAATGAAGTAGTTCTGCGTGGAAGTTCAGAAAAATATGCACGTGAACGTGTTAAGCTGACAAAATCCGTTGTTTTTAGTCCATTTGCTGGTTACCGTTATTGTTTCTTGCTCAACTGATTAATTGGTATGTAGAAATCTGGAAAAAGCAATGTTTTTCATATGCATGTTCACAGCTTGCAGCAATCCGCGAGTCAATCTGGTGAGGAGAATACGATCAGGTTTGATATTGGCAAGGTTTACGAAAAGCATATCAAACCTGGAGATTCCAGAACGTGGTTTGAATTTGAGAATGGTTTGAAGCTTTTCGAGAAGCTGAGTATACCATCAGTGTATATTATCAGTTAAAGAATCAGATATATTGTCAGAGAATCTATATCGAACAAGGTTAAGAAACATGAGAAGTATGAATCTGTTGTGCCTGTATGTAGTTTTGGAAGTGAAGGAGACTTGAAAGCAATGAGAAACCCCTGAATGGCGTTACCTATCCATATTAATGCCCAATGTACTAGATCCAAATACATGAACTAAGACCGCCTGTAGCAAAGCCATTGTTAACGGCAGTTCAATGTGTTACAAAACCACTTCAAAAGCGGATAACATGATGATCTGGTGAGTGCAGGAACTATCCCAGTTAAAGGTAAGACTTTAATTAGCGAGAATAATATTCGGATTGTGATCTACAACAAGCTGAGGAGCTGATTATTATTAAGGGTGAAAATATTGGCTGAATACAGATTGCTTGTTTCATTTCAAATAATGAAATTCCTATTTTGTGGATGTTTGTGATTTCTCCGTAGCTATAAATACGGATGCCCATGATCTTTAAGAAAACTAAATAAATTTTCCTGAAACCATTGGTTTTCTTTTTCTTGGTGAAACATCTGTTAATACTATTAGAAGAATAGGTAGCAAAGTAGGACTTTCTACGAATGAGAATCGTACTCGTCGTGTTTCGGATTAATTTCGCGCTTGTAAGTGTTATAATCATATGGATATATTTCTCCCTCATTATGATATCTAGAAGTCATAGGCATACTGTCATCGGTAAATTTATTCTTACTTTTAAAGTGACTGAAAATAGTGAGTCATTTGAGGTGATAGGATGATTACCTCTAAACGCTTTCGTGGAGACTAGGAAATATCCACTTTTTCGATTAGGAGATGATCTTTTCACCAAGAAGGTTCCCAGGATGCTCACTTTTACTTTGAAATTCAAAGATAACGTTAAGTTGCTCACTGAGGTAGTAGCTAAGGGTGATTACCTTCAACGGAAACCACTTTAAGGTAACTATGTAGCTTTAGGTAATGCGTCAAAGAAGTAAGCAGCCTAGGTTAATTGTGTCCAAATATATTAAACGTTGTATAACTGGTCAAATTGAAGCTCTTACATACTAGTTAGTCTTATAAATAATGAATGCATCGTACAAACGTTTACTTTGATTTGCATACCTAGCTCATAAGCATTATACCTGCATGTGGTATACATTTAAGGCTGATACGCTGTGTGATGAGTTCTTCGAAACACGGTTGTATCATGATTAAAGCAAGAAAAACAGGTCAAGTATAGGTAAGATGCACGGACTGACAAACTGTAAGAGGAGGGGATGAGTTATGCTTGAGTGCCTTAACTTCTTAATGTGAACAGTCAGACGAAATATTACTTTAGAAATCGCTTAGACATGGGAAGACCAGGATTGGCCAGAAGAAAGAATTAATCCAAGATACTTAACGTCGGACTTGATTTCTATATCACTCATCAATTATACAACGGTAATGGGAATTAACAGGTCCATTTAAGTTTCTTTTACATCTAAAACTGAAATTAACTGCCTGACATTTGGAAGGATTTAGTTTAAGGCCGTTAGACGAAGACCATTTGCTAATTCCTGATAGAAAGCTGTTCATTTTAGTACTGTTTAGCTGGGAGTTGACAGACACTGAAATAGTTAGATCATCGGCATACTTAACAAAGTAGATATTCAAACACTGCAGTTGTTGATCATAGAAATGATGGATATTAGATAACATCACATGATTTAACAGCATATCAGAAATAAATAAAAATTGTTTCTTAGCTCGTCGCCAAGTAGACAGTCTATTTGAGGATGCCACTGCATATTAACTGATTAATGAAGTAGATATCAACCCTAATTTCCTACATTTACTTGTGCTACATACTTGGCGTTTAGCAGTATACAGACTTGCAATTGGCTAAATAAGACGACTTTAGCGTAACGAACATTACGGAATTATTATTCAACTTGCTAAATACTACTTAGTTTTTACAATGTGCTATTGTATAGAAACAGACGCGAAATCCTATGAATGATTAAAGTAAGTCTCATACTATAGTGAATCTCCAATTGACTAACTAGGCTTAGCATGCATTAAGCCGAATTCACGTATCACAAATGCTCATAGTACAGCAACGCGCTGAAGAAGTTCAAAAGAAGTAGAAATGATGAGTATAATAAACATTTTCTTAATTTACAGAAGAAAATTTTGATAGGGGGTATTAGCGTTAGTTTAACAGATTGACATTTTCACTGATTTCACATTCCACAACCTCTATATACCTAAAATATGGAGCACAACACGAATTTATGAAAGATAATTTTATATATTAGTATACATTCATTATATGAATACTAAGTAAAGTTCTCGTACAATTAAAAGTATTTGTAGTCCACAGTTGGTCTTTATGTTGACGCCGTATGCATAAATAGACCTCATAAGTTGTCCAGCATTAGAGGATTTCACGCAAATTTCAAGATAAACTCTGAAACACCCATACTGTGATCGTGATACTGCATCTGTACTGTTTCAGGTCAATGGAAATTTCAGAAGAAATCCATCTCCACTATTGATGATCAAAAACATTGCAGTATTAAGTTTACAGTGTCAGATGGTATACCGTCTATAGATTAATAATAATAGAGCTAACTAGGTTTAATTCTCGTATTCAAGACATAGTATGTGTGTATATTATTACTATACACTGAATAATTGCACTAAGTGAATCAGTGAGGAGAATTAAACGAGTTATTGCCTTCTCAAATGCACTGCACTTGCAACAATCACGAGAACCACCTACGTTTGTTAGCCTAGCAGCAGCTAAGCCCACGATGGCACAATATTATTAAAGGTATCTTTTATGCACTGAAATCACGTAGCCCATATTATACTGCGCCAATCAGTGTAAATATATATTAAATCCACTTAGAGATAACCTTTCAACTTACCATTATTCCTGTCCAAACATACATACGGTGAAAGACACATCTACATCATAACTTCTGTTTCCACAGGGGGTTCTGTTGGTATTCGTAGGTGATTCCCATGTATTGATAGCATTCTTTTGCCAAATAGTACTGTTCTTCACACGAAAATAGCCACATTTAGACGTGGTCTTCATTGAATGATATTATGTCAAAAGCTGCACCTTCTACAAAAAGTAAACTATTTGTGTAGACGATACTACTCTCCAACTACCCCATCTTTTTCATTATACCTATGTTTTAACTCATTCAGCATGAAAAACTAATCGTTACAACCCATACGCTAAGAGTGTATCGCAGTTAGATTACATGACGCGGACGCCAACATAACTAACCAGGAAAAGAGGATTCCTATCAATTCAGAAGACATGTAAGAAAATTTTATTGAAAATTATTGACAAAAAAAATTTACCGAGCGAAATTTAACCAACATGCCGGATAAGTCCAGCCTACAGCTCCTGTACTTGGTCGTCTGAGCTCACAGTTGCTTTTAGTTCTACCCTATGAGACTCAAGAATAGAGTTGTTTATAGTGAGGATATCCAGCGATATTTGCTCACTTCTTGCTGGAACCCATGTGTATGTCTACAACAGTATTATAGTGCCCTATTAGTACCCTATGCACTATAACAAAATCTTTCTTAAGGGGCCCGGGAAAGATTTATTTGGTGGTGTGTAGTAAAGAAGAATAAACAGAATACAAGGATTAACAAATTTGGAAAGCAGAGACGGAATGATACCTGATTGACTTTACTTCTTTACGTAGAATGTTAAACTAAATATCTTTATGGAAAATAACATGACATAGAAGTACCGGAAAAGGTGAGAGGGAATACTTAATACAGTGAATTTAAAATTTGATTTAGTTTCCACTCCTGTGGTATCTATGACAGCCGAACAGTGTGAACTAACCAGCTCATGTAAGTCGCGCTTGCATCCGAAAGTGAAGTTAAACACCTGGAATTTTGAGGGATTATGTTTAGGACCACTTGACGAGGATCCCTGACTAGTTTCTGATAAAGAGTTATTGACTTTGGAACAGTTTGACTAAGGAATAACTGACATAGAAACGGTCACATCATCGCCAGACTTAACAAAACTGACTTCGCCAGAATGGATCAAGTCATATAAGAAGATGAAAAACAGAGGAGAAAGAGTAGCTCCCTGAGGAACTCCAGCTAAAGTGAAGCAGTGGAGGACTTCCCATTGTAAACAGTGTGTTGCTTTTTGTCATAAAAATAGGAGTGCAACAATTTATAAGTCCAGCAGCTTGTCTGTTTCGTTGCAAGCCTGTTTAACAAAAGAGGTCTTGGTACGGAGTCAATTATAGATGTGTAATCTAGGAAGGCGCACCGAACATACTTGGCGCCTCTGTCTAAACTATAGACATCATTATGATATAAGAAAACAGTGGCATCTGAAGTACATCTTCTACTGTTGTGGGCCCGCTGCAGATGATATTGTTGAAAGCACTGTTGTCGGTGAACCAAATAACTTTTTACAAGCCATTTTTATACTTTTGTGAATAGTTCACCATGTCGACTGCATGTAACCCGGTTTTCAGTTGTTACGCGCGTTTTCGACAAGTTTGAACAATAATGATGCCTATGATTATACCATGTAAATTGTTTTTACCTTTGTAAAGTGTGCTCACTGATAAATCACTATTGTTTTTCCTTGTACATATATTCTGTATTAGTGAAAAATTGTAAATATGCTTACTTCATATACATGTTACTTATCATACTGATGGCGCCAGTAAACTGGCGTCCCTCATGTACATTAAGTGAGAATATATTATTTCATTATAGATGACAACACTCTAAATATATCATACTAGATAAGTTTATTCAGAATATTATAAGGCGAAGCAGTTTCGACATTTGGATGACGTTTCGAGCATAAACTACTGCCCATAGTCATGTCAATCTTAGCCACACGGTCTCCCGACTTGTCCTATATGCATTTTCTCTGTTTCTGTTTCTCCGACTCCCCTTTGACTTCTGTTGCCATTTTCCACCCCTCCAGTAGAGTTATGTGGGGAAAGGTGTTGATCACTGAAGCTTTATTTATCCACTCAAAACCGCACACGTCCATTCGGAATAACTTAATGCCTGTACCGGAAATGCGGAAAAGGGGGGCGACAAACAACAAAGGGAAGTCGGAGAGACAGGAATATGGAAAATGTATACAAGACCAATTGGGAGACCATGTGACTATGATTGACATGATTATGGGAAGTAATTTACGCTCAAAACGTCATCCATTTTTTAATTCTGCAACTCTGTGTGGTATTTAAAATAAAATTATCTAGTATGGGATTACATTATACCACAGCGCCCAAGTTCTACTATTACATTAATCCACATATCGTTTTTGTTTTCAGTTGCTTTTCGCATTTATTTTTGTTTTCTCTAGTATGTATTTTTCGGTCCGATATTTTTTATTCATTATAATATCCCATTTGCCAAAATGGAAAATGACTATAAATACTCTTCTTAGGAGACGGACTCCTTAGTAGCTACGAAAGTCAGTTAGCTTGAATCTGATCGACACAACCCGGAGCTATGATTTCGTCAACCGTAGCACAACTTTGACCAGTATAGTATTAAATCCTAAAAACGAGTTATAGGGACGTCGTTCTTAGTTACCTTATGAGATAAGCAAGGAGGTTTCGGACCTTATACTTCATCCGTCAACTAGCAGCCACACTCGGTTACATAAGTGCCTGGTGATAACACGCCTGTCTATGCCAGTGAACCAGCGACACAACGGTTGCTTCGGGGAGAGAACATGGGCGATAGATCCCAATCACAGTTCTTACTCTACCTGCAGAAGCTTGTAGGGGACGACGCAGTGGGGGGGGCCGCACGGGGGCAAGGTTGGATGCTGACCCTTTCGAAGTATGTGTAACAGGCACTAGATGCGCAAGAGCCTGACTCTTCTCTTGAACAGTTAGCACTCAGCTGACCGGATGTCGGAAAGAAAACGACTAACAGGGGCAGGTGGGCCATATGAGTATGAGCGAGGACCTGGTGATCCCAGAACTAGTGGTCAATGTTAAACCATCAATGAAACAAATGGAAAACACCAAACTGACACAGATCAAACAAGGTAGACCACTCAATATAACACTTCGTAGGTCGGGAGAAGACTCGGGCAAACCAGGTTAACAGGCCGATTCTTTTGGTATCGCTGGAGGTTTGGCGCGCAGAAAACATAATGCACACATCCACTAACCTGATCTAAACTAATGGACAGGCAACAGGGAAAAGATTAACACCTGAGTGCCTGAGAAAAGGAGTGCCTAAACGGTCGCCTATTCCGCCTTAAAGATAGATTCTCCGGAGTAGACTTCTTGGTTAATGGAGGACCTGTACTTAGTGTCATATAAAAGGCAAGTAAGGGCGACGAAAGTTGTCCATCACTCCACGGGCCACTAATGTGGCCTGGATGGCGGCTTTTGGGCGGAAAACACTGACAACTGACCTCAAGTTTAAGTGACGCCTTACATGGGTTTCCGCTGTCACCGATTAAGACCCAGAAGTCACTGGCATAGACTTGCCAGAAATATGTGACCTAATAGTGGGTGCCCAGGTGACATTTGACAATGAGAGGAACCTCCCGGTATACGAATGCAAATCAGGTGAACATAGTTTGTTGAAGCCAGTCCAATCTAGGATGGCATCAACTGATTTTTTTCCTTCACGTTCCCCAGTGGAACATAGGACCTCAAGCTAGTGGCTTGAAGTTTCTGTAGCAGTGTTTATTATTTTACAGGATGGAGTTGCTAGCCTCGTGCCCAACCTTTCCTCTTTACTAGCATTATTTCTGGTTTATCAAGGTAAAGGAGTGCGCCGGCCGGGTATGGAACCCCGGACCATGTGCATGGTCAGCGAGCGTCCTAACCGCTATGCCACCGACGCACAACATCATACTCATGCTGTAAGGATACGTGGTCCCCAGTATCCGCTAAGCCAAGAAGTTTGGTCACAGACAATCTAAAATCAGAGGAAGCTGAATTTGATTAAATGCTTCATTTGGGAGCCATTCGGCTTCAGAATAGTCGATAGGCCTCACCATTTCATGCGGTGCTTTGGGAAAACCAGACTGACTGGCTTCCTTGTGATGATAACAGAGCCATAAATAAGCAGACCGTCCCAAGCAGATACTCAGTACCACATACTCAATGCTTAGCTAATATTCTTCGAAGCACCACAATATTTTCTAAAATAGACTAAATTGGCGCCTATCACAACATTCCGTTGGCTGAGGGAGATGTACCTACAATGGCCATTATAACCCCATTTAGATTACATGAACTTGTGTGGATGCCACTCGGTGTCCAGAATGCAGCATAAATTTTCCAAAGGTTCAAGAATGACTCGCTGCGTTAACTGCAGTATTTCGAAAGGCACGTAGATAGCCTACTCATCAACAGCTCCGATAAAAACGTACATATATAGGCGGCTCTATGGGAAAGAGAGGACGATGGCACGATAAACAGAGTGCAGAATGAAGACAGAAGCTGTCAGCCAACTCTCAGAAACAATTTGTAATAACCAACGCTAAAAAACAGAACACAGTCCGGAGACTCGAGAATCATTTATTCTTACGACAATATGTAACCAACAATAAGGTTATTGTACACAAGATCTGAGAAAAAATGTCATACCAATAAATCACAATAATACTTCTGATAGTTTTTCTATCTTCCAACGAACGGCGAACGATGAGGCGGTGACTGATGGATGGCTGACTCCCGCGAAAAACATAGAGTTGGGTTTCAGCAAACAACCATGAATAGATCGTCCAGTCTTCAGCTACATTGATAATCCCCGGCCCAATAAGGGATCCATCGCTTTTTTCCGTCACGACCAATACGCATTGACCTGGATGCCGCTGCGAGAACCTGGGCCACACGGACAAAGCTAAAATGGAAATCAAACAGAAAAGCCAACACACTACAGGCATACTCACAGCACAATCTCATACATCAATGACGACCTGCGCCTTCCAGTTAAAACCATCCTCTTAACATCTTGCAACACAATCGCCACTTGCTAGAATGACTCTTGCAGAACGCAACGTGACCATAGCAGCACATCATGATACTCTTCACACATCCTCTTATCTGTTCACTACCAATTACCACTGCGATAGCTTGTCACTCATTCTGCCTCTCTTCTAGTAATGGTGATGTATGCAAGCCTCAGTCGTCTACACCCTTGCTCCCCGGCATGTGGGACCACAGCCAACAATTATCTTCGTGTGCATGTCATTCTCAGCACTAGCCTTCCCGGCGTATACGACCCATCTGCTGTTCTTAACATCAATCAATTCATTCACGGATGTAGAAGACAAGAAAAAACTTCAGAAGTAGGCACGACGAAAATTTTAACAAAATTATGCATAGCAACAAGGTATGAAAACAACAAGTAAACAGAGTGAATCCAAAAACACCACTTGGTATGACATACCACGCATATATACAAACAGTACACATAACCTCACAGATCATGTCTTGATGGAATTCCTTTGAAGAATTGCAGGACTTACACCAGTACGCCTACAGCCCTTCTCAGGCTGACGCCTTTGGCTGGAAAATCGTCGCAGAGTTCATTTGCTCACCTCCTTCTATCATCTACATCCTCAACTTTAATGGCAACACGCCCATATCATTGTATCGAAGAACATAGATGACTAACAAACATCTGATCAACCAAGCGTATAAACAGAATAATCTACACCAAAGATAATCACATTCAAATAGTAATTTGAAAGTGAAAGGCCTTTATTCGTAGAAGTCAGTTTAACAATTACCCTCTCATACACAGTTAGCTTATCCTCCCTAAACCGACCATTGAATTTCGTCCTTTCAAACGGACTGATACTGGCATAGTCATAGCATAAGACGTCAGTTCATGGATGCCCCTTTAATTGTGGATGACAACGCCATCGACGACTGAGTGAAACAAGTTGATGAACATAGCAGTGCATCAGAAGCTGTTGTCGTTCGGCTTTTAGAAGCTTGTTTGACTGCAAGATTGCCACCACTGCCGTCTTTTACTATAAACTCCAGTTTAACGTTAGCATCTGATAATAGATGGGCTACACGCTGATCATTTACGCTGACGGTCTCATGAGTATCCATACCTCCTACCACTGCATCTGCTCTTAATTCTACTTCACCTTCAAGTTGTACAGAAATTTTATTCAACTCAGTAGTAGTAGGCATTCCGCTCATCTCATCATGACCAGCCAAAGACAAATGTGCACTATCATGACCACTGTCAGAAATATCCACTTTACCTCCATTTGTATGATCAACTTCACCTTTTGCGAACTCTTTAATAACAGCAGTAGACAATTTGGGTTCTTGCTTACAAATCCTTACAGGTTCTATACCTTCACTCTGACCAGTAATACCTTGGAAACTTGTGGAGTCAGAACAAGACTCTGAAACTGCAACTCCCGTCTTCTGAACAAACTGCGGTTTCGTCTGTGACACTCTATTCAACAATAGCTTACCAGTTGCAACTACAGCCTTCTTCACAACACCGTTATCGTCACACAATTCGGAGTCAGACATGGATTTCACATTTGGCTTATCACTGAACTTGCTCACTGGTTCACAGTTCACCTTTGTATGCACCTCTTGCACACGTGTAAAACACAACCGTGTTTGTCTTGTATCTTGTAACTTATCTGTTGACGATGTACTACGAAACCTGTTACGCTCACTAGGTCTATATGCATTACTAGACACCATAGAGCCTTCTCGATATCCACCTCTCTGAGGCCTATTCGTCATCAATGATTGCATTTTGCCCTCAGACTGCTCTATTCTAGGGGTGAGATTCAATATACTGGCGAACTTGCTCATCGATTGATTGACACTATCTTTTACCAGTTTCAGGATATCATAAAACCTTGGCTCGATACCCTCATCCTCCATAAGGGAGCTTATCTTCACCCACTTCCTTTGCAGTCGAGTAGGTAGGCGTCTCGCTATTACTTCTGGGATAAAACTCGAGTTGAGGTCACTCATGCAATTCATCGAAATCAACGTATTCTTGTAAGTCATCAGATTATCCAAAAACTCAGAGAGTGCCTTGGAGTCATCTTGTTTTCACTACCATTACCTTTAACAGCCTCGAATAATTTTCTTACGATCATCGAAGGTCTTCCGAATTTTTGACGCAGGATGCGCATCGCCTCAGAGTATCTTCATAAACTTACAGCACTGCATAGCTCTTGCAGCAACATCACTGCAGTATCTCAACACATGCATTAACTTCATTTCGTCATTTATTACAAAACCACTCAACATGACTTCAAACTGCTTTACAAACTGTGGGTAGTCAGCTGATTTTCCGTCGAAACACCGAGGCTCACATTTAGAAATTTTGAAACTTCTATTATCCCCAGACGGCAAAACATGGACAGCAATCTTATCATGCCTAGCATCACACACATCATTACATATAAGAGGCAACTCATCATTGCCTGCTTTCCTGTCTGCTTCCAAAAAGCTTCGTCCTTTCTTATAATAATAATAATTTTTATTTTCATATAAACATAAATTTACATGAAAATGCATGCCATTTTTACAGGCACGATCAAGTATGTTATAATGTCAAATCTTTGACCCAGGCATTATTGAACTTGACCAAAAGACCCAGAAAAGTTCCAAATAACACTTGTTCAAAGAAGACTTGCGGACACGAAGAAGGACGAATTGACAACAAATAAGACGAGTAATTCCAGGAGAATTATCAAAAACTGTCAAATGTCCAGGTCTAACCACAGTGGACTTCACACTGTCCTTAGAAGACTTTCAGGAACTATGCGTAATAACCAACGCAAAAGCAAAACCCAAATTAGTGACTTAAGAACCCTTTGTTCTTGCCCCAATACAGAGCCGACCATAAGATTATTGTACACAAAGTCTAACAATAAATGCCATGACAATTAACCACAATGGCATGCTGACATAGTGGCTATAAAGGAGCGTGCTTCAACTGCCGACTGGTCAGTCAACATTGTCTCATCCATTGAAGATGAATGGGATAGATTTAAGAATACACTTGAGAGGGTTACCACTGATCTCATCCCCTGGAGGGTTCCTAAAAGGCCAACAAATCGGCCACCATGGATAAATAGACAAGCTATAACACTCCTGAGACGGAGAAAAAGGTTCTGGAATCTCTTTGTTTCTACTGGGCTACAGCAGTTCCGGCTGAAATACTGTGAAACCAGAAACCAGTGTAAAACTTTGATCCACCAGTCAAGGATAGCTTACGAAACCCAGTTAGTTAAAAGTTCACCAGGCTGCCCAAAAAGACTCTTCTCATATATCAAGAGAAGAACACGTAAGAGTGATGCTATCCCACCTCTTATGCTTGAAGATGACCAGACAAACATGGCTGAGGATAACTTGACTAAGGCTGAGGCTTTGTCCAAGCACTTTAGTCAAGTATTCTCTGATAATATTGATACCAGCTTTGTAAATTTTCCAGAAGGTAACTTGAAAATGGCACCCTTATACATTGGAAAGGATACTGTCCTAAAGTGGCTTCTAAGGCTCAATCCTGGTAAGTCCAGTGGCCCTGATGAACTCCACCCACGTATATTAACAGCATTGGCTGAAAGCATAGCCGAGCCATTGTCGGTAATCTTCAATATGTCTCTGGACCAGTCTAAATGTCCAAGAGACTGGAAAGATGCCATCATTAGTCCGGTCTTCAAAACCGGATCTAGAAACTTAGTTCAGAACTATCGTCCTGTTAGTTTGACCAGTATTGTTGTTAAACTACTAGAAAGAATAATTCGTGATGCTATCATTCAGTTCATTGAAGGGAACAAACTTTTCGCTGTGGAACAGCACGGTTTTAGAGCAGGTCATTCTTGCTTGACCAACCTTCTTTTGGCCAGAGAAAGTTGGGCAAGCTCAGCTGATGCTAATATACCGGTGGATGCCATATTCATAGACCTTAGCAAGGCGTTTGACAGGGTTTCTCATTCAGGTCTTCTAGTAAAGTTAGGTAGTCTGGGAATCAATAAAGTGGTTACCGACTGGATTCAAGACTTTCTAAAGGACAGAAGACAAAGAGTACGAGTTAACGGGGTTTTATCAACATGGGAATCGGTTAAGAGTGGCGTTCCTCAGGGTACAATTCTAGGCCCACTTCTTTTCCTGATTTATGTTAATGAGATTCCATCGGTAGTTAAGTCATCCTGCTTACTGTTTGCTGATGACATCAAGATATGGAGGGCTTTGCACGATGACAGTGATCAACTTGCTTTGCAGGAAGATTTAAACTTGTTAAGTGATTGGTGTAAGCACTGGGCCTTGGAGATTAACTTAAGCAAGAGTGTAGTTATGCATGTATCCCATAGTCACGTGCACAATTACTCAATGAATGGCATTACTCTCCCAGTGGTCACTGAGTACAAGGACTTGGGAGTGGTTGTGCAGCATGACTTGAAAACAGCAACAAACTGTAGAACTGCAGCCACTAAGGGTTTTCGAATGTTATGGGCCATACGCAAGGCTTTTGCGAACTTTGACGCTGATATATTTCGTATATTATATCCGACTTATATCAGACCTCATTTGGAATATGGGATCCAGGCAGCGAGCCCGTGTTTCAAATACGAAATAGACTTATTAGAAAGGGTGCAAAGAGTAGGAACTAAGCTAATAAAGGGTTTCTCAACCCTGTCATATGAGGAGAGGTTAAGTCGACTGGGTTTATTTCCACTGTCATACAGACGACTTAGGGGTGACCTAATACTAGCATACCGTATCCTAAGAAATGATTTTGGAGCTAATTTATCTAAATTATTTCTTCCTTCTAGCACCAACCAATTGCGAGGACATCACCTCAAGGTTCAAAAACCACGGTCGAATCGTCTGCGTCTGGAAATCCGTTTTTCGCATCGAATTGTGAACCATTGGAACTCCCTACCGGAACACGTCGTATCAGCGCCATCCGTTGATTCATTCAAGGCGAGATTGGACCTCCTGTATGCAATAAATCGAAAGGATTAACACAGGCATATAGCCTACTATCCTAAATAAATTGTAAACTGTAAACTGTAATACTTCTGATAGGTTTTCTCCGTCTTCCAACGAACAGCGAACGATGAGACGATGACTGCAGTATTGATGACTCCCGCGTAAACATGGCGTTGGGTTTGAGCAAACAACCATGATTTGATAGTTCGATCTTCAACTACATTGACAGAAGCAGTAGAGTTTGTAGGCATGCCAATAATAATAATAAATATTCTCATTTTTTTACATGAGGGACGCCAGTTTACAGGCATCATCAATTCGATAAGTTACACACAATATTAATAAGCATATTTAGTAAAGATAATATAATAAGGTACATTTTTTCCCTAGCTATGTAGGGTGCACCAGTTGCATAGGCATGCACAAATATTGTTTTAATAATAGTAATATATTCATTCCTGTTTATGCAGGAACAAACCTATTGCACAGGCATGGATAAGTTGTTATATAAATTACACATGATTTGATGTATAATGGATTTACAGTTTGGTTGTTCTTTCTGTCATTAGAGTCAGTCGGAACAGTCTGCTATAAAGTCTGTTTGTGTAGCACATAAAGAGATATAGAAATATTGTCTTCGCATGAAAACAGTGGGATCTAACCAAAACCGAAAAAGGTGGACATCATTAGGTGGTATCTCCTATCCACTTCGCTCACACAACTCTGGAGTTTCCCGGGGTTGAGCAAATTCTATAGATGCTCTCTACCTAAGTGCATACAATAAGTGCAGTCCCTAACTGATGCATTAAGGAGAAAACCGAAAGACTTTCAGTTTTCAAAGGAGGCATTCGAAGTGATTTCACGGCTGAAAAAAGAATTGGTGAAAGCCACCACTTCAATATACCTTGATCTATATACTCTCCTTACATTAGTGGTAGACGCATCAGATTAGGCTGTGGGAGCAGGTACAAATCAGCTGGTTGAAAATAGGTGGCAACCGGTATTACCTTTTTCCAAATGGCCCAATCTTAAAGAAACAACGTATTCTACTTTTGGTGGAGGGTTGCTAGCAATCTACCCATCAGTTAAACAATTCACATACATGTTAAACGCCAGGTCATTCACTACATACTCCGATCACAGTCATTTCATGCCCTCAAAGCGAAAACGAACACTCACTACATGAAATTCTTCATTTTGATTTTACGTCACAATTCACCAGTGATATAACAAGTGTGCAGGGGCGGATAAATGTACGGCCGATGCATTGTCCAGAATGCAAGTGAATACAGTGCGGTGAACCACGGTAGACCCCGAGGCACCCACAGAAAACAAAAATAATGACGAAGAGTAAAAACGTATTTT
This sequence comes from Trichobilharzia regenti, assembly GCA_944472135.2. Taxonomy (NCBI): domain Eukaryota; kingdom Metazoa; phylum Platyhelminthes; class Trematoda; order Strigeidida; family Schistosomatidae; genus Trichobilharzia; species Trichobilharzia regenti. The sequence goes on from OX235262.1 coordinate 185,206,344, forward strand.
CAGTACAAACAACTCTAGTCTCATTAACTACCTGTACGGTACTATTAGTTACCGTTAAGTGAGAAATAATGAACACATGCCAACGGTTGCATTTGAAATCCCACTGATTCGCATGAGGATAACTTCCAGCTCCTACATGTGCCAATGATAGTTTTCATAGAAATATATTCTCAGTTTTCGTACATGAGGAATGTCAGTCTACAGGCTCCATCAATTTTATAAATAACATAAGCGAGGAGTAATCGTGTTTATAGTTATTCACTCACGCAAGATATACATAGGAAAAGGCTATGGGATAATACCTATAATGTCACTACACAGGCGGAAATAATGTGCACAGTATAATATGAATCACCTCCATCGGACAAATTCAGTAAAAATGCGCGCCATAAGTTACGGTTACATTGCCGGAGATAGGGATGATAGGTTATTCATGATGTGATAAAATTGCTTTGTGAAACGTTAGTTAGTCCACCGATAATAATTTTATTCGCAATATTAGCTGCCAGTGACTAAACACAACAGTAAGAAGTATTGTCAGAGCAATAGTTAATTTACAGTAAATGTGCAGCCAGGAACCAGAATAATGGAGGGTTAATCCACATAAAATTGCAATCGGAGCATCCGGGAGCCGGAAAGTATCTTCAAGCCAGTCAGTGAGACATCAAATGCAACCGTCAGCGTGTGATCATCATCTCCGAAAGAACCAGGTTCAAAGGCGTGGTAGTTATTGGGATTTCTTATTGGTATAAAGGTAATATTCCACAACTTTCATCCAGGATGCGTCGTAAAGGGTGGTAATGGGTAATTTACGAATCAGTGGTGCGATAAAGCGCCAGTAATGTTTGCAGATCATTTGTCGTTGTAAGTGGTCTAATATCCACATTCTTTATTCTCATTTGAAAAGTCGTATATAAATATTTATTCCTATCTATGTGGGACACACCAGTTGTACATGCATGAATAAGTATTATTTACATCACATGAATTTGATTTATGGTGTAATTACGTGGTTGCTATCCTCTCTGACATTAGTTTGTGAGTACATTCTGATAGCTAGTTGTTCAATGGAGCACATTAAGAGATATAGGAAGACTACATTCCAAAGCAATAGTTCCTGAAGTAAATTGCCGTCGCACTCCTTCTAATTTAAGCCTGTCATTCTGGCGCAGTCCGATAAGAATAGATGGACAGTATTCTAAAATGGGTCGGACACATACTCTATATAACAACACTCCAATTTCACAAAAACAGATACTGCGAGTTATGCATCCTTGGAGCCTGTGTTTTACGCCTAGTGTAATCAGTTTGTTCAGAGAACGTTAAATCACCAGGGTATCTCATACCGGGATCCACGACTGATTTCAGCTTGGCTAGATTTTGCCCACTGACTTCAAAAATAAGGTGAAGGTTACTGTTACTGATACAAATTCATCCGCATTTGTCAAATTTAAACTTTAGACAGGATTTGGCAAACCATGCTGCGAGACTGCTTAGTTCGAGACGTATTTTACTAACTGTACCGTTTAATTCATGATTGTGACAAGCGTAAACTACTTTTAGGTTGTCAGCATATAGGAATGGTTTACCTGGGATGAAGCAGTAGTCTATAGATAGAAGTCCTGGAACACTCACCACAGGTGATCTGCGTAGGATGAGACAATACACATCCGACTTTGCTTATCTGTACCCACTTGCTTAGAAATGACTTTAACTGGTTAAGTAATGGATTTCGGATTCTGCAGGAGCACAGCTTCCCAAAGAGGTTGCTGTGAGATACCATGTCAAATGCCCTAGATGCGTCGAAGTAGAGAACTACGACTAACTTACGTGGTGCAGCTGAAAAATTCAAAGTGACAATCAACGCCAGACCTATTTTCGGGAAATCCGTGTTGAGACCTTGAGACAAGATTTTCCAGTAGGCAGTCCAAGAATAGATCCCTAACAACTTTCTCCATGATTCGCGAGATAATTCGTGTTATATTTATAGGTCTGTAATTCCGGACTTTCGACTCATTACCGTATTTGTAGTGTGGAATTATAAAGCTGGTTTTCTACTCATTATGATGAATGCCAGTGTCCACAGATATTGAAAAGGATATAAGAAGTAAGGAAGGAGTCCCACAACTACCGTTTTTGAAAATTATAGGAGCAATGCCATAAAGCATCATGCTAGTGGGAGGTCTAAGGCTTTTAAATGCCTGACCTGTTAATTGATTGGTGAACAAAATGCTCCTCAGGGAGGAGCTAACAAGGAGTGTGAATTCACAAGAGGTGCATGTTTCTGAGATTAAACTTGCAAACCGCTAACCGATTGGTTCACAGATGGTGGCAGGCTTATTGCAGATTACTCTACCTTGAAGTGAAGGGAGGATGTCCCTCATCGACCGCATTCATTTCCTAAGAAGTGCCATGGGGTTCCACACTCTGAAGGTACCTTTAAGTGCACTTAACTCTTCGTTGGGGTCCATTTGAGAGCGTAGGTGCTTGATGCGTTCAAGTGACTCATAGATTGAGTGCATTGGCGAAATATCCTTAGTGGAATAGTACTGTTTCATCAACTTCCTTAACCTATTACGGTATGCCCTGGGAATGTATTCAGTACGGTGTTCGCCAAATATTACCGTCTTATTAGGAGCTTCAGTGTCTAGAAAAAGGGTAACATTCCTGTAGAATAGGGACGCCACAGCCTCCAGGGAGTCAGTGGTAAAATAGTCATCCCATTGACAGAGCCGAATGAAATCTTGGACTAATTCCCAGCCTGTATATTTGTAACTACGTCATATCATGCTCCCTGAATCTGGTTTGTTTTCTGTATTTAGTCTGAAGAAAGGCAGAGAGCAGAGTACCATTCTGCGGTCACCACTGGAAAATCTGTTACCAAGATAGGTGGATAATGGGATAGTGTCCTAACAAAACACAAGGTCCAACATGTTCTTTCCATCTGTAACAGTCGATAGTGGCAGGTAATTCGTCGACGCGTCGAGGGACGCGACTATTTAACCAGTTGACGTCTGGAAGGTTGAAATCTTCAGCAATTATTTTGTACTAAACGACGAGGCGTGTACAAACGATTTAGCTGGTAACGCGTCAGTTTCTTTGCTTGAGCATGGTGCTCGATAGATGCAATCTATGAGAAGTTTGTACTCATCTCCGTGTTAGACGACCCAGAGTGAATCAGGTAGGTCATTCAGTATATCATCCTACACCTTAGTGGTTTAGAATGGGTTGTATATATGTATGAGACATCCCCCACCACACCTGCGATCTCGATATGCACGATGAAGAGCCTTATCATCTATACCTATGTAAAAATCAAGTATAGAGTATGAGCACCATGATTCAGTTATCGAAACTACAAGGGACTTGGTGATTAATAATAACGTCTGTCAATGGACCTGAACAATGAACGTTTGTTTTTGGAACTGGTAGCCACTGTTGGGAAACTCGAAGGCGCGAATGGTTCGATCGTGTACAAGTTCGATGAAGACGACTAAAAACGAATAAAAGTACTTCATAACTTTGTATAAAATATTTGTTTGTAGACTTTTACTGTCCTCCGCTTTAATTGCCAAACAATATAACTTCCTTCCTACAATACCAGTGTCTTGGAGTTAAAGTCGAGGAAAGTACGTAGTATTTATCGGTTCGGAGCCCCTTCGTAACGATGCGAAATAAGGGATAAGTTCCCTGACAGTGTCCTTGGTTCAGAAATCCTGTTGAATAGGGGACATGTGTTGATTAGTATTATCGTGAATAAAACTCAGTATATTACAAACTGGCTTAAAATATCCCTATAACCCAATTCTATACGTGCATCAGCACAGGTAGAGTTGGTGGATGAGCAGGGTGCACAACCTGATGTTCACACATCCGAGTCACAACGTGATGAGGTAATCCTGGCTGACATGAGTCGTGCCAGTGATTTGGAACACCTTGATTATATATCGTGTGTTGCTGGGTGGACCGGTAGAAGTGGTTGGGGCTGGGTTGTGGATTAAATCGCAAAGCATTGTAACGTCTACCCCTTAACCTGTTATTCATCATACCAGCATGTGTTTGTTGCTGTTTTTGTAAGCAGTAGAATATTGTGGCGGAAGGCGCTATGGCTGCAGGACTCATAACTGGAACCCAGGAACCGGTCCGACGCGAGAGTCAGGAGTGATAGGAGGTCATTCCGGCCTAATTTTGCCAAGAAACTCCCAGCAAACTCCAGAAACTTGTGTGAATTCATGTCGGAAAGAAAGCCAACCAACTGACCAGGGTGGCATGCGCCTTATTTGTCCAAAAGTTCAATATCTCTCTAGTCTGGAGGTGGCCGAAACATTCAGTTTAGCTTTCGACAAACAGTTAAACAGCAATGTGGGTATTACTGGTACGGAACAAAATGGCACCACTGCTATTTCACCGGAGAAAGACCTAGTGGCTACTCCCCAAATTAACCCGGCAACAGTACTAGGGAAGCTACAGAGACTCACATCTGGAAGTACCCGGGTTGTGACGACATCATGCCATCTGTTCTGAAACAATGCACTGAAGCTCTCTGTAGGCCCTTATGGATTCGTGGAAACTGCCAAGGGAGTGGAAAAGAGCCATCCTTTCTCAGATGTTCAAGGGTGGGAATAAGCAAAATGCAAACGTCAATCGAATCTGATAATCCTGGCACAGCCTGTCATCAGGAATATCTCAGGGTTCTATCCTGGGGGCCACTGATGTTTTCGATTTTTACCGGTGACCTACCACTCCATCTAAGCTGCCCGACTCTTATACAAGCTGACAACGTATATGTATGGAGAGCAGTAAAGCGTCCCTAGGACTCAGGCTGCAGGCAGATCTAAACCTTCGGGAAGACTTGGTGGTGGCCAACCTTCAACCGGAAGTGTGCAAATTAGTGAAACTACGCACTTGCGGGCTGCAGAATGCAAGTTACACCCTATGCAATGAAAGCTTGTCTTCCTCAAAGTCGTTGCGTGACTCAGGTCTACTTCTAACGGAAAAATGGAGACATGGGAGACGTAGTGAGAGCACACGCGGTCATACACTTTACACATAGACATTTAGGTGTACTCACCCCTGAGCTCTTTCTTAGGTTGTACGAAGCATACATCAGACCACACCTTGAAGTGAACAATATTATTACACCACAAATGCTTAGAAGAGACGCCAGCCTCTTGGAATGAGTCCAAAGACGGGTAACAAAAGGAGTGGTTGGTCTTCAAAGTAAATCGTATGATGAAAGTCTAAAGAAATTAGGCCAACTCACACTAAGCTACCGTCGGCTAAGGGCGGGCATTATTACTGCCCTGTCAGATGACAAATGACCAGCATCACCCAAACAAGGGTGTTCTGCCATTGAGTAGGCATGGGTTTCTTCCTGGAAATCCCAGGAGGAAAGCTTACTAGAGAGCAAGGACCCAGGTGCACCCGACATCTTTTCGCTGCCGGTCCCTGGAATACCTTACCGGCAGATGTAGCTATGGCACCTTTAGGCAAAGGCTGGACAACCATGCAGCGACACAAGGACTGCGTCGAAATAGCCTATCCCCTTAAAATCCCATACACCATTCAGGGGTAGACAATTAAATTTGTCTTTTTTCTTCTTTACATTCTCTCACGTTTTACTATCCTGACAACTTTGATCACACTCATTTATACATATATATATATATATAATTCATATTATTCTTCAAATTTAGTCAGCTGACTGTCATTAGGTTTTCTTTATTTCTTTTTCTGTCTGTAAGTCTGAATAATTTCTCTAATTATATCTATCATTATTATTACATTTCTTTTAATGACGATACCGGAGGACTAACTGGTGAAAAGATCAACTCCATTCACAGTAGTAAGTTAAACTACGAACCACATATAATTAATTCCAGCAGTACTCATTTGGGAGTCAACCAAAGCTGCTACAGTCGAGTGGTGGGATGACCTATACATGAACGTATGCCTCACGATCAAGAGGTGAGCACAAAGAAATCAAATTTGTTTAATACTAGCTTGTGAAAAGGACATTGGATATTTTACAACTTTGCAGATAAGTGACAAATCCGTTGATAAGAGATTCTTCGGTGAATCACTTGTTATGATTTTCTATATGAACTTTTATTCATTCATGTTTGAATGGTGTGTTTATGTAAAGAAATTTGAAAAGAGGAGGCGGAATAATTATTTGCTGCGCTACACGTGGTGGGTTATAGTGTCTTGGTTGTCGAGGTTTCTAGTAGAACCGACTACTTTTACTCTTAAATTCTTGTCTGTAATAAAATATGGACATTACTGTCACCGGCTAACTATATATCATCATATTTTGTTCAAATATTCGGGGCACGTTGGTAAGAATATTTCTGCTTATGCTTATGTTTTTACGACATTTAAGGGTCACACAAGCAAAAATCTCCAAACACAGCAATATGTAACATCATTGCGTCTCCTAATTTGACAGGCTTAGTAAGGAGTGAAAAATGATAGCGTTTAAACGCAGCCATTGCTTTTGTGTAGTGCGTGGGTGATATCTATGCTACTTAAATTGTATTGCTTCGAGGAAAAAAATCCGACAATACTGAAAGAACTGCGTCATTTAAATATCAGTGGTCGTCTCACCACTGGAAAAGCGATGTTTCCAGATTTTAGTAGGCTTGAGATCCACCCATGTGTGTTCAGACACTATGCTGTTATTCCCATCAGTGAAATCGTACAAAGCACGGAGTACCTGGTAACAGGCCAACAATGAGGTTATTTAATCACTTCTTAGATACTTTCGAACTTTTTACAGTTTAATCCCCAAATATATAGGTCCCAAAAGGATCTCAGCATCTCATCGTATTGACGAGTTATAGAAAAAGACCAAAGGCAGTATAAGTTCGAAACAATGTAACTGTTCTATCTACTACGCGTTGAGAACTTTAGATATTGTCAAGATAGGCAGACGCCAGAGCTATCGAATGTTACACCTGCAACTCCCTCAGAAACACACCGACAGCACGCATGGAACTGCCTGCCAATGGCCACCAATCCTCTGAACTCAGAAATTCTGAATACTACCGATCTATTGAAAGCGAACCGGGAAGTCAGCAGTGCTAGGCCGAATTCACTCACCTCGAAGGATTGAAAACGCACCCAGAGGCAGCGGCAGACATGCTCACGCCATAATTGCAAATGTTTGGAAAGAAGGAATGATGCCTGCCTATTGGAAGGAAGGCTGGCTACCTTGTCAAGCTACCAAAAAAGGGTGACTTAAGCCTCGCTGCAAGAAGTGGTGTGAGATACTACTGTTTTCCACGCTAAGCAATATACTAAGTCGCATCATCCTAGGGAGGATGAAGCATGCACTGAACACAGGACTTCGTCAGCCCGGAACGAGCCGGATTCAGCAAAGGCAAATCATCTGCTGATCAAATTGCAACTCTACGCATCGTCATCACAGAACAAAGCATAGAGTGGCAGTAAAACCTCTCTTCACCTCAACTTCATCGACTTCGACAGCGTTGACCAAAAAGTAATTTGGAAACTACTTCAAGTCTCTGTCAACCTCATTCAACAGCTACCTACATGACATGCCACGTGGCAAGTAATCCACGACGGGGAATACGGTGAGGTGTTCGAAGTGAATAAAGGGGTAAGACAAGGCTGTCTATTATCACCCACTATGATGTTCTTAATTGTGGTCGACTGGATTATGCGTCAGAATGTGACTTGGGGGGGGGGGGCGAAGACAGGGATACGTTGAACTGACCGATAAGAAGACTCTCGAAGACCTGGATTTCTCGTGTGGACGATTTATGCCTAATGTCACGCAAAATGCAGGAGACTTACAGCCGAAAAGCAACAAACTGGCAGGTAGCAAAGACAGGACTTCAGGTGACAAAGATAACTAATCAACAGCAACCAGCACCAATCACCATCAACGGGAGAGATTTAACATTGGTTAACTCCTTCACTAAGAACTAAGTGGTTTGTTGAGATTGTTTCTCCATTTCTCCCCATTATATTCTGAATTTTTCTGTTTATCTTTGTGTGCCATATTTGAGTGCTGCAACCTAGTGTTGTACTTTGTGCATAGTTCTACATTGGAACTCTGCCAGGTAGTCATTCTTTCCCTTTGAAAGTACTCTGTACTAAGTTCAGCTGATTAGCTACATTCTTTAAGATGTTGGCATTTAGACTGACCAGTGTATGCACGAAACAATTAAACATTCCATTTTATCTTGTCTGTTTCAAAACTCCATGGATTACAATTTTTTTCTCGACATATTTCTTTTGCATTTTAGTTACATATATTTCGATAAATATATACGCAAATATATTGAAAAATGAATAGTGAGGAAAGTAGACTCAATGAATACAAAGAGAAAACTAAAATTGATGGTGAAGAGCTAGTACGTAATGTTTTTCCAAAACGTGTATTTGAGATGGAAGACATATTAGCCTCTGATTTGTTTTTTGTCGGTAAGTCTAGTGTAAAAGGAAAAAAGTTTGTTTTTGTTTTGGGCTTTGAGAAATACATTTTTGGTGAAAGCTAAATATAAAAAAAAGTCAATTAAAATTTATTGTTCAATAAGACTTAAATACATACTTTAAACTTTAATTTAGCGTGAATATTAAAGTATGCTTTACGGCGCCTTCGAATCATCGGTATTTTGGCTTTAGAGTGTGCATAAATGTGCATTACATCAAGTAAGATAGAGTCTATGCAGATAAATCATGTCCGCTTATTTTCTTTTGTCTATAGTACGGTAGGTTTTCTGTTCTTCAGTCTCTGTCATTTTTCATCGGTTGATATCCGTTTCACTTCTTACTGACTATACACTTATGATGATTTTTTATTGCATTCTCGGGTGGAGTATGGGGTTTCAATGACGGTGGTATCGTTTTCACAGGGATGAGGTTACTAGCCTCAAGCCAAACCTTCCCTCTTTTAAGGGCCTATAACCTAATGGCCAGCATATTAAGTGAAGTGTAGAAATGTGTTCACCGGGAATCGAATCCTGTCCATGTGCGTGGTTGGCGAGCATTCTATTCGAGTAAACTACTGACTCGGATGCATGGGTGATATACTAGTAACTTTATAAACTTAAGTGCAATACATGGAGTTGGAATAATAGGCATCACATTTAGCAAGAAAATATTTGAATACTTGAAATGGTATTCCTCGGATTTGTCTCAGTTTGTTAATCTCATTGTTTTCAACGCATTTAGTGTGAAATAAGTGGCGTCACATGCTTTCGGCAAGTTAAAAACGGCACTCACTGGAAGTCTGTTTACAGTATAAAACCCTAGAAAAATGTGGTGGAATCTCGCAGATGAAAACTGTCCTTGCAGCTTTTGATTAATCAACTGAAATGCATAGTTTAGCACATCAATTCTCTTGTTGAATTTGACAGACTTATTATTGGAAATGATCACTAGCAAATTCATTATCAAAACTCGGTTACCTGGGAAAGAATTCTCACGTACGAGGCTGTATAAGCCACACTTATTGTATGTGTGTGTACTGATGATACTGCCCAGTTCCCTAAGCCGAAGCACGTCGAACAGGTTTTGAACCCTGGCAATAAGTTCAGTACTTGAGTCAATAAGCCACACTTCCACTAACAACAAAGTAGGCAACAGAAATATATAAAATAACAAAAAGGATAAGAGGTATAATATGTGTTGATTTTGTAAACAACTCTGGATTTAGCTTTCGTATCTATCAACATTCATCTGCAAGGTGTATTCGTTACCCCTTACACAATTTCAGCTTGGAACATTCATTGACAAAGCCAACATCTACAGAGATTAGCCATTCGAATCATAACTGATCCTCTGTAGAATGGAATGATGCATGCGAACTGATCGCCTATGGTAACTAGTCCAGATCTGCATAGTATTAGACTTTAGAATAAAAGAGTACCATTTTCTCCATAGAATCGCCCAGAAAATGTACTTATTCAATCTACAGCTGTTCGAGTACAACATAAGTAGTTTAGGAGAACAGCTGGTTAATACAGCGTGTTTTGTATGTGTTGATGAGTTCAGGATTTGGCACTAATATTAGATTAAAACAAGGTAATGAGTAGTGTTATTTGCTGATAAGAAATTGAGATAGCAAAAAAAAAGAAAATGGTGTGTTATTAGTGATAATAAAGCTTTATTTCAGATATGCTAACACATAGTACAAAAATCCACAGTGTATTTAGTTGCGCAAAATATTTCCTCTTTGTACAGGATCTACAATAAAGTAACAGCGATGCTTGTTAGTGACTGGCTGTAGGACGGAGTTGCTTGGAGAAGTCGTTGCGTTCGTGGGACTCAGGCCAAATACTCGCCACCGATGAAGTTGGCTAGCGGTAATAGCGAAACTATTACCACTTGGTAGAAGTTAGTATTCATGCACTGGCCATTGAGTCGTGTCCAGTGACTCAGTAACCTACGAACTTGTCTTGCAACTGGGAGGTTCTGGGTTCGAACCCCTTTGGTGAGTACATACTGACAATGAGTCTCAAACTAGAACGGGACCAACTGTCCTGTCCAGTACTCCCTAATGGTTTTTAATAGTTCTCTAACTGACATCAATTAGTGGTTGAACCTGAAACAGACCAAATCCATCCAAACAAAATCTTGAATAATAATAGTGGTCTACAATATATCATGCGACGAAGTGTTGTCCCATAGTAAGAAAGTCCAATTCTCTACTGTTTTTTTTCATTTCCTCCAGGAAATGTACAGTATTTTATTGAAAGCCAATTAAAAATGTCCGTGTAGTAAGTGATCCATGGATATAATTACATGATTAAAACAACAGGATATGCAGAAGAGTTTAGACATTATGATGGATATTGTTTTGTAGCTGAGTGACTTAAAAGTTCGCTAATATAACCACTTCCCCCATTCACTACAGTTGAGAATGAAAGCCATACCTATAGTGTGTGATGAGCCAGTGTTATTACCCGACTGCCCAAACCTTAAAGAGTTGAGTGGAATTTGTACCCTGGCACCCACTGGTGGTTGGAAGTTGAGTGCCACAATCGATGAGTCACAGCTACTCTTGCTCCAAAGGAAAGGTTGATGATAAGGTTTTTATGTACACACTAGTTGTAGTGTTTCATTTGTTGTATTATTGTTGTTATTATTTATCATTATTTTCTTTTTTTGTCATGTTTCCCCCCTCCCGTTGACCAAAAATTATTCCTCAGATGGCAAACGTGTTCACTCTGAAGTCGATATACCTTATCCTGTAAATTTTCGTCATTTGTTAAATTCTGGCGATGATACGGATACTATGGGTTTAAACAACAAAACCAATAACAATGATACCAATAATAATAATATTGATAAATTGTTGAGTGAAAATAAATTACGTATACCTAATAAAAATGCATATATTTATTCACTGCCAAATGGCTGCATATCATACAATAAGCATATCAAAGATATGATTGAGGTAAGTGTGTGTGTGTGCGTGCATTCGTGCATGATTGACTTACAAAACATGTCTTCTCTCCTATACATGTATATAATATGTGAAAATTATATTTTCTCTTATTAATAAATCTCAGAGAAATTTGTTTGGCAAACTGGTAGTGGTCTTCAGTGAAATAATCAAAATTAAAGCGTCCACGACATGTGATCTGGCGTTCGATTATCGACTGACTGGTGGTGCAACCTTAAACCTCACTTAGTTGGTAGGTTGTAATCCTGTCAAATAGAGAAGGCGTGCGACTAGAATTACTGCTACTGAAACTTCAGAGATAAAACTTTGGAAGCTCTATGTCCCAATCGGAACACAAAGGAACAAAATATATGTATGTATAAGGGTACATCTTGTGTTTAAGATTCTTGTCCCGTCATCTTTAAAGAAACCCGGCCGATAACTGCTACCTTGCCGTGGTGGTCGGGCTTGAATGCCGTAATGACCCAACATGCTAAACTGGCTAGGACTGTCCCTGCAGGTCTTACCATGTCAGGAAGGTTGTTTGGATAGCGGTTAAACTAAAAGCCGCTACGATGGGGTACATCGGCTCCAGTATCCAATCGGATCAAATGGCGTATGAACCCGTATGGGTCACCGGGAACCATGGGAATACAGCTCCGCTGCCTTTCGGATTAGACTCTACGTCAAAGGCTCGGGGGGCGGTCCCTTAATAAAACCACCTGCTTCGGTCTGGGCTCCCGGGAAGTATCTAAGCCCTCATACAATGAATTGAATAAAGCAACAAACAATCAATGAAACTTATCGCGTGCTATTACACGTGTTGCAATTTCCTTCTTTCTTTCCTTCCCGATGATAGTTAACGAATACTGTTTGGACATGTTAAGCATGACTGTTTTCCTTCCAAATGAAGTTCTTTATCCGTTCTCTACTTATATATATATATATATATATATATATATATATATATATTATTATTGTGTGGCGCATCCTTCTTGGTGCCACATTGTAACAAGTTTTTATGCGTTTAAATAAATAATAAATAAATAAATATCTTTAGAGAATACCAGACTAGAACGAAATATGTCTGTTCAATGCTCTGTGGTTTTCAATGACCTCTCTAATAGATTTTTTACTGTTTGTAATGAAATCTCCGCTGGATATTTAATTCGAGTCCTCACAAGTCCCATAATCTAAACATCAACTTTCAACTCATTGATTACAGCTCTGGGGATGTTTTGAAGCTGTCATAAGGAGTTGTAACTAGTGGGGTACACCGTGTCAAGGTGTGTGAGGTGAATGGTCATCGAAAGCATTGTAAGCGGATAGCGCTGTATAAGTCACAAATCGGCAAAAGTTAGAATTCCCAGATTTTTGAATTCCCACTCAAAGGGCTAGAATCGTCAACCACCTTGATCGTGTAATCCGAAGGTAACCGGTCCGATGCCCCAACTTATTCGTGGGTGTGTACCGATGAAGAGTCCCAAACATGAACGGAACAGCTGTCCAGTACTGTTAGAGTTTCCACTCCATTTATATTTTATCATAATGACCAATTCTTTCATTATGGATTTATGAAATATAAAAACTTGATACACTTACGACCTGAAATTGCAACCAACCCACAATAATGTCGTTTTTTTTTATTTTATTTTGAATATGCGCTGAAAAATGATACGGAAGTGTTCATTCATACACACATTATTGGATATCACTTACAACTTTTATCAGGTCACGATAACCTTTCATTCGATTAAAGACAAACCATAAGAGTAGACATAGGGTGTACAGTGTATCCCAGATTCGGCTAATAATCAGTTTGTGGAATTATCCGATGAAGTCTTGATCACAGATCAAACATTTTTTAAGATTTTTGTTTATTATTCAAACACAAATTGTACAGACATTATGGGAACCAAGAGATATGTCCGTGAGCCGAGGTACTGTCCAAATGCCTAGACTGAAGCAGAAGGTTGGCTTCAGAGACTTAAAGTCTGGGCCAAAAGATAATGGAGAAGCGTCAGGAGATATGTTCCCACGGGATCCTGTGGCGAAAAAAGGTTCATACTCCATCTAGTTCGTTCTGATTCTTGAGCCCATGTACATCATAAAGTGCTTGAAAAGTTCCCCTGGGTAGACGTGAATGTTCTTCAGTTCGGTTGTAAGTGCCAGATATTCGTATTCGCCCCTTCACTTATTTTGAGGAACACTTCAGCGGCATATAGGTAGGTAGTGATCAGGATTTACTTAGAAGAGGTTTTGAACGGTTGGGCACATGAAAGTATTTTGAGGAGATGACTGACATCTACCGACCGTCAGCCGTACCGGGTGGTTTTTTATGACTATCCATGACTTAGAGACGATTAGACACGAATTTTTAAGACAAGGTAGTAACTAAATATCATGCGTCTAGTCCTTTATGCCTTTGCGAATTGAATTCTATCAGTAAAAGTTTGCAATTTGACTACTACGCTAGGTGACCCTTCATCACACTGCATTCTGAATTGTTGTTATGAGATGGTTGGCGACAATCGGCAGGAAGCTCTTTTGCGACCTAGGTTTCTTGCTTGTTGTCATTCATCAGCACGGCGTATCTGCAATCCTCAAGGAATTCATGTCGCTTCTGAGAATCAAACCCGAGTCATCCAGTGCTGCAATCAGAGACATTACCACTGAAATTATCGGGGCTCGCGATCGACCTGCTGTAGGTAGATGTGTGTAATGAATACTTTGATTGAACAGTAGGTAGTAACTGACTTCGTGTGTGTATTGCGTGTTGTAAGTGCAGACTGAGTTTTGTCAGTCAAGTATATATATCACTACGATCACTGATTGGCTTAATGAGTATTTTATTTACTAAAAGTTATTTCATAAGGATTAATTTTTGCACTTATGTTTATTTATTTATTTTCCTTTACATAGAGAACTAAACCATGCTTAACTCAACTAATGATTGAAGCACAAATTGTGCGTCTATGGGTCCAATTTAATATACCACGAATTGAAGATGGTAATAACTTTGGTGTTGGCATACAAGAAGAGATATTGGCTGAAGCATCAAGTATTGAAAGAGATGCGTGCACGTTTCTAGATCAAGTAACAAGGTTTGTCGTAGTAATAGTTGTTGTTTCAGTGATATAGTTGTTACTACTGATGATATATCTTTACTGCTCTTAATTAGAATCATAAGATACTTTTTAAGTGCGTTTTATTTCTGGTCAGGTTTTATTTTCAGGTGTTAGCTTGTAGGAATTTGAGTGAACCATTGAAATCCACTGTGTAGTACTGATGGACTGTCTCGTCCTAGCTTTGGACTCTTCATCAGTACACATCCATGGTGATGCCGATAGAGGTCGAATCTAAACTTTGTCGGCTGTGTGGCTTGGCTTGGCGTGCTAGTTAACCATACAGACATACATTGCTTTCTGTCAGAAAAATAAGATAACAACCAGTTAACAATCCAGCACCCAGTGTTTATCATCGCAAGCTTATTGAATAAAAGCGGTCTACATGCAGAGTTAAAAAAGTCAAATGTTCAATCCACCAGGACACACTGAACATATTTAGCATCTTCAAAACAACAACACTGTGATGCAGAGTAGACAAAAGCGAATTGTTCTTCACTTTGTACATTACTTTGAAGAGGCTTAGTGAGATAGATTGACTAGTGTACACAGTGTGTTCAATTATCACATTATTGTTTATAGAGTCATTACTACCTTCCTATAGCCATGCAGGATGGTGTTGTTTGAACCCTTTCAATCACGATAGTGGTCCAGCGACTAATGTACCTACCTCCACACGAACTGAAAAATACACATAGAAAAGGTCATATGCGAAATCTTACCTTTCAGGCTTCTGGAGAACACTATTCGTAGCATTGTTATGAAGACTATTCTTCTCTCAAGGATATTCACGGATGGTTAGGCGTCCCTTGAAATCAAGGTTCCATTAAAGTTACTTTTTTGGTTTAAATGATGTTTCCTTCATCTGAACTCTCGGTTTGATGTCGTTGTCAGTGAATGAAGGTGAGTGTCCATTTCAGAAGGTCTAATTCTTCTAGAGCGTCAGGGCTACAGATGCGTGAGGTAACAGTGGGTGCAGATTTGATTCTATATATATATATATATATACTTACTTTACTTTACTTCGGCTATCTCCTACGGGAGGATGAGCCGGCTTCATGAACGTCTCGAATCATCGCTGCCCAGGCGCGGCAATTTGTAAGAGAGTTCATGAAGTTTCATGGGAATTTTGTACGAGTGATGTCCCCAGCATTGCTCGGCATATATATATATATATATATATATATATATATATATATATAACTGGGGGGCGCAGTTAAACCCTTAGTCTATCAATAAAGCAAGAACAACAGTTTTATCAGAATAATATGGTACCAACATTGTTTATTTCGTTGGTGTCTCATCAGCTGCTTACAGCCTAAATAAATTATTGTTAAGTTCATATACAGACAATTTTATACATAACTGCAAATTTGACGTGGTGTCAGTTGAAAGGAGGTTCCGAAATTAGTGAGCAGTACTCAGAAAATTACGTTTATATATAATTTTTACACAGGTAGTTCAAGTTTAAACAAAGTGTATACGTACGAATGGCATAGGGGTTACTTAATAAACGCGGGAGATGCGTAAGATGATGAGTGACTAATAGATTAGGTAATAATGTACTGAGTTCAACTCAAATCATCGAAACAAATGACAAGCAAAATCACACTATGTCAACGGGGGAGAGAGCGAGGTTAAAGGCAAAGAAGATTACGTAATCAAACGAAGGAGAGAACAAAGCCATTCGGTTATCATGAGAAAGAAAGACTGGCGACTGCTTCTTTTTGAATACATAAATCGGGTTTCAGGCGTTTGATACAGATTGCTTCCCTCAAAAAACATGAGGAGAATTGAGTCTTTTTGTCTTTTGATTCCCACCTCATGATCCGTACTAAGGAAATGTTTGGTAATGGCACTGTTAAAGTGTAAGTATATATTAAAACAGGACACTTTTCTTTGGAAGTGTTCTGTCTTTGTGTGCTTCTTCATGGGGTGTGGCGATTTGTCGAATTGTCGCACTTCTGTACAGTTTTCTATGTCGAAATTCATTCAGTCAGCTGATACTGTTCATCGGGGAATACAGACAATGTCACAGGGTCTTGATGAATGTGTTGCATTTTATTTCTTTTATTTAAACGCAGAAAAAACCTGGTGCAATATGGCACCAAGAAAGATGCGCTACACTAAAATTTCATTTATTGTGTGGGGGCTGAGATACTGCCCGGGCCCCCAGGTCGAAGTAGGTGGTTTTCTTAAGGGACCACCCCTTGAACCTTAGACTTGGGGGAAGGAAGGGGAGTAGCGTCAGGAGTTGCATTCCCATGGATCCCGGTGACCAATATGGGTTCGTACGCGATTTGATTCGATCGGATTCTGGAGCTCATGTACCCCATGGTAACTGCTTTTAGTTTGACCGCTATCCAAACAACCTTCCTGACATGGTAGGACCTGCAGGAACATGAGTCCCAACCAGTTCTGTCTGTCTGTTTTCGACATAGAACTTTGCACAAATGTGCGGAAGTTCAAGTCGCCACATTCCGTGTAGCACGCGAAGCAAGATAAGAAAGTACAAGAAAAGCATAATAGAAACAGTGAGCAGAGGTGTGAGACAAAGGAGTAATAAAGAAATACAAAACAGTTTCATTGAAGATCATAAGTCACAAGGAGTGGATGCATCTGCGCCACTGAGAACGATTTTGAGCCATGTCACCAATTGTTTCCAACCATAGATTTTTACCGTCCCGAGGACCCCAGCCTGGAAGTCTACACCTTTCTACGTGGCTTAGACCAACTGTTGTGGATTTCATTGACTGATGCCAAGTTTTTGTTTGACCGCCGCTAGCTTTTTTCCAGCCTGACCCTATATCCGCTAACATTGCTCGTCGAGGGAGGCGATGGCTTGGCATACGTAACACATGTCCTAACCATCTCAGTCTTTGTTAAGCTTGTTGGGTCACTGCGGTATTCAAGGGTTGCATGCAAACGCTTGAACAATGGTGTAGATATTCCAAGAAATTATGTGTGTATAGCTGTGACTCATACATTGGTTGAACTACTCAGCCTCCAACCATTAGGTAATAAGTACTTAAAACTTCGGTTCACCTATATAGAGAAGTTCGGGGTCTTATAGTTTAACTTCTACAGTGATTGGTTCATTACATTTTTATAGGATTAAAGTTTCTTCTGAAATGAATTCACAGTTGATTTGCTTTTTTTTCTCCCCATCATTTATTCACACAGGTATTATGCTTCAAGGGGTAAACTGGTTGGAAAAGTTGCCAAGTTCCCTCATATAGAGGATTATCGTGAATGTATTCGAGATATGGATGAGAAACAAGCAATAACTATGCGATATATTATAATGGAAATTCGCAATCATTATGTAAGAGTTATTTTTATTATTGTAATTTATTAACGGGGTAATACGTCTGTATCATGGGTTAATTGATTGATTGATTGATTTGTGTATCGGCGGTGGTTGTATGATAGAGTGCTCACCAACCACCTACCTACACGTGATTCGGATGCAATTCCTAGCTGACATACTCCCGAGCACCTCTTGACTGCTGCTAGTAATAAGCCTGGTAGAGAGGGAAGATTGTGTGTGTGAGGCTATCAATCTCCCTCCACGCAAGAAAACAATACCATTGCTAATGGAACTTCAAAGTTCACGCTTGGAACTGTATTATGCTCGACTTAATAAAGCGCAAAGTATTAATAATAAGGAAATACTGATGTTGGCTAAACACAAATAAATGTTCCTTATCTCATGTAGTTTGTAGTTAAAGGCTTATAGTGTTAAAAAAGGGAATTGGTGTTAACCACTGTATAGAGCACTTTATGTTGGATTGTTATTCGAAAGCCTATTGAATTAATAAAAGAAGTGGAGACCATTGAATTATTGGATTCCAACTTACTGTCAAACTACTTTTTACTCCATAATGTGAAGATCAGATATGGCCAGAAAGCGTATCAATGTTGTCCCGCTTCAATGTTCGGCAAAGCGACAAGCCTTGTCCAAACAAATCCAGGTTGAACTAAGCGCCGCAGATGAACCAACATCCACATCTTCTAATACACCTGAGACACGATGGAATCATTTCAAAGAAGTAGTCTCTACAGCTTCAATGTCGCATTTGGGTACCACATCCGACAAGCAGAAAGACTGGACTGGATCACACCATGCATCTGTCCTCGCAAGCCAGAGACGCTCGCGTAGCAAAGTCTCCAGCTTATCGCTCCCTCAGGCGCAAAGCTACACAGTCTGCTAGGAATGACAGAAATCGCTATTGGTCTCATGTAGCGACTAGCATGGAAGCAGCATCAAATGTAGGCGATTTCGGAAAACTTTATCGCCTCATACGCCTATCATCTGGCAAACGCCTTACCAATTATGCTGTGTTACGCACAGCATCAGGAGAAATTATTTCGGACACCAATGGTAAGATGGAACGATGGGCCGAACATTTCAAGCAGCTACTCAATCGCAACGCTGGTCAACCGTCTCACCGACCGATGCGACACTCACCAACACCCTACGTAATTGACTGCGATCCACCCACTCCAACCGAAATAGGTAAAATAATTAACAGACTCAGAAACAACAAGAGGTCCGGGCGAAGATGGTCTACCTCCAGAAATATACAAGGCCTGCACTCCAGCGCTAATCGATTCGCTGCACTCGCTGTTCTGCTCAATTTGGGATTCCGAAACAATTCCTTCCTATTGGAGCACCTCAGTTCTGCTACCGTTCCACAAAAAGGGAGATAGATCACTATGCGAGAAATATCACTGCTAAGGTTTTTGTTTCCATTCTCCTGAACCGCTAATAATTCCAGGTCGAAATCTGGCTTGATTTGGCCTTGTTCGCACGTCGCGTTCGGCAGCGAAGCGGTTCAGGAGAATGGAAACAAAAACCTTAGCAGTGATATCAATCAGACTTATGGCCAACCCGCAGCGCAAGGCACCCACCCCCGACCATCTTGAGGCTGGACTTAGCGCTGAACATGTCTCGAAAGACAATAAAGCGTCCGGAATCAAACCGCCCATCCCAAGGAACATATATATATATAATATATATATATCTTCTAAGGGTTTTTGATCTATGAACTATAGCTTTTTTCTTTTGTTTTGGTATTTAGGCTACTTTGCATGACATAATAATTAAAAATCTGGATCGTATCAAGATGCCTCGGTCTAATAATTCAATCAATATGTACTGATTAGAACTTGGCTGTCGATCCTGCTGTGTTTCCTCACATGACAAGATTCTGATTGTATGTAAATACATACGTTTAAGAGTTTATAAATGGAATGTCTTTTGTTTTTAGTCTTCCAATTTTCGATTACGTTGAAATGAGTCTGTTCTGAGGAGGAGGTGGTGGTTGGTAGTGGTGTTGGGATAATTGTACTGCGCGCACTTTGTAGTAGCATTAATAGAATAATATAAGGCGGCGGGTGGGGATATGACCCCTTATCGACCTTTCCGATTTCGGGATTATTGACTTGTTACCAGGAAATAATCTTATTGATTCACAACATGTATATGATATATAATCCGAGGTGAAGATGCTGCTGGTCAAATGCAGAATACTTTGAATATTTCGACCAAAAATCTTAGTATGTACAGCATGCGAGATATGCTACAGTCGATTGTCCGATGATGCTGTCGGACTGGTTTGTTAGTGAAATGATTGCCTCAGCAGCCCAAATGGACTGATTACTGATTAAAGTTCAACATAGATATAAAAGACTCGTTTGGTATTTGTCAACATGGATCATGTGCGGAGGCAGGCATGCTGTCCCAGTCATCTATCAAATAATGTGTGTACTGTGCAACAGTTCACTTCGTCCTTCTTTTGCGTCTGTTAAAAGTATAAGATAGGAAAAAGATCAACTTTTTCGATCATATATGTGTCTGCGTATGGTGCTGCAGTATGGTCATTAGAAACGAGGTTGTGCTTACTGTATATTAATGAAACAAAACGTAGTCTAGCGAAGAGTCTCTTTTCACCGGTGAATTTATTTTATTAGCTGTACAATCGCAAATATGTATATGTGTTATTTTGTATGCATGTGTACATTAAGTTTGGCAAACAAAATTACAATTGGTTATAGTTATTTTAACTAAACAGGTGAAGATTGGTAATACAAGTCATGAAATTAGGGTAGTAACAAAGGTTGATGAGTTGTCACAAACAGTTTTTAAAAGAAGTTATGTAGTAATAATAATATGAATAGTTTGATGATTGAGTTTTACTTAGGATACACATAGGAACAAAGAAGAGAATACGCAATGCGTAAGGCTTCTAAATGATTACAAGAATTATAAGCAATTAAAGAAACAGACAAAATTAAGTCATCAAAAATCAACAAAGTTGTTAACATGACATTAGAAGTGGTTGAGTAATTCTCTTTTGTATACACAACTCCGGTCTTTTCTGTGTGAATGGTCAGAGCTTCAGTGAATTGATGTGAGGTTATGAAGCTGGCAAAGAGAGATGTGTTACGAATGGCAAGCTATCACTGTTCATATCGAGCAATGTTGACTGATATATTGGATGAGATTGAAAAAGAGCAAGAAAGAGTTGAAATAAAACATGGAAACCAAATCAAATTACACATAATGGAGAAGATTTGTAGCTCAGGTGGATGATTTTATGAATAAAGAAAAAATCCCCATTTAGGCATTTAGAAAACAGAAAGATTGAGCGAAGAAATATTTACTTTTCAACAACAACAGATCAGTACACTCATTTTTTGAGTTTTATACCTTTGAAATATAAACGTAACCTCATGAAGTGTCTGGCTCATAGAGAGCTAGGTTAATCTGTCCCGACGACGGCCTCAATGAGGAGCTTAAGATTACTAGAGAATTACTTAGAAAAAATGGCTATCCAGATAAATTCATTGAGAAAAATATGAATTCAGCTCCAAGGAGAGGCAGTATGGCTACAGTTCCGAAAAAACCAATGTTCATAAAATTGCAGTTCCTCGGTGACAACATCAGCAAAATAATAACACAACGCCTGAAGAATGCAGTTAAAAGAACTTATTATGCAGCAGAGGTACGTTGTCTCTTTACAACCACCCCTATTTTATGTTCGAGAAATAAGGATAAACTACCTAAATTCGCCTCCTCTATGTGTATCTACCAGTTTGACTGCAGCTACATTGGGCGTACAATTAGGTAAGTTCATCGTCGTATTTCCGAACATCATCCAACGTGGTTAAGTAAGGGACAAAAAAGATTATTCGTAGTTCTATTTTCGCCCACCTCGTTGATACTGAGCATAAGATTGATGTGAACAGTGCATTTAAAATTATTTATCGCATTCCGACTTATCTTAATTTTGCTCTGCGAGTTCGTCTTCTACAGACGGCTCAAGCAATCGGAATTCACCTGAAAAAGCCAAGCCTATGTGTACAGAAAAAAAATTGTATAGCCACTTTCCCTACCGTGGCCATCGTCACAAGAATGGATAAACAGGACTGCGTCGCCCCCCTCCCCCTAAACCTATAAAAATTATAATTGTCTAAATTATTTTTTTTATTTTTATTTACTTTATTTTGACCACTTTATCTTTAAATTACGTGTTATTCTTGTAAAATTAATTTATTCTATCCATTTCTACCTTTTAATTGAGTGTATTGATTTTCTTCGTTAACTATTAACCCATTGACACTGTTTAATTATTGTTAACAAACATATCGGTGCCACTTGATTGGCAAACTGTTGTATTGTAATTAAAATGCCATATATATTAGAGTAGAGCCAGAGTGAGATGAGGATCTAATTGAAAAGTAAATATTTCTTCGCTCAATCTTCGATTTTATGAATGTACTTGTGTTCTCTGAGCTGGATGGTTTATTTGCTAAGCTTTCATTGCCCTGCTAAGCAACACATCTTCACCGCATACTTCAATCAATTAGGTCTTTGACCGTTCGTTCGAGCCATGTAGGATGGTGTAACATATACAGCTGTGAGCGGTAATTGCTGGTGACACTGCTCAAAATCGTCTTTGTTAGAGCAACTGCATCTCCCAGATGTATAGAATGAGCGTTATCCTCCCTGATATCTATCGTTCTTCCTCGCGTTGTGTTTTTTTCTGATTGTAGTACATAACTGTTATTCTTCAAGTCAGTTATACTAGTTTAGTGTCAGACTAGGAATATATAGCAAGAATGACAATTTGGCCGTCTTCAACTGGATTTATACTTTGCGATCTTTCTTTCCAAACTGAGATGTATTTTCAGTTATTTAGAGATTTATGCACAGACAACTAAACGCATATCGCAATAGAGTGCTAAATAATGAGGGTATTCAACCGCGAGTCTTCTACTGACGAGCGAGAGGGTGATCACCCATTTTGCTCTGTTAATAGAGAATGAAACGGTGGCGTCAAATTCATGTATTGTATTCCTTTCTTCCGCCAAGGGAACTGAGCTCTAAGTGAGATAAAAGCATTCGAGAAAGGACTAAATTTCAACATAACAGTTAGTAAACTAAAACCAGAGGATGTCATTCCTGATATAGAAGGTAGCATTAAGTTCAACAGGTAAGACGACATATAAGTAGGAAACTTGGGCACTGTGTTAGAGTATAACTCCATTGTGGAATTTTTTTTTTTGATTTACAGCTTGATTCCAAACTGTATTTTTGGTACAAGTATGGAATTTTCAGCATGGATATCGGTAGCCCAAATTTTGCAGGCCGACCATAGATATCAGGTGTGCGCCGGCGCGGGCTCGAACTACGGCCCATGTGCATGGTCGGCGAGAGTCCTAACCACTGTGCCACCGACGCACATAAGATTTTATTTTGATAAAGCACACAGTGTTATACAGTAATATTAACTGATGACCATGTTTCGAGCACAAACTATTGCTCATAATCATATCAAGTTCAAGGTAAGATGACAGCAGAAGAGGTTCGAGCAAAATGTGCACTAACCCTGAAAGCTCGAAAGAAAGCAAAATCAGAAAGAGAAGCTTTAATTTGTCTAAAACAGGATAAAAACATTGTCATCGCAAAAGCTGACAATGGAAATGCCACCGTAGTTTTGGATAAATTTGACTATATCAAAAAAAGTCACTGAACATATCCAGACGGATCCATATGAAGAAATTATGAAGCCTGTAGACACAATAATCAATAAGGTTAAGAAATCTACGGCAGAACTAATTCGTAGAATGAAGCCGTCACTGGGTGAATCTAAATGGTTTAATTTAATGCCTAAAGTTAATAACGCTAGTAGAATATATGGTACTATTAAAATACATAAGCCAGGCTACCCCATAAGACCAATAGTAGAATTTAGAAATACCCCCAATTATGAATTATCAAAACACTTAGCTCTAATATTATGCCACATTAGAAATCGTTCAAACTCTAGACTAACTAATTTATATGAGATGAAAAATAAACTAAATGACATTCAACTAGAGAATGATGAAACAATGGTTAGTTTTGATATAACTAGTCTTTATACTAATACTGTCTGTCTGGATTCAACATAGAACTTGGCACCGAAGTGCAGAAGTTCGAGTTGCCACGTTCCAAATAGCATACAAACGTAGACAAGAAGATGAGTGAAGAGAATCAATACAGTCTGACAAGTATAGGAGTGAAACAGAATGGGTAATGGTAGAAAGGAATATGAAAGATTACAGAGACTGAATACATCTGCGCCATTGACAACGATTTTGAGCCATGTCACCTATAGTCTCCAGCCATTGATTCCTAGAGTCCCGAGGGCCCCAACCCGGAAGTCTGCATCTCCCTACCTGACCAACTCAGTTTAACTGTCAAGGACTTCATGGATTGATGAGGCCATGTTTTTGTTTGGCCACCACTCTCTCTTTTCCAACCTGCACCTATATCAGCTAGTAATGCCCGTCGGGGGAGGCGATGGTTAGGCATGCGCAGCACGTGACCTAGCCGTTATACTAATACACCAATCAATATGCCCGCCTTAGAAGCAGTTAAAAGGGAACTTACAGAAGATCCTGAACTCACTCATAGGACGAAGCTGCCCATTTTAAGAAATCTTTTTTAGGAATTCTGGTATGCCTCACATCTACTATCTTTAAATTCCAGGGTGAAATATATAAACAAACAGATGGTTTAGGGATGGGATCACCAATATCCCCTATCGTAGCAGATATATTTATGGACAGCTGGAGATATGTGGATGACACTTTCGTAGTGTAAGAAACAGAACATATCTCTAGCTTCTTGACACATATAAACTCACAAGTGAGGGGAATAAAATTCACATTGGAATCGGAAAATGAACAAGGAGAATTAGCTATCATGTTAGATTGTAAGATAAAACGAAAAGGAGACGGTAAACTGCACACTAGCGTTTATAAAAAACCAACGCATTATACTGATAGATATTTATACTTTAATTCATCTCATCCGTTGTCTGTGAAGGCTGACTTAGTTAAGTGTGTAACAAACCGAGTGATAACAACACTAAGTAGTACAAAGAAAGACCGAAACGATGAAATAAAACAGAGAGAATAAATTGTAGTGTTAAATATTATTATTATTATCATATCCTTTAATTCCTAGAGGGACATAGGGCCTCAGCTGCGCGTCTCCATTGCCTTCTATTTTATGCCAACTTTTTCACCCAGCTCCAAGTCTGCCCACATGCTTTCATCTCCTGTTCACATGACCTCCTCCAAGTCACCCTCACACAGACGACCAACTATCCTATAAAATTCATTAAGAATATCAGAAAAGGTCAAAAGCAAAATGAAAATAATTGTGAAACTAGTAATGACAACATAAATAAGAGAGAATATAAGGTATCTACAGTTTTACCATATACGGAGGGGACATCTAAGACCCTACTTAATAGGATTCTCAATAAAGTAGGAATTAGGGTGGCATTCATACATACAAACTAACTCAGGGACAAGCTCTATAGGTCGACCCAAATAGTCAAAATAATATAATTTACAAAATACCCTGCAATAACTGTGAGGTCAAACTAGTAGGTCAGGGGTAGTCAGATTGTCAGAACATAAGAATTTAGCTAAGGTAAGTATGACTGACCCCGAGAAGATAAGTAATTTAGAAACAAGCTCGGCGATTCCACTGCATGCATTAACACACAACCACACAATAAGGTGGGAGAGTGTTGAAATTCTTAAAAGTAATCTAGGTAGGTGGAGAGAGAGAGAGATTGATTACTGAATCCTGGTTCATCGAGTCTACACCCAACACATGCAATAGGAATAACTCATCACTCATACCAGAAATATGGGAAATACTATTACCAATCAAATCAAGAGAAAAACAATGGAACTATATAAATGAATTTAGGAAATCGTGTGATTACCTTGATATGATTATGAGCAGTAATAAATTGTGCTCGAAACGTCATCAGTAAACATTACTGTATAACACACTGTGAAACTTTATCATCAAAACAAATTTTACCCATAATGGAATTATACTCTATCACATTGCACAAGTTTTATTCTTATATCAAGACTTTTATCAAGGATATCAGTGAATATTCATTCATTTTCGACAACTCTCTCTTCAGCTTCTGCAACTGTGTTTTCATATTATGGTATGTGTGGGTGTTAACTGCATTAAGGCTTTTTAGCAGCGAATCTCTGGAGGAATCTTCTGCGTTGACTGTTGAAGCGTACCAAACTGAGACGAAGTAACTCTTTTTTTATTCATCTACATTCCTAGTGGAACATAGGGCTTCAAGCTAGAGGCCTTAATTCTCGGTAGCAGTGGTATTATAATTTTATACGGAATGGGGTTGCTGGCCTTATGTCCAGCCTTCCGTCGTTGCCAGTCTTATAACTGGCTAAGCGAAGTAAAGGAGTGCTTCAGGTGGAGGGCGAACGCTGGACCATCTACATGGTCAGCGAGCATTCTACCACTGTGCCACTGACGCACGTCATAAAAAGTGTTCAAATTTGAATGTCCTTGAAATTCAGTTCGTAATGAATACTCATAATATATCATGTTTTCTGGAGGCATATAGCGAAAAATACTTATTTATCAAAGGGTACAAACAGTATACTGATCAGTTGAAAAGATTCCTGAACTCACCATCTCCTACATTTTGTCCAGAAATACTAACAACAGCCACAGAAAACTGCCAGTGAACACCAATCCTTCGAAAAGCGCAGAAGTCTTGAATGCTCTGAAGTTACTGAAAAGCATCAAGACGAGATGGAATTCCTCCGGAAGCACTGAAAAAGGATCAAAAGATCTCAGTGGGTATCCTCACACTACTACTGCAAAAAGTTTAGGTAACTAATAAGTGTGATCAAAGCAAAATATATCACCTGTTGTTGAAACTTTTTTTTACTGTTAGTTTAGGCCATCTAAAGAGGTGTGATCTGAGGTCGTCGTCACCAGTAGCTTGTGATTTGGCTACCAAAGATAGGCAAAAAGTTGAACCTGAATTATGCTCTTGTTCAGTCCAAGCAAAGTATTAATTTGTATCATCCTAGAGAGACTAAAAGCTGCCCTCCCTGAATGCAAAACTCTGCAAGAAACAACTTGGATTCAAAAAGAGCAAATCAAGTTGAAAAAACTCCGTTTCATAATGGAATAAATCAAATAATAGTGGTCAAATGTATTAGCTCAATCTCATCGACACTGAAAAAACCTTTGACTGTCAAGTAATTTGGTAACTACTTCAACGTTGCAGAGCTCCTCAAATGTTTATCAACCTCAATTCAAAAACCATATGATGATGTCAAGTGTGAGGTGATCCACAATGGAGAACTCGGTGGAGCATTTGAAGTGAAGACAGGGGTAAAGAAAGGCTGCGTATTATCAATAATTATATTCCTAATTGTGGTGAACTGGAACATTCAACAGATTATGGTGAATAAGAAGATGGGCATGGGTTGGAACGACGAAAATCCTCTGTAAGATCTGTACTTCGCGGATAATTTATGTCAAATGTCACACAAACTTGAAAATTTTCAGGCAAAAACCAAAGAGGCAGCAGAGAAACGACTTCAGTTGAACATGGAAAAGACAGAGGTGACAAGAATATCCAACCAACCACAGTCCCGATGACTTGCTGCAGACTTTCATTAACACCTACCTTCCCTTCATACTGAATATCAGATGGCGGGAATGATAAGACTAGTAACAAGGATTTCTGGCAACGAACCAATCAGGAACCTGTGGCCTAATAAATTATGCCGAGGAAAAAAATAGAGATGATTTGGCCATATACACTGGGGAGACTGTAGGGTGACATAGTGCACCAAGCCGTTGAGTGGAACCTGAATGAGGAAAGTGGGGCGTGTGAGAGGGTCACACGAAGAAAATCGTGTGACAAGGAGATAAGAGCTTATGATCGGTCGTGAGGACCAGCTAAAATGGACTGCAGAGGAAAGGATGATATGGAGATGTGCTGATGAAGCTGTATATCTCAATCGGAACTCTATTATTATTGTTTCCTTGGGTTCCTAGTGGAACATAGGGCTTCAACTGCACGTCTCCACTTGCCACTTCTGTCTTCCTTCTGCTGTACTTTTCACCTGCATCCATCCATCTTAGTCCATACTGTCTCAACTCCTCCTCCTCTTCACACGATCTCCTCCATGTCACCCTTGCACCGACGACCCACTCGCCGCTTCCCTTTCGGCCTGGTTCCACTCGACCAATGGCCTGACGCGCGTGCGATGTCACCCAGCGGCCTCCTCAGTGAGCGAGTGTCCAATCCATCCATCTCCACTTTCTCCTGCATATTTGTTGGGCGATCGGTTCTTGCTTTGTTTGTTCCCATAGTTTCTTGTTGGTGATTCTTTCCGGCCCGGCCATCTGATCTTCAGTATAGAGCGATAGTTGACAGTTGTTGATAAAGGTCTGCAATAGCCTGTTGGAAATATTCTTTGTGACCCGCCCGCCAAGTTTCTGATCCGTATAAAAGAACTGACTTGACGTTTGTAGTGAAGATCCGAATTTTATTGTTGATGCTGAGTAACGAAGATTTCGAGATTGGTTTTAGGTTGATGAATGTGTTTCTCGCCTTCCCGATTCTCGATTTGATATCCTCGTCCGTTCCTCCTCCTGCAGTTGAGACAATGCTCCCTAGATAAGTGAATGAAGTCACCTCTTTCAAATCCCTTTCGTTGATGGTGATTGCCACTGGATGTTGGTGCTGTTGTTGTTGTTGGTCAGTTACTTTCATAACCTCCGTCTTGTCTATGTTCACATGGATTCCTGTCTTCTCCGGCTGCTTCTTCGACCAGTTTGTTGGTTTTTGTTTGTAAGTCTTCGATTTTGTGCAACATCAAACATAAATCATCCAAGCACGAAATCCAGTTCACCACAATTAGAAATATCACTGGTGACAGATAATAAGCATCCTTGTCTGACTCCTGTGTTTACTCCAAACGCCTCGCTGAGTTTTCCGTTGTGGTTCACCTGACATGTGCCGCTGTCGTGCAGCTGTTGAATAAAGTTGATGAATATTTCGGGTACGCTGTAGTACTCGAGTAGTTTCCAAATTAATTCGCGGTCAACGCTATCTGTCGGAGGCCTTCTCAAAGTCTATAAAGTTGAGGTAGAGGTTTGATTGCTATTCCATGCTTTGTTCGGTGATGATGATGTGTAGAGTTGCAATTTGGTCAGTACATGATCTGCCTTTCCTGAATCCAGCTTGTTCTGGTCGGAGTTCTGTATCCACTGCGTCATTTATTCTCTGCAGGATGATGTGACTCAGGATTTTACTTGGCATCGACAGGAGCATGATTCCTCGCCAGTTCTTGTAGAGTGAGTCCTAAGTCGCCCTTCTTTGGTAGTTTCACGAGGTAACCTTTCCTCCAGTCAGTAGGCACCTTTCCCTCCTTCCAGACCTTTTGCAATAATGGAGTCAGCATGTGTGCTGTCGTCTCTGGGTCCGCTCTCAATGCTTCAGGGGGTATTCCATATGATCCAGCGGCTTTTCCAGCTTTCAGAAGCTTGAATGCATTCAAGACTTCAGCTTTCCTTGTAGGATTGTTGTCAACTTGCAGTTGTTTACGTGCTGTCGTTGGTATTTCTGGACGAGTTGTAGGTGGTGGTCGGTTCAAGAGACCTTTGAAGTGATCCGCCCATTGTTTAATCTGGTTTTCTTCCTTGGTAATTGGGTTCCCTTGGCTGTCTTTTATGGGTTTCACTTGTGTTGATCTCTTCCCGGATAGAGACTTGGTTATCTGATATAATCTCCTCAAGTCCCTTTCGCCTGCTGCCTTTTCAGCTTCCGTGGCCAGGTTGTCGTAGAATTGTCTTTTGTCCTTCCTATCAGTCTTCTTCACTTCTTTGTCCAGTGCTATGTAAGTTGAACTCAGCGTCTCCTTCTCTTGTCGGAAGTCTAGAGAATGGTAAATCCCATAGTTGATAAATAGTGATGCGGTACTCAGTCTCCCTCCTGAAACTTATATTTTTCGCCTACTGTGAAGAGTCCCCAACGGGACGAAACGCATGTCCAGTACTCCTTGCAAGTTTTCCAATGGTTCTTCTCTAACCGATGTCAGCTCATGATGAAATCCTGCAACCAATCAATCAAATCCCTACAAACCAATACTTGGACTTATATATTTTGTTGATTGTTAATACAGAAGCATGACAATTAGTTGTCTATTCACGAGATACCTCATGTTCTTAATGTGACTGTATGCATCCAGTGTGAATGCTAACCAACGGACTAGTATTCCATTTTATACTTGTACCCTAATACAATTTCTAACAGTTTTGATTTGCCTATACTCTAACTACTGTGTAGTCTAATTCTCATGAGAACAACTGTGTTAACCTAGTGGCAGAGAGAGAGAGAGAGAGAGAGGATAAACATGGTCCAATTTTAAATATAGAAAAAATAATCTTGAAGGTCAAAATAACAACAGAGATATCAATAAGATTTTGATGTGGTTTTGTTCTCTGAGCTGGATGGTTAGTTTGCGAAGCTTTCATCACCTTACTGGGTGACATCTTCAGCGCATACTTCAATTTGAAGTGAACTTTTAGATTTCTCCACGAGTTTATTAATCATCTCTCCTGGTGACCTTGGACGTGATTGGTTGTTTGTGTGTGTTTTCACACCTTCTAGGTTACTTGTATTGGAACCGGTTGTTTCTTTGACTTGAATTGTGACCCTTTGTCTGTGAAGTTTGTTTCTTATTGGTTGATAAATTTTGTCTATGTCGATGTGTCTATTGATTGATGATCCACTGGAATGCAAAGATTGATGTGTACTTTTATTGTCTTACCATTAACTAGTTTGACCTTCAGAAAAGCCTTTTGACTTGATGATCTATATGTCACTTTTCTCACCCTTCCCCCTGTCCAAACATTTTACTGATTTGCCCATAAATTGCTACGAGAAGTCATGCGTCTATGTGTATGTGTGTGTGATGTGAGTGTCCAAAATTTGTTGTTCATGTGTGTGATCATACATGAATATCACACTATATATGATCCTAGATTATTGTGAGAATTTTTATTACTACTATGATCTCATTCCGGTAAAGTTGCATGTGTGATTATAAATCTTATGTGATATAAAAAATACGATGACATAAATGTTTCTAAAATATGGTGAATACTGAATACGCGTAGAGAAACAATCGAAAGTAACTTACGGAAAGACGACTGTTGCTAACTCGATTTTCGTTTATTTTTAAGTGAATTCTACTCAGATTATTAACTTGACTCTCATTCATTTTTTCATTGAACCCTACCAATTAGATTACGTCACCCAACCTACTTTTGTAACTTTATTTTAGTTTCTAACTGATTAACGCCTTCAAAATTACGTAATTTGTTTGTCAAAAACTAACAATTGCATTAACACATCTTTGGAAATATTCCTTTTGTTGCCAAGACAAATTACTATAAATTTGCGATTTGTACAGCTTGAGAATGATATCGCCGAAAAGAGTAACTCTTTGCTGAACACTTTTTCTTTTCTAAGACGATATATATCACGTGCCTTTAGTACTAACATACACTGCAGTTTTACACGTATTATCTCCAGCTAACATCGGTTAGATAAACACTGGAAATCACTCTTAAGGTGTAAAGGATGATTGTTTCGTCCTAGTGCATGGGATTCTTCATCAGTACTCACCCACCGGGATTCGAACCTCACTGGCTGCATGTGATTACAAGCTCCCCGTGAAACCCAAAGATTATGGCTTCAAACTTAGATGGGTGCTCACTGCTAAGGAGTCCCAAACTAGGACGAAACAACTGTCCAGTACTCCCAGCTAGTTTTCCAATGATTCTATAACCAATATCAGCTTATGATCAAGCCTGTGACCAATCAAATTCCCGGTAAACAACATTTAGTACATTGTAGTTATGTGTTGCTTGCTTAGTCATTTAGTCGAACTTATAATTAAATCAATCAATTTAATTGTTTATACGTTCCTTTGACATTTATTTAACCCGCTTCCTGTAGCCTTTCAACATAGTTTTACTCCTTTCTATTGTTATCAACTTGCGAAATTTATTCATGATGATCTAGTATATCCTCTGTAATCAATCTATATCAGAGACAGAATACATCTGTCTGTCACAGAAACGATAACAATCAGTACCAGAAGAAGTATGTCCAGCCTGTTTGTTTAACTTGGCCTAAAATAAGGTCAATAAATCTTCCATAAATATTCATAAATAACACTTTAAATCCTTATCCCATTCTTCCGCCTTTGTTTCATCAACAAATGTCTGTTATAGATCCTTTACTAGTGAATGATCTTTCTTATAATTAAGAGTTAGTTTGTAGGAAATTTACCTGGTTCAAAGTTTGATTATTGATTGATACCAATTACAGAACCATTGAAAACTAGCTGGAATTAGTGGATAACTGTTTCATCCTGGTTCAGGACCATTCAGCAATACGTATCCCTGGCCTTACCAGGGATCGAAACTAGGATGTTTAGATTACAAGGCGAATCTTGTTGACCATTCAGATACTCGGGCCAAGATTCAATGACTGATGAATTCTGACTTCTATCATTTCGTGATTTTACTGTGAACACCAGCCAATGTCATCTCCGAGTATTTGTTTTCCCACTTGACCTGGTCGACTCCAGTGATTATAACTTCTCTTCCTAGAACTTCAGGCAGCCTCGTCGTGTAGTTAGTCACTAGTGAGCATTAGATTAATTCTCCAATGTTAGTTTGTAGGGATTCCATTTGTTTCATGTTTGATCACGGATTGAGATCGGTTAGGGAACCATTCTGTCTATTACCCTAAGTTTGTTTAATGCTTTTCAAAGATATATATTATTGTGGATACACAATCCTCTTCATCCTACTTTGTTCAATTCTTTATTACCTGGAAATTGTTCACTAATAGTATTTTTTGTGTTTACTGCGTACCATCAAAGATGTATTACCATCCTTTAACTTATATCCAGCCTATCCCGCTAGTTGGTTTATTTCTCTGTAGTACTTGTACTGTCTGTCACACCATCCCTTGAAACCTGTACTTTTGTTGAGTATGCACATCACTGAATTAGTTGAAGGATTTCATAATGAGCTGATATCAGTCAGAGAACGATTGAAAAACCACCAGGGAGTACTGGCCATTACTTCCTTCCTAGTCTGGGACTCTTCATCAGTACGCAACCACTGGGGTTCGAACCGTCAACCTTTTGGTTACAACAAGGTGAGCTCGTAAACCATTACACCAATGGGACCTGAATCGACAACTCATAGTGAAATCCTCCAACCAACCAAACAAAAATCCCTACAAAACCAATACTTGAAAGAAATATCACTAAATTATTTCACTTTATTTCATGGTCTTATTGTCTATACATATTGTGTATATTTAAATGATTCTTACATTTTTGGGTTTGCAACTTTAAAACGTCAGGAAGCGTTTACTGGAACCACAATTATTCACTTCTACGTATTCTCGTTCGCCTCGAAGGAACTGATGTCTCCTCTGGGATTCGAACCATTATTACCCAGTGTTTCAGTCGGTGACCTTACCATTGACTATTTATTTTTTTTATGGTTACAGCTTGATTCCACACCGTATTTTTTGGTACAAGTGTGGAATTTTCAGCGTGGATATCGGTAGCCCGAAATTCGCAGGCCAACCATAGATATCAGGTGTGCGTCGGCGAGGGCTCGAACCCCTGACCATGTGCATGGTCGGCGAGAGTCCTAACCACTGTGCCACCGACGCACACTCTATTGGATATATTGATTGGTCACTAGGGTGTGACAAATCCCCTGTGTCTAATCCTTATTCTTGGTGCTGACTGAAATCTATTCGTGAAGTTTGAATCAGTTATTTCGTCGCTGTAGATGCAGACTGCCTACAAGTGTCAACAACCACGGAAGTTAGATTCAATGTTTTATACCAATAGCCTTCAACAATCCAACATGAATTTATAGTGCATTGTGATAGCGAGACACCTGGTTTATTAATCATATTGCAAACCTAACTTCTAGAATTTAAGTATTAATTTTTAGTGATTTGATTGGTTACAAGAATGATCATGATTTAACATCATTTAAAGATCCATTTCAAAACCATATATGGGCAGAAGTTGTGATTCATGGGCCATTAGGTCGGTTCTTAGTGGTCTGGGAGCTTGCCTTGTAGTCGTAAGGTCCTGGGTGCCTACTGCTGGACAGTATTCCCTGGTGGTCCCCAACGCTTGTCTAAGTGTTATCAACTAATAAACTTATCGTGTACTTCAGTCAGTCTTAAAGTATGTATTTTACATTTACAATCGATGTGATTATATTAAATTAGAAATCCTCATTGATAAATCCTATTTATTTCATAAGATAAAGCGAGAACTTTGCCTACAAAAACAATTTGTACGACCTCTTGCGTTATCATGGGCTTGATTTTATCCTGTGATTCATAACACTTCAATATGCCTTCTTTATTCCATGCAGTATCATTTTGTCTTTGTTTTCTTCATTATTATTTCACTTAATGCTATCATATTCTCAGGTTTCATTCTTGTAAGATTTGATTGTGTGAAATATTCCCAATATTAGGAATTAAAAGTCAACCGGAATGAAGAATATTCTTTCTCAAGTGACATTCACCACGTCAGGTTCTTGCAACTATAAAATGTCATATATATCATTACACTTATCATAGCCAGTAATAATATATATATATATATATATATATATATATATATATATATATATATATATATTTATTCCTGTTTATGCAGGAACATACCAGTTGTACAGGCATGGATAAGTTATTATATAAATTACACATATTTCGATGTATGGTGAATTTACAATTTGGTTGTTCTTTCTGACATTAGAGTCAGTCGGAACAGTCTGCTATAAAGTCTGTTTGTGTAACACATAAAGAGATATAGAAATATTGTCTTCGCACTAACAAAAAACCCAGACGTCAGATGAATGTAATACAGATATCTGGGAAAAAAAGCTTGAAGTCAATTCTTCTATATAACTATGTTGTGAACAGCTTCCTTGACTTAAAGTTTATTGATGTATTATGTTGAGATCAGTGATATATTTATTCCATTTTTTCTTCAGCAGTGTTATCGTAGTTTTATAACAGGAAAGAAATTTGCTCGTAGATGCTAAAGCTAGATAAGGTTATGTTGGATTATTTTACTGCATCATATGGGGGCCGAGGCTGATTCCAGAATTCTCCATTGGTGCCATTTGTGTCTGCATGACAGACTGTACACGTAAGTTGAGTAAGACATTGAAAACTGTTTGAAAACCAGTTGCTTATTTATTTCAGATCATGAATACTCATTGTACAGCATGTTCGCCAGCGTCTTCAAATGGTAGCATTGGATGGTTCATGGAATTTGAGTGGTTATGAGTTAAATGATCTGGAATCCAGCTTCATTTCAGCTTAAATGGAGGGTTGTTCGACCTCGACCAGAAGTTAAATAGAAGAGTAGGCGCAGCAGCAGAATACTAGAAAGAGAAAGTATGTGAACATGAGAAGAACAGTTACATTTTTACGTTGAATGCTAGATTAGTTATAGACTAAGAAAATAATTTGTATTTGTGTGATGAACGCTCTGGTTTGAATTCAATTGCAAAATATTGTGAAATGTGAGTCGATGATGAAGGTGATGAGTTATGATAGACTCATTTATGGGGAGGAAAAATTGAAAAGTTGGCTCAAATTTGTACAAGGTATCAAGTAAAAGGCTAGTACAAAACAGCATGCCTGAACGTTTTCTTTTTGAATATAAAGTTCTGGTTTTGTGAATCTCATTGCAACAGCTTCAGTTGTATGTAGAAGACGTGGGCGAACTGTACGTGACAAGGATGTCAGAGTGTGTTATATATCTGTATAACCTTGACGGCTATGTGATGTTCTGTATCCATCATGCTTGTTGAAACTGATTTGATTTTACCGTTTCTGCATCGAGCTCGTCAGTGTTCTCGAATTCATTAGACGAAACTGCCTATTTGTACACCTTATATAACTTGAACCAAAGGAATAATTGAGACGATTTATACATCAGGAGGTTCTAAGATTAAGTGAGACGTCTTTTAGTTTCTGGCTAAACATTGGACGTCTACTGAACTAAAGGAAGAGATGTCCTGCTAGATGCTGGAATAGAATCTCTGTAGGTCAAACTTGGATTTAAATTCCTTCTCCTCTCTAGGAGTGCTCTTATCTCTTTTTTTTTCTTTTTTTTGCCAAGTATCAGTTTTGTAGGGTTTTTGTTTGATTGGTTTACAGGATTTCATCATGAGCTGACATCAGTTAGAGAACCAGTGGAAAACCTGCAGGGAGTACTGGACAACCAGCTGTTTGGTCCGCCCAGTTTGAGACTCTTCACAGTGCACACCCACCACGGGGTTTCGAACCCAGGACCTTATGGTTATAAGGCCAGCGTGCTCGTGGACCAGTAATCCAATGACAATCTGTCCAATAGCCAGCTATGAATTCTAACTTCTGCCAATTCATGACATAGCGCAACCACTTCTGATTGCCTTCCTCGATGAGTTACTGCCTCTCCTTTAACCTGCCCTAACCTACTTGTCACAGCTTCCCACCAGAACCCTCTTATCTTCTTCTTCGTAGTACTTCCAGCCAAAATGTTTTATAATTTATACTCTTCCTTCTTTCAATACTATCGAATTTTCCACGTATAATATGCTGATATTAGTATAAAACTTGGGCAGTGTGGTAGAGTATAACTCCAGTATAAATAAGGTTTTATTTTAATAAATCATACACTGCATAGCACTGTGTGATTTATTAAAATGAAACCTTATCTATAATGGACTTATGCTATTCCGACTTACTATTCATGATATTATAATTTTTTCCTCAATATTTGACATAACCTGGTTCATTTCGTCACATATTGACTATTTAATGATGAAAGTCCACTTACAACAGTCTTACTAATGTCATCTTTAATTAATGCAAATTATTTTGTAACAGTCAATCGCCTGACAGATTTTATAACCTTGAACTAACTGGGAATTATTTTTCTAGAATATTCGTTGATAAACACTTCAGGATATCCATTCATAAATAAAATACACTTCCGAATCTTCGTTTCATATTCGATTGTACTGTCAGGACAAATTTCACGTACTCTAACGAACAATGTTCTAAGCTGCTTTATGATATATGGGAACAAAGCTTTTAAAATGCATGCACTGTCTCTCCCATTAAAAATTTTAAATATGGATCCCTCTACTGTGTTATTAATTCTTTTTAACGGAGAAACACCTAAGAAATCGATGATTTCATTTTCTTCGTGTTCCATTGTGAAGTTACGATTCGGATGGCACCGGTCGAATTTCACCCATAAGTCTTCCTTAACTAACCTACTTTCGCAGACGATAAGAATATCATTCACAAAGAACCATCACCAAAGACCAAAAAGCAATTCATCCTACCATATATCAGAAACATCTCTGAAATAACGGCTAGAATAATGAAACCGTTTGATATAGATGTAGCACACAAACCAGCTGAATCGCTTAATTCTATCTTATGCAAACCAAAAGATCCGATAGAAAAGGGAGATAAAATTAACACCATTTACAAAATAAATTGTGTGAACTGTAACAAACATTACATCGGCCAAAGTGGGCGTCCCCTTCGAATAAGAATCCAGGAACACAAATCAGCCGTGAAAAGACATGATATAAATTCTTTAGTATCAATACATTCAGACGACCATGGACATAAATTTGATTGGGATAATGTCAAAATCTTAAACAGAGGAAACACAAAATGTGCCAGAGAATTCCTAGAAGCCTGGTACTCAAATGAAAACGCAATTAATAAACACGTTAATATAGATGAAATATACCAACTAATAAGAAGTAAATCAGGTGATCAGAAAGTTTAAAATCCCAATCAATAGAAAACGGTCAATAAATATCTAAAGATGGTTACCGGGAGACTCATGAAGAAATTTAAATCATTTCACTTTATCCCAAATACTGCGCTGAAGATGTCGTCCAGAAAGACGATGAAAGCTCCGCAATTAAACCAAGGAGCTCAGAGAACACTATCAATTCCAAATAACTTCTATTATCCTTAAATAATCACCATCATTGTCTCGCCTATATATACAAGATTTTAAAATTAGATTCATCTGAGTACATTTTTGTCATACAGAAATACTACTGTGGTGGTGTGATATAGAAAATCTGTCCAACGGAATACTAGTTCACATATTCCCACAGTTCAATACTGAATGAACTACAGAATAATACATGTATTATTTGAACATTCTATTTCATGTTGTTTAATGTAAAGTAATGTGCGTCGGGTGGCACAGCGGTTAGGACGCTCGCCGATCACATGCACATGGTCGAGGGTTCGATCCACGGCTACCAACGCATTCCTTTACCTCGCTAAGCCAGAAATAATAATGCTGATAAGGAGGAAAGGTTGGCCATGAGGCTGGCTAGCAATCCCATCCTGTAAAATAAATACACTGCCATAGAAACTTCAAGCCACTAGCTTAAAGCCCCCTATGTTCCACTGGGGAACGTGAAGGATAAAAAAAAATGTAAACTAAAATCATATGCTCAGTGACTAGTTAAAGTATATAAGACTGTATAGATATAACTAGCTGTTTGATCACTTAAAAATATACCTTGGCTTTCGTTTCTTGTCTCCTGCTGTTACACTACTATTTATTTTGTCATCATATAACTACCACTAACCTATCATTGTTATCATTAATATTATTATTATTATTATTCTGCGTAAAAATGTATCCACCAAATAACTGGCTATTAGTTATTGTGACAATGAATATTATATGTTGCATTTGTAAAACTCTGAAGAGGAGAATTTTTACTGAAAAGAATATTTATCGATTGGAATGACTTCTCATTTCCCTTTTAATATATGTATGAAACTTGGGCACTATGATAGTAAGTAGTTCCAAATTAGTTTGTTTATTAGATGTATCACATAGTCAGTAAAACAGTATTATTATTTACTGGATGACACAGTTTCGAACACAATTCACTTATTGTTCATAATCATATCAATTGTGGTCACACGAATTTTGAAACTTGAGTTTTATAGTTCCCTTTGTCTTCTTCTATTTCTCGTAGGCGTAGTAGAATTTTCCAGATATCAGGGATAGGTGATGAGTCGTTCCTGGTACATGTATTTGCCGTTGATTCGATAAACAAAGCTTCTGTTATCAATCTCTCCCTCCACCCTGCTGTTACATCAGATTTTAAAACTGTCATCCTATCCCATCCATCCTGTTGTATGGTTGTGTGTGACTGCATGTAGTGAGTGGTATAGCTGAGCTATTCTCTAGATTTCTTATCTTATTCGGGTCAACTAATCTAGATTTTGCTGCTGGGCTTTTATGCTCGGTTAGTCTGACTGAATACCCCTGTTCTACTACTTTGAGCTATGTATTTGACCTGACAATCATTGCAGGTAGGGTGGTATTAGATAAACTAAATTGTTTTGTTTTAAAGGCTCCACAGGATTGATCCTTTAACTGACAAAGCTTGTTTCTAATTGAGTTTGTAGTTGGTTTGAGTGCCAGCCACTTTTATTCCTGCCTTGTTAAGAATTCTCCAGCGAAAGGTTTCCGAGGTTCCTTCCTTGTATGGAATTACTACTGATGATTTAGATTCCTTATTGTTGGTGTCGTCATTAATATTATTATAACTATTATTATTATTATTAATATCATTATTATCACTGTCACTAGTATCATTTTTTATTTTATTTTTAAATGCAAATACATGTAACAGGAATGACGTAACTTCACTCAACTTATCTCCACCATCTTCTGGCATTTGTGACCTGACAAATTCATATGTGCTTCAGATTAGACCACGGATTGATATCAATAAAAAGATGGTTGCATCGAAGGAAATTTCCTCTTCGACGAAGTCATCAACTAGATAGGCCTGTACATTCGTGTATTTTTAGTAAATGCGTGACAAAGTCCCAGAACCATTTCCGGTCAAAGGTTAGATTCATAAAATTACTAAGTGTAATAAACAGAAGATAGGTAGTGGTACTATCCTAGGTATACTTCAGGTCAAAGGTCAAATTAAAAAAAATTACAGTGTGTAATATTCAGGAAGATCGGGTAGAAAAGACACAATAAGATTGTAATTACTGGAAAACAGTTGTCATTTTGATGTGGTTTTGTTCGCTGAGCTGGATGGTTAATTTGCGAAGCTTTCGTCACCCTACTGGGTGACATCTTCAGCGCATACTTTAATTTACTGAAGTGAGCTTTTAGATTTCTCCACGAGTTTATTAATCATCTCTCCTGGTTAGTGACCTTGGACGTGTTTGGTTGTTTATGTGTGTTTTCACATCATCTAGGTTACTTGTATTGGAACTGACCTAGAAGATGTGAAAACACACACAAACAACCAATCATGTCCAAGGTCACCAGGAGAGATGATCAATAAACTCGTGGAGAAATCTAAAAGCTCACTTCAGTAAATTGAAGTATGGGCGCTGAAGATGTCACCCAGTAGGGTGATGAAAGCTTCGCAAATTAACCATCCAGCTCAGAGAACAAAACCACATCAAAATCATCCACCTGAGCTACAAATCTTCTCTATCATATCTAAACAGTTGTCAGTTTGTGTAATCACGGATTAAGGACGTAGTATTAAAAAAAAATAGGTAGGAGTTTCAGACATATAAAAATAAAAATTGAAAAACCACAGGAACCACACCTAGTAATTTGCAAATTCCCGTTTACTGATTAAGAAAAAATAACAGATTGAGCGAAGAAATATGCATTTCTTTTCACTTAGTTCCTCATCATCGGCTGGTTCTGCACTAATACAAAGTTTTTCACATCAAAATTATTTTTAACAATAAAATCGAGTGGTTATTTCAGTTAAGCGTTTTTAGGTATAGGCGGTGGTGGGGTGAAACAAAAGGGGTTAAAGGTAATCAAAGCAAATAACTAATAGATGTCAGTGACAAGATATCTAAGTTTTCAAGGAGAGACGGCTGAAAATTAATTATGGAATTCAAGATAAGTTGATTCTAAGGCGTTGGTAACGAGTCATTACATAATCAATAAATGTGTGAAATGGCAGTGATGACTAAGAAGAAGAGGATGACTCAGAAGAATTACGTAAAATACAAAAAAGTTAATAGAATTCGCTCGAATTGTAAAAAGTGAAAAAAAATTGTCAAAAGTAACAAAGTCAAAAGATGGTAGTGTTTAAGAACTTAATACGTATTCTGTACTTGGTCATGGCGAAGAAAAGGGCTGTACAAATTTCTTTTGAATTCACACACAGATTTAGCTTGTTCAGATGAATTCCCATTGCCTCTGCTATATGTTAAAGTCGTCCTCGTAGACCATACGGGGGAGGTTGGGTGATATACGATAAATAATTTTTCAAGCTGTATTAGAGTCGATTTGATGTCCAGCCAGTATTGAGAAGATGGACTAGTATTGAGCTGTATAGCTGGTGTAGATTTCTTCGAACCTTCGAACCAAACAAAGATGGTAGGTGTTCAGAAATTCGACGATGATTTTGGCTGATCGTACGCCCTATGTAGCTAGCTCCTCCTCACGGGCAGTTAAACTGGTAAATACCTATGGAAGAGGCGAAAAAATGCAGTCTGTCTTTATTTCTTGAACTAAGAATTGGTTGGTTAGTGAATACAAAACATAGCTTAGCTGTGTTGAAAGTCCTTTTGAAGGTGATATGTATCCACATATATATATTTATGTGTGTGTATGTATGTTGATCTCTCTTTCTGTTTGCTCTCTTAGTCTGTGACCATTTCACTTGTATGAACTTGTCTCCTTTAACAATGTATATTCTCCTTATATTACATTATATATAATATGAGTGTTTGTTGACAGTCCGTTGCTTGGTGACATATATCCATATTATGTGTGGTTGTTGACATGTCTGTTATATTTCGCTATGTATATGTGGATCGATACTTCATTATAATTAGCCATTCATGTTAAGACTGTCTAATGATTGTTCACACCCTTGTCATATACATTTCGCTCACACAATTTGTGTGAACTACTTTACTTACTTACCACTTTGGGGTGAGACCATTTATTTTCGTCTCCTTGTGTTTGGACAATAGAAGTATCATCGAAAACCTAGTGGTCTTCTGATTTCCGCCTTCTTGCGTCAGGACTATTAAATTCTCGACCAGTGCATAACAATAATTTAGCGACGAGTACATAACAGAAGGTCATTCTCAAACGCTGTGATAAGATCTGACTATTCACATCACCCGTGAATTGCAACCTTATGAAGGCTGATTTTACATTCATCTTAGTACTTTTTTCATACACACAAATACTACTGTAGTAGGGTGGTACAGACAGTGTATCCAACGGTATATTAGTTCACATATTCCCACACTTCAATACTGCAGTATCAGCAATAAGCTATATACATTTAAATTACACATATGTTTAAAAATTCTATTTCATGTCGTTTAATTTAAACCGAAATCATACGCTCAGTGATTGTTTAAAACATATAAACAGTGTTGTTTAATCACTTTGGCTTCCTTTTTCGCCTTCTGGTGTTGCAGTTCATTTGTTGAAGTTGATATACTTGTTTATTGTCACAATATTCACGTGTTTTTTGTTATGTATTTAATCCTAAAAAGACATTCTATTTCATTTTTTATTTTATTTTATTTATTTCTGATTACAGCCTAATCCACACCGTATTTTTCGGTACAGGTGTAGAATTTTCAACATGTGATATCGGTAGCCCAAATTTTTCAGGCTGATCATAGATATCAGGCGTGCGTCGGTAGGGGATCAAACCTCAGACCATGTGCATGGTTGGCGAAAGTTCTAACCACTAACCACTGTGCCACCGGACAGCACAATAATTAACAGAGTGTGTAGAGTATATTCAACTGGTAACTCCTACCAAAATTTACGCATTCATTAAATACTACTCCAAAAAAAGTGTTTTCTAAAATGACACAGTTTATGATTCGACTACTCATTACAGACAAAAGTATGAATGGTTATTACTGATGACAAATCTCAGTGTAAATTCAATCCACACAAAGACAAAAATTATTCAATATAATACTGAAAAATGTGTGTCATTAACATGATTTAAAGCGGTGGAGATGTAATGACAGAAGACAACGGTTAGGCAATAGATCCTTTATTGAGGAAATCAACAGATATCTATGTATTTTATGTACATTATTATTCGTTATTACTAGCAGAGAAACAGCGTCTTCTGATTGGTTGTTTTTCCACTGAAAGTTATTCTGTCATCTCTTTGTGGCTGTTTCCTTGAAAGTCAGACCATATATATCTGCTAATCGTATCTGCCTACGCAAAGTCTTTGTTCTTGATTTTCTCATGACCAAGATTTGGGAAGTAAACATTAACGTAGATTGCTGTTTACCAATTTTGGCTAACAGACAGCCCTCATCAGACAGAGAGCAGTTAAGATATAACATCTATGTTATGATAGGGTACGAAATTGTAGTAAAACGTTGACGAATAGGCCAAGTAAAAGGCTTACTGCATGGTGGATATAATGGATAGTGAAAAGCATCAGGAAGATGAACAGTATCTAGGAATGGTTTAGCTAAAGTTTAGGCAAAGCACGATCGATAAAAACTCAACATCTTATCCTCCAACTTGTATAGCATTTAGAAAAAAACAAAAGAAAATTGAGCAAAG
This sequence comes from Trichobilharzia regenti, assembly GCA_944472135.2. Taxonomy (NCBI): domain Eukaryota; kingdom Metazoa; phylum Platyhelminthes; class Trematoda; order Strigeidida; family Schistosomatidae; genus Trichobilharzia; species Trichobilharzia regenti. The sequence goes on from OX235262.1 coordinate 185,249,994, forward strand.
AATATCCTTTTCGATAATTTCCTCTTCTGGCTCTACAGTTATATACATATATATATATTTTTTGTTCTTTCTAAATGCTATAAGAGTTGGAGGATAAGAAGTTGAATTTTTATCTATCGTGCTTTGTGTAAACATCAACACCCCTTCATCTCTTAAACAGGTATTTACTAGGCGATTGTTTTGTGAACTCATTATGTCACCATTTTGTTTCAGTCGAATATTCGATTTTGTAATTAGAATATATATATTATTAAACCTATTGGGATACCCATTGTCTGCATGTATTTTGTAAAATTCTCCCATATTCATTGTTCATCAACTTTTTAGAATAAAGTCTGGTCACCTGTGAGAGCGCGTTTTTTTTTGTAATGAAATAGGACGAAAACTGTTAAATGGTGAATATTGACTCGTTCAAGTAGCCTAATGATAAATTTCACATAGTTTATACCAATCTTCATAAACTGGTGGATGGTGATTAGCATCTCTACCTCAAATTCATCGACTTTGGAAAGGATTTCGACAGCATCGACCATGACAGCCACCTCTTGCGCAACGGGTCTTATTATCTATTTAATTCAATTTAGATTTTCCCGTCGCTTGATTGGACCGAAGCACTCACTCTCAAGTTGACTTGACCAGACATCACCCAAGCATCTACACAAGAAGAGGACATGTCAACCTGGGACCAAGCACCTCGGTCCAATCAATCGAAGGTAAAATCTAAATTGAACTAAATAATTGATATCAACCGTTGCACAAGAGATGGCTCTCGTGTCCCAAGTGGTCTAGTGAGCAACTCTTTGACACTTGAGATTATGGGCACCGGGTTCGAGCTTCGGTGGGAACACCACCACTCACTGGAGAATGCAGGTAGATCCATATGACGAGTCCCAAATAGGACGAAATGCGCGTTCTCCTGGATTCCACTGCTAGTCACCATCCACCATTTAATTTGGTAATTACTTTGAAACTTATACGACACCTATGTGATGATGCCACATGTCATGTGATTCGGTACTAAACACTCAGCAGAGCCTGTGAAATGAAGACAGGAGTAAGACAAGCCTACCGACTATCACCAACGATGATCTTAACTGTGGTGAACTCGATCACGCGGTGGGCCGTGGGTAGCAATAAAACAGGGCTACTTTAAACGGAGAAAAAGAACCTTGAAGATTTGAACTTCGTGGACGATTTATGCCTCATTTCGCATACTTTGAAAACCAACCAGTTGCTAAAATAGCCAGAGAAGAGAGGTCTTCAAGTGAGCATAGAGGAGGCAGAGGTTACAAAGATATCACAGCGACGGTAATAAACACCAGTGACCATCAATGGAAGAAATTTAGAGGAAGTTATCCCTTCCACTTTCCTAGCTGTACAGTTGATATGTATCCACATATATATTTATGTGTGTCTGTGTATGTTGGTCTCTCTTTCTGTTTACTCGCTTAGTCTGTGACCATTTTTCTTGTATGAACCTGTCTCCTTTAACAATGTATATTCTCCTTATATTATATTATATATAATATGAGTGTTTGTTGACAGTCCGTTGCTTAGTGACATATATCCATATATGGTGGTTGTTGACATGTCTGCTACATATTTTGCTATATATATATATATTTCGTTCACACAATTTGTGTGAACTACTTTACTTACTTACCACTTTGGTGTGAGACCATTTATTTTCGTCTCCTTGTGTTTGGACAATAGAAGTATCATCGCAAACCTAGTGGTCTTCTGATTTCCGCCTTCTTGCGTCAGGAATATTAGTTTCTCGACCAGACCATAACAATAATTTAGCGACGAGTACATAACAATTTGGCGACGGGGAAACTAGTACATAACAACAGTATAATTTCAACTACAGGCTTTAGCATGGATGAGGATATCAAAGCTAGCCACGCAGGACTAGGAAAGTGACACAGGGATCCATTACTCTAAAATCAATTATGAGATCAACAAAACTGAATACAAAGAACGAAATACAAATTTTAACATAAATGTCAAGTTAATTTTTTCTTTATATGGCCAAGGGACTTGGTGAGTTATCTAAAGTATGCTTAACTGGCTGTTGTAGACTTCCATCACTAGCTGTCTTTATCGCCTAGATACTGAATATCAGAGACCTGCTGGAAAGGATATGCAACAAAAGACTGTGGTAGCGAGACAGTCACCAACCCAGTACATATACAGAAGGGAATGTAGATGGATCAGATACACGCTGGGAAGATAGCTGAGTGACATCAGGCACCAGACCCCTGAGTAGAACGCGAATACGAAACGGTGAATTCGGTATGTGCCGCCCAAGGGTGAGAGCGAGCGACGAGGGCTTATGGGTAGTGGTGAAGATAGCTGAAACTATGAGTCAGAGAACAGGATGAAGCGGAAAAACACTGTTGAAGCCCTATATTCTACTAGGAAATTAAGGGAATAATAATTTTCAGACTAGATGTTCAACTCACTTATCATAAATAATTATGCGACTTCAAAATTCCCATTAAGTCATATAAAAGAAAACGCGTTCAGTGAAGAGTTACACTTTTCGGCGATATCATCATTCTCAGGCCGTACAATCGCAAATATATATGGTTGTTTTATATGTGTGTGTACATTAAATTTGTTGGATGTTGATATAAGAGGATAGTAACAAAAGTGATGAGTTGTCACAAATGATTGTTAAAGAAGAGTTACGTAATAACATGAATAGTTTGATGAAAGAGTTGTGTTCAGGATGAACATGGAAACAAAATAATGTACAGAATTACACAAGGGTTTTGAATAGTTAGAAAAATAAGCATACAAACAAAATTTAAGTCAAATCAGCGGAGTTATTACCGTGATAGTAGAAGTGGTTGTATAATTTTCTTTTGTTTGCATTGTTCTGGTTCTTCCAACTGAATGGCTAGGGCTTCTGCGATACAAAGAAGACGGAAACGTAGATTACTTTGAAGCAGGAGGCGTTCGTTGAGATGGAATGACCAGTGTTGACGAGATGTTCGATTATTGCACTCCTTATACGGCCACTACTTCTTTCTGCAGCCACACTGGATAGTGTTCTTTGACCCTTTTTAACAGGATGCGCATTGAACGACCGATGTACCTGGCTTCACAGATGAATATTTCCAAAGATTTGTCATTAAAATTGTAAATTTTAGATGACTAATTTCATTGATGGGTTAGAAACTAAAGTAAGAGTAAATAAGCAAGTTGAGTGATATAAGTATAAAACTTGGGCACTGTGGTAGAGTATAACTCCACTATGGATAAGATTTTATTCTGATAAATCATACAGTCTATTTCCTCACCTCTTAACTCTTTATTAATTTCACATGTATATTCCTATGACAAGTCCGTGTGTGATCAGCGATCCAGACAAATTACGTCTTCTTATTGCTCTGTCTAATTCATACAATGTGTGTGCGGGTGATTCATCAAAATAAAATCAAGTTGAGTGACGTAATCTAACTGACAGGGTTGAGTAAAGCTCAGCTAAAATTACAGATGAACAAAAGTCAAGTTAACGACACTGGCAACAAAGGGTAAATATTTAATAAAGGGTGGTAGAAGAAAATATTATACAATTAATAAATAAACAAGCAAGAAAAAGACGAAAGAAAAATTACCTATTTGGTGTTCAGATACGTCAGGTTCACTGTATACTTTTTAATGACTAAACAAACTTCCCCTTTTGTATGCAGAGTTCAGGTTTTAATATGTGAATTGCCATTGCTTCTGAGGTTTGAAGAAGTTTGATTCGTTCGCTTTTAGCAAGATTCTCAGGTATTTGTAGATAACTTTGAAGTCACTTTGTCGGTTTCCTTGGTGTTGCGATCCGACCAGGTGTTCCAGAATAGAACATCGGGTGAGGGAACTTTTTTCTCCTTTATAAAACGATGAGGGTAAGTGTTCGATGATACTCAAGTATTGGTTTGTAGGTATTTAATTCACTGGTTACAGGATTTCATCATGAGCTGATATTAGTTGAAGAACGATTGGAAAACCAACTGGGAGTACTAGACAGCTGTCCTAGTTTGGAACTCTTCAGGAGAACGCACTCACCGCCAGGTTTCGAGCCCAGGACCTTCTGGTTACAAGGCAAGCTCGACACGCTGGATACAGCCTTATACTTGTTATATATGTTAGAATGAGTACAATGGTCTCAGTAATTATTATTCACATGAAATATGCTATAAAATTAAGTGAGTCTCTTAAATCAGTATTCAGATGTTTAACAGATATTCAACTCCGGATGCTTTCTATATTAATACACGTCAAGAACTTATACAATCAGGCGGATTATAATTTCACGTATGCAGAGATTGTAGAAGACGAAAAACTCTTTCAACATTCAGCTAATCACTGACTAGAGATATGTAGCGGTAAATAATTCCCCAAAATTATTGACCACAGCAATCACTCATTGGATGCTGACCACCACTGTTTAAGTCGACTTGTTTAGCTGAAGGCTTCCGGTCAAGCATCCCCGCCATTTGGTACTCCGTCGTGACACGTGCACTATCACTAGCTAGCTAAGCGTTCGTCTGATGGCTTGTTTTGGTCCCGAAATATATCACGTAGTTTGGACGATCAAATATTGGCTTTTGCTTTGATTTTCGTACGCGAGAATAAATTAGAAGTTGCTGTGTAAGATAATTCCGTCAACCTCTAAAGATACGTTAACCGTAGGAAATCCTGAGTCGTTGTCATACACTTCTAAAGAGCTTCAGAAAAGAACAGAACAAATGAAACTCGCTTCTTAGTTCTCAATAATTCGGAAGTTATTCTTGATAATATGATGAAAAGAATACCTCGGAATACTATAAATTTACTTGATATAACTATTATTTCTGTATTCCCTGTTGATTGATCTTATTCGGTTGAAATGGTGGATCTCTGCTAGTATGTCAACTGAGTTTTACTAGGGATGCTTGGACTATGTCCTGAAGATAAACATGGTGGCTAGTAGTGGACTCCAGGATGCTCATTTCATCTTATTTCGGACTCAAATGAGCTCATTTGAATAGATTTTCCGTAATTCTGATAAATATTACTTAGCGGTAACTGGTAAACCATTGGTTCTGCGAAAAATATAGGTGACCTTATCTTTAATCTAATAACTAGTGATGACTGATCATTACCTAAGCTGAAGTTTGATTTATGAAACAGATTGGTGTCCTTTATTTGGTGTGGTTGTGTTCTCTGAGCTGGACAGTTTAACCACCCTGGATAGTGTTATTTGACCCTTTTTGACAGGATTCGCGTCGAAAGACCAATGTACCTGGCTCCACAGCAGCAGGTGAACTGATATATGCACATAGAAGTGGCCAGATGCGGGATCTTGTCCTTGAGGCTTCTGCAGATCAGTGGGCGACTGGAGAACACTATTCTTAGTGTTGCTGCAAAGAATGTTCTTCTCAGAGATGATGTGATCCTTCTCTTGAGAATATCGCTTGCTAAATCTCCCTTGAAATCCAAGTTCATGTAGAGTTTCTATTTAGGCGCATGTGAAGTTTCATTTCTCCAAATTCTTGGTTTGATACTTTGTCAGTGAATCGTATTGGGTATCCATTTTGAATGAAGATTTCTCTCAGAATATCTAATTCTGTTTCTAGAACATCGGAACTATAAATGTGTCGGATGCGGGCGGCAAGCGATTTAATTAAATTCCACTTTTGTTGAATTGGTACCCAGCTATAAAAGCTAGTTAGTTGACCATTCCAAGTAGCCTTTTTATGGATCAATCTTCTTAGGCTCCCATCAGTTCTTCTTGTTAGTTCCACATCAAGAAACGGTATTTTTGACTCGTTTTCCATTTCGAGAGTGAATTTTATTGCTGAATGGCAACAGTTAAATGTCTTCAGCTGTAGATTGGAGTCATTTTTGTCGTCACAAATGATGCATATGTTGTCTACATATCTTTTATACAGTCGTAAGTTGTCAATGCTCGCTCGGCTTTAGTGGACCTTTCTTGAGGCTTGCCACGAAGCAGTCTGATAGTAGTGGACTCAACAGAGATCCCATCTCAATACCATCTTTTCGTTTGTAGATGGTATCGTTGAATGTGGACGTTCAGAGTGCATCTCAATGGGAATTCCTTCAAACATGTTGTTGGTATTCCATTGTTGAGAGGGTTGTCATCTATATATTTGCATATGAAGCAGACCTTTTCCGTGAATGAAAAGTGACCCAATGTCGAAGGAAAGCATAATTTTGTTAGATACATTCATGTCTTGTATGCAATCGATGAACTGGAAGGTGTCACGGAGCGTATGGGCACAAAATTGTTTCCTTACAGATTCCAGAATATCTGCTAGCCATTTTGCCATTTACTGAAGTAATTTATTAAGTGTTACACACTGATGCAAATTGAACCAGCAGTTACCTTCTCCACTTCACTGCACTTGCAACAATCATCGGAATGATTTATATTTATTATTCTGACAACAACTAAGCAGCCAACATCACAATATTAATAAAGTTGAGAAATATTATATACACTGAATCCACATTATCAACATTACACTGCACCAATAAGTGTAATTTTATTTATTAAATCCACATATAGATAAGCTTTCAACTTACAATGATTTCTGTCCATTTACACCTAAAGTGAAAAATGCACCTACATCATAACTCCTATCCTCACATAAAGTTCTGTTAATATTTTTAAGTGATTTTCATATGTTGATAGCAATCACTCGTCAAATAATGCTCTGCTTCAAGCAAAAATAGGCTGCATGTATATCTTGAGACGTGTGGATTCTTCATTGAATGATAATACGCCAAAAATTACGGTTTTTATATATATAGTAGACTACTTATGTAAGTGATAGGTGACTCTAAACTATAACAGTCCAAAACGAAACTACCTAATGAACGGATTAATGACCTTGAGTAGCCAGTCAGATGAATCCGTAGTATATGGACGCAATTATGGATGCTGCAGACGAATAACTAAGCAAACTTCATCCAGATTTGGTATTTAATACTACTTAGACCACATGTTCATTGGAAGAGCGAAAAGTGTAGCCATCCAGTTGTCATCCCTGTGGTCAGTTATACGGATGATTTCGTTAGTCTTCTCGATGGCACTCAGACAAATTCCATCGAAAGTTTCTAGAGTCGCCATTAAAAGAGGATCAGAGTGGTACATGAGTTAAGAAACACAATGATTTATAGTTATCTAGACGAATTTACCCACAGAAATTTGGGTAAACCTAATTATGAGGACTCCTATGTGAAATTGGCAGGTTTTCTCGGAGCATAGACAAGGAAGTTTTCCTATGTAATTACTTATTAACATTGCATTACGTGTATATAAACGTCTGTTTCAAATTACGCACTTCTGCATCTGATTGGTAGGTAGAGATTTGTTAAGGTCTTTATTGAGTAGTTTCGTTATTGGTTGCTATAGTTTAGAGTCACTAGATGATATTACCCTCCAGTCATTCCACCCTGCTCATTATACCTAAATATTTCAACACAGTTTGCGCTGATACAACACCTTGCAGACAATATGTAGGGGACTAATATTAGAGTTCACTAACATTCCAAATATAAAAGTAATAATCCAAGTCAGTGGAGTGTTAAATCACAATATATTACCAAAAATACAGTGACGAGTTATAGCAACAAAAAGGATTACTTGGTTATAAAGTATAAGTCCTCGGCTACAAATTAATTATATAATCCACAGGCACGTTAACTGTTTGGACTGCGTCTGCTGTAGCTGCTGTGTTCCGGTTGTAGAAATGTCTTCGGTTGAAAGTAGTAGGCTCCTACAATAAATCCGAAGTATACAACACGGTGTGAGTGGAGCAAGTAAGCAGAAGGGACCAGGGAGAAGACGAAGTCTCCAACAGCAGAGTGTATTTTTCAATTGTACACGGAAGTTATGTATATTTCAACAAGAAGCGTTTTAAACAAAAATTATGTACAATATCTCGAATTTATACAAGTAACCAAAAAGTGTACAATCACATTGTTACGTACTCAACACGGCTCCCCCCTAGAGGTCCGGAGAGACAACCGGGAAATGATAAGTAAAACTATGAAGTAAATAATAATAGTAATAGCAACTTTTGGATAAAAATAGGGATATATTACAACATGCATAAACGCGAGAAGGTATGTGAGTCATGTAAAGTCTGAAAGCATATACAATTGGTTCAGCAATAAAAATTGAAAGAGAAAGTCATGTCACTTAAATTTGCACTAACCATGAACATAGATTTTTAATGTATAAAGAAAAATATGTAAATACACAGTAATTAAGGAGGGGAAAGAAACATTAAAAAAATATGGATTAAAGATCAATAGTTTTTGGAAAGGACACTACCTGTTTTTTCGGTGAGGTACATATAAATAAATAATAGTGATAGTAACATCAAAGTTTACGACGAAATACTAACCGTCATGATGATAATGTCTAAACGAAAAAGATAATAATAATTTTTAATTATTTTTCTTTTGTTAGTCCTCAAAATGAACGTAGCGAGCCGGTTTACTGATTTGCCGACCACTACGTGTGTGATATGGAGGGAGGATAAGACTTGGTGCCGGTGGAGGGGATTCGGATGTTTGATTATTTGATTGCGCAGCTGCCGATGTAGATTCGAAGTCGTTGTCGGTGTATGCGGGTTTGATTCGATCAATTGAAACAGTCTCTCGTCTTCCATTCTTGTTCACTGTAAAGTGTTTGTCTGAACGTTTAATAACTTGAAAGGGTCCTTCGTATGGAGGTTGCAATCCTTTTCTGATGGCGTCGACTCGAATGAAGACGAATTTGCAAGTTTGTAGATGTTTGTTGATCTGATCTCTTCGGGGAGATTGTCGAGGTGCTGTTGGTTGAAGTTGAAGCATTTGTCTAGTTAATCGGTTAGTGAAGTCGGCAATGTTCACGTCTGTGGAATCGGCTGAGGGGACTAGCTGTCCAGGCAAGGTTAGGTTGGTGCCATAGACAAGTTGAGCCGGTGTACATCCTAAATCTTCTTTGATAGTAGAACGGATACCAAGTAAAATCAAAGGTAAGTATTCACTCCACTTAGATGTATCATTCTGCGCCATCAGGGAGCTTTTCAGTTGTCTGTGGAATCTTTCCACTAGACCATTCGCTGCCGGATGATAGGCTGTTGTGGAGATATGTTTCACTCCCAGAAGTCTCGTCAGTTCGCGAAAGAGTGTCGATTGGAATTGAGGACCGCGGTCGGATGTAATAGTAGTTGGTACACCGTAGTTTGACACCCAACGGTCGAGAAAAACTAAAGCAACGTTTTCAGCAGATATGTCGTTTAAGGGGCATGCAATAGCCCAACGAGTAAATCTATCAATCGCTGTCAGGATATGTGTATATCCCCTTGATGTTGGCAATGGTCCCACGATATCTATATGGATATGCTGAAATCTCCTTTCGGGTAATTTAAACGTCTTCGGGGTTGTAATAGTGTGGCGGTGTACTTTGGAGCATTGGCATTGGATACATTCTCGTGCCCATCTCCGAATGTCAGAGTTCATTTTAGGCCACACGAAGCGTTCGCCGATCAGCCTGACCGTGGCGCGTACTCCAGGGTGGGAAAGCGAATGTAAATGTTCGAACAATGCTTTTCGGCAACTGAGAGGGACAAATGGACGATTAGTGCCGGTAGATACATCGCAGACTATGGTTGCATCCGATAAGGGGATAGGCACATCTTTGAGTTGTAAGGAAGAGTTTCTGCGGCAGGTTTGGAGTTCAACGTCATCTTTTTGTAATTGAGCCATACGATCAAGACTGATGTCTACCGACGTTTGGAGCTGGTTAATGTCACTTCTTGAAAGAGAATCGGCTACCACGTTCGCATCCCCTTTGATGTACTGAATGTCGGTTGAAAATTGGGAGATATAATCCAACTGTCTGGCTTCTCTAGGGGAGTGTTTATCAAGTGAAGTAGTGAAAGCATGACACAGGGGCTTGTGGTCAGTAAAAATAGTGAAATGCCGGCCCTGTAGTAAGTAACTGAAATGCTTCACTGCAAGATATATGGCCAGCAATTCTCTCCCAAAAGTGCTGTATCGTGTCTGAGCCGGTTCCAACTTCTTAGAAAAGAATGCGAGTGGGGTGACTTCGCCCTTCATCTTTTGTTGTAATACTGCCCCCACTGCTACCTGTGATGCATCTGTACATAAAATGAGTGAAGCTTCTGGGTTGATGTGAGATAACATTACGACGTTGGATAAGGCATCTTTTGCATTATTAAATGCTGCTTTTGCTTCTTCAGACCACTGAAATTTCTTCGAATTGCATCTAAGTAGGTCGGTCAGTGGCTGAACTATGGAGGCACATGATGGAATAAAACGTCGGTAGAAGTTGAACATCCCGAGAAAACGTCTAAGTTTCTTTAAGGAATCAGGTTCGGGAAAGTTCTTAATAGTTTCTATCTTATCTTCGGTAGGTCTGATGCCTTCGGCAGTTATTCGATGTCCTAAGAATTCAATGGAAGGGGAACCAAAAATACATTTCTTTGGATTGATAACAACTCCAAATTGTTCAAACCTTTGAAATAACAAGCTTAAGTGTTGCATATGTTCTTCCGTCGATGAGCTGGCAATTAAGACATCGTCGATATATACAAAGACGAAATCAAGACCTTGGGTAACTTGGTCCATAAAACGTTGAAATGTTTGAGCAGCATTCTTTAGTCCGAAAGGCATTCTCAAGAATTCGAATAATCCAAAAGGCGTAATAATTGCTGTTTTTGCAATGTCTTCTGGAGCGACTGGTATTTGATGATATGCCCTCACCAAGTCAACTTTAGTAAAAATGGTCTTTCCATGTAAGGTCAAGGAGAAGTCGTGGAGATGAGGTATAGGATAACGATCTGGTACCGTAGCGTTATTCAAAGCGCGATAATCTCCACATGGTCGCCAGTCATGATTAGTTTTAGGTACCATGTGCAGAGGTGAAGACCATGGGCTGTTAGATGGTCGTATGATACCTAACTGCATCATATGTTCAAATTCCGACTTAGCTGCTGCTAGTTTATCGGGTGGTAACCGTCGTGGACGTGCCTTCACAGGTTGTCCTGTTGTGATGATTTTATGCGTAACTGTATGAGATATATCTTCGACATTGTATGATGGTTTAAGGATTTTAGGAAATCGTTGCAATAAAGCAGAGAACATTTCACTCTCCGGCTTTTCTATGCAGATGCTATGAACAGAGTAGTCGCATGTAATACCATGGATCTTGAGTTGGGTGCAATTGTCAACCAGTTTTTTCTTGCTGATATCAACCAACAGATTGAAGTGACTTAGAAAGTCTGCACCTAGTATAGCGTGACGTACGTCAGCTACTATGAAGATCCATGTGAAACGTCGGCGTAGTCCCAAATTTAAAATCATTGACTGTTCGCCATACGTCTGTATGTTGGTTTGGTTGGCAGCACGGAGTGAAAGTTTTCCAGGTATTTTGGCTGATCGCCTGGATAGTGAGGGGGGGATAACACTGACCTCGGCGCCTGTATCTACCAGGAATAATGTGCCGGTAGTCAAATCCCTCACATAAAAAAGGCGACTGTGGTGATTGCCAGTAACAGCTGTCGCCATCACTGTCTGGCTGAGGCGTTTCCCTGAGCCTGGTTGGCTTCGCTAAAGCTGCACGGTTTTACACATTTCAGGGCATGACGTCCAAACTTCCAGTGATACCAGCATATATTGCTATCCCGAGAAGACGTGTAAGAACGCTGTCGTGAGAAGGATCGTCGTCGTGATGGTGACCTTCTCTGTGAGCTCCGTCTCCGGACTTGTCGATCAGACTTATTAGTTTCCAAATTGTCAATCCTTGCCGCTAAGTCTGCAATGGCGGCGAGTATCGGTGTGTCTGCCGTGGGTGTGGAATGACACGGTGTGGCACTATCAGATGCTACGTGACTTATGGTGTTATCGGATAAAACATCCAAAATACTATCTGCCATGTCACTTAGTTGGTCTAAGTCATATGACTTTCCTGAGATGATTAAAATTTGCTGGACATTTCTAGGTAAACGTTGCAACCACATCTGTTTCAGCACGACCTCGTCTACTTTATGATTTCCGATTAACTGGCGCATGTGCCTGAGTAGCTGGGATGGTTTACGTGGGCCTAGATCACAGCCTGTGAGCAATTGTTGGATTCTTTTCTCATCCGACAGACTGGTACGTTGTATGAGGAGGGCTTTAAGTTTATCAAATTGATGTTCTGTCGGAGGATCTTCGATGAAATCGCTGATTTCTGTCAATACTGACGGAGGGAGTTCTGCCAGCACCATACCATATTTGGCTATTTGGGACTTAATGCCCCGTGCTTCTAGCAACGGTTCAATTACCGCAAACCAAATCCTTGGTTCTGCGAAACCGTATTGGGGTAAACGAAAATCAGTGATGGCATTTATTGTGGCATTTGTCTCGCTATTAGTTGTCTGCTCGTTTGATGTACCGGACTGAGGCGATGACATTATAAATATGAGGTTATTGGTGCAAATTAGGATACAAATATAAACCACACACAAAATCACAATGAATATAAAAATAGCAAAAATAAAAATATAAATATGCCAAAATAATCCGTGTTCTTATCGGGCTCACCAATTAATTTGTAGGGGACTAATATTAGAGTTCACTAACATTCCAAATATAAAAGTAATAATCCAAGTCAGTGGAGTGTTAAATCACAATATATTACCAAAAATACAGTGACGAGTTATAGCAACAAAAAGGATTACTTGGTTATAAAGTATAAGTCCTCGGCTACAAATTAATTATATAATCCACAGGCACGTTAACTGTTTGGACTGCGTCTGCTGTAGCTGCTGTGTTCCGGTTGTAGAAATGTCTTCGGTTGAAAGTAGTAGGCTCCTACAATAAATCCGAAGTATACAACACGGTGTGAGTGGAGCAAGTAAGCAGAAGGGACCAGGGAGAAGACGAAGTCTCCAACAGCAGAGTGTATTTTTCAATTGTACACGGAAGTTATGTATATTTCAACAAGAAGCGTTTTAAACAAAAATTATGTACAATATCTCGAATTTATACAAGTAACCAAAAAGTGTACAATCACATTGTTACGTACTCAACAAATATGCTACAGTCAGGTCACATGACGCTGACGTTAACATGCCTGAGAGTTCTCAACAATTCAGATAACGCACAACGCGATTTTATTAAAAACAATCCACAAAATAGTGTACGAAGCGAAATTTCAATCGACGTGCGGGATGAGTCCAGGCCATATGTGTGGAGTATCTTAAACTCAGATAAACAGCTCCTTTCTTCTTCTTCTTGTTTTTGACCTTGCTATAATTGATACTGGTTCTTGATAACAACTGCTTCAAAATAATGAACACTAGTGAAGTAGGATGTCGTGGTGAATAATTCCCCAAAGTGATTAGCTCACAGTATTCATCAGTCAGCCCTGGACGATGAAATTCACTGTTTAAGTCGACTCTTTTGGCTGAAGGCTTGTAGCCAAGCATCCACGCCATTTGTTATGCCATCGTTTTACGTCCGTTCGTTCGTGCACGATCCCTAGCTAGTTAATCATTCAAAACTACACTACGATCGTGATCCCGAAATATACTCCGTACTTCGGACGATCAGTTTAGTGTTTTGATTTGCCTATGGTCTACGGTGGACAAATTAATACTGTGGGAGTTGTTGATACAAGAACTTGCGTTGGTGTACATCTCAATTTGCTTTAACGTTGACATTCCCTCATCTCCTAAAGGAGTATTTTGACTTACGAATTCCCACAAGACAATGAGAGGAAGTAATTTATTTGCGCGACACACTTCTGACATTCTAATCACACATGTAATTATTTTTTTCGATTTACAGCTTGATTCCACACTGTATTTTTGGTACAATTATGGAATTTTCAGTATGGATACCGATAGCCCAAATTTTGCAGGCCGATCATAGATATCAGTTGTGCGTCGGCAGAGAATCTGATATGTATCCACATATATATATTTATATATGTGTGTGTGTATGTTGGTCTCTCTTTCTGTTTGCTCTCTTAGTCTGTGACCATTTCACTTGTATGAACTTGTCTCCTTTAAGAATGTATATTCTCCTTATATTATATTATATATAATATGAGTGTTTGTTGACAGTCCGTTGCTTAGTGACATATATCCATATATGGTGGTTGTTGACATGTCTGCTATATTTTGCATATATATATATTTCGTTCTCACAATTTGTGTGACTGACTTACACTTACTTACCACTTACTTTGGTGTGATACCACTTATTGCTTCTCCTTGTGTTTGGACAATAGAAGTATCATCGAAAACCTAGTGGTCTTCTGATTTCCGCCTTCTTGCGTCAGGACTATTAGTTTCTCGACCAGTCCATAACAATAATTTAGCGACGAGTACATAACAGATAGCTAATTCTCCTTGTTCATTTTCCGATTCCAATGTGAATTTTATTCCCCTCACTTGTGAGTTTATATGTGTCAAGAAGCTAGAGATATGTTCTGTTTCTTACACTACGAAAGTGTCATCCACATATCTCCAGCTGTCCATAAATATATCTGCTACGATAGGGGATATTGGTGATCCCATCCCTAAACAATCTGTTTGTTTATATATTTCACCCTGGAATTTAAAGATAGTAGATGTGAGGCATACCAGAATTCCTAAAAAAGATTTCTTAAAATGGGCAGCTTCGTCCTATGAATGAGTTCAGGATCTGCTGCTTTTAACTGCTTCTAAGGCGGGCATATTGATGGTGTATTAGTATAAAGACTAGTTATATCAAAACTAACCATTGTTTCATCATTCTCTAGTTGAATGTCATTTAGTTTATTTTTCATCTCATATAAATTAGTTAGTCTAGATTATATATATCCAAACCAAGTTCACTTTTAACGGTTTGAAAAAATTTGGGCATTGGGTATATGATATCTCGTTTTGTTTTTTCATTCATTGGGAAATACAAAAAACCTCTATTATAATGAATAGTTAGTCTAGAGTTTGAACGATTTCTAATGGAGCATAATATTAGAGCTAAGTGTTTTGATAATTCATAAGCAGGGGTATTTCTGAAATCTACCATTGGTCTTATGGGTTAACCTGGTTTATGTATTTTAATAGTACCATATATTCTTCTAGCGTTATTAGTTTTAGGCATTAAATTAAACCATTTAGATTCACCCAGTGACGGCTTCATTCTACGAATTAGTTCTGCCGTAGATTTCTTAACCTTATTGATTATTGTGTCTACAGGCTTCATAATTTCTTCATATGGATCCGTCTGGATATGTTCAGTGACTTTTTTGATATAGTCAAATTTATCCAAAACTACGGTGGCATTTCCTTTGTCAGCTTTTGCGGTGACAATGTTTTTATCCTGCTTTAGACAAATTAAAGCTTCTCTTTCTGATTTCGCTTTCTTTCGAGCTTTCAGGGTTAGTGCACATTGTGCTCAAACCTCTTCTGCTGTCATCTTACCTTGAACTTGATATGATTATGAGCAATAGTTTGTGCTCGAAACATGGTCATCAGTTAATATTACTGTATAACACTATGAGACTTGGCGAGTCATAAAGAGTATCTCAAACAAACTTCAGACCTTCATTAACAGCTGTCTTCGCTCAATACTCAAGATCAAATGGCCAGAAAAGATCAGCAACAGGGATCTCTGGGAGCGAACCAATCAGGAACCGATTGTGAAACAAATAGGCAGAAAGAAATGGAGATGGATTGACTGGCCATACGCTGAGGAAACCATCAAGTGACATCACTAGACAAGCCATTGCTCGAGTGGAACCCGAAAGGGAGGCGGCGAGTTGGTCGTCAGTGCAAGAGTGACTTGGAGGAGGTCATGCGAGGAAAAGATGAAAGCATGTGGACAGACCTGGAGCAGGGTGAAAAAGTTGTCAGAAAACCGAAGTCAATGGAGGTGCGCAGCTGAAGCCCTATGTTCCTCTAGGAACTAAAGGATACAATAATAATATAATAACACTGTGTGCTTTATCAAAATAAAATCTTATCCACAACAGAGTTATACTCTAACACAGTGCCCAAGTTTCATACTTATATGTCGTCTTACCTGTTGAACTTAATGCTACCTTCTATATCAGGAATGACATCCTCTGGTTTTAGTTTACTAACTGTTATGTTGAAATTTAGTCCTTTCTCAAATGCTTTTATCTCACTAGAGCTCAGTTCCCTTGGCGGAAGAAAGGAATACAATACATGAATTTGACGCCACCGTTTCATTCTCTATTAACAGAGCAAAATGGGTGATCACCCTCTCGCTCGTCAGTAGAAGACTCGCGGTTGAATACCCTCATTATTTAGCACTCTATTGCGATACGCGTTTAGTTGTCTGTGCATAATCTCTAAATAACTGAAAATACATATCAGTTTGGAAAGAAAGATCGCAAAGTATAAATCCAGTTGAAGACGGCCAAATTGTCATTCTTGCTATATATTCCTAGTCTGACACTAAACTAGTATAACTGACTTGAAGAATAACAGTTATGTACTACAATCTGAAAAAAACACAACGCGAGGAAGAACGATAGATATCAGGGAGGATAACGCTCATTCTATACATCTGGGAGATGCAGTTGCTCTAACAAAGACGATTTTGAGCAGTGTCACCAGCAATTACCGCTCACAGCTGTATATGTTACACCATCCTACATGGCTCGAACGAACGGTCAAAGACTTAATTGATTGAAGTATGCGGTGAAGATGTGTTGCTTAGCAGGGCAATGAAAGCTTAGCAAATAAACCATCCAGCTCAGAGAACACAACTACATTCATAAAATCGAGAGATTGAGCGAAGAAATATTTACTTTTCAATAAGATCCTCATCTCACTCTAGCTCTACTCTAATATATATGGCATTTTAATTACAATACAACAGTTTGCCAATCAAGTGGCACCGATATGTTTGTTAACAATAATTAAACAGTGTCAATGGGTTAATAGTTAACGAAGAAAGTCAATACACATTTAAAAGGTAGAAATGGATAGAATAAATTAATTTTACAAGAATAACACGTAAATTAAAGATAAAGTGGTCAAAATAAAGTAAATAAAAATAAAAAAAATAATTTAGACAATTATAATTTTTATAGGTTTAGGGGGAGGGGGGCGACGCAGTCCTGTTTATCCATTCTTGTGACGATGGCCACGGTAGGGAAAGTGGCTTTACAATTTTTTTTCTGTACACGTAGGCTTGGCTTTTTCAGGTGAATTCCGATTGCTTGAGCCGTCTGTAGAAGACGAACTCGCAGAGCAAAATTAAGATAAGTCGGAATGCGATAAATAATTTTAAATGCACTGTTCACATCAATCTTATGCTCAGTATCAACGAGGTGGGCGAAAATAGAACTACGAATAAATCTTTTATTGTCCCTTACTTAACCACGTTGGATGATGTTCGGAAATACGACGATGAACTTACCTAATCGTACGCCCAATGTAGCTGGCTCCGCAGTTGCAGTCAAACTGGTAGATACACATAGAGGAGGCGAATTTAGGTAGTTTATCCTTATTTCTCGAACATAAAATAGGGGTGGTTGTAAAGAGACAACGTACCTCTGCTGCATAATAAGTTCTTTTAACTGCATTCTTCAGGCGTTGTGTTATTATTTCGCTGATGTTGTCACCGAGGAACTGCAATTTTATGAACATTGGTTTTTTCGGAACTGTAGCCATACTGCCTCTCCTTGGAGCTGAATTCATATTTTTCTCAATGAATTTATCTGGATAGCCATTTTTTCTAAGTAATTCTCTAATAATCTTAAGCTCCTCATTGAGGCCGTCGTCGGGACAGATTAACCTAGCTCTCTATGAGCCAGACACTTCATGAGGTTACGTTTATATTTCAAAGGTACAAAACTCAAAAAATGAGTGTACTGACCTGTTGCTGTTGTTGAAAAGTAAATATTTCTTCGCTCAATCTTTCTGTTTTCTAAATGCCTAAATGGGGATTTTTTCTTTATTCATAAAATCATCCACCTGAGCTACAAATCTTCTCCATTATGTGTAATTTGATTTGGTTTCCATGTTTTATTTCAACTCTTTCTTGCTCTTTTTCAATCTCATCCAATATATCAGTCAACATTGCTCGATATGAACAGTGATAGCTTGCCATTCGTAACACATCTCTCTTTGCCAGCTTCATAACCTCACATCAATTCACTGAAGCTCTGATCATTCACACAGAAAAGACCGGAGTTGTGTATACAAAAGAGAATTACTCAACCACTTCTAATGTCATGTTAACAACTTTGTTGATTTTTGATGACTTAATTTTGTCTGTTTCTTTAATTGCTTATAATTCTTGTAATCATTTAGAAGCCTTACGCAATTGCGTATTCTCTTCTTTGTTCCTATGTGTATCCTGAGTAAAACTCAATCATCAAACTATTCATATTATTATTACTACATAACTTCTTTTAAAAACTGTTTGTGACAACTCATCAACCTTTGTGTTACTACCCTAATTTCATGACTTGTATTATCAATCTTCACCTGTTTAGTTAAAATAACTATAACCAATTGTAATTTTGTTTGCCAAACTTAATGTACACATGCATACAAAATAACCCACATATATATTTGCGATTGTACAGCTAATAAAATAAATTCACCGGTGAAAAGAGACTCTTCGCTAGACTACGTTTTGTCTTCATTAATACAGTAAGCACAACCTCGTTTCTAATGGACCATACTGCAGCACCATACGCAGACACATATATGATCGAAGAAAGTTGATCTTTTTCCTATCTTATACTTTTAACAGACGCAAAAGAAGGACGAAGTGAACTGTTGCACAGTACACACATTATTTGATAGATGACTAGGACAGCATGCCTGCCTCCGCACATGATCCATGTTGACAAATACCAAACGAGTCTTTTATATCTATGTTGAACTTTAATCAGTAATCAGTCCATTTGGGCTGCTGAGGCAATCATTTCACTAACAAACCAGTCCGACAGCATCATCGGACAATCGACTGTAGCATATCTCGCATGCTGTACATACTAAGATTTTTGGTCGAGATATTCAAAGTATTCTGCATTTGACCAGCAGCATCTTCACCTCGGATTATATATCATCTACATGTTGTGAATCAATAAGATTATTTCCTGGTAACAAGTCAATAATCCCGAAATCGGTAAGGTCGATAAGCGGGTCATATCCCCATCCGCCGCCTTATATTATTCTATTAATGCTACTACAAAGTGCGCGCAGTACAATTATCCCAACACCACTACCAACCACCACCTCCTCCTCAGAACAGACTCATTTCAACGTAATCGAAAATTGGAAGACTAAAAACAAAAGACATTCCATTTATAAACTCTTAAACGTATGTATTTACATACAATCAGAATCTTGTCATGTGAGGAAACACAGCAGGATCGACAGCCAAGTTCTAATCAGTACATATTGATTGAATTATTAGACCGAGGCATCTTGATACGATCCAGATTTTTAATTATTATGTCATGCAAAGTAGCCTAAATACCAAAACAAAAGAAAAAAGCTATAGTTCATAGATCAAAAACCCTTAGAAGATATATATATATTATATATATATATGTTCCTTGGGATGGGCGGTTTGATTCCGGACGCTTTATTGTCTTTCGAGACATGTTCAGCGCTAAGTCCAGCCTCAAGATGGTCGGGGGTGGGTGCCTTGCGCTGCGGGTTGGCCATAAGTCTGATTGATATCACTGCTAAGGTTTTTGTTTCCATTCTCCTGAACCGCTTCGCTGCCGAACGCGACGTGCGAACAAGGCCAAATCAAGCCAGATTTCGACCTGGAATTATTAGCGGTTCAGGAGAATGGAAACAAAAACCTTAGCAGTGATATTTCTCGCATAGTGATCTATCTCCCTTTTTGTGGAACGGTAGCAGAACTGAGGTGCTCCAATAGGAAGGAATTGTTTCGGAATCCCAAATTGAGCAGAACAGCGAGTGCAGCGAATCGATTAGCGCTGGAGTGCAGGCCTTGTATATTTCTGGAGGTAGACCATCTTCGCCCGGACCTCTTGTTGTTTCTGAGTCTGTTAATTATTTTACCTATTTCGGTTGGAGTGGGTGGATCGCAGTCAATTACGTAGGGTGTTGGTGAGTGTCGCATCGGTCGGTGAGACGGTTGACCAGCGTTGCGATTGAGTAGCTGCTTGAAATGTTCGGCCCATCGTTCCATCTTACCATTGGTGTCCGAAATAATTTCTCCTGATGCTGTGCGTAACACAGCATAATTGGTAAGGCGTTTGCCAGATGATAGGCGTATGAGGCGATAAAGTTTTCCGAAATCGCCTACATTTGATGCTGCTTCCATGCTAGTCGCTACATGAGACCAATAGCGATTTCTGTCATTCCTAGCAGACTGTGTAGCTTTGCGCCTGAGGGAGCGATAAGCTGGAGACTTTCCTAGGCGAGGGTCTCTGGCTTGCGAGGACAGATGCATGGTGTGCTCCAGTCCAGTCTTTCTGCTTGTCGGATGTGGTACCCAAATGCTCTGTTACTGAGTGCAAATGCTACCCCATGTTTTCCCGAATTATTCTGGGGTCCACTATGAAGTAACCAGAATGAAGAATCTGTTCCAGGTAACGAACCGTCCATCCCAAGGAACATATATATATATATCTTCTAAGGGTTTTAGATCTATGAACTATAGCTTTTTCCTTTTGTTTTGGTATTTAGGCTACTTTGCATGACATTATAATTAAAAATCTGGATCGTATCAAGATGCCTCGGTCTAATAATTCAATCAATATGTACTGATTAGAACTTGGCTGTCGATCCTGCTGTGTTTCCTCACATGACAAGATTCTGATTGTATGTAAATACATACGTTTAAGAGTTTATAAATGGAATGTCTTTTGTTTTTAGTCTTCCAATTTTCGATTACGTTGAAATGAGTCTGTTCTGAGGAGGAGGTGGTGGTTGGTAGTGGTGTTGGGATAATTGTACTGCGCGCACTTTGTAGTAGCATTAATAGAATAATATAAGGCGGCGGATGGGGATATGACCCGCTTATCGACCTTACCGATTTCGGGATTATTGACTTGTTACCAGGAAATAATCTTATTGATTCACAACATGTAGATGATATATAATCCGAGGTGAAGATGCTGCTGGTCAAATGCAGAATACTTTGAATATTTCGACCAAAAATCTTAGTATGTACAGCATGCGAGATATGCTACAGTCGATTGTCCGATGATGCTGTCGGACTGGTTTGTTAGTGAAATGATTGCCTCAGCAGCCCAAATGGACTGATTACTGATTAAAGTTCAACATAGATATAAAAGACTCGTTTGGTATTTGTCAACATGGATCATGTGCGGAGGCAGGCATGCTGTCCTAGTCATCTATCAAATAATGTGTGTACTGTGCAACAGTTCACTTCTCGTCCTTCTTTTGCGTCTGTTAAAAGTATAAGATAGGAAAAAGATCAACTTTCTTCGATCATATATGTGTCTGCGTATGGTGCTGCAGTATGGTCCATTAGAAACGAGGTTGTGCTTACTGTATTAATGAAGACAAAACGTAGTCTAGCGAAGAGTCTCTTTTCACCGGTGAATTTATTTTATTAGCTGTACAATCGCAAATATATATGTGGGTTATTTTGTATGCATGTGTACATTAAGTTTGGCGAACAAAATTACAATTGGTTATAGTTATTTTAACTAAACAGGTGAAGATTGATAATACAAGTCATGAAATTAGGGTAGTAACACAAAGGTTGATGAGTTGTCACAAACAGTTTTTAAAAGAAGTTATGTAGTAATAATAATATGAATAGTTTGATGATTGAGTTTTACTCAGGATACACATAGGAACAAAGAAGAGAATACGCAATTGCGTAAGGCTTCTAAATGATTACAAGAATTATAAGCAATTAAAGAAACAGACAAAATTAAGTCATCAAAAATCAACAAAGTTGTTAACATGACATTAGAAGTGGTTGAGTAATTCTCTTTTGTATACACAACTCCGGTCTTTTCTGTGTGAATGATCAGAGCTTCAGTGAATTGATGTGAGGTTATGAAGCTGGCAAAGAGAGATGTGTTACGAATGGCAAGCTATCACTGTTCATATCGAGCAATGTTGACTGATATATTGGATGAGATTGAAAAAGAGCAAGAAAGAGTTGAAATAAAACATGGAAACCAAATCAAATTACACATAATGGAGAAGATTTGTAGCTCAGGTGGATGATTTTATGAATAAAGAAAAAATCCCCATTTAGGCATTTAGAAAACAGAAAGATTGAGCGAAGAAATATTTACTTTTCAACAACAGCAACAGGTCAGTACACTCATTTTTGAGTTTTGTACCTTTGAAATATAAACGTAACCTCATGAAGTGTCTGGCTCATAGAGAGCTAGGTTAATCTGTCCCGACGACGGCCTCAATGAGGAGCTTAAGATTATTAGAGAATTACTTAGAAAAAATGGCTATCCAGATAAATTCATTGAGAAAAATATGAATTCAGCCCCAAGGAGAGGCAGTATGGCTACAGTTCCGAAAAAACCAATGTTCATAAAATTGCAGTTCCTCGGTGACAACATCAGCGAAATAATAACACAACGCCTGAAGAATGCAGTTAAAAGAACTTATTATGCAGCAGAGGTACGTTGTCTCTTTACAACCACCCCTATTTTATGTTCGAGAAATAAGGATAAACTACCTAAATTCGCCTCCTCTATGTGTATCTACCAGTTTGACTGCAGCTACATTGGGCGTACAATTAGGTAAGTTCATCGTCGTATTTCCGAACATCATCCAACGTGGTTAAGTAAGGGACAAAAAAGATTTATTCGTAGTTCTATTTTCGCCCACCTCGTTGATACTGAGCATAAGATTGATGTGAACAGTGCATTTAAAATTATTTATCGCATTCCGACTTATCTTAATTTTGCTCTGCGAGTTCGTCTTCTACAGACGGCTCAAGCAATCGGAATTCACCTGAAAAAGCCAAGCCTACGTGTACAGAAAAAAAATTGTAAAGCCACTTTCCCTACCGTGGCCATCGTCACAAGAATGGATAAACAAGACTGCGTCGCCCCCCTCCCCCTAAACCTATAAAAATTATAATTGTCTAAATTATTTTTTTTATTTTTATTTACTTTATTTTGACCACTTTATCTTTAATTTACGTGTTATTCTTGTAAAATTAATTTATTCTATCCATTTCTACCTTTTAAATGTGTATTGACTTTCTTCGTTAACTATTAACCCATTGACACTGTTTAATTATTGTTAACAAACATATCAGTGCCACTATCTGATTGGTAAATTGTTGTGTATTGTAATAAAAATGCTATATATATTAGAGTAGAGCCAGAGTGAGATGAGGATCTAATTGAAAAGTAAATATTTCTTCACTCAATCTCTCGATTTTATGAATGTAGTTGTGTTCTCTGAGCTGGATGGTTTATTTGCTAAGCTTTCATTGCCCTGCTAAGCAACACATCTTCACCGCATACTTCAATCAATTAGGTCTTTGACCGTTCCTTCGAGCCATGTAGGATGGTGTAACATATACAGCTGTGAGCGGTAATTGCTGGTGACACTGCTCAAAATCGTCTTTGTTAGAGCAACTGCATCTCCTAGATGTATAGAATGAGCGTTATCCTCCCTGATATCTATCGTTCTTCCTCGCGTTGTGTTTTTTTCAGATTGTAGTACATAACTGTTATTCTTCAAGTCAGTTATACTAGTTTAGTGTCAGACTAGGAATATATAGCAAGAATGACAATTTGGCCGTCTTCAACTGGATTTATACTTTGCGATCTTTCTTTCCAAACTGATATGTATTTTCAGTTATTTAGAGATTATGCACAGACAACTAAACGCGTATCGCAATAGAGTGCTAAATAATGAGGGTATTCAACCGCGAGTCTTCTACTGACGAGCGAGAGGGTGATCACCCATTTTGCTCTGTTAATAGAGAATGAAACGGTGGCGTCAAATTCATGTATTGTATTCCTTTCTTCCGCCAAGGGAACTGGGCTCTATGTGAGATAAAAGCATTTGAGAAAGGACTAAATTTCAACATAACAGTTAGTAAACTAAAACCAGAGGATGTCATTCCTGATATAGAAGGTAGCATTAAGTTCAACAGGTAAGACGACATATAAGTATGAAACTTGGGCACTGTGTTAGAGTATAACTCTGTTGTGGATAAGATTTTATTTTGATAAAGCACACAGTGTTATTATATTATTATTGTATCCTTTAGTTCCTAGAGGAACATAGGGCTTCAGCTGCGCACCTCCATTGCCTTCGGTTTTCTGACAACTTTTTCACCCTGCTCCAGGTCTGTCCACATGCTTTCATCTTTTCCTCGCATGACCTCCTCCAAGTCACTCTTGCACTGACGACCAACTCGCCGCCTCCCTTTCGGGTTCCACTCGAGCAATGGCTTGTCTAGTGATGTCACTTGATGGTTTCCTCAGCGTATGGCCAGTCAATCCATCTCCATTTCTTTCTGCCTATTTGTTTCACAATCGGTTCCTGATTGGTTCGCTCCCAGAGATCCCTGTTGCTGATCTTTTCTGGCCATTTGATCTTGAGTATTGAGCGAAGACAGCTGTTAATGAAGGTCTGAAGTTTGTTTGAGATACTCTTTATGACTCGCCAAGTCTCATAGTGTTATACAGTAATATTAACTGATGACCATGTTTCGAGCACAAACTATTGCTCATAATCATATCAAGTTCAAGGTAAGATGACAGCAGAAGAGGTTTGAGCACAATGTGCACTAACCCTGAAAGCTCGAAAGAAAGCAAAATCAGAAAGAGAAGCTTTAATTTGTCTAAAACAGGATAAAAACATTGTCATCACAAAAGCTGACAAAGGAAATGCCACCGTAGTTTTGGATAAATTTGACTATATCAAAAAAGTCACTGAACATATCCAGACGGATCCATATGAAGAAATTATGAAGCCTGTAGACACAATAATCAATAAGGTTAAGAAATCTACGGCAGAACTAATTCGTAGAATGAAGCCGTCACTGGGTGAATCTAAATGGTTTAATTTAATGCCTAAAACTAATAACGCTAGAAGAATATATGGTACTATTAAAATACATAAACCAGGTTAACCCATAAGACCAATGGTAGATTTCAGAAATACCCCTGCTTATGAATTATCAAAACACTTAGCTCTAATATTATGCTCCATTAGAAATCGTTCAAACTCTAGACTAACTATTCATTATAATAGAGGTTTTTTGTATTTCCCAATGAATGAAAAAACAAAACGAGATATCATATACCCAATGCCCAAATTTTTTCAAACCGTTAAAAGTGAACTTGGTTTGGATATATATAATCTAGACTAACTAATTTATATGAGATGAAAAATAAACTAAATGACATTCAACTAGAGAATGATGAAACAATGGTTAGTTTTGATATAACTAGTCTTTATACTAATACACCATCAATATGCCCGCCTTAGAAGCAGTTAAAAGCAGCAGATCCTGAACTCACTCATAGGACGAAGCTGCCCATTTTAAGAAATCTTTTTTAGGAATTCTGGCATGCCTCACATCTACTATCTTTAAATTCCAGGGTGAAATATATAAACAAACAAATGGTTTAGGGATGGGATCACCAATATCCCCTATCGTAGCAGATATATTTATGGACAGCTGGAGAAATGTGGATGACACTTTCGTAGTGTAAGAAACAGAACATATCTCTAGCTTCTTGACACATATAAACTCACAAGTGAGGGGAATAAAATTCACATTGGAATCGGAAAATGAACAAGGAGAATTAGCTATCTGTTATGTACTCGTCGCTAAATTATTGTTATGGACTGGTCGAGAAACTAATAGTCCTGACGCAAGAAGGCGGAAATCAGAAGACCACTAGGTTTTCGATGATACTTCTATTGTCCAAACACAAGGAGAAGCAATAAGTGGTATCACACCAAAGTAAGTGGTAAGTAAGTGTAAGTCAGTCACACAAATTGTGAGAACGAAATATATATATAGCAAAATATATAGCAGACATGTCAACAACCACCATATATGGATATATGTCACTAAGCAACGGACTGTCAACAAACACTCATATTATATATAATATAATATAAGGGGAATATACATTGTTAAAGGAGACAGGTTCATACAAGTGAAATGGTCACAGACTAAGAGAGCAAACAGAAAGAGAGACCAACATACACGCACACATAAATATATATATATGTGGATACATATCACTATCATGTTAGATTGTAAGATAAAACGTAAAGGAGACGGTAAACTGCACACTAGCGTTTATAAAAAACCAACGCATTATACTGATAGATATTTATACTTTAATTCATCTCATCCGTTGTCTGTGAAGGCTGACTTAGTTAAGTGTCTAACAAACAGAGTGATAACAACACTAAGTAGTACAAAGAAAGACCGAAACGATGAAATAAAAACAGAGAGAAGAAATTGTAGTGTTAAATATTATTATTATTATTATTATTATCATATCCTTTAATTCCTAGAGGGACATAGGGCCTCAGCTGCGCGTCTCCATTGCCTTCGATTTTCTGACAACTTTTTCACCCAGCTCCAAGTCTGCCCACATGCTTTCATCTCCTGTTCACATGACCTCCTCCAAGTCACCCTCACACAGACGACCAACTATCCTATAAAATTCATTAAGAATATCAGAAAAGGTCAAAAGCAGAATGAAAATAATTGTGAAACTAGTAATGACAACATAAATAAGAGAGAATATAAGGTATCTACAGTTTTACCATATACGGAGGGGACATCTAAGACACTACTTAGTAGGATTCTCAATAGAGTAGGAATTAGGGTGGCATTCATACATACAAACTAACTCAGGGACAAGCTCTATAGGTCGACCCAAATAGTCAAAATAATATAATTTACAAAATACCCTGCAATAACTGTGAGGTCAAACTGGTAGGTCAGGGGTAGTCAGATTGTCAGAACATAAGAATTTAGCTAAGGTAAGTATGACTGACCCCGAAAACATAAGTAATTTAGAAACAAGCTCGGCGATTCCACTGCATGCATTAACACACAATAAGGTGGGAGGGTGTTGAAATTCTTAAAAGTAATCTAGGTAGGTGGAGAGAGATTGATTACTGAGTCCTTGTTCATGGAGTCTACACCCAACACATGCAATAGGAATGATTCATCCCTCATACCAGAAATATGGAAAATACTATTACCAATCAAATCAAGTGAAAAATAATGGAACTATATAAATGAAGTTAGGAAATCGTGTAAGTACTTTGATATGATTATGAGCAGTAATAAATTGTGCTCGAAACGTCATCAGTAAACATTACTGTATAACACACTGTGAGACTTTATCAATACAAATTTTACCCATAGTGGAATTATACTCTATCACATTGCACAAGTTTTATTCTTATATCAAGACTTTTATCAAGGATATCAGTGAATATTCATTCATTTTCGACCACTCTCTCTTCAGCTTCTGCAGCTGTATTTTCATATTATGGTATGTGTGGGTGTCAACTGCATTAAGGCTTTTTAGCAGCGAATCTCTGGAGGAATCTTCTGCTTTGACTGTTGAAGCGTACCAAATTGAGACGAAGTAACTCTTTTTTTATTCATCTACATTCCTAGTGGAACATAGGGCTTCAACTGCACGTGTACACTTACCACTTCTGTCTTCCTTCTGCTGTACTTTTCACCTGCATCCATCCATCTTAGTCCATACTGTCTCAACTCCTCCTCCTCTTCACACGATCTCCTCCATGTCACCCTTGCACCGACGACCCACTCGCCGCTTCCCTTTCGGCCTGGTTCCACTCGAGCAATGGCCTGACGCGCACGCGATGTCACCCAGCGGCCTCCTCAGTGAGCGAGTGTCCAATCCATCTCCACTTTCTCCTGCATATTTGTTGGGCGATTGGTTCTTGCTTTGTTTGTTCCCATAGTTTCTTGTTGGTGATTCTTTCCGGCCCGGCCATCTGATCTTCAGTATAGAGCGATAGTTGACAGTTGTTGATAAAGGTCTGCAATAGCCTGTTGGAAATATTCTTTGTGACCCGCCCGCC
Organism: Trichobilharzia regenti; assembly: GCA_944472135.2. Lineage (NCBI taxonomy): Eukaryota > Metazoa > Platyhelminthes > Trematoda > Strigeidida > Schistosomatidae > Trichobilharzia > Trichobilharzia regenti. The sequence continues at coordinate 185,278,076 of OX235262.1, forward strand.
AAGTTTCTGATCCGTATAAAAGAACTGACTTGACGTTTGTAATGAAGATCCGAATTTTATTGTTGATGCTGAGTAACGAAGATTTCGAGATTGGTTTCAGGTTGATGAATGTGTTTCTCGCCTTCCCGATTCTCAATTTGATATCCTCGTCCGTTCCTCCTCCTGCAGTTGAAGCAATGCTCCCTAGATAAGTGAATGAAGTAACCTCTTTCAAATCCCTTTCGTTCATGGTGATTGCTACTGGATGTTGGTGCTGTTGTTGTTGTTGTTGGTCAGTTACTTTCATAACCTCCGTCTTGTCTATGTTCACATGGATTCCTGTCTTCGCCGACTGCTTCTTCGACCAGTTTGTTGGTTTTTGTTTGTAAGTCTTCGATTTAGTGTGACATCAAACATAAATCATCCACGCGTGAAATCCAGTTCACCACAATTAGGAATATCATTGGTGATAGATAATAAGCATCCTTGTCTGACTCCTGTGTTTACTCCAAACGCCTCGCTGAGTTTTCCGTTGTGGTTCGCCTGACATGTGCCGCTGTCGTGCAGCTGTTGAATAAAGTTGATGAAAATTTGGGGTACACTGTAGTACTCGAGTAGTTTCCAAATTACTTCGCGGTCAACGCTGTCTGTCGGAGGCCTTCTCAAAGTCTATAAAGTTGAGGTAGAGGTTTGATTGCTATTCCATGCTTTGTTCGGTGATGATGATGTGTAGAGTTGCAATTTGGTCAGTACATGATCTGCCTTTCCTGAATGCCGCCAGCTTGTTCTGATCGGAGTTCTACATCCAGTTTGTCCTTTATTCTCTCCAGGATGATGAGTCTCAGGATTTTACTTGGCGTCAACAGGAGCATGATTCCTCGCCAGTTCTTGTAGAGTGAGTCCTAAGTCGCCCTTCTTTGGTAGTTTCACGAGGTAACCTTTCCTCCAGTCAGTAGGCACCTTTCCCTCCTTCCAGACCTTTTGCAATAATGGAGTCAGCACGTGTGCTGTCGTCTCTGGGTCCGCTCTCAGTGCTTCAGGGGGTATTCCATATGGTCCAGCGGCTTTTCCAGCTTTCAGAAGCTTGAATGCATTCAAGACTTCAGCTTTCCTTGTAGGATTGTTGTCAACTTGCAGTTGTTTACGTGCTGTCGTTGGTATTTCTGGACGAGTTGTAGGTGGTGGTCGGTTCAAGAGACCTTTGAAGTGATCCGCCCATTGTTTAATCTGTCTTTCTTCCTTGGTAATTGGGTTCCCTTGGCTGTCTTTTATGGGTTTCACTTGTGTTGATCTCTTCCCGGATAGAGACTTGGTTATCTGATATAATCTCCTCAAGTCCCTTTCGCCTGCTGCCTTTTCAGCTTCAGTGGCCAGGTTGTCGTAGAATTGTCTTTTGTCCTTCCTAGCACTCTTCTTCACTTCTTTGTCCAGTGCTGTGTAAGTTGAACTCAGCGTCTCCTTCTCTTGTCGGAAGTCTAGAGAATGGTAAATCCCATAGTTGATAATTAGTGATGCGGTACTCAGTCTCCCTCCTGAAACTTATATTTTTCGCCTACTGTGAAGAGTCCCCAACGGGACGAAACGCATGTCCAGTACTCCTTGCAAGTTTTCCAATGGTTCTTCTCTAACCGATGTCAGCTCATGATGAAATCCTGCAACCAATCAATGAAATCCCTACAAACCAATACTTGGACTTATATATTTTGTTGATTGTTAATACAGAAGCATGACAATTAGTTGTCTATACACAAGATACCTCATGTTCTTAATGTGACTGTATGCATCCAGTGTGAATGCTAACCAACGGACTATTATTTCCATCTTATACTTGTACCCTAATACAATTTCTGACATTTTTGATTTGCCTATACTCTGACTAACTGTGTATTCTAATTCTCATGAGAACAACTGTGTTAACCTAGTGGCAGAGAGAGAGAGAGAGAGAGAGGATAAACATGGTCCAATTTTAAATATAGAAAAAATAATCTTGAAGGTCAAAATAACAACAGAGATCAATAAGAGCAAAGATTGATGTGTACTTTTATTGTCTTACCATTAACTAGTTTGACCTTCAAAAAAGCCTTTTGACTTGATGATCTATATGTCACTTTTCTCACCCTTCCCACTGTCCAAACATTTTACTGATTTGCCCATAAATTGCTACGAGAAGTCATGCGTCTATGTGTATGTGTGTGTGATGTGAGTGTCCAAAATTTGTTGTTCATGTGTGTGATCATACTTGAATATCACACTATATATGATCCTAGATTATTGTGAGAATTTTTATTACTACTATGATCTCATTCCGGTAAAGTTGCATGTGTGATTATAAATCTTATGTGATATAAAAAATAAGATCACATAAATGTTTCTAAAATATGGTGAATACTGAATACGCATAGAGAAACAATCGAAAGTAGCTTACGGAAAGACGATATATATCACATGCTTTTAGTACTAACATACACTGCAGTTTTACACGTATTATCTCCAGCTAACATCGGTTAGATAAACACTGGAAATCACTCTTAAGGTGTAAAGAATGATTGTTTCGTCCTAGTGCATGGGATTCTTCATCAGTACTCACCCACGGGGATTCGAACCTCACTGGCTGCATGTGATTACAAGCTCCCCGTGAAACCCAAAGATTATGGCTTCAAACTTAGATGGGTGCTCACTGCTAAGGAGTCCCAAACTAGGACGAAACAACTGTCCAGTACTCCCAGCTAGTTTTCCAATGATTCTATCAGCTCATGATCAAGCCTATGACCAATTAAACTGACATAGTTTTACTCCTTTCTATTGTTATCAACTTGCGGAATTTATTCACAATGATCTAGTATATCCCCAGTAATCTATCTAGAAGAGATAGAAGACATCTATATGTCGTAGAAACGAAAACAATCACTACCAGAAGAACTCTATCCAGCCTCTTTGTTTAACTTGGCCTAAAACAAGGTCAATAAATCCTCCTTAAATATTAGTAATTAACACTTTAAATCCTTATCCCATTCTTCCGCCTTTGTTTCATCAACAAATAATTGTTTTAGATCCTTTACTAGTGGATGATCTTTCTTATAATTAAGAGTTAGTTTGTAGGAAATTTACCTGGTTCAAAGTTTGATTATTGATTGATACCAATTACAGAACCATTGAAAACTAGCTGGAATTAGTGGATAACTGTTTCATCCTGGTTCAGGATCATTCAGTAATACGTATCCCTGGCCTCACCAGGGATCGAAACTAGGATGTTTAGATTACAAAATGTAGATATTTTGGTTCCATGGAAAGACATTAAAATAGTCCCTGTCCCTAAACCTGGAAATAGCAAGAACGTAAAGTTCAGACCCATCGCCATCACTTCCCCGTTTCTAAAGCTCATGGAAAAACTAGTACTTCTTAAACTCGAACCCTCCCTTAAAAGCTTCGAAGACCCCAAACAATTTGCCTACAGACAGGGTAGGAGTACTTTAGACGCTGCAGCCGTCTTACACAACAGTATTATCTCATCATTAGACAAAGGTGCCAAATATGTCCGCTGCACGTTTCTTGACTTTACTTCTGCTTTCGACTCTGTACCTAGAAGTCTCTTGCTAAATAAGCTCTCCATGACACAAACCGAGTCCTGGGTCACTAACTGGTTGCATTCCTACTTTTCAAACAGAATGCAGTACACCGTATACAAAGGCCAATCCTCCTCTGCTGTGCTCACAGAAGCTGGTGTCCCCCAAGGTGCTGTACTCTCCCCACTTCTCTTTTCTTTCTTCCTACATGACCTACCGTCTTCAAATGACATTAACTTTGTCAAATATGCTGATGACCTAACTGTATCTTTACCTGTCAAATGTCAAAGTGACTGCTCTAAACTAAATGGCTTCTTATCGGAAATTAGCCAATGGTCCAAGGAAAACGGTCTAACCTTAAACCCCTCCAAATGCCAAACAGTTAATTTCACCCTTAGGCATAAATCTGACCTAAACAAACTGGTTAGCACTCACGAGGTGTGCAACATAGATGGCAGTGAAATAGAAACCAAGTCGGAAATTAAATACCTAGGCGTCACTCTATCTTCTGATCTTTCCTGGTCGTCTCATATCTTGACGATTTCCAAGAAAATATACCGTCTTACCTTCTACATCAAGAAGTTAAGACATTCTGGTGTAACCCAACCCTTACTCCTACAATTTGTTAACTCCCGTATTCTGCCTATTATTCTCTATTGCTCCCCCTTAGTCTTTCCTGGGCTATTGAAGAAAGACTATACCTTATTACGTAGGATGTTAAAGGTTGTCAGCAGGGTAAGCAGTTCGCCACTTAGCCAGCTTGTTAATATTCTGGTGGACAGGCATATGGACTCATGTGAAAAATGGGCGAAATCCATTTTATCTGACTCACAACACCCTCTACATTCACAACTCTCCCCATGTATCTCTTCAGGGAAAACAAGAAGCCTATATAGGAAACTATATGCCCGCACTAGTAAGTACAAAAACTCATCCATACCCTACCTAGCGCGTGTTCTGTGCGATAAAGAATGCATCAGGCATGAAACCTTTAACTTATTAAATAGTCAGTAGAACCAATGGATCTCGTCTTTCCAACTCACATCATTTATAGGTACAACGTTTTCTCGCTCTTCATTCTGTATTTATTTTTGTTATGTGCTGTTTTGTTTCTCTCTTCCTTGCAAACTCTACTTAAAACATTCTTGTTCGTTCTTTCACACTCTGTATATCTCGACCATTTTGCTATCGCTTACGCCAGTAAATATGCTAGTAGTATCTACTTTTATAACACCTTCAAACACTTTAATTTTGGCTTTGCTACCGACATACTAATATGTTGTTGAGATAACTTTAATCTATGTAGAACTTTATTTATTGTTAATGTAAAAACTGGATGCAATATTGTAGTAAAATGCTGAGAATTCCATTCTGTATCACAAGTACTGATTTGGAATAAAGCTTATGTTATGTTATGTTACAAGGCGAATCTTGTTGACCATTCAGATACTCGGGCCAAGATTCAATGACTAGTGAATTCTGACTTCTATCATTTCGTGATTTTACTGTGAACACCAGCCAATGTCATCTCCGAGTATTTGTTTTCCCATTCGACCTGGTCGACTCCAGTGATTATAACTTCTCTTCCTAGAACTTCAGGCAGCCTCGTCGTGTAGTTAGTCACTAGTGAGCATTAGATTAATTCTCAAATGTTAGTTTGTAGGGATTCCATTTGTTTCATGTTTGATCACGGATTGAGATCGGTTAGGGAACTATTCTGTTCATTACCCTAAGTTTGCTTATTGCTTTTCAAATATATATACTATTGTGGATACACAATCCTTTTCATTCTACTTTGTTCAATTCTTTATTACCTGGAAATTGTTCACTAATAGTATTTTTTTTGTTTACTGCGTACCATCAAAGATGTATTACCATCCTTTAACTTATATCCAGCCTATCCCGCTAGTTGGTTTATTTCTCTGTAGTACTTGTACTGTCTGTCACACCATCCCTTGAAACCTGTACTTTTGTTGAGTATGCACATCACTGAATTAGTTGAAGGATTTCATAATGAGCTGATATCAGTCAGAGAACGATTGGAATACCACCAGGGAGTACTAGCCATTAGTTCCTTCCTAGTCTGGGACTCTTCATCAGTACGCAACCACTGGGGTTCGAACCGTCAACCTTTTGGTTACAACAAGGTCAGCTCTTAAACCATTACACCAATGGGACCTGAATCGATAACTCATGTTGAAATCCTCCAACCAACCAAACAAAAATCCCTAAAAAACCAATACTTGAAAGAAACATCACTAAATTATTTCACTTTATTTCATGTTCTTATTGTCTATACATATTGTGTATATTTAAATGATTCTTACATTTTTGGGTTTGCAACTTTAAAACGTCAGGAAGCGTTTACTGGAACCACAATTATTCACTTCTACGTATTCTCGTTCGCCTTGAAGGAACTGATGTCTCCTCTGGGATTCGAACCAATTTTACCCAGTGTTTCAGTCGGTGACCTTACCATTGACTATTTATGTGACTCTATTGGATATACTGATTGGCCACTAGGATGTGACAAATCCCCTGTGTCTAATCCTTATTCTTGGTGCTGACTGAAATCTATTCGTGAAGTTTGAATCAGTTATTTCGTCGCTGTAGATACAAACTGCCTACAAGTGTCAACAGGCACGAAAGTTAGATTCAATGTTTTATACCAATAGCCTTCAACAATCCAACATGAATTTATAGTGCATTGTGATAGCGAGACACCTGGTTTATTGATCATATTGCAAACCTAACTTCTAGAATTTAAGTATTAATTTTTAGTGATTTGATTGGTTACAAGAATGATCATGATTTAACATCATTTAAAGATCCATTTCAAAACCATATATATATATATATATATATATATATATATATATATATATATATATATATATATATATATATATATATATATATATATATATATGGGCAGAAGTTGTGATTCATGGGCCATTAGGTCGGTTCTTAGTGGTCTGAGAGCTTGCCTTGTAGTCGTAAGGTCCTGGGTGCCTACTGCTGGACAGTATTCCCTGGTGGTCCCCAACGCTTGTCTAAGTGTTATCAACTAATAAACTTAGCCTGTACTTCAGTCAGTCTTAAAGTATGTATTTTACATTTACAATCGATGTGATTATATTAAATTAGAAATCCTCATTGATAAATCCTATTTGTTTCATAAGATAAAGCGAGAACTTTGCCTACAAAAACAATTTGTACGACCTCTTCCGTTATCATGGGCTTGATTTTATCCTGTGATTCATAACACTTCAATATGTCTTCTTTATTCCATGCAGTATCATTTTGTCTTTGTCTTTTTATTATTATTTCACTGAATGCTATCATATTCTCAGGTTTCATTCTTGTAAGATTTGATTGTGTGAAATATTCCCAATATTAGGAATTAAAAGTCAACCAGAATGAAGAATATTCTTTCTCAAGTAACATTCACCACGTCAGGTTCTTGCAACTATAAAATGTCATATATATCATTACACTTATCATAGACAGTAATAATATATATTTATTCCTGTTTATGCAGGAACATACCAATTGTACAGGCATGGATAAGTTGTTATATAAATTACACATATTTTTATGTATGGTGAATTTACAATTTGGTTGTTCTTTCTGACATTAGAGTCAGTCGGAGCAGTCTGCTATAAAGTCTGTTTGTGTAGCACATAAAGAGATATAGAAATATTGTCTTCGCATTAACAAAAAACCCAGACATCAGATGAATGTAATACAAATATCTGGGAAAAATAAAGCTTGAAGTCAATTCTTCTATATAACTATGTTGTGAACAGCATCCTTGACTTAAAGTTTATTGATGTATTATGTTGAGATCAGTGATATATTTATTCCATTTTTTCTTCAGCAGTGTTATCGTAGTTTTATAACAGGAAAGAAATTTGCTCATAGATGCGAAAGCTAGATAAGGTTATGTTGGATTACTTTACTGCATCAAATGGGGGCCGAGGTCGATTCCAGAATTCTGCATTGGCGCTATTTGTGTCTGCATGACAGACTATACACGTAAGTTGAGTAAGACATTGAAAACTGTTTGAAAACCAGTTGCTTCTTTATTTCAGATCATGAATACTCATTGTACAGCATGTTCGCCAGTGTCTTCAAATGGTAGCATTGGATGGTTCATGGAATTTGAGTGGTTATGAGTTAAATGATCTGGAATCCAGCTTCATTTCAGCTTAAATGGAGGGTTGTTCGACCTCGACCAGAAAGTAAATAGAAGAGTAGGCGCATCAGCAGAATACCAGAAAGAGAAATTATGTGAACATGAAAAGAACAGTTACATTTTTACGTTGAATATTAGATTAGTTATAGACTAAGAAAATAATTTGTATTTGTGTGATGAACGCTCTGGTTTGAATTCAATTGCAAAATATTGTGAAATGTGAGTCGATGATGAAGGTGATGAGTTATGATAGACTCATTTATGGGGAGGAAAAATTGAAAAGTTGGCTCAAATTTGTACAAGGTATCAAGTAAAAGGCTAGTACAAAACAGCATGCCTGAACGTTTTCTTTTTGAATATAAAGTTCTGATTTAGTGAACCTCATTGCAACAGTTTCAGTTGTATGTAGAAGACGTGGGCGAACTGTGCGTGACAAGGATCTCAGAGTGTGTTATATATCTGTATAACCTTGAAGGCTATGTGATGTTCTGTATCCATCATGCTTGTTGAAAGTGATTTGATTTTACCGTTTCTGCATCGAGCTCGTCAGTGTTCTCGAATTCATTAGACGAAACTGCCTATTTGTACACCTTATATAACTTGAACCAAAGGAATAATTGAGACGATTTATACATCAGGAGGTTCTAAGATTAAGTGAGACGTCTTTTAGTTTCTGGCTAAACATTGGACGTCTACTGAACTAAAGGAAGAGATGTCCTGCTAGATGCTGGGATAGAACCTCTGTAGGTCAAACTTGGATTTAAATTCCTTCTCCTCTCCAGGGGTGCTCTTATCTCTTCTTTTTCTCTTTTTTTCCAAGTATCAGTTTTGTAGGGTTTTTGTTTGATTGGTTTACAGGATTTCATCATGAGCTGATATCAGTTAGAGAACCAGTGGAAAACCTGCAGGGAGTACTGAACAGCTGTTTGGTCCACCCAGCTTGAGACTCTTCACAGTGCACACCCACCACGGGGTTTCGAACCCAGGACCTTCTGGTTATAAGGCCAGAGTGCTCGTAGACCAGTAATCCAATGAGAACCTATCCAATAGCCAACTATGAATTCTAACTTCTGCCAATTCATGACATAGCGCGACCACTTCTGATTGCCTTCCTCGATGAGTTACTGCCTCTCTTTTAACCTGCCCTAACCTACTTGTCACAGCTTCCCACCAGAACCCTCTTATCTTCTTCTTCGTAGTAGTTCCAGCCAAAATGTTTTATAATTTATACTCTTCCTTCTTTCAATACTATCGAATTTTCCACGTATAATATACTGATATTAGTATAAAACTTGGGCAATGTGGTAGAGTATAACTCCAGTATAAATAAGGTTTTATTTTAATAAATCATACACTGCATAGCACTGTGTGATTTATTAAAATAAAACCTTATCTATAATGGACTTATGCTATTCCGACTTACTATTCATGATATTATAATTTTTTCCTCAATATTTGACATAACCTGGTTGATTTCGTCACATATTGACTATTTAATGATGAAAATCCACTTACAACAGTCTTACTAATGTCATCTTTAATTAATGCAAATTATTTTGTAACAGTCAATCACCTGACAGGTTTTATAACCTTGAAGTGACTTCTATTATCCTTAAATAATCACCATCATTGTCTCTCCTATATACAAGATTTTAAAATTAGACTCATCTGAGTACATTTGTCATACAGAAATACTACTGTGGTGGTGTGATATAGAAAATCTGTCCAACGGAATACTAGTTCACATATTCCCACAGTTCAATACTGAATGAACTACAGAATAATACATGTATTATTTGAACATTCTATTTCATGTTGTTTAATGTAAAGTAATGTGCGTCGGGTGGCACAGCGGTTAGGACGCTCGCCGACCACATGCACATGGTCCGGGGTTCGATCCACGGCCACCAACGCATTCCTTTACCTCGCTAAGCCAGAAATAATAATGCTGGTAAGGAGGAAAGGTTGGCCATGAGGCTGGCTAGCAATCCCATCCTGTAAAATAAATACACTGCCACAGAAACTTCAAGCCACTAGCTTGAAGCCCCCTATGTTCCACTGGGGAACGTGAAGGATAAAAAAAATGTAAACTAAAATCATAAGCTCAGTGACTAGTTGATATGTATCCAAATATACATATTTATGTGTGTGTTTATGTTGGTCTCTCTTTCTATTTGCTCGCTTAGTCTGTGACCATTTCACTTGTATGAACCTGTCTCCTTTAACAATGTATATTCTCCTTATATTATATTATATATAATATGGGTGTTTGTTGACAGTCCGTTGCTTGGTGACATATATCCATATATGGTTGTTGTTGACATGTCTGCTATATATATATATATTTTGTTCTATATATATTTCGTTCACACATTCTGTGTGAACTACTTTACTTACCACTTTGGTGTGAGACCATTTATTTTCGTCTCCTTGTGTTTGGACAATAGAAGTATCATCGCAAACCTAGTGGTCTTCTGATTTCCACCTTCTTGCGTCAGGACTATTAATTTCTCGACCAGACCATAACAATAATTTAGCGACGAGTACATAACAATTTGGCGACGGGGAAACTAGAACATAACAACAGTATAATTTCAACTACAGGCTTTAGCATGGATGAGGATATCAAAGCTAGCCACACAGGACTAGAAAAGTGACACAGGGATGCATTACTCTAAAATCAATTATGAGATAAACAAAACTGAATACAAAGAACGAAATACAAATCTTAACATTAATGTCAAGTTAATTTTTTCTTTATATGGCCAAGGGACTTGGTGAGTCATCTAAAGTATGCTTAAAACTGGCTGTTGTAGACTTCCATCACTAGCTGTCTTTATCGCCTAGATACTGAATATCAGAGACCTGCTGGGTAGGATAAGCAACAAAAGACTGTGGTAGCGAGACAGTCACCAACCCAGTACATATACAGAAGGGAATGTAGATGGATCAGATACACACTGGGAAGATAGCTGAGTGACATCAGGCACCAGACCCCTGAGTAGAACGCGAATACGAAACGGTGAATTCGGTATGTGCCGCCCAAGGGTGAGAGCGAGCGACGAGGGCTTATGGGCAGTGGTGAAGATAGCTGAAACTATGAGTCAGAGAACAGGGTGAAGCGGAAAAACACAGTTGAAGCCCTATATTCTACTGGGAAATTAAGGGAATAATAATTTTCTGTCTGTCTGTCTGGATTCAACATAGAACTTGGCACCGAAAAGCAGCAGTTCCAGTTGCCACGTTCCAAATAGCATACAAACGTAGACAAGAAGATGAGTGAAGAGAATCAATACAGTCTGACAAGTATAAGAGTGAAACAGAATGGGTAATGGTAGAAAGGAATATGAAAGACTACAGAGACTGAATGCATCTGCGCTAGCCATTGACAACGATTTTGAGCCATGTCACCTATTGTCTCCAGCCATTGATTCCTAGAGTCCCGAGGGCCCCAACCCGGGAGTCTGCATCTCCCTACCTGACTCACTTAAACTGTCAAGGATTTCATGGATTGATGAGGCCATGTTTTTGTTTGGCCACCACTCTCTCTTTTCCAACCTGCACCTATATCAGCTAGTAATGCCCGTCGGTGGGGGGAGGCGGTGGTTAGGCATGCGCAGCACGTGACAAGCCATCTTAGTCTACGTAACTTTATAGCCTCGTCGATTGATTTTCCCTCTTTGCCCAACACTCTACGCCTAACGTCAACATTACTTACCTTATTAAACCACCTAACGTGAGACAGAGATCGCAGACATCTATGATCGAAAGCAGTCAACCTTTTCATGTCTTCAACTCGTATTGGCCATGTTTCAGAGCCATAGAGAAGGACGGAGCGAACTGATGAACAGTACACACGTCCCTTGGTTGATAGCCGAATGTCACGCCTACGCCAGAGATGGTGTAAGTCAGCAAAAGCAGCTCGAGCTTTCCGGATCCGTGCTGAGATTTCATCACCAATCAGTCCGTTGGTGCTAATACAACTTCCCAAATAGTTGAAGTGGTCAACATGTTCTATCACTTCACTCCCTATCACTAAGTTAGGAGTTGACGTGGTCCAGTCCTGTAGCAGCATCTTACATTTTGTAGGGGCGAATCGCATGCCAAACATACGAAGATTGCTGCTCAAGTTGTTCAGAAGATTCTGCATTTTGTCAGCATCCTCCCCTAACAGGACCCGACCGAAGGCTGCTACCTTGACGTGGTGGTCGGGCTTGAACACCGCAATGACCTAATCAAGCTATACTGGCTGAGACTTATGTCTCTTGAGGTTCTACCATGCCAGGCAGGTTGTTTGGATAGCGGTTAAACAAAAAGCAGCTACCCAATCCAACATCATGTCCAATACAAAATTACAAAATTTCATGCCGGATCGGCCGTGGCCCGGATTAACAAAGACCGCGCTTCCTGCTGCTGTGTCACAGGGCGGGAGTGATAAATCTGCTACTGAGACACACCAAACAAAAAAGAACAAACAAAAACAGGCCGCGTGTGACCGGCCTCAAGCAGTTGTCCCCTGGGCTCTGCGGTCACGCAACCAACTTCCACGGTGTGGGCGGCCGGGAAGTAACAAACGCCCTCACATTCCGAAATGCACACAAAACCTCTCTAATCCTCACTTATCTTTGTCTTCATCTTCATCTCTATTACCTTGCCTTCCCAATAATTTTCAGACTAGATGTTCAACTCACTTATCATAAATAATTATGCGACTTCAAAATTCCCATTGAGTTATATAAAAGAAAACGCGTTCAGTGAAGAGTTACACTTTTCGGCGATATCATCATTCTCAGGCCGTACAATCGCAAATATTTATGGTTGTTTTATATGTGTGTGTACATTAAATTTGTCAAACGAAAATACAATTAGTAAGTTCAGATGAATTGGATGTTGATATAAGAGGATAGTAACAAAAGTGATGAGTTGTCACAAATGATTGTTAAAGAAGAGTTACGTAATAACATGAATAGTTTGATGAAAGAGTTGTGTTCAGGATGAACATGGAAACAAAATAATGTACAGAATTACACAAGGGTTTTGAATAGTTAGAAAAATAAGCATACAAACAAAAGTTAAGTCAAATCAGTGGAGTTATTACCGTGATAGTCTGTCTGTCTGTCTGTTTTTGACATAGAACTTTGCACAAATGTGCGGAAGTTCAAGTCGCCACATTCCGTGTAGCACGCGAAGCAAGAGAAGAAAGTACAAGAAAAGCATAATAGAAACAGTGAGCAAAGGTGTGAGACAAAGGAGTAATAAAGAAATACAAAACAGTTTCATTGAAGATCATAAGTCACAGGGAGTGGATGCATCTGCGCCACTGAGAACGGTTTTGAGCCATGTCACCAATTGTTTCCGACCATAGATTTTTACCGTCCTGAGGACCCCAGCCTGGAAGTCTACACCTTTCTACATGGCTTAGACCAACTGTTGTGGATTTCATTGACTGATGCCAAGTTTTTGTTTGACCGCCGCTAGCTTTTTTCCAGCCTGACCCTATGTCAGCTAACATTGCTCGTCGAGGGAGGCGATGGCTTCGCAGACGTAACACATGTCCTAACCATCTCAGTCTTTGTAGCTTCACGGCTTCGTCGATTGATTTCCCCTGTTTACCTAGAACTCTGCGCCTAACCTCCATGTTGCTCACCTTATTATGCCACTTTACACGGGAAATAGAACGCAGGCACCTATGATCAAAGACAGCTAGTCTTTTCATGTCTTCCACTCTCAGTGGCCAGGTCTCACAACCATAAAGGAGGACGGAGCGGACTGATGAGCAGTACACCCACCCTTTGGTCGATAGTCGAACATCTCGTCTACGCCAGAGTCGGCGTAAACTAACAAATGCGAAACGAGCCCCTTGTATTCGTGCTGAGATTTCGTCAGAGATCAACCCGTTGGCACTGGCTCATGGTACTTCCCAAATAAGTGAAGCGGTCAACGTGCTCTACCACTTCACTTCCTATTTTTAAACTAGGCGTCGATGTAGTCCAGTCCTGTAACATCATCTTGCATTTGGCGGGAGCGAATCGCATGCCAAACATTCGTAGATTGCTGCTCAAGGTGTTTAGAAGACTCTGCATTTCGTCAGAGTCTTCGCCTAGAAGGACTATATCGTCTGCATATTCCAAGTCGACGAGATTATTCCCCGGTAGCAAGTCAATCCCTGAGTCGCTGAAGTCACCTAGGGTTAAGTCCATTAACACATCTATGATGAAGTTGAATAGAAAAGGAGATAATGGGCATCCTTGACGGACACCACTGGTCGTCATCAGTTCAGATGACAGCTCGCCGTAAGCCCTCACCTGGCTGTATGAGTACGAGTAGAGTTCCTTAATCAGTGCAATATATTTTCTTGGAATTCCCTTTACAGCCAAGCATCTCCAGAGAACTTCCCGATCGACAGAGTCGAATGCTGCCTTTAGGTCAAGAAATATAATGACTGTTGGACGCCGGTAGGAATGCCTATGTTCTAGAATCTGTCGGAGGGTGAAGATATGATCAATACACCCTCTTCCTTGTCTAAAGCCTGCCTGACTCTCTCGTGTTTGTGCTTCCCGAGCACCACTCAGTCTACGCATGATTATTGAGCCTAAGACTTTAGATACTATATTAGTCAAGCTAATCCCTCTGTGATTATCACAGGAAGACTTGTCTCCCTTCTTGTATATGGGGATAATCAGTGACTTACACCAACCCGATGGGACTTCTTCTGATAGTAGAAGTGGTTGTATAATTTTCTTTTGTGTGCATAGTTCTGGTTCTTCCAACTGAATGGCTAGGGCTTCTGCGATACAAAGAAGACGGAAACGTAGATTACTTTGAAGGAGGCGTTCGTTGAGATGGAATGACCAGTGTTGACGAGATGTTCGATTATTGCACTCCTTATACGGCCACTACTTCTTTCTGCAGCCACACTGGATAGTGTTCTTTGACCCTTTTTGACAGGATGCGCATTGAACGACCGATGTACCTGGCTTCACAGATGAATATTTCCAAAGATTTGTCATTAAAATTGTAAATTTTAGATGACTAATTTCATTGATGGGTTAGAAATTAAAGTAAGATTAAATAAGCAAGTTGAGTGATATAAGTATAAAACTTGGGCACTGTGGTAGAGTATAACTTCACTATGGATAAGATTTTATTCTGATAAATCATACAGTCTATTTCCTCACCTCTTAACTCTTTATTAATTTCACATGTATATTCCTATGACAAGTCCGTGTATGATCAGCGATTCAGACAAATTACGTCTTCTTATTGCTCTGTCTAAATCATACAATGTGTGTGTGGGTGATTCATCAAAATAAAATCAAGTTGAGTGACGTAATCTAACTGACAGGGTTGAGTAAAGCTCAGCTAAAAATTACAGATGAACAAAAGTCAAGTTAACGACACTGGCAACAAAGGGTAAATATTTAATAAAGGGTGGTAGAAGAAAATATTATACAATTAATAAATAAACAAGCAAGAAAAATACGAAGGAAAAATTACGTATTTGGTGTTCAGATACGTCAGGTCCACTGTATACTTTTTAATGACTAAACAAACTTCCCCTTTTGTATGCAGAGTTCAGATTTTAATATGTGAATTGCCATTGCTTCTGAGGTTTGAAGAAGTTTGATTCATACCCTTTTAGTAAGATTCTCAGGTATTTGTAGATAACATTGAAGTCACTTTGTCGGTTTCCTTGGTGTTGTGATCCGACCAGGTGTTCCAGAATAGAACTTCGGGTGAGGGAACTTTTTTCTCCTTTATAAAACGATGAGGGTAAGTGTTCGATGATACTCAAGTATTGGTTTGTAGGTATTTAATTCACTGGTTACAGGATATCATCATGAGCTGATATTAGTTAAAGAACGATTGGAAAACCAACTAGGAGTACTAGACAGCTGTCCTGGTTTGGAACTCTTCAGGAGAACTCACCCACCGCCAGGTTTCGAGCCCAGGACCTTCTGGTTACAAGGCAAGCTCGATACGCTGGATACAGCTTTATACTTGTTATATATGTTAGAATGAGTACAATGGTCTCAGTAATTATTATTCACATGAAATATGCTATAAAATTAAGTGAGTCTCTTAAATCAGTATTCAGATGTTTAACAGATATTCAACTCCGGATGCTTTCTATATTAATACACGTCAAGAACTTATACAATCAGGCGGATTATAATTTCACGTATGCAGAGATTGTGGAAGACGAAAAAATCTTTCAACTTTCAGCTAATCACTGACTAGAGATATGTAGCGGTAAATAATTCCCCAAAATTATTGACCACAGCAATCACTCATCGGATGCTGACCACCACTGTTTAAGTCGACTTGTTTAGCTGAAGGCTTCCGGTCAAGCATCCCCGCCATTTGGTACTCCGTCGTGACACGTGCACTATCACTAGCTAGCTAAGCGTTCGTCTGATGGCTTGTTTTGGTCCCGAAATATATCACGTAGTTTGGACGATCAAATATTGGCTTTTGCTTTGATTTTCGTACGCGAGAATAAATTAGAAGTTGCTGTGTAAGATAATTCCGTCAACCTCTAAAGATACGTTAACCGTAGGAAATCCTGAGTCGTTGTCATACACTTCTAAAGAGCTTCAGAAAAGAACAGAACAAATGAAGCTAGCTTCTTAGTTCTCAATAATTCGGAAGTTATTCTTGATAATATGATGAAAAGAATACCTCGGAATACTATAAATTTACTTGATATAACTATTATTTCTGTATTCCCTGTTGATTGATCTTATTCGGTTGAAATGGTGGATCTCTGCTGGTATGTCAGCTGAGTCTTACTAGGGATGCTTGGACTATGTCCTGAAGATAAACATGGTGGCTAGTAGTGGACTCCAGGATGCTCATTTCATCTTATTTTGGACTCAAATGAGCTCATTTGAATAGATTTTCCGTAATTCTGATAAATATTACTTAGCGGTAACTGGTAAACCATTGGTTCTGCGAAAAATATAGGTGACCTAATTTTCAATCCAATAACTAGTGATGACTGATCATTACCTAAGCTGAAGTTTGATTTATGAAACAGATTGGTGTCCTTTAATTGGTGTGGTTGTGTTCTCTGAGCTGGACAGTTTAACCACCCTGGATAGTGTTATTTGACCCTTTTTGACAGGATTCGCGTCGAAAGACCAATGTACCTGGCTCCACAGCAGCAGGTGAACTGATATATGCACATAGAAGTGGCCAGATGCGGGATCTTTTCCTTGAGGCTTCTGCAGATCAGTGGGCGACTGGAGAACACTATTCTTAGTGTTGCTGCAAAGAATGTTCTTCTCAGAGATGATGTGATCCTTCTCTTGAGAATATCGCTTGCTAAATCTCCCTTGAAATCCAAGTTCATGTAGAGTTTCTATTTAGGCGCATGTGAAGTTTCATTTCTCCAAATTCCTGGTTTGATACTTTGTCAGTGAATCGTATTGGGTATCCATTTTGAATGAAGATTTCTCTCAGAATATCTAATTCTGTTTCTAGAACATCGGAACTATAAATGTGTCGGATGCGGGTGGCAAGCGATTTAATTAAATTCCACTTTTGTTGAATTGGTACCCAGCTATAAAAGCTTGTTAGTTGACCATTCCAAGTAGCATTTTTATGGATCAATCTTCTTAGTCTCCCATCAGTTCTTCTTGTTAGTTCCACATCAAGAAACGGTATTTTTGACTCGTTTTCCATTTCGAGAGTGAATTTTATTGCTGGATGGCAACAGTTAAATGTCTTCAGCTGTAGATTGGAGTCATTTTTGTCGTCACAAATGATGCATATGTTGTCTACATATCTTTTATACAGTCGTAAGTTGTCAATGCTCGCTCGGCTTTAGTGGACCTTTCTTGAGGCTTGCCACGAAGCAGTCTGATAGTACTGGACTCAACAGAAATCCCATCGCAATACCATCTTTTCGTTTGTAGATGGTATCGTTGAATGTGGACGTTCAGAGTGCATCTCAATGGGAATTCCTTCAAACATGTTGTTGGTATTCCATTGTTGAGAGGGTTGTCATCTATATATTTGCGAATGAAGCAGACCGTTTCCGTGAATGAGACGTTGGTGAAAAGTGACCCAATGTCGAAGGAAAGCATAATTTTGTTAGATACATTCATGTCTTGTATGCAATCGATGAACTGGAAGGTGTCACGGAGCGTAGAGGTACAAAAATTGTTTCCTTACAGATTCTAGAATATCTGCTAGCCATTTTGCTATTTACTGAAGTAATTTATTAAGTGTTACACTGATGCAAATTGAACCAGCAGTTACCTTCTCCACTTCACTGCACTTGCAACAATCATCGGAATGATTTATATTTATTATTCTGACAACAACTAAGCAGCCAACATCACAATATTAATAAAGTTGAGAAATATTATATACACTGAATCTACATTGTCAACATTACACTGCACCAATAAGTGTAATTTTATTTATTAAATCCACATATAGATAAGCTTTCAACTTACAATGATTTCTGTCCATTTACACCTAAAGTGAAAAATACACCTACACCATAACTCCTATCCTCACATAAAGTTCTGTTATTATTTTTCAGTGATTTTCATATTGTTATAACTGCACTGAATAAAGGTAAACACCGTCGCCAATTTGTTATAACGGTAGGGAATTCAATGAAGACGTTTTCACCTTGCTCTGTCTGCGCCTGAACTAATCTGCCTATCTGCTTGTCGTACCTTCCGATTTAGTCAAGCACGCAAATATCAAAAGACAAAGGCTGGACTGTGACTGTGTATTGAAGTGCAACAACGACAAAGAAAGCCATGGTATTTATACATTTTACAACAATATGGACAGCTAACAGCATTTGAAATAATTTATCTTAATAGCCAATAACAAAGTGCGTGAGAGATGATAATATACCATATGTCCGAGGTTGAAAGTCAGTAACAAAATGTGTGGGAATGATAATATACCATATATACAAAATTAGCAGTCACTACCAAAATGCGTGAGAATGATAATATACCATATATACAAAATTAGCAGTCACTACCAAAATGCGTGAGAATGATAACATACCATATATGCAAGTTTAAACAGTCAATACCAAAATATGTGGGATCCTATCACCTCCCCCGTAAAGAGTGTAGGACTTGCTTTTTGGATCTATTTGAAAAGGTTTCGGAGCTCTTCTTTGTCGAGTTGACCTTTGCGTGGTACTGGATAGAGCGTGATCTGTGTGTCTGACACATAACTGTCCTTTTTCATTCGTACGATAATGCAGCAAGAATTTATCCAAAATTTCTTCTGTTGTTTCTTCCCCCTTCGCTTTTGCATAAGCACGCTTAAAGGTGTCGACGAAACGTTCAGTCTGTCCATTCGATTGGGGATGATACGGGGGGCTACGAATATGCTGGATGCCAAACAGTTTGCAGCAACCAAGTTTGTCCTGGAAGACAGAAGCGTGCTTTTGACGACGGCGTTGCAAGAGAGATTGATCAGATACTTCTCCGGGAACAACGTTGTGTGGTGAAGACGAAACATTAGAGCATACTGAATTTAATGGTACATTAAAGATATGGAGCTTGTCTAACCAGTCAAGACCAAGCAAATTCTAATCATGGTAGTTTGTAACGTAACATACACCATTGAAGTGATGCTCACCAAACTGAACCTGGCAATTTATCTCACCCACGAGTTTCAGTATATCTCCAGAGACATTCTTGGCGACATGCTCGGTCGGCAGAATCTGTGGGCAACCAAGTTTGCGCCACGTAGTTCGGGAAATTACGGTGATATCTGATGCCGTATCCAACTGAAGACGAATACGTTTGCCGTTAATATCTAGTGTTATGTACTTACGTTTGCTGGCGAACTCGACTTTGGAAGTTGTGAAAACGGTCTGTACTCGAGGAGATTGTTTCGGCTTGAAACGACTACTTCTGTTCCTCACCGAAAAATTTTTCTGCGGTGTACAGTAACCCTCCTTATGTCCAAAACGGTGACAATTACGGCATTTATGTTTCTTGAAAGAACAGAACTTGACAAAATGCCACGAACCACAGTGCCAGCACACTGAAGGAGGTTTAGCTGAATTTTGAGACTGACGTGCTGTGTGCTTAACGGTGATCGGAGGACTTTTCACTGTGTTAATTGAACCAAATTCAGACGACTGTCGTTTGCACTCCACCATAGCAGTATCGTGCTTCAAGTTGATTAAACGTAGGCATTCTGCTGTCACCATTTGTAAAGTCATTTTCGGGTCTTGTTCCACGAGTGACAGAAGTCGAGTTCGTATGTCAGTATCTTCTGGGTTCTTCAACCCACAAATAAAAATCAAACACTTGAACTGATCTGATGTCATTTCGTGTGGTTTGAACCTTTCACAATCCTTGTTCACTTTGCCAGCGTAAGTGACATAATCATCGGAAGGCATTTTTGTCAACTGAAAACATTGATACCGAATATTAAACATGGATGACTGTTCACCAAAGATTTGTGATAAAACGGTGACTGACTCATCGAATGATAACTCACGTGGGTTCTTGGGCAGAATGAAGTTAACATATCTGTTGTGCTCAACAGTACCAAGTTTTCTTAGTAACAATCGGACTTTGGCAGCATCATCAAACATGTAGCATTCAATACGGAAGACGTCTTCGTAACGATTGAACCATGCATCAAATACGAGACCAGATATTGGGTCGTAGTTGAACTCACTGATAGAATTTGAGATGCTTTCATATTTGTCAGAATGAGATGTTGATGGAACTTGAATGGACAGCTTCTGAGTGAGAGCTTCGATTAATTTTAGTTGAGCTGCTTCATTCTGAACTTGCTGCTGCTGCAAGATAGATTTGAGATCGTTTAGAGAGATAGACATTGTAATTGGGTTGTAATTAACACAGTCAAAAATGTTCTATAGCTGCGCTGAACAGAATAAAAACTGTCGTCGTTTGCTTGCTATAACTGCAATGAATTAAGGTAAAACCCCGTCGCCAATTTGTTATAACGGTAGGGAATTCAATGAAGACGTTTTCACCTTGCTCTGTCTGCGCCTGAACTAATCTGCCTATCTGCTTGTCGTACCTTCCGATTTAGTCAAGCACGCAAATATCAAAAGACAAAGGCTGGACTGTGACTGTGTATTGAAGTGCAACAACGACAAAGAAAGCCATGGTATTTATACATTTTACAACAATATGGACAGCTAACAGCATTTGAAATAATTTATCTTAATAGCCAATAACAAAGTGCGTGAGAGATGATAATATACCATATGTCCGAGGTTGAAAGTCAGTAACAAAATGTGTGGGAATGATAATATACCATATATACAAGATTAGCAGTCACTACCAAAATGCGTGAGAATGATAATATACCATATATACAAAATTAGCAGTCACTACCAAAATGCGTGAGAATGATAACATACCATATATGCAAGTTTAAACAGTCAATACCAAAATATGTGGGATCCTATCACCTCCCCCGTAAAGAGTGTAGGACTTGCTTTTTGGATCTATTTGAAAAGGTTTCGGAGCTCTTCTTTGTCGAGTTGACCTTTGCGTGGTACTGGATAGAGCGTGATCTGTGTGTCTGACACATAACTGTCCTTTTTCATTCGTACGATAATGCAGCAAGAATTTATCCAAAATTTCTTCTGTTGTTTCTTCCCCCTTCGCTTTTGCATAAGCACGCTTAAAGGTGTCGACGAAACGTTCAGTCTGTCCATTCGATTGGGGATGATACGGGGGGCTACGAATATGCTGGATGCCAAACAGTTTGCAGCAACCAAGTTTGTCCTGGAAGACAGAAGCGTGCTTTTGACGACGGCGTTGCAAGAGAGATTGATCAGATACTTCTCCGGGAACAACGTTGTGTGGTGAAGACGAAACATTAGAGCATACTGAATTTAATGGTACATTAAAGATATGGAGCTTGTCTAACCAGTCAAGACCAAGCAAATTCTAATCATGGTAGTTTGTAACGTAACATACACCATTGAAGTGATGCTCACCAAACTGAACCTGGCAATTTATCTCACCCACGAGTTTCAGTATATCTCCAGAGACATTCTTGGCGACATGCTCGGTCGGCAGAATCTGTGGGCAACCAAGTTTGCGCCACGTAGTTCGGGAAATTACGGTGATATCTGATGCCGTATCCAACTGAAGACGAATACGTTTGCCGTTAATATCTAGTGTTATGTACTTACGTTTGCTGGCGAACTCGACTTTGGAAGTTGTGAAAACGGTCTGTACTCGAGGAGATTGTTTCGGCTTGAAACGACTACTTCTGTTCCTCACCGAAAAATTTTTCTGCGGTGTACAGTAACCCTCCTTATGTCCAAAACGGTGACAATTACGGCATTTATGTTTCTTGAAAGAACAGAACTTGACAAAATGCCACGAACCACAGTGCCAGCACACTGAAGGAGGTTTAGCTGAATTTTGAGACTGACGTGCTGTGTGCTTAACGGTGATCGGAGGACTTTTCACTGTGTTAATTGAACCAAATTCAGACGACTGTCGTTTGCACTCCACCATAGCAGTATCGTGCTTCAAGTTGATTAAACGTAGGCATTCTGCTGTCACCATTTGTAAAGTCATTTTCGGGTCTTGTTCCACGAGTGACAGAAGTCGAGTTCGTATGTCAGTATCTTCTGGGTTCTTCAACCCACAAATAAAAATCAAACACTTGAACTGATCTGATGTCATTTCGTGTGGTTTGAACCTTTCACAATCCTTGTTCACTTTGCCAGCGTAAGTGACATAATCATCGGAAGGCATTTTTGTCAACTGAAAACATTGATACCGAATATTAAACATGGATGACTGTTCACCAAAGATTTGTGATAAAACGGTGACTGACTCATCGAATGATAACTCACGTGGGTTCTTGGGCAGAATGAAGTTAACATATCTGTTGTGCTCAACAGTACCAAGTTTTCTTAGTAACAATCGGACTTTGGCAGCATCATCAAACATGTAGCATTCAATACGGAAGACGTCTTCGTAACGATTGAACCATGCATCAAATACGAGACCAGATATTGGGTCGTAGTTGAACTCACTGATAGAATTTGAGATGCTTTCATATTTGTCAGAATGAGATGTTGATGGAACTTGAATGGACAGCTTCTGAGTGAGAGCTTCGATTAATTTTAGTTGAGCTGCTTCATTCTGAACTTGCTGCTGCTGCAAGATAGATTTGAGATCGTTTAGAGAGATAGACATTGTAATTGGGTTGTAATTAACACAGTCAAAAATGTTCTATAGCTGCGCTGAACAGAATAAAAACTGTCGTCGTTTGCTTGCTATAACTGCAATGAATTAAGGTAAAACCCCGTCGCCAATTTGTTATAACGGTAGGGAATTCAATGAAGACGTTTTCACCTTGCTCTGTCTGCGCCTGAACTAATCTGCCTATCTGCTTGTCGTACCTTCCGATTTAGTCAAGCACGCAAATATCAAAAGACAAAGGCTGGACTGTGACTGTGTATTGAAGTGCAACAACGACAAAGAAAGCCATGGTATTTATACATTTTACAACAATATGGACAGCTAACAGCATTTGAAATAATTTATCTTAATAGCCAATAACAAAGTGCGTGAGAGATGATAATATACCATATGTCCGAGGTTGAAAGTCAGTAACAAAATGTGTGGGAATGATAATATACCATATATACAAAATTAGCAGTCACTACCAAAATGCGTGAGAATGATAATATACCATATATACAAAATTAGCAGTCACTACCAAAATGCGTGAGAATGATAACATACCATATATGCAAGTTTAAACAGTCAATACCAAAATATGTGGGATCCTATCACCTCCCCCGTAAAGAGTGTAGGACTTGCTTTTTGGATCTATTTGAAAAGGTTTCGGAGCTCTTCTTTGTCGAGTTGACCTTTGCGTGGTACTGGATAGAGCGTGATCTGTGTGTCTGACACATAACTGTCCTTTTTCATTCGTACGATAATGCAGCAAGAATTTATCCAAAATTTCTTCTGTTGTTTCCTCCCCCTTCGCTTTTGCATAAGCACGCTTAAAGGTGTCGACGAAACGTTCAGTCTGTCCATTCGATTGGGGATGATACGGGGGGCTACGAATATGCTGGATGCCAAACAGTTTGCAGCAACCAAGTTTGTCCTGGAAGACAGAAGCGTGCTTTTGACGACGGCGTTGCAAGAGAGATTGATCAGATACTTCTCCGGGAACAACGTTGTGTGGTGAAGACGAAACATTAAAGCATACTGAATTTAATGGTACATTAAAGATATGGAGCTTGTCTAACCAGTCAAGACCAAGCAAATTCTAATCATGGTAGTTTGTAACGTAACATACACCATTGAAGTGATGCTCACCAAACTGAACCTGGCAATTTATCTCACCCACGAGTTTCAGTATATCTCCAGAGACATTCTTGGCGACATGCTCGGTCGGCAGAATCTGTGGGCAACCAAGTTTGCGCCACGTAGTTCGGGAAATTACGGTGATATCTGATGCCGTATCCAACTGAAGACGAATACGTTTGCCGTTAATATCTAGTGTTATGTACTTACGTTTGCTGGCGAACTCGACTTTGGAAGTTGTGAAAACGGTCTGTACTCGAGGAGATTGTTTCGGCTTGAAACGACTACTTCTGTTCCTCACCGAAAAATTTTTCTGCGGTGTACAGTAACCCTCCTTATGTCCAAAACGGTGACAATTACGGCATTTATGTTTCTTGAAAGAACAGAACTTGACAAAATGCCACGAACCACAGTGCCAGCACACTGAAGGAGGTTTAGCTGAATTTTGAGACTGACGTGCTGTGTGCTTAACGGTGATCGGAGGACTTTTCACTGTGTTAATTGAACCAAATTCAGACGACTGTCGTTTGCACTCCACCATAGCAGTATCGTGCTTCAAGTTGATTAAACGTAGGCATTCTGCTGTCACCATTTGTAAAGTCATTTTCGGGTCTTGTTCCACGAGTGACAGAAGTCGAGTTCGTATGTCAGTATCTTCTGGGTTCTTCAACCCACAAATAAAAATCAAACACTTGAACTGATCTGATGTCATTTCGTGTGGTTTGAACCTTTCACAATCCTTGTTCACTTTGCCAGCGTAAGTGACATAATCATCGGAAGGCATTTTTGTCAACTGAAAACATTGATACCGAATATTAAACATGGATGACTGTTCACCAAAGATTTGTGATAAAACGGTGACTGACTCATCGAATGATAACTCACGTGGGTTCTTGGGCAGAATGAAGTTAACATATCTGTTGTGCTCAACAGTACCAAGTTTTCTTAGTAACAATCGGACTTTGGCAGCATCATCAAACATGTAGCATTCAATACGGAAGACGTCTTCGTAACGATTGAACCATGCATCAAATACGAGACCAGATATTGGGTCGTAGTTGAACTCACTGATAGAATTTGAGATGCTTTCATATTTGTCAGAATGAGATGTTGATGGAACTTGAATGGACAGCTTCTGAGTGAGAGCTTCGATTAATTTTAGTTGAGCTGCTTCATTCTGAACTTGCTGCTGCTGCAAGATAGATTTGAGATCGTTTAGAGAGATAGACATTGTAATTGGGTTGTAATTAACACAGTCAAAAATGTTCTATAGCTGCGCTGAACAGAATAAAAACTGTCGTCGTTTGCTTGCTATAACTGCAATGAATTAAGGTAAAACCCCGTCGCCAATTTGTTATAACGGTAGGGAATTCAATGAAGACGTTTTCACCTTGCTCTGTCTGCGCCTGAACTAATCTGCCTATCTGCTTGTCGTACCTTCCGATTTAGTCAAGCACGCAAATATCAAAAGACAAAGGCTGGACTGTGACTGTGTATTGAAGTGCAACAACGACAAAGAAAGCCATGGTATTTATACATTTTACAACAATATGGACAGCTAACAGCATTTGAAATAATTTATCTTAATAGCCAATAACAAAGTGCGTGAGAGATGATAATATACCATATGTCCGAGGTTGAAAGTCAGTAACAAAATGTGTGGGAATGATAATATACCATATATACAAAATTAGCAGTCACTACCAAAATGCGTGAGAATGATAATATACCATATATACAAAATTAGCAGTCACTACCAAAATGCGTGAGAATGATAACATACCATATATGCAAGTTTAAACAGTCAATACCAAAATATGTGGGATCCTATCACCTCCCCCGTAAAGAGTGTAGGACTTGCTTTTTGGATCTATTTGAAAAGGTTTCGGAGCTCTTCTTTGTCGAGTTGACCTTTGCGTGGTACTGGATAGAGCGTGATCTGTGTGTCTGACACATAACTGTCCTTTTTCATTCGTACGATAATGCAGCAAGAATTTATCCAAAATTTCTTCTGTTGTTTCCTCCCCCTTCGCTTTTGCATAAGCACGCTTAAAGGTGTCGACGAAACGTTCAGTCTGTCCATTCGATTGGGGATGATACGGGGGGCTACGAATATGCTGGATGCCAAACAGTTTGCAGCAACCAAGTTTGTCCTGGAAGACAGAAGCGTGCTTTTGACGACGGCGTTGCAAGAGAGATTGATCAGATACATCTCCGGGAACAACGTTGTGTGGTGAAGACGAAACATTAGAGCATACTGAATTTAATGGTACATTAAAGATATGGAGCTTGTCTAACCAGTCAAGACCAAGCAAATTCAAATCATGGTAGTTTGTAACGTAACATACACCATTGAAGTGATGCTCACCAAACTGAACCTGGCAATTTATCTCACCCACGAGTTTCAGTATATCTCCAGAGACATTCTTGGCGACATGCTCGGTCGGCAGAATCTGTGGGCAACCAAGTTTGCGCCACGTAGTTCGGGAAATTACGGTGATATCTGATGCCGTATCCAACTGAAGACGAATACGTTTGCCGTTAATATCTAGTGTTATGTACTTACGTTTGCTGGCGAACTCGACTTTGGAAGTTGTGAAAACGGTCTGTACTCGAGGAGATTGTTTCGGCTTGAAACGACTACTTCTGTTCCTCACCGAAAAATTTTTCTGCGGTGTACAGTAACCCTCCTTATGTCCAAAACGGTGACAATTACGGCATTTATGTTTCTTGAAAGGACAGAACTTGACAAAATGCCACGAACCACAGTGCCAGCACACTGAAGGAGGTTTAGCTGAATTTTGAGACTGACGTGCTGTGTGCTTAACGGTGATCGGAGGACTTTTCACTGTGTTAATTGAACCAAATTCAGACGACTGTCGTTTGCACTCCACCATAGCAGTATCGTGCTTCAAGTTGATTAAACGTAGGCATTCTGCTGTCACCATTTGTAAAGTCATTTTCGGGTCTTGTTCCACGAGTGACAGAAGTCGAGTTCGTATGTCAGTATCTTCTGGGTTCTTCAACCCACAAATAAAAATCAAACACTTGAACTGATCTGATGTCATTTCGTGTGGTTTGAACCTTTCACAATCCTTGTTCACTTTGCCAGCGTAAGTGACATAATCATCGGAAGGCATTTTTGTCAACTGAAAACATTGATACCGAATATTAAACATGGATGACTGTTCACCAAAGATTTGTGATAAAACGGTGACTGACTCATCGAATGATAACTCACGTGGGTTCTTGGGCAGAATGAAGTTAACATATCTGTTGTGCTCAACAGTACCAAGTTTTCTTAGTAACAATCGGACTTTGGCAGCATCATCAAACATGTAGCATTCAATACGGAAGACGTCTTCGTAACGATTGAACCATGCATCAAATACGAGACCAGATATTGGGTCGTAGTTGAACTCACTGATAGAATTTGAGATGCTTTCATATTTGTCAGAATGAGATGTTGATGGAACTTGAATGGACAGCTTCTGAGTGAGAGCTTCGATTAATTTTAGTTGAGCTGCTTCATTCTGAACTTGCTGCTGCTGCAAGATAGATTTGAGATCGTTTAGAGAGATAGACATTGTAATTGGGTTGTAATTAACACAGTCAAAAATGTTCTATAGCTGCGCTGAACAGAATAAAAACTGTCGTCGTTTGCTTGCTATAACTGCAATGAATTAAGGTAAAACCCCGTCGCCAATTTGTTATAACGGTAGGGAATTCAATGAAGACGTTTTCACCTTGCTCTGTCTGCGCCTGAACTAATCTGCCTATCTGCTTGTCGTACCTTCCGATTTAGTCAAGCACGCAAATATCAAAAGACAAAGGCTGGACTGTGACTGTGTATTGAAGTGCAACAACGACAAAGAAAGCCATGGTATTTATACATTTTACAACAATATGGACAGCTAACAGCATTTGAAATAATTTATCTTAATAGCCAATAACAAAGTGCGTGAGAGATGATAATATACCATATGTCCGAGGTTGAAAGTCAGTAACAAAATGTGTGGGAATGATAATATACCATATATACAAGATTAGCAGTCACTACCAAAATGTGTGAGAATGATAACATACCATATATGCAAGATTAAACAGTCAATACCAAAATATGTGGAATCCTATCACATACGTTGATAGCAATCACTCGTCAAATAATGCTCTGCTTCATGCAAAAATAGGCTTCATGTATATCTTGAGACGTGTGAATTCTTTATTGAATGATACTACGCCGAAAAATTACGATTTTTATATATAGTAGACTACTTATATAAGTGATAGGTGACTCTAAACTATAACAGTCCAAAAGGAAACTACCTAATGAACGGATTAATGACCTTGAGCAGCTAGTCAGCTGAATCCGTAGTATATGGACGCAATTATGGATGCTGCAGACGAATAACTCAGCAAACTTCATCCAGATTTGGTATTTAATACTACTTAGACCACATGTTCATTGGAAGGGCGAAACGTGTAGCCATCCAGTTGTCATCCCTGTGGTCAGGTTATACGGATGATTTCGTTAGTCTTCTCGATGGCACTCAGACAAATTCCATCGAGAGTTTCTAGAGTCACCATTAAAAGAGGATCAGAGTGGTACATGAGTTAAGAAACACAATGATTTATAGTTATCTAGACAAATTTACACACAGATATTGGGTTAACCTAATTATGAGCACTCCTATGTGAAATTGGGAGGTTTTATCGGAGCATACACAAGGAAGTTTTCCTATGTAATTACTTATTAACTGTTATGTACTAGTTTTCCCCGTCGACAAATTGTTATGTACTAGTTTTCCCCGTCGCCAAATTGTTATGTACTCGTCGCTAAATTATTGTTATAGACTGGTCGAGAAACTAATAGTCCTGACGCGAGAAGGCGGAAATCAGAAGACCACTAGGTTTGCGATGATACTTCTATTGTCCAAACAAAGGAGACGAAAATAAATGGTCTCACACCAAAGTGGTAAGTAAGTAAAGTAGTTGTAAAGTAGTTCACACAAATTGTGAATGCGAATATATATAAATAATTCAGACAAGCGTGGGAAAAATCATTAGACAGTCTTAACATGAATGGCTAATTATAATGGAGTGTCGATCCAATTATACATAGCGAATATAGCAGACATGCCAACAAACATATATGGATATATGTCACCAAGCAACGGACTGTCAACAAACACTCATATTATATATAATATAATATAAGGAGAAATACACATTATTAAAGGAGA
This sequence comes from Trichobilharzia regenti, assembly GCA_944472135.2. NCBI lineage: Eukaryota > Metazoa > Platyhelminthes > Trematoda > Strigeidida > Schistosomatidae > Trichobilharzia > Trichobilharzia regenti. The sequence goes on from OX235262.1 coordinate 185,307,384, forward strand.
CAAGTCCATACAAGTGAAGTGGTCACAGACTAAGCGAGCAAACAGAAAGAGAGACCAACATGCACACACACACATAAATATATATGTGGATACATATCTTTAACATTGCATTACGTGTATATTAACGTCTGTTTCAAATTACGCACTTCTGCATCTGATTGGTAGGTAGAGATTTGTTAAGGTCTTTATTGAGTAGTTTCGTTATTGGTTGCTATAGTTTAGAGTCACTAGATGATATTACCCTCCAGTCATTCCACCCTGCTCATTATAGCTAAATATTTCAACACAGTTTCTCTGATACAACACCTTGCAACCAATATGCTACAGTCAGGTCACATGACGCTGACGTTAACATGCCTGAGAGTTCTCAACAATTCAGATAACGCACAACGCGATTTTATTAAAAACAATCCACAAAATAGTGTACGAAGCGAAATTTCAACCGACGTGCGGGATGAGTCCAGGCCATATGTGTGGAGTATCTTAAACTCAAATAAACAGCTCCTTTCTTCTTCTTGTTTTTGACCTTGCTATAATTGATACTGGTTTTTGATAACAACTGCTTCAAAATAATGAACACTACTGAAGTAGGATGTCGTGGTGAATAATTCCCCAAAGTGATTAGCTCACAGCATTCATCAGTCAGCCCTGGATGATGAAATTCACTGTGTTAAGTCGACTCTTTTGGCTGAAGGCTTGTAGCCGAGCATCCATGCCATTTGTTATGCCGTCGTTTTACGTCCGTTCGTTTGTGCACGATCCCTAGCTAGTTAATCATTCAAAACTACACTACGATCGTGATCCCGAAATATATTTCGTACTTCGGACGATCAGTTTAGTGTTTTGATTTGCCTATGGTCTACGGTGGACAAATAAATACTGTGGGAGTTGTTGATACAAGAACTTGCGTTGGTGTACATCTCAATTCGCTTTAACGTTGACATTCCCTCATCTCCTAGAGGAGTATTTTGACTTACGAATTCCCACAAGACAATGAGAGGAAGTAATTTATTTGCGCGACACACTTCTGACATTCTAATCACACATGTAATTATTTTTTTCGATTTACAGCTTGATTCCACACTGTATTTTTAGTACAATTATGGAATTTTCAGTATGGATACCGATAGCCCAAATTTTGCAGGCCGATCATAGATATCAGTTGTGCGTCGGCAGAGAATCTGATATGTATCCACATATATATATTTATATATGTGTGTGTGTATGTTGGTCTCTCTTTCTGTTTGCTCGCTTAGTCTGTGACCACTTCACTTGTATGAACTTGTCTCCTTTAACAATGTATATTCTCCTTATATTATATATAATATGAGTGTTTGTTGACAGTCCGTTGCTTGGTGACATATATCCATATATGGTGGTTGTTGACATGTCTGCTATATTTTGCTATGTATATTTGGATCGACACTCCATTATAATTAGCCATCCATGTTAAGACTGTCTATTGATTTGTTCACACACATTCATATATATTTCGTTCTCACAATCTTGTGTGACTTACTTTACTTACCACTTTGGTGGGATACCACTTTTGCACTCTCCTTGTGTTTGGAAAATAGAAGTATCATCGAAAACCTAGTGGTCTTCTGATTTCCGCCTTCTTGCGTCAGGAATATTAGTTTCTCGACCAGTCCATAACAATAATTTAGCGACGAGTACATAACAGAATCGAACCTCGGACCATGTGCATGTTCGGCAAGAGTCGTAACCACTGTGCGCACATATTTGTACAATGCGTAACACAGCAAGAGGACTTCAACTTTTATCAATGTACGTCAGAATGTTTACGTGTCAAAATCCCAGGTAAGAGGTAGGAAAATGAGGTAAGAAAACAGTGAGACAAAAATATTATTGCCGAAAACAAATCTTGGTGCTCATATTGGTTTGTCAAGGCAAGTTGAAAGTAACGTCAATTAGTTTTTGAACACATTAAACAGGTTTAAGCGGTTATATGGCTAAGGCTTCAATGAATTAAAGTATGTGTTTCAAGCCTCTTTTGGATGCGGGTTTAGAGGTAATACTGAAGCCAGCTTTATGACTCGTCGTAAAGTGTAGCTAATCAACAACACTGTCAGTACTTTACAGATCCTTTGACTGACATCATTAATTTTTAAGTTATTTAGTGGGTTCGAATGGTACTTCTTTTCCTATCTCATTAAGGATTCTGTGTAATATTTCACAGGTTCTTTTTGTATAATATGTCATCACTACTGATATTTTAAATTCTCTGTTATTGGTGTTGACATCTTTCTTGGTATGTTTGCCGTGCATGTAGTCCCCATTATTGTCAATTTTATTTTCGCATTTTCTCACATGCTTCCGGATTGATCTACCAGGGTAATCATTAAGTGTTAGAGCTTCTCCTGTATGTCATACTTTCTGCCTCAGATTTCCTTTGGCACTATCTATATGTTCTGCTTAGTTATGTAAACAGTTCACCAACCTTATTTTCATTGACACAGCTTGGAATGGAGTTTACTCTAAATATTAGCTGGAACGAGGCAGTTTTCTCTGAGCACTGGTGTCTAACGTCAAATCTTGCCTCCCTTTTACGGTGCATTCTGACATTGGAAGCTTTCTTTAATAACTTTACCACTCATAATTAAGTATAAATCCATATACTGTTAGGTTAGTATGCGAAAAACCTATTCATTTCCCGTGTTTCTAGTACCGAAGATGCATTTTGAACGACCACACTAGGTAACGCATTGTTATAAAAACAACAGCTTTCATTAAACCCAACATGAATTCAGTAAGGACGAGTCTATAGCCTCGAAATTACTTGCAGCTTCAAATATCTGAACATCATTCTGGGATCACAATGTACTATTACGAACGTGCAAACCAGGGCGCTTCATTTTGTGTGATAGGAGAATCTGTTGCGTGCGTTGTCTGACTAAACTGCCGTACACATATATTCTAGTATTTCTTCGTTCTTATTAATGTGCGCAGACGTTGTGGCTACTCGACGCCCACAACGTAAATCAAAAGGCACTTGCGAAGAGTACGAATGTGTATTATAGCAGTAATCAAATTCGAAATTGTGTCAAGGTAATATTCAACAGTAAAATGACGAATGTTTGCGAAGTACATATAAAATCGGTCTGTATACACATATAATACAAGTATACAAATTAGATTAAAAAGCATGTTTACAGTTGGTATAGGGGTACTACATAATTCCCCCATCAGAACACTAAAATATAAAAAAATACATATAAGTGTTCGAAAATAACATGCGTCAGCGTAATACGTAGCAGCGATAGTACACAGAAGGCGATTTATTAAGCTGAAAAATGAGCAGTTTAATGCGGTTAATAAAGTCGATAATAAATGCGATAATCTAGGGAAAGTGGAATTCATAATCGTAATAGAATATATGAGGAACGATAAAATTGTCCGCGGATCTGTAGTCGGTAGACGAAAACGATACGTGAATAATATACGAGATGTGATTAAATGTAATAATATAGGAAATATCGATGTTAAAATAATAGTGACGTGATTTATGTATGAAAATATTAATCAGTTAAATGAGTAGTCAAATGACAATTACGAATAAAGATAATAAAAATGAAAATTCTTAGTAAGTTATATTTCGATGACTTGCACGTAACGTTTAGGCCAATGGACTCGTCTACCAGATCGTGTTGTTTTCGCAGGTTTCTCTGTCGACGTTGAAGCTTTTGTGGATGTAGGCATTGACACGTCGTTCAGCTGGTCCTTATTGTTGACTTCGAAATCGTCGAGGAACGCTGGTTTGACTCTGTCGATACTGATGGCTTCTGTTTTATTCAATCTTTCTATCGTGATAACTTTCGCGTTTCTGTTTAGAACTTTGAATGGGCCATCATAAGCGGGTTGAAGGGGTCGTTGTACACCTTCTCTCCTGACGAAGACGTGGGTGCAGTCTGTCAGTTGTGACGGGATGTATGACGCTCGTTCCTGCTGACGTGGAATTGATATCTTTAGCTCGTTCATGTGTCGTTTTAGCTGGTGCACGTAACCAGTCATATCGTGTGGAACTTCGTTACCCGGGGTGAAAAATTCTCCTGGTAATCGTAATGTTGTTCCATAGACTAGTTCGGAAGCACAGCAGCCAATATCTTTCTTTATAGTAGCTCGTATACCAAGTAATACTAGTGGAAATTTGGTTGACCAATCGTTTTGAGTCAAAGAAGCAGCGAGTGCAGCTTTGAGTTGTCGATGAAATCGTTCGACCATACCGTTGGAACTAGGATGATACGTTGTCGTTCGTATTCGTTTAATGCCTAGTAATTCAGTTAGCTGGTCAAAAAGTCGGCTTTCAAACTGGGCACCTCTGTCTGTAGTGATAATTGATGGGACACCAAAATTGGCTATCCAGTTTTCGACTAAAGCTTTAGCTACCGTTTCAGCTGAGACGTCGATTAATGGAACTGCTACTGGCCAACGAGTAAATCTGTCAATGCAAGTTAAAATATAGTTGAAACCATTGGAAGGAGGCAGTGGACCAACTATGTCTACATGTACATGGTCAAATCTAGAGTCGGGGTTAGGGAAGCGACCAAGTGGTGCTTTGGTGTGCCGGTTGATTTTGACTCTTTGGCAAGACAAGCAATTTCGTGTCCACTTCTTAACATCGCTGTTAATGTTTGGCCAGATAAATCTTTCCTTTAGTAGCTTGGTAGTAGCGCTTACACCAGGATGCGACAAGTTATGTAACTTCTCGAATACTGTATGTCTCATAGCTATTGGAAAGAAAGGTCGATATTTACCCGTAGAGGTGTCGCAGATAACTTTTGTCGTGCCAGAAGGAATTGCCTCGAGGTTTAGAGATGTTGTTTTAGAAGACATGATCTTTTTGAGTTCGGCGTCGTCTCGTTGTAAGTTTGAGAGATGTTCGTAGTCGATGTCTGGGCATACAATGTTATCAATGTGCATACGTGATAAAGCGTCTGCCACTTCATTGTTTTTACCCTTTACTTGTCGCAGATCGGAGTTGACTTGGGATATATACTCGAGATGTCGTATTTCGCGCGGAGAGTAATTAACCTGCTTTGCTGATAAAGCTTTCGTTGGAGCTTTATGGTCTGTTGATCGGAAAGATGGTTGTAGAATGTCAGGAAATTGATCTGCCGAGTTGGTATATGGAGATGCTGGTGTGCGTGTGACCATCAAGTTCAACGATGATGCACGGCTAATCGTACCAGCGATGTACTTTTTATTGAGCGAGTCTATTAACTTAGGGCTTATTGGATCAACTAGCAGTTTGTGTTGCTTTAGGAAATCTATACCAAGGATTGGGGATGGAACGTCTGCGATGATGGAAGACCAAGTGTAGGTATTCTGCAGACCAAAATCTAAAGTCATTCGTTTACTACCATATGTAACAATATTAGACTTGTTAACTGCTTGGAGCGTAACTGCAGGGTCAGGATGTTGACGTTCCTGCGTAGACGGAGGGAGAACACTAACCTCTGCTCTTGTGTCAACTAAAAATGTAGTACCGGTATTTCTACCTGTTACATAAAACAAACGACTGCTAGATCGTAGATTGCCGACAGTAGAAGTTTTCATACATGACGATATATCTTTTGGTTTAGCCTGAAAGTTGCAAGGTGAACGACACCGTCGTGCATTGCTTCCGTAACTACGGTGGTACCAGCAAATAGTATCGTGATGTCGTGACGTGCTGGGTGACCGAGAAAGACGTCGACGAGACGAGCTTCTAGAACGGCCTGGTCGTGTGCGTGTGGTCAGTGCTGCTAACTGACTCAGTAAGGTGTCGACTTTGTGTTCTAGAGTCTGTATCCTACCGTGAGTGTCTGGTATTCTGCTAGTGGAAGCAACAGATTGAGGTGTTGACCTCTCGTACATGCAATCCGCAATTTCGGCGAGCTTTTCTATGTCGATGTTGTCGTCTCCGAAAGCAAGAACTTGTTGAATGCTTGCAGGAAGTCGTCGCAACCAAATTTGGTAAAAGAGATGTTTATCGATATCTCTCCCTGCTACTAGGTTTTGCATATGCCTCATGAGTTGTGATGGGGTTTTATCACCTAGCTCTACATTGCTTAACAAACGATCGAGTGCTTGCCTATCTGAAAGTGAAGTGCATCGAAGTACCTCTTCTTTCAACTTGTCGTAAGGAGCGTCTGTGCTGGGTTGAACTATGTGTTGTCGACCCTGTTCGGCGATTTTGTCTGGGAGTACTGTACTCAAAATGCCGAATTTAGCCGTCTGTGACGTGAGCTTATTGGCATTGAAATAATGTTCCAGTCGTGCAAACCAAAGATGGGGTTTCTGCGCTTAAAAACTGGTACAGTCAGAGAAATAGTACTAACAGATCCCAGCTCTAAGTTATTAGAGGTATTGGAAGAGATTTTACAATTCGTAGTAAAATGGTTTGGGAGTAACAAAATAGCAAAAATTATGCACACCAAGAATATGGCAAAACAGAAAAACATGCAATGCAGATGCTTCCCTATCTTACTGTAATTCTGAATTAAATCTCAGTAATTCTGAAATAATTCTAGCATCCTATAGTGAGTAAATTCTGAATTTGTTCTGAAATCCAATTGTTTAATGGCACAGACTAGAACTCAGTGCTAGTTTTCAGCATAACTAGCGCTATTTCAGCACCGTGTTCTTCTTTTAAGCATTGTCGGGAGTGGACCAGAACCTACGGGGTTTGCTTATCAGCTTTATTTCAGCCCTTTCAGATCATTTTCAGCACTGACTAGCACTACTTTAGAACGAAAAGACTTAATTCAGCACATAGTGGAAATTTTTTCAGCCTAATTCAAGCCTTCGCAGATCGTATTAAGCACTGACTAGCACTACTTTAGAACGAAAAGACTTAATTCAGCACATAGTGGAAATTTTTTCAGCCTAATTTAAGCCTTCGCAGACCGTATTCAGCACTTACTCGCTTTACCTTAGAACTAAAAGACTTCTACTTATTATCATCACCTGTGTCCTACGCCCGCGCAATTCAGAAAGAAATCAGTTTTTACAATTAAGAGACTTTTGTATTTATAAACTGTAGTACAATGTCACTGCAATCCCGTCAATTGCGATCCACTGGTAGCATCCTGCAAATAAGCAAAATAAAATATTAGTGGGTGAAAAATTGTGCTGAGCACATTCTGAGCATTTACATTTATGAAAGTTTACTTACATAAGTGCCACTGTTATATCCCCCGGTATCTTTTTCATTTGCCTAAAAATTAAAACAATGTTGTGATTACTACATGTTGAATAAACGTTCACTTATTAAAGTAAGCAGGCGTTTCGCAATATTACCTGAATTCCTTGCTTCCGCTTACGCCTTTGGACACGATCTTTCAAATTATGAAAGTACGATTTCGTGGCCCTATCCATCATGTAACCAATCTCTCTCGTCGTCATTAGTTGGCCGGAGAAGTGCGACATAATTAAAGCTACAGAACTAATTACTTCATTAATGAAACTTACATCTTATTATTTTATAAAAGGCATAAGGCACAATGCTTGACTTTGTCAAAGTCCCCTGGAATGTAAACTTCAAACCCACTTCAGGTTTTATAACATGGTGCATCATGACCTTAAGTGATAACTTTGGATCACTCTGAAGGCAGCTAGCCATCTTAGCAGTCTACAAGAAATAAGAATTAAATATGTCAACTCACATATTGCTGTTTGTACTTTTCGTCTCTTAAAGATGCTTCCAGCATCTCTAACTGGTCTTCATTCTCGAGCGGAAACTGCAGTGTTAAGTCACCGTTTGCTGGAGGGTAGGTTTGCTGTCGAGATTTTCTGTCAGTAGTCATAATGTTCAATATTTTCGTGCACAGGTTAATGATTTCCATATTTGTATCTTTAAATAAATAATTATTTTTAAGTAATTACCGAGTAATTTCTTATTTGTGGATTCAGTAGCATCTTCGTTAGACGGCAATCTAAAGCATAAATAAAAATTGTAACAATTTTTTCCTACCGGTCACACACATAGGACTTTTTGCCAATAGGAGATGAATGAAATATGGGAGCACTGGAAGTACTGAAAATGAAGGGCTTTCAAATAGGTTAAAACCTTGGATTTGGGGCCACGAAGTCATCCAATATATTATACTCTGGATATTGTGGTTTTATGCTACCAACCTCACTGGCGGCTACATCAATATCCATAGAGTTGTAAAGGAAATTCTTCTCAGTTTTCTTGGCATCCCTGAAAAATGTGTTACACAGGTAACGCTACCTACCTTTTAGGTCTATTACTAGGCATTGGCAACGTATCATCGTCCATGTCTACCTTCTTGGTGTCTTGATCATTGTTTTTAAAGATCTTTCAATTCAACTAGTAGGTCCATAGAAACCTCATTGAAGTTACTCGGTTTTCTCAAACCGCCATGTATGCCAATTAAGAAAACGTCACTGACGTATGGAGTTGTGATACGACCTAGGAATGGCCATAATTGCTGCGAAGAACTGTTTGATATAGATAAACCGTCATAGTTGATTTGCAAGCCAATATGTTGAAAAGTACCGTGGTCAACCCAACTATCTAGATAACGCTGCAGATTTTCCTTCAGTCCAATGTGATAGTAAACACCTTGTCCAAGAAATCTAGGTACACACATGCCACTATCTTCTAGCAAGCCTCTTATGGTTGTTGGCACATGTGGATTAAATTTACGCATACAGTCCAAGATATTTTGCGCAAGCGCCCCTGTTACATTGTTCTGAAGGAACAATTCCATAATTGACTTTCTGACCAGCTCTTTTTGTGTCATCTTCTCAGGAACAACCTGAAGTTCTATTGAAATTAATTATTACATAATAATAAATGTTACGATTCTCTTCAATTTGTGAAACAACAGCGACGGTCTCACTAGTACTAGGTAAACCCACTGTTCCCTGTACAGTTGAACTTGAAGGCAAAGTTACTGTATTATCCCTTGCCACCTCTTCTCTGGATGAGTAGTAACGTTTCCAGAAGTCCCAGTCACTGAATGCTGCATCACGTAACCGTTTTTGACGGCGATAAAATGTTGAGTAGCTGTATCCAAAGCATTCATGCAGTCTGCCAGAAGATATTCTTCTCTTACGACTTGTTGCAGAATGTTGAATACCCGTATTTAACACATTATCTGAGTTGTTTTCCTTTTAATAGAAATGGACAAATATGCACCCAAAATCTAACTCACCTGCATGATTTATAAATCCTGTAAGAATGGTCTTTGTATGTGAGGAGTACTGCTTATATACTTCTAGGCAAACATCAGTCTGTTAAATATGAAAAGGGATGACTTGTGAACTGTAATCACAGTCCACCAATTAAATTGTAATCACAATTGTTAACATTTTCCTTACAGCAAGTATATGTTTTCATATGTGAATCAACACAATCTGTCACCCCTTGTTTCATTTGGATTCCCAAGGTTTAAATATATGAACTCGTAGACAGTATTCAGCAATCGAAACAATTTACATAACATATGTTATGTATTCACACCATTATTATTATATAATAATAATGGTATGAAATGCAAATAAAATATCTGTAATTCTAATCATAGTTAAATGTAAAGTAGCAAGACAATCAGTGTCAGATATAGAATAATACCTGAGGTGTATAGATGTTGGAAAGGGGTGCAAAATTGTAGGATTAGTAGGTGGATATAAAATGCTACATGAAATGGTGTGAAATTTGGTAAGATAGAATTCAATATGGCCCAGAAATTTTTTACATTAATAATTTTGACAATCGTAGAACAGACATCAGACTTATGATGTACGATGTAAAATGAAAAAAATTTATAAACCAGACATGTCTGGTTTATAAATTTTTTTCATTTTTGACCTCGTCTCAAATTCGCTTACATTCCACAAACGAAAAATATATTATTCATAATATATTTTTCGTATGAATTCATGCGACCAATTCACCTTCCCCTACCCCTGTTGAATTATGTTTTCGTTGTATTCTTATCTACTGTCACACCTCTGGTCAAATAGATCAATCACATCATATGTAATTCGCAGACAAGTCTGTAGCCGTTACACTACGTAATCTGTGTGAAACCTACACTTTGCTGATTGGTTGGTTTCAATATACTATGTACAGGTGGAGTACTATTTTTCAGTATTAACCGCAGCAGTTAAGCATGCAGTGCTAATTTTCAGCACTAAAGGCATTATTTCAGATGATGATCTTATTTTTAAGATTTTGTTGCATTAATTAAGCACCCAGCTCTTTATTTAAGCACGACCAGCGTTATTTCAGAACATAGTGGGTAGATGAAATGGCTATTTACCATAAAAAAGCATTATCACAGAATAGGTTAGAATAAGTTTAGAATTGCTGTAAGCTTGGGTTACCACAGATTACTGCAAGTTGTGTGATGAGAAAGCATAAGAATGAGTTCAAAATGTCTGTTATATGTATATAAATGGATCCGATAAATTTAGAGTTTAAATAATCCAGCAAGTGTAATGATGCGGCGTGGGGAACAAGTTATCGTAAAGGTGACCAATTTGTCGTCAGGCTCGCCAATTTCCTCAGTGAGGCTCACCAAAATCACGTCGAGCTCACCAATTTGTCGCGTGCGTTGTCTGACTTAACTGCCGTACACATATATTCTAGTATTTCTTCGTTCTTATTAATGTGCGCAGACGTTGTGGCTACTCGACGCCCACAATGTAAATCAAAAGGCATTTCCTGAGAGTACGAATGTGTATTATAAAAAATGGATATAGGCAGCTTTTTATTGGCTGTTGGCTTTTTATTGGTCTAAAATATAAATTAAAGCGCCAATCTCTTCATTTTGACACGGAAATTTACAGTCAGTAAAATTTCGGGCTTACCTTACCATAATATAATGGCGTGTTAATTTTTTTGGTGTGAGTGTAGTGTGGCAGTCACACGCTATTTGGATGCATTGTTGATGTTTAAAGTATATTGGGATGTATGAGAATGTCCAGAAGGTGAATATAAATCAACAATAATTTTGATGCATTTATTTTAAGTCCAAAATAGGAAGTATGCCATTTTGGTTACTAGGCGAATATAATTCAACTACCATTTCTATAAATTTTATGTGTCCTGAATTATTACATGTAGAAATATGCATGTAGTAACTAATCTACTTTTTTAAGTTGTCACTTCAATGATTTGTGGGAATTGTGCGTACTACGTCAGTATGAATGAAGTAAATTGACAAGGTCATGGCCAGTGGTATATAAGCACTGAAATATATACTAGTGTTTATTTACTTGAAATCATAGTGTTGTGCACGTTAGGAATTGTTAAAACGATTAAATGATGTTGCAAAGTACTCCTACTGCGTCTACTTCAAGAAATATATCATCTTTATTGTGTGATGTAACAGCTATATTCCAAAGGATAATGTTGTGTTGTATATTTTATACATGGACACAATTTAAGGAAGCTTTAGACACGTTTATGAAAGTACTAACTAAGTTGTTCTTTATTTCTTTGAAAGGAATCCAATACATCCTATCGTGTTGATTCAAGTAAAAAAGATCCATCCGGTGCTGATGACTACAAGTTTGTGAAGTTTAAATGCACTTTTGGAAGTCATCGTGCTCCCCGAGGTGCTGGCTTTAGGAACAGAGGGTAAGTTGGCTGCGTGTGTAAATTTTAAAAATTTTAAGGTTCAAAAGTACATCATGTCAGTCAATAATTCTAGTCCAGCGGAAATCCAACGTATACATGATAACCAAGTACAAAACTGTGCATAACCATCCCTGCACAGCAAGTTTCATGTCCACCGATGTATCTAGACGTCGGTTATCATCACAAGAAATGGCAGTTATCCAACCGTTCATTGAAAGGAATACTGATTTCCATGAAATCATGGATCTAGCACATGAGAAGTTCGGAAAAGCGCTCCTGTATAACGATATTAAAAACATGCGGGCTAAGATAAATAAACGTAAGTCCTATCAAAATAAATGGTGCAGTAGAATAGAAATTGGTAGTTTCGAAGAGCTGCTTCATCGACTGAGGCAGACAGGTCCAGTTAAAGTTTTCCAGGACAATGCAGGCTTTGTATCTAAAATCATTTTTGCTCGTAATGATATGATAGACGTGTATCATAAGTTTCCAGAAGTAGTTGGAATCGATTGTACTTACAAAACGAATAAGATGGGGTAAGTTTCAGTACAACAAGGTATAATTCCTTTTCCAAATTTGTTACAGATGGCCTTTATATCAGTTTGTTGTGACTGATGGATTCGGAAGAGGAAGGACTGTTTCGTTTGCTCTTACTAGGAGAGAAACGTTTGCAGATATCAAGGAGATATTGCAAACGTTTAAGAGATTTATGGTGGATACATCGAAAACATTAACATTCACTGTCGACTGTGCAACTGCACAGATGAACACCCTAAAGGAGGAATTCCCTAGTTGCCATATTGTTTTGTGTCTTTTCCATGTATGCCAGGCATTCAGAAGGAAGGTAGGTTTCATTCCCATTAACTGACATAGGGGAAACAGTTCCCAAATCAGCTTGTTAAAAAGTGGTTGTATCGAATGGCGCACACGCGCAGTTATGACAGGTAGGTTAGCAAATCAGAGTATATTGCCAAAGGTTTTGGCGTTACCTAAACCTCATAAGTATTGTAGACACTGAGGCTGGTGCTTACATTAGAAGGTACTGGCTAAGGACACGCAAATATTGGGCTGCATCGTGCAACAGGTTCACCATCAGTATAGGGAACAATACTAACAACAGAGTTGAGAATGCTCATAGGCAGTTGAAAAGATATCTAAGTAAAGGTGATCCTATGGAACTGACGCTATGGAAAATATCGAGGTGGATCGACCACACAACCATGCGTAAAATACGTCAGGGCCAGTGGATGCTTGCTAAATACTACAATTACGATGTAAGTTCGAAGATAACTTTCGATTTATCCTAGGTACCTAATTCCCTGAAGTCTCATTTACAGAGTCTCACACCGTTTGCTGCCCAGAAAGTTGTGTTAGATTTACAAAGGTGTTCCTTCTTCTTCCACTCAATATCTTCTACCTCAGTTATTTACGCAGAAGGTGGTCACATCTTCTTCGTAAACAGGAACGAGGCGAAATACACATGTTGGACATACTGCTCATACAATTTGCCTTGTGCACATGTCGTTGAGGCGTTCTTGAACTCATATCTAAACTGTGGTATGTTCCACTTCTTTAAATGTTACTCTTAGATATTCTGAGGAATAGTGAGAGGTGGACACGTCTATATAAAACAACGGACAACATTCCGAGGGCCATCCGGTTAATACCGGAACCAAACAACGCGTTTCGAAATGCTTATGAACGTTTAAGATATCGTCTCAACAGTCTGAACCGAAGAAATCCAGATGCTGCACTGAGGGAAATAGCGGAGTTTACCAGAAGGTCGGACAGTTTGCTAGCAAATGAACCGCAAACAACTTTAAGATTACGACGTGCCCCTGTTAATCGATTATTTTTGTGAAAATATTTGTATTACCTTTTTATTTCCATTTGTATTCAGAATATAAACATGTATGTATAAACTGCTGTTACACTTCCTTTCCTTTCAAAAGGCTAAGACCGACAGTTTAAAGAATACTCTGGTTGATTGTTTCGTTAAGAGAGCGCTTTGAAAGTCACTTAGAAATTAAAACGATCTGTGCCTTATTTACTACGTTTTTCAGCCGAGCATTTGCGGTTCATAGCATATCCTGAATAACGGTGATTAATACGATTTATCACTTAGACCGCAACACCACCAAGCCTACTATATTCATAAACTTATTCTAACCTATTCATCGATAAGGCCTTTTTATGGTAAATGAAGCTCTTATTTACCCACTATTTTCTCAAATAACGCTGGTCATGCTTACAATGATACCTAGGTGCTGAATTGAGTCTTTTAGTTCTGAAATAACGCTAGTCCGAGCCTAATTTGTCCTGTGAGGGATGGAACAGAGCGGATAAGCAAACCCAGTCGGTTCCATTTACTTTCAATCATGATAAGAAACCAGCTCTTAGTTTTAATCTCAAACAATGGCAGAACGGTTAGGCAGTTTACTTATTGAATAAGGTAAATATATTAGAAACGTATACCTTATTTGGCTGAATCATCGCAGGTTCACCATAACCCTTGACTACCAACATAAAATCTGGGAACTTCAAGCTAAAAATCACCTTAATAGTAGTATCCAGTGTCATAAACTGATCTACACACTGCAAAATGGGAAAAACATGCACAAAAACCTTTAAAATTCAATGGAAATCGTCGGCTGGTTATATCTTTTCGTGAATTCGATTTCCATTGAATTTCAAAGGTTTTTGTGCATGTTTTTCCCATTTTGCAGTGTGTAGATCAGTTTATGACACTGGATACTACTATTAAGGTGATTTTTAGCTTGAAGTTCCCAGTTTTTATGTTGGTAGTCAAGGGTTATGGTGAACCTGCGATGATTCAGCCAAATAAGGTATACGTTTCTAATATATTTACCTTATTCAATAAGTAAACTGCCTAACCGTTCTGCCATTGTTTGAGATTAAAACTAAGAGCTGGTTTCTTATCATGATTGAAAGTAAATGGAACCGACTGGGTTTGCTTATCCGCTCTGTTCCATCCCTCACAGGACAAATTAGGCTCGGACTAGCGTTATTTCAGAACTAAAAGACTCAATTCAGCACCTAGGTATCATTGTAAGCATGACCAGCGTTATTTGAGAAAATAGTGGGTAAATAAGAGCTTCATTTACCATAAAAAGGCCTTATCGATGAATAGGTTAGAATAAGTTTATGAATATAGTAGGCTTGGTGGTGTTGCGGTCTAAGTGATAAATCGTATTAATCACCGTTATTCAGGATATGCTATGAACCGCAAATGCTCGGCTGAAAAACGTAGTAAATAAGGCACAGATCGTTTTAATTTCTAAGTGACTTTCAAAGCGCTCTCTTAACGAAACAATCAACCAGAGTATTCTTTAAACTGTCGGTCTTAGCCTTTTGAAAGGAAAGGAAGTGTAACAGCAGTTTATACATACATGTTTATATTCTGAATACAAATGGAAATAAAAAGGTAATACAAATATTTTCACAAAAATAATCGATTAACAGGGGCACGTCGTAATCTTAAAGTTGTTTGCGGTTCATTTGCTAGCAAACTGTCCGACCTTCTGGTAAACTCCGCTATTTCCCTCAGTGCAGCATCTGGATTTCTTCGGTTCAGACTGTTGAGACGATATCTTAAACGTTCATAAGCATTTCGAAACGCGTTGTTTGGTTCCGGTATTAACCGGATGGCCCTCGGAATGTTGTCCGTAATGTTATATAGACGTGTCCACCTCTCACTATTCCTCAGAATATCTAAGAGTAACATTTAAAGAAGTGGAACATACCACAGTTTAGATATGAGTTCAAGAACGCCTCAACGACATGTGCACAAGGCAAATTGTATGAGCAGTATGTCCAACATGTGTATTTCGCCTCGTTCCTGTTTACGAAGAAGATGTGACCACCTTCTGCGTAAATAACTGAGGTAGAAGATATTGAGTGGAAGAAGAAGGAACACCTTTGTAAATCTAACACAACTTTCTGGGCAGCAAACGGTGTGAGACTCTGTAAATGAGACTTCAGGGAATTAGGTACCTAGGATAAATCGAAAGTTATCTTCGAACTTACATCGTAATTGTAGTATTTAGCAAGCATCCACTGGCCCTGACGTATTTTACGCATGGTTGTGTGGTCGATCCACCTCAATATTTTCCATAGCGTCAGTTCCATAGGATCACCTTTACTTAGATATCTTTTCAACTGCCTATGAGCATTCTCAACTCTGTTGTTAGTATTGTTCCCTATACTGATGGTGAACCTGTTGCACGATGCAGCCCAATATTTGCGTGTCCTTAGCCAGTACCTTCTAATGTAAGCACCAGCCTCAGTGTCTACAATACTTATGAGGTTTAGGTAACGCCAAAACCTTTGGCAATATACTCTGATTTGCTAACCTACCTGTCATAACTGCGCGTGTGCGCCATTCGATACAACCACTTTTTAACAAGCTGATTTGGGAACTGTTTCCCCTATGTCAGTTAATGGGAATGAAACCTACCTTCCTTCTGAATGCCTGGCATACATGGAAAAGACACAAAACAATATGGCAACTAGGGAATTCCTCCTTTAGGGCGTTCATCTGTGCAGTTGCACAGTCGACAGTGAATGTTAATGTTTTCGATGTATCCACCATAAATCTCTTAAACGTTTGCAATATCTCCTTGATATCTGCAAACGTTTCTCTCCTAGTAAGAGCAAACGAAACAGTCCTTCCTCTTCCGAATCCATCAGTCACAACAAACTGATATAAAGGCCATCTGTAACAAATTTGGAAAAGGAATTATACCTTGTTGTACTGAAACTTACCCCATCTTATTCGTTTTGTAAGTACAATCGATTCCAACTACTTCTGGAAACTTATGATACACGTCTATCATATCATTACGAGCAAAAATGATTTTAGATACAAAGCCTGCATTGTCCTGGAAAACTTTAACTGGACCTGTCTGCCTCAGTCGATGAAGCAGCTCTTCGAAACTACCAATTTCTATTCTACTGCACCATTTATTTTGATAGGACTTACGTTTATTTATCTTAGCCCGCATGTTTTTAATATCGTTATACAGGAGCGCTTTTCCGAACTTCTCATGTGCTAGATCCATGATTTCATGGAAATCAGTATTCCTTTCAATGAACGGTTGGATAACTGCCATTTCTTGTGATGATAACCGACGTCTAGATACATCGGTGGACATGAAACTTGCTGTGCAGGGATGGTTATGCACAGTTTTGTACTTGGTTATCATGTATACGTTGGATTTCCGCTGGACTAGAATTATTGACTGACATGATGTACTTTTGAACCTTAAAATTTTTAAAATTTACACACGCAGCCAACTTACCCTCTGTTCCTAAAGCCAGCACCTCGGGGAGCACGATGACTTCCAAAAGTGCATTTAAACTTCACAAACTTGTAGTCATCAGCACCGGATGGATCTTTTTTACTTGAATCAACACGATAGGATGTATTGGATTCCTTTCAAAGAAATAAAGAACAACTTAGTTAGTACTTTCATAAACGTGTCTAAAGCTTCCTTAAATTGTGTCCATGTATAAAATATACAACACAACATTATCCTTTGGAATATAGCTGTTACATCACACAATAAAGATGATATATTTCTTGAAGTAGACGCAGTAGGTGTACTTTGCAACATCATTTAATCGTTTTAACAATTCCTAACGTGCACAACACTATGATTTCAAGTAAATAAACACTAGTATATATTTCAGTGCTTATATACCACTGGCCATGACCTTGTCAATTTACTTCATTCATACTGACGTAGTACGCACAATTCCCACAAATCATTGAAGTGACAACTTAAAAAAGTAGATTAGTTACTACATGCATATTTCTACATGTAATAATTCAGGACACATAAAATTTATAGAAATGGTAGTTGAATTATATTCGCCTAGTAACCAAAATGGCATACTTCCTATTTTGGACTTAAAATAAATGCATCAAAATTATTGTTGATTTATATTCACCTTCTGGACATTCTCATACATCCCAATATACTTTAAACATCAACAATGCATCCAAATAGCGTGTGACTGCCACACTACACTCACACCAAAAAAATTAACACGCCATTATATTATGGTAAGGTAAGCCCGAAATTTTACTGACTGTAAATTTCCGTGTCAAAATGAAGAGATTGGCGCTTTAATTTATATTTTAGACCAATAAAAAGCCAGCTAGCCAACAGCCAATAAAAAACTGCCTATATTTATTTCAGCCTCTGTCGTATTATAGCAGTAATCAAATTCGAAATTTTGTCAAGGTAATATTCCACAGAAAAATGACGAATGTTTGCGAAGTATGTCTATTATCGGTCTGTATACACATATAATACAAGTATACAAATTAGATTAAAAAGCATGTTCACAGTAGGTATAGGGGTAGTACAAATCCATCTATGGAGATCTCTGAAGATTATACTAGCAATCCTTCTCCATCTGGTTTTGGAGCCCTGCTGGGGACTGGGAAATTCGATACCGAAAACCCAGGTAACGACGTCTGGGAGGACGATTTTCTTGGGACTGCAGCAGGGACACACCCTGGCATCAGTATTATTCCGCATTTTAATCTATGGTCTTCCGGATATTGTTGTCTATCCAGCCCATTGTGAGGAAGTGTCTGTGCTCTTGGCATGTAGTACTGTATCAACCTTACTAAACACGATGTACTTAAGTACCCACTTAATCAGCAGATGCCATGAACTTTTGGCACTGAAAACGAAGCAAGAAATGAAAAGACCCAGTAACTTTGGAATGTAACCAGATGAGCGGTACACTAAATTCGGACAAATGCTAAGATTATTGGTGGGATCGGTTTTAGGAGCTTACGTGGCAGTTGCTTCTGAACCATAGGTTAGTGGATGTACTTGTTAACTGCACAAAAGGAAGCACGAAAATAGCATCTGGACGTGTAAGACACCTAAAGTATCTGTGAGTGGTTTGGAAATCTACTCAGTGCATAATTTCCATTGTTTGTTTATTTTGGGAGTATTAAAGATGAACTGGGGAGATGTAACACCCTCTGAATATTGCGGGGTCCCTGTAACCTTTCCGCCGGCAACAACTTTTCAAAATGAAGATGACTTGGGTAAAGTGGACCTACGTTGCCAGTGAAGCTACCCCCACCCGGGGCGAAATACAAATATGTGTCTGTACGTAACACTTTTTACAGTAATGTGAAGTGTGAGTCTCCATCCATTTTTCATAAGGGATTAATTTTCTATAAGGGGAAGGTACATGGGGAATTTGGTAAAGCATGAAGTCAAGGATGGTTGTAGTGGTACGATGGGGGTACAGCTCGTTTCCAATTTTAAGCGTTTTTCGTCTGGGTTGCATCCAGAATAATGAAGGACCATATTATGAGAAAAATTTGGAATTAACAGGAGCAGTGTGAATGCGAACACAAATATAACTAGCCGCGATACACAGAATAGCTTGTAAGTGTTGGGGCTAGACTTGAAATAGACCTCGATATCCCCACACTTACTAAAAGCTTCACCGACCTATAACTTTACCAGTACTCTACCTAACGTGTAAGTACTGGTTAACGCAATCGAAGTTTAAAGGCTAAAAATGGAAAGAATTCGTAGTATGAGTTGTATTTAATGTAACTGAATAACAGATTTAATAAATAAAGTGACTGTACAACTTATCTACTGACTCGACTGGAGGTAGGCTCGAAGACTGCGCTGTATGAAAGCACAACGAGGGAGCGAACCAAGTGCGTCAGGAAAATCAGGCAGCCTGTAGACGGCCGTAGGTCATTTGATCAGCTGATGGATATTGGCGTTATTTTTGGAAAAGACGTCAAGGTTAGGTCATTTTTCGTTGTTATACACACTTTTTTACATATATTCCAGCTAAAAGTTGATGAAATACGGCGTATTTAGCAGAAATGGGCAATGGTGGTGTCCTTATCCGGCCGTAGCTTACAGGCAGTTTGTTGAAAAAGCGTACTTTTCCGTTCAGAATATGTCGAATTACTTGAAGACACACGTTATAACGACCATTTCGTAAATTTTTTTTGCATTTTAATGGATTATACATGGACATGATGAGGTGGGATAGCTCGTTTTGGTAATTATTTCATTTAATTTGTTGTGTACTTTTCCTAATGCTGACAAGGCTCCTCCACATGTATTTCTTTAAGGAAAAATCTGAAGAAATACTTAGAAATTATATGCGCATAGTATTTCCTTATTTTATGACATAAACTTGACGTTTGCAGGCAGATGGAATATCGATTTTGTATTATTGAAGAATATTTACTGACGTAATTATATACAATTCAACTAATTATTTGGTCATTTCAAACATATTTAATGGTTAATTATCGTGTTTACACTGATAACAATATCTACATCTGTTTAATTCTTATGTTCCTTTTCAGATAATATCTGCTTTCGGCAATTTCATGGATTTGGATGATAAAGAAAAAGATGCCTGCACTGTTGTCGATTTTGTATTACATGTCAATTCATTAATAAATGTATTCATCGTTATTCGTTTGTTTATTCTACTTGGTAAGACCGAATATTAGCCCTTGCGTAATTCGTGAGGCATAGAGTATATGAGGCTATCTTTGAAATACTAAGTAGGAGCAGATATTCGGAGAAGCCTATTGGTAAAACATTATGTTGTAGTCAAGTAAAGTAAATATGTCTAAATCGCAGAGGAGGTATTGCGATTATAAAGCGTTTCGAGTTATCTATCGTCTTAGCAGAATACATATACTTATTCGCGATTCATAGTCACAAAGTGAGAGTAAATCTACCTGACATAGTTTGCTTGTGATTTCTGCATGCCGCAGTGTACCATAAGGAGAAGCTACCTATGCTGTTAGATGTATGACTCAGTGCAACTACGGTCATCGTAATAATTAAAAACAGAATGCCTAGGGTTCTCAGCCAAAGAACACGATACGTTGCTATCTGCTCTTATAATCACGTAAACAAAAGTTTTCCAGACGCCGCATTTACTCCTAACAGTTTACCCTCAACTTCTAACTTAGCACGTGCTACTTACGTTACTGGAACACAATCGCATTACAACAGAAGGAAGACAGATTCATTGAAAAATTGTTTATTAAACAAAAATCAGATTTCAAATGTACAGATAATTCAGATGAGTAGTCCTCTGTTACCGTCAGTAAGTTCCATCTGCGTACGCGGCACATATGTTTTTCCATAAGTCTGAAAAGGTTTAAGAAAAGCATAATTAACTCGGGTATTACATGTATAATAATAATATATATTTCTTCCAGTTTTTCGACCTCGACCAGAAGATGAATAGGAGCAGCAGAATACCAGAAAGAGAAAGTATGTGAAAATGAAAAGGACATTAATATTTTATGCACTTATAAATGTTTATGTCAATTGTATATTATACATTAGTAAAAATTTACGTTTTAGTTGTGTTTTCACGTATTTATGCGAAGTCTTAGAGTTCATTTAGTGTCATAATGTGTATTAATGAGTCTGAGCGTTTTAGCGTTCTAATGACTGGTGCGTTTTAGAAATAAGTGATGGGTTCTGGTAGGGATAATCATTGGGACAAAACAGTTTATATAGCAAGCGTTTGAAGGTTACACTAGAGGGACACGTCCTATTTCTAAGGGTAAACTAATCCTGTATGTTCCGTACTAAGTCTTTATGCATCCATGCTGCTAGTTTATTTATATTTTTTAGATTGCTAAGGGTGTTGAAGTGCGTCTTTTAGGTGCTGTAGTAGATTAGTGATTGATTCGTTCTAGGAGTAAATAGTTTATTAATATAATCAGTAGAGTGAAACAGTCTGTATAGAGAGCGTTTGAAGCTTGTAACCGAAGAGCAAGTTCTGATATCTAGGGGCAGGCTATTCCATATTTTAGAATACATGACTGTGAAGAAGTTTTCACGGAGTGTTGACTTAAAAGAATGAGTTGTCACTGTGGAAGTTTGGTTACGCAGATCGTAAGAACCTTCCTGTGCGAATTGTATGTCCCTGTTACCTGAGAATGATATTTTGTGAAGGACCTTAAAGAAGAATATTAGGTTTATAATAAGTCGCCTTGTCCAAAGTGGGTCGAGTTTTAGGATCATGCACCGTGAGATGTAGTCTTTCTTACAATCGTAGCCAAGTAGTTTTGAGGTAAAATATCGTTGGATACTTTCCATCCTTAGCTTGTCACGTGTGCGAGTGCTGCTTATAATAAATGGACAGTATTCTAGTAGTGGTCTGACACATGTTTTGTACAGAATTAGCTTGGCTTCATTGTCGTGAAAGTTCCTGAGTATGCATCCTAAGAGCATCCTCGATTTTCTAGTCTGTGATGCTACTTGCTCAGAGAATGTCAAGTCACTAGAGTACCTCAGGCCTAGGTCAACGACACTTCGGAGTCTGGTTAGGTTAGCAGATTGGAGCGTTAATTTCAGGTCAATTGAGGGTGCACCGAAGCAGATCCAGCCACATTTGTTCAGATTGAATTGGAGATTCCATAGGGACGACCAAGCAGTCATTTTATCTAATTCCTTCTGCACTACATTCTCGAAGTTCCCTAAGTCATCACGTTGGAATGTATAAGCTACTTTTAGGTCATCTGCAAAGATGAATGGTTTCCCGTGCGTGAAGCAAGCGCATATGTCATTGATGTATAGTGTAAATAGGAGGGGTCCAATGACACTACCTTGTACTACACCAGAAGTGATAGGGCTAGGTTTGGAGGTTGCAGACCCGAGTTTAACTATTTGGGACCTATTGTTAAGGAATGATTTAAGCCATCCTAATAATGGGTCACGTATTCCTAAGGAGTTCAGCTTATTTGTTAGCAGTAAATGGTCAACACGGTCAAATGCCTTAGAAATGTCAAAGTAGATGACAAGTACTAGTTGCCGTCTGTCACGACTGCTGGTTACAAAATTGAAGAAGTCTAGGTGACATGTTAAACATGATCTGGATTTCAGGAATCCATGTTGGTTCGGACTTATAATATTGCAGCTAAGCATATGTTTGATTAGGTTATCTTTGACTAGTCTCTCCATGATTCTAGATGCTATAGGTGTGATATTGATCGGCCGGTAGTTACTGACTTCAGTTTTCGAGCCAGATTTGTGTTTAGGCATAATGAATGTAGTCTTCCATATGTCAGGGTAAGTTTGAGTTTCTAGGGACATTGTGAATATTTTAAGCAGTAGAGGAATGTCAGGGCCACCATATTTATAGAAGTAAGATGATATACCGTCGGTACCGAAACCTTTTGAACTTTTGAGGGTTCTTATAGTTTGGTTAATATTAGCGTAAGTGAATTGAACAGTGCTAATTTGGTTTGGTGTGAGTGGAGATGGAGTTTGTGCCATATTAGTAATAGGGTGTATATCGAGTAGCTGGACTGAGGGCTTAAGGTAGTTACCTGCAAACGTTTTGTTGAATAGTTCACATATGTCTGCAGAGTTAGTGCATAGCCTACCTTTGTCTATGAGGAGAGAAATGCTGTGATTTTTGCGATTCATTCGCTTCCTTAAGATTTCTGTGAGTGCATACACTCTAGCAGGACTGGCTACTGCGATGCGTTCTTCCTTTCTCATACGGAAATCTTGAGCTTGTGAGATGGAGCTAAGGGTGTTAAGTATTAGACCTAGAGTGCCAAAGTCGTGGTGTTTGAAGTAACTTGTTGAGAGTTTCTTCAGTTTCTTACGATCCTTTGGTTTTATGAATGACTTTCTGTGTGGGGAAACCTTTAGTGTTTGGAGTGGAATGACAGCATCTAAGCATGTGTTTGAGTTATGGTAGAAGATGGTTAGGGCTCTCGATAGGTCATCAGTAGTGAAGTATTCATCCCATTTGGAGGATCTTAGCATTGATTCTACCAAGGCCCAGTTTGCCTTACTATAGTTCCTATATATTACTTGTTGTGAAGTGGAGGTATGAGATGCATTGCTACTCAGCGGAATTGGCAGTGCACACATCACTGTTTTGTGGTCGCTCCCTGGAAACTCAGAACCTACTAGCGTTGAAAGGGGGCTTATATTGTGGCAGAAGATTAAGTCTAGTACGTTGTTACCTCTTGTGGGAGTAGTGACAGTTTGTTTCCAGCCAAGTATATCCAGTGTGCCTAAGAACTTATCAAATTTAGTTGGGCCTGTGGGTATATCCCAGTTGATTTCAGGTAAGTTAAAGTCCCCACATAGGATCTTATGATCGTATTGTAAGTCGGATAATTGCTCCAGAGTATTAATAAGTTGGGTCTCGTAATTACTAAAGGTGCCAGGTGCTCTGTAGGTGCATCCAATTAATGCTGTTACGTTATTTAAGTGTACATTAACCCATAGAGTCTCAGGCATGTTAAGTGTACTACTTTCTAGCTGTGATACAGTAAGTGCATTCAGAAAGTACATGAGACAACCCCCTCCCTTACCACCTTCCCTGTCACACCGAAAGTGTGTGTAGTTATCTAAGCTTATTTCTTCATCCAGGATGTTCGAATGACACCAAGATTCAGTGATGACAATTACAGGGGGTTTGTATATTACTGTGAGTGCTCTGAGCATCGGCAATTTATTTAGAACAGATCTAGCATTTATGAGGATTAGGTAAAGATGAGAGTTGAAGTAGCATTTGAAGTATTTAAGTTCGTTAGTCAGCCCCGAATATGGTTCAGCACCCAGTAGTTCTGCTTGACATGACGATCCTATGTTAAGAGGAGTTTCAGCATCATGCTCACCTATGTCTATCGAGTTGGTGTGTGCTGTTTTCGGTGAAGAATTAGGAGTTGGAGTACTGGATTTGCTATAGACTAAGGAATTTTTATTTTTAGTTAGGTTACAGAAGTGGGTAGGGTTCTTTATTTGACCTATACTTGTGCAAGTGTCAAGTGTGCCTAATGGATACGGGTGCACTAGACCGTTCCTGTTTTCATGCAAGGAGGGAGCCAGCACTAGTGGTTTAGGAGTGTTAACATCCCTACCAGCTGTTTTTTCAACGCTGACAGGGACGCGGGGGATAAAAAATGATTGGATCCTTTTGATGACCATGGCTTATTATTCCACCTATTGTTTGATGCTAGTTGTGTCCTTGTGTGGGTTTCGTGTGTACTGCATTGTGGGTTAGTTCCCAGCAGACTTGTACCATATATCCGGTCGAAATTTGTTTGTGTGCCATACTCTGAAGACCCTGAGTTGTTGGTAGCCGAGTTCTGACTATTACCACTTGTACTATTGAGGGTGACATTGTTGTGACATTGGATATCAGTGTGTGCCATGGTGCGATTTAGCACGTTGTGGGTGCTAATACTATTGACCGTGGGGAGTGTGGGCTTATTTAAGCTGCCACTGTTTTTGTTGGTATGATTTAGGGGCATATTTTCCTTATCTTTAGCAATGGAGTTATGGCTAGGAGAGGACAAAGTCGAATTTCGGGGGTTTTGACTTTTTTTCTGGGGTTATTTAGTGGCATTTTAGATTCTGCGGTGATAGGTGGTATGGTTTTATTATTTATTTGGTTACAGTCTAGTGGCCTTTCGGCTGGTGTTGCACTCTGATGGGATAATTCTGTGTGTTTTGAGAGGGGTGATGCGGTGGGGTCTACTGTATCTTTCACAGGGTTGGGAATAATGGCTGCTTGCAATGTCCTATTACCTATTTCACAATTAGTCTTAGCGAGATAGTTGTATGCGCGCCTTTCTATGACTGTTTTGTCCACCCCGACCTTTATATGTTTGTAGTTTCTGGCTTGCGATAGGGTGTGTTGGGAGTGGATGAATTTTCTGGTCTCTGCCGGTGTTTCGAACTGAAAACGAATAGGACAACACTTTTCATGTTGACTCTTCTTCAGCCTATAGCACTTAGTCTTGGAGTTAGGCATTTTCGCTTCACTAAGTAAGATGCGCTGTACCTTTTTTAGTGCCTCATTGTCCGGAACGTTGTAGACAATAGCACTCAGTTTTGCGTCGAGTCGTTTTGTTACTTCTGTGGTAACAAAATTAATGAGGTTATCTACCTTAGTTACCGATTCTGTGTCAAGCTTGTTAAGGTTTACAGTTTTCATGAGGATAGTTAGAGGTGTCAGTTCACAGACCTGCGATCTGATATCGCTGATCTGATCTGATAATTTGGATATCTCGGTATTGGTTTCGATGTTTCCAGCATTTACTGACTTACTGTTTTTTATTTCCCTTAACTCAGCCTTAAGTTCTCCTATAGACAACTTTAGAAGTTCTATTTCTGAAGATAGTACTGAAAAAGAGCTTGATGGCTGGAGTTTTTCGATAAGCACATAAGGTGAAGGGAGGAGTTCTGTATGAGCAGAGGGTACTGAATTTTTAGGAGTAGTGCTAATACTAGCTGTCAGTACAGTTTTATCCTCAGTTCCAGCTCGACGCTTACGGCATACAAGTGAGTTATGTGACACACTATAGCCGTTTGTAGGGGGTGTGTTGCTTGATGTAGCAATCAAGGACGTTATATTAGACACCAGTTTTACAGGGGATTGGGTTCGTTGCTCTTTACTTTGATTAACCATAACTA
Source organism: Trichobilharzia regenti (assembly GCA_944472135.2). Classification (NCBI taxonomy): domain Eukaryota; kingdom Metazoa; phylum Platyhelminthes; class Trematoda; order Strigeidida; family Schistosomatidae; genus Trichobilharzia; species Trichobilharzia regenti. Next base: position 185,333,505 of record OX235262.1, read on the forward strand.
TTAGAAATGAGAGTTAGTGGTTACAAGTATGGAAGTAGTATAGTACTTGTGCAAGTACTACAACAAGATAAATTTTATGTAACGAATCACGTAAAAATGTAACGCAAACGTTGAACGTACCGCGATATAGATCTGAATAAAAAAAATTTCCTGATAAGCATTTACAAGTAATCACTTTACAAACAATATATATATAAGAAGCCCAATAGTTTTCACTAAACTTGAGGGACTTCGCAACTTATCGTTTGTCGATATCTAGTAGGTCCATCGAAGCATCATGAAATGATAAAATTATTTAACGACAAGTTATGCAGTAGTTTCCAAAGCTTGTACAAATATTTTAGCAAAAACGACAACAACTTTATGACAAATAATAGGTCTTGACAGCAATAATAATACTGTTCATGTTCATAGTGACTATAAAAACAATAATAGGTATTATTATCGCAACGTATTCATCATTAAATTAGATAGACAACTAATAATAATACAATCATATCGAATAAATGTATCACTTAATCTTAAGAATCATGTGTTTACTTACTTTAACTATATTCTCTCAATACTGATGCGCTCAACCAGCTTATCCCAACTGAATTCAAGATTAATTCTGAAAGTGAGTGGAGATCCAGTTTATGTCAAATAAAAACATGTAACTTACATGTATTACACTGCTTACTGAGACATCTGGTACCTGCTTTCCGATCTTCGTGACAAGAAGAGAGTTTATCTAGGTTTACCTACATATCCCAGCTAGCATTTTGTTCGGGCGCATTGCAGACTTTTGGGCAGACTTTGGCGAACTGCAGACTTTTAGGGACAGACTTCGGGGCACTGCCCCGCGTAAGTAGGTCTACCCGAAGTTTTTGCCCCAAAAAATCTGCAATGCGCCCGAAAAAATGCTAGCTGGGATACAAAAGTATACGTATATGCTGCATCAGCCATGCCGTTTTTATCATGATTAGCCAGACCACTGTCTATATTATACTTATTTAAGTATCTCTGAAAATAATGGTCAAGCGATAATTGAAGTTGCGTGAAGTTATTACCTCTTCAGGACATTGTTTGCATTCTTGACACGCCTGAGAAGTCCTTAGATCGTAATTTGGCATGAATTCGTTGAATTCAGCAAATAAATCCACTGCTATATCATTTCTTTCCTGAGCTGTAATAATTTGTGTTGTCAGTTATCTCTCCAATTTGATAAAACGCTCACGGAAATTCAGAACTTAACCAAGCAGCAAAATGATGTTTGAAAATACCTCAACTCGAATGACAAACTGGCCAATCACAAGCGAGCGAATCGCTTGTTTATCTCATTCGCGGTCACTTGAAATTACAGCTGTCCACAGGCTGCCGGAAAATCACGGCCCAAGAAATCCAGAAGCGCCAAAAGTGGGGTGAGTGAGTTTTAACAAAAGTTCAGAGGTTAAATGTCCACTACAAGCTTTTTGTCAGGTTTTATGAACTTCATTTTTGTTTCCCAGGTAAAAAGCTAAACTGGCGATTGAAAATCATGCAGATAAAAACAGATCTTGTGCAAAAGTTCTTGCGAAACATATCAGTAGGGAGAACGCTTCCATGTACGCAGTTGGCGAAATAATTGTATGGGTCAGGCCAGTGCATTTATTGACCAGAGTAGGAAAAATTAATTTATTACCTCTATTACCCTATGTATTATCTGAAAGTGTTTGACTATCAGCGCCAAAAATTCCATGCTGCTTTGGAATGAAACAAATTATAGTTATTTATCGGTGTATAACCACTAGAATTCTCTTGATCGTGATGATGTAGACGACAGTAGTTTCTCAGGTATGTAAACTGCTTCCAAATGACTTTATCTCGGCAATCTACTCCGTCGATTGTAAAAGGCTTTTCCTTCCTGCTTATAACCTTGAGCGACCCATCGTAGGAAGCTTGTGAAGGTATTCGACTACGATCCCGGCTAAAAAGGGTGGGGGTATGAAGTTTTGCAGTCTCAAATCCAGCAGTAGTTTTCTGCTGTGGGAACGACTTGGTTTTAGGTGAAGTTGACGCAAGAATCATGTGTCTGTATACGTCTCTCCTGAACTCAGAATGCTATTTGTGTATATTATAAATGACTTTATCGTGAGTGATATTAAAAGACAGATGGGTAAGTCGAAGATTTATAGATTAGTCAAAAATAGGCCACTATGGAAAGTTTCTTTATGCAGTGTCTTCACAATAAGCTCTTAGCTGTTTATTAAAAAGGTGCCGAAAAGTCTTCAAATAGACTTAAATACAGAGGAAGTTGTGTTTAACCCCCATGCTCACCACGTGAAATTCCGGAAGGCTTTGAGAAGTGAGAAAAAATCATCCAATTTGCCTTAGGACCCAGACAGCAGGAAGAATGGGGCTAAAGTAAAAAGACTGTCATCTAACATTGATAAGTGTTAGGCTGTCTCTCGCTGCAAGCCTGTGACAGACAGCTTCCTACTTCTCATGTTCAACGTAAGGTGGCCAACTGGAGATGAATAGGTATTGCTGAAATAGCTCGTGCCCATGGTTCTGGTAGATCCGTACACCTTGTCGCCCTGGCGCAGTCTCACATAGCATGGCTTCGGATAGCAGAAAAGGCACGCCACTTTTTGTCTTCGATACAGTTTCATGCGCCACATGATAACACCACACCACCAAGATTTGGTAAAAACGTAGGGGGTCTACTCCAGCCCAACCGACTGGAAATATCAATCTTCATAGGGGAAGACTCAAGGTTACGCCTAGAACAAAAGAAGAGGATAGAATTGCAAAAGTATCACTCGCATGGTAGCAAGCATGGCAGCACGACAAAGACTGGTCAGAACCTGATAAAATCCAAAGTGACTGAACCCACAAGGGAGGACAAAGGGCCAGAAATCAAACCTAAGTATGAAGCCAGTCGATCGATTTCCTTTGTCCTGTTTAATGTACACATGTGCAATGATAGCTTGCTTGAACAACATGCCCCGTTTGATCAGAGACAGTGGTCCAATTTTCGCAATAAATCAGGTCTGAACAACAGTTCAGCGAAATTGTGCAGGCTGTACAGGGGTATTCAGGTACCTCAAGGCAAATCACCCCCATCGAGGTTGATACTAGGCTCTGCCAAGGAGGCTGAAAGAATGCTGTTTCTAGCTGAAGTACTATCCATTGACAGGGGTACCAGCATAAGAATGAGACATGATAGGCCGTGGGCTAACAGGCAAATGGTGAGGGAGTCACCGGAACTGATGCCTCCTACCTCTGTGGTCATACATGTCTTCCGGAGCTGGAAACTGGCACTGCTTGTGAAAAACACGTGCATGGCGTGCAGCAATGGAGATGACTATCATCTCAAATGGTCCTTTGTGCTTCTGGAGCAATCTCGATGTTCAAGCTACCTTGACCCTCTCATCTCGCATTGATTAGCTCCCCAAGGCTGCTAAGTGTAAAATTCCGCCTGCAAAAACAGTTGGCTCTAGTATTTCAATGGTGGTACGAGACCAAATTTACCACAAAATTTCATCAAAAAGTGTTTAAAATCGAATCGCAACACCAGGAAGGAACTATCATTACAGAACACAAGAAAATTCATCCCGCCATATATAACGAAAACATGCTGAAATCCGCATCTCAGATCAAGTTGATTCACTCGATGGTAATGATCTGCTCCGGCATGCCTTATTCGACATCTTGAATGGAATGGTTCGAGATTATTCTGGTACTAAATCGAAAAGAGTAAAAAATTCACCGGTTGCTGAATCAAAATTACTTCTCTGCATGCTTAATTGTAACGGACATGCTGTACAATGAGTATTCATGATCTGAAATAGAGAAGCAACTGGTTTTCAAACAGTTTTCAATGTCTTACTCAACTTACGTGTACAGTCCGCCATGGAGACACAAATGGCGCCAATGGAGAATTCTGAAACCGGCCTCGGCCCCCATTTGATGCAGTAAAATAATCCAACATAACCTTATCTAGCTTTCGCATCTACGAGCAAATTTCTTTCCTGTTATAAAACTACGGTAACACTGCTGAAGAAAAAATGGAATAAATATATCACTGATCTCAGCATAATACATCAATAAACTTTAAGTCAAGGGTGCTGTTCACAACATAGTTATATAGAAGAATTGACTTCAAGCTTTATTTTTCCCAGATATTTGTATTACATTCATCTGATGTCTGGGTTTTTTGTTAATGCGAAGACAATATTTCTATATCTCTTTATGTGTTACACAAACAGACTTTATAGCAGACTGTTCCGAGTGACTCTAATGTCAGAAAGAACAACCAAATTGTAAATTCACCATACATGAAATTATGTGTAATTTATATAATAACTTATCCATGCCTGTACAACTGGTATGTTCCTGCATAAACAGGGAGAAATATATTATTATTAAAACAATATTAATGCATGCCTATACAATTGGTGTATACTACATAGCTAGGAAAAAAATTTACCTTCTTATATTATCTTTACTAAATATGCTTATTAATATTATGTTTAACCTATCGAATTGATGATGCCTGTAAACCGACGTCCCTCATGTAAGAAATGAGAATATATATTATTATTATTATAAAAATTTCTCTGAAATAACAACTAGAATATTGAAAGCGTTTGAAATAGATATGGCACTTAAGTCATTCAGTTCTATATTGTGCAAACCGAAAGATCCAACAGATAAAGGAGATAAAATTAATACCACTTACAAAATAAATTGTGCGAACTGTAACAAACATTACGTCGGTCAGAGTGGGCGTCCGCTTGGAATTAGAATCCAGGGGCACAAATCAGCCGTGAAAAGACACGATATATATTCTTTCATATCAATGCATATAGATAATTATGGACACCAGTTTGATTCGAATAATGTCGAAATTCTAGACAGAGGAAACACAAAAATGCCAGGGGATTCCTAGAAGCCTGGTACTTAAATGTATATGGATTAACAAACACGTTAATATAGACTAAATATACCAACTAATAAAAAGTGAATCACTTGACTAGAAAGTCTAAAATCTAAGTCAATAGAAAATGTTCGATATATATGTAGAGGTGGTTACCGGGAGACGCAATCCTTTCACTCATAAAGAATTTAAATCAGTTCAATTTATACTAAAAACTGAGCTGAGAAGAAGGACGACGACCAGCTCAGAGAACACTATTAATTGTAAATGATCCACCTGAGCTAAAAGTCTCTATTATTTCATGATTAAGGATAAATTGAGGGGACATATCCGATGCTGCGAAAGTAGACTCTGAGGCATGAGGCAGAAAACTTGGGACTTGATACGTCCCAAAGCCTCAGTGATAATAAATTATTGTGGTACTGTGAGTGACAGTCATTGTCACGCAAGTATCCCACCTGAATTCAAGGAAGAAAAGACAATGTGTTGGTTCAATTGGGATCAGCTAACTAGTCCCAATATTAAGTCTTCAGAGGATAACATATTGACGTTCTCGGATAGCACGAAGTAAATTAACACGAAACCTGTGGAGTCCTCAAAACTAAACTTATCCAATTTTTACTACTATGTAAGAAATGAACATATTGTACATCACTTTGTTTTAACCATAAACTCTGTACTTTGGACTTTACCTCGGGTTTCGAATAAATATATAGTTCTGCCGCCGACTCTCCGTCTTCTCCACCATCCCAACTGCCATCGATCAATTTTAATCACCTGCTTTCTATCTCAAATTTTTGCAGGAACACCGTAGTTTCTTCCTACGTACTTTGGTCGACCTCCGGCAACGTCAACATTGGAGAATTGGTAATGGAGCAGTCTTACCGCAGCGCCTCTGGAGTTTATTACGTTTATTGTGGATTTTGGATCTTTGTAAACCCAAGTAACGAAACTTTAATATATTTTTCCCGTAACTAAACTGATTTGGTATTTTATTTTAATAATAATAATGATAATTTTCTATTTGAATTTGGGTAACTAAGCTAACAGAATAAAAGGTCCACCACAATAATTGCTAAGCCCGTTTCGAACCTTTTTTCGATGGATATCTTGTCAATGTAGTTGAAGATTGAACTATCAATTCATGGTTGTTTGCTCAAAACCAACTTCCCCAATTTTCGCGAAGGCATCAATACGACAGTCATCGTCTCATCGGTCGCTGTTCAGAAAGAAGTCAGTAGCAAACCGTCAGAAGTAATATTGTGATTTATTATTGTAATACTTGTTCACAGACCTTAGTTGTAACAGTGTTTATATGTTGGAGTAACAATAAAGAATCCTCGAGTCACCAATTGGTGTTTTGGTTTTTTCGTCCGTTATTACTAAGCGTTTCTGAAAAACCGCAAGGAACAGCGTGAGCCCGAGCGTAGCAAGAGCTGGGCATTAACGGTTTACGAGACGTGGCTGACAGTTTCTGATGGTAGAAACAGACTCTGGCGGATTCAGACAGCTGGCGAAAGTTTGGATAGTCGCCGTTCATTTTTCCTGGTGCCGGTCAAGTCCTCTTTGAACAAGCAATATCTGGAACTTTTTTGGAATTGGGTCAAGTTCAACAATGCCTGGGTCAAAGAAGGGACAGAGTGTCTTGGATGCAAACAGGAAAGTAAGTCATGGTGACTTGTCTGTTAATTGTAACGATGTGTCTGATGTTAAGCATGACATGGTTGATGTTACTGTTTCTCCGTTCAGGGATAATAGGAACATCAAACTCCCTAAATTTGAACCACGATGTTTCGATGGAAACCCGGCTGATTATTTACAATTTGTAAAGGAGTTTGAGATCATGTTGAGTAGTTTTCTATCAAGTGATGAAATGAAATTGATGTATTTGATGAGGTATTGCACTGGAGATGCTTCAAGAGCTATACGGTGCTGTGAGTTCATGCCCCCTAATGAGGGATACGCTGAGGCTATGAGCATATTACGTCAAAGGTTTGGAAGACGTTCGATGATTGTGGGGAAATTATTCGAGGCTGTTAAGGGTAATGGTGGTCAATTACAGGATGACTCCCAGGCACTCACTGAATTTTTAGGTAATTTGCTAATTTACAAGAATGGAATGATTTCGATGAATCGCATGAGTGACCTCAACTCGAGTTTTATACTAGAAGTAATAGCAAGACGCCTACCTACTCGACTGCAAAGGAAGTGGGTGAAGATAAGCTCCCGTATGGAGGATGAGGGTGTCGAGCCAAAATTTGATGATATCCTGAAACTAGTAAAAGATAGCATCAATCAATCGATGAGCAAGTTTTCCAGTCTGTTAGATCTCACCCCTAGAATAGAGCAGTCTGAGGGCAAAACGCAATCATTGATGACGAATAGGCCTCAGAGAGGTGGATATCGAGAATGCTCTATGGTGTCTAGTAATGCATATGGACCTAGTGAGTGTAACAGGTTTCGTAGTACATCCTCAACAGATAAGTTACAAGATGCAAGACAAAAACAGTTGTGTTTTACACGTTTGCAGGAGGTGCATACAAAGGTGAACTGTGAACCAGTGAGCAAGTTCAGTGATAAGCTAAATGTAAACTCCAGGCCTGACTCCGAATTGTGTGACGATAACGGTGTTGTGAAGAAGTCTGTAGTTGCAACTGGCAAGCCATTGTTGAATAGAGTGTCACAGAAGAGAGTTATTGCTTCAGAGTCCAGTTCTGACTCCACAAGTTTACAAGGTAATACTAGTCAGAGTTAAGGTATAAAATCTTTAGGGATTTGTGAGGAGGAACCAAAATTGTCTACTTCTGTTATTAAAGAGTTTGAAAATGATCAAGTTGACCGTAAATTGAATATTTGTGATAATGATCATGATAGTGCAGATTTGTCTTTGGTTGATCATGATGAAATGAGGGGAATGCCTACTACTGCTAAGTTAAAAAAGGGTTCTGTACAACTACAACGTGAAGTAGAATTGAATGCAGATGCAGTTGCGGAAGGTATGGATACTTGTGAGACCGTCAGTGTAATTGATCAGCGTGTAGCCCACCTATCATCAGATGATAGTGCTAAACCTGAACTAGTAGTGAAAGACAGCAGTGGTGGTAATCTTGCAGTTAGACAACTATCTGAAAGCCGAACAAGAACAGCTTCTGATCCACTGCTAACTTCATCAACTGGTATCAATCAGTCGTCGTTGGTGTTGTCATCCACAATGAAACAGACGCCCATCAACTCAAGTATCTTGTGCAATGACTATGATAGTATTGGTGCATTTGAAAAGACGAAGGATATTTTGCTCAGTTTAGTGAGAATAAGCCAAGTGTAAACGAGAGAGTAATTGTTAAATTGACTTGCATGAATAAAGGCATTTCTAGTTTGAAGTTACTATTTGAATGCTATTATCTTTGGTGTAAATTACTCTGTTTCTACACTTGGTTGATGAGATATGCCGTGTGTTTGTTGGTCATCTATATTCTACGACACAATGACATGGGCGTGTTGCCGTTCAGATTTGAGGATATAGCTGATAGAAGGAAGTTAGCAAATGAACTCTGCGACGATTTTCCAACCTAGGGCGTCAACCTGAGAAGGGTTGTAGGCGTACTGCTGTAAGTCCTACAATTCTTCAAAGGGTAACGCATGAGTGAGCAGTCCAATGTGCTTGGTGTGTGATTTCGTACATATGTTCATATTGTATATACTGAATTGATACCATCTGTCATCTAGCTGTTAGTAATTCTGTTTGTGTCCGGACGACTTCCACTTGGATCATCAACCTGAGAAGGAATGTAGGCGTACTGCTGTAAGTCCTACAGTTCTTCAAGGGTAGTTCGTCAAGGCAGAATCCACAACATTTGATGTAGTGATTGTACATATGTTTGTGTTAAATAATTGTGTGAGTTCCAATTATTGTAATTGTTGGTTAATCTTGTTTGTGTCCGGACATTCCAGAACTTACAATGGTCAACCTGAGAAGGGTTGTAGGCGTACTGGTGTAAGTCCTGCGATTCTTCAAAGGAATTCCATCAAGACATGATCCGCGAGGTAATTTTACTGTTTGTGTATACGTGTGGTGTCTTATCGATTTGTGATTTTGGATTAATTGTGTTTACTCGTTGTTTTCGTACCTTGTTGTTATTACATAATTTTGTTAAGATTTTCGTCGTGATTACTTCTGAAGTTGTTTCGAGTCTTCTACATCCATGAATGAATTGATTGATGTTAAGGACAGCAGACGGGTCGTATACGCCGGGGAGGCTAGGCTATTGCTGAGAATGAAATGCACACGGAGATAATTGTTAGCTGCGGTCCGACACGCCGGGGAGAAAGAGTGTAAACAACTGAGGCTCGCATACGTCACCTTTACTAGAACTGAGGCAGAATGAGTGACAAGCGATTGCAGTGGTAATTGGTAGTGAGTGGGTAAGTGGATGAGCGTAGAGTATCCTGAGGTGGTGCTATGGTCACGTTGCATTCTGCAAGAGTCATTCTAGCAAGTGGCGATTGTGTTGCAAGATGATGTTTCAAGAGGGTGCCTTTAACTGGAAGGCGCAGGTCGTCAGCGATGTGTGAGATTGTGCTGTGAGTATGCTTTTGGTGTGTTGGCTTTTCTGTTTGTTTTCCATTTCAGCTCTGTCCGTGTGACCCAGGTTCTCGCAATGGCATCCAAGTCAGTGTGTATTGCTCGTGAAGTAAAAATGGATGGATCGGTATTTTGCCGGGGAGTGTCAATGGAGTTGAAGATTGAACTATCAATTCATGGTTGTTTGCTCAAAACCAACTTCCCCAATTTTCGCGAAGGCATCAATACGACAGTCATCGTCTCATCGGTCGCTGTTCAGAAAGAAGTCAGTAGCAAACCGTCAGAAGTAATATTGTGATTTATTATTGTAATACTTGTTCACAGACCTTAGTTGTAACAGTGTTTATATGTTGGAGTAACAATAAAGAATCCTCGAGTCACCAATTGGTGTTTTGGTTTTTTCGTCCGTTATTACTAAGCGTTTCTGAAAAACCGCAAGGAACAGCGTGAGCCCGAGCGTAGCAAGAGCTGGGCATTAACGGTTTACGAGACGTGACTGACTTAACCCGTTTTCGAACAGTTTTTTCGATAGTTAACTCGTTTTGAGCTTTTTGGTTGCTATTTTGGCCTTATAAACTCTCATTGGTTTAATTTTTGTTACCGCACGTTTTGCTATTTTGTATATCTCTATACTTAATTATTTTTTGACACTGGCTTTACCTAAACGTACCACTGTTGCTGAAGAAGGTAATAAAGGCGAAGGGACACAGAACTCTGCTGTTAACGCCTTGCCGGAGTTAAGAATACCTCAATTTGATCTGGCTGAATCACGTGTCTAGTTCACAATCATTGAACAGTAGTTTGCAGCTCGAGGTATTACGTCGCAGATCGCCATGTATGGTTGCGTATTAGCAGCAATACCCACGGAAGTACTACGAGAGGTTATCGATGTCATAGACAGCAAACCTACAGACTCTCAATATGACAAACTAAAAGCTGCACTCATCCAGCGGACCACCTTCTCCGATGAGAAACGCATACAACAACTACTTACTGAGTGTGATCTAGGTAGAAAAAAGCCATCTCAACTACTTAGACATATTCGTCAGTTGATTGGATCACACAAAGTAGATGAGTTAATTCTACGTCAGATGTTCTTACAACGTTTACCACAAAACGTTCAACAAATCCTAACAATATCTTCTAGGACGACAGACCTTGAAGAATTAGCTAAGATGGCAGACGATATCATGGATGTGTTATCAAATAATGGCATAAATAGCGTGTCTACAGAGGCAGTACCACCAAGCCCTTCCACATCTATGAAGGACGCACCAATGTTTTGGTTACTTTCTCAGTTAACATCTCAAATGCAAGATTTACGACTGGAAGTGTCTGAGCTTCGAGCACAAAGGAACCAGTCACATACGGTATCCAAGCAACGGCGATCAAGATCTAGACGACGTTCTAGAACACCGTCTCAAAGCCGTAACATTTGTTGGTATCATAGGAGGTATGGGCATAATGCCCTGAAGTGTGTCCGACCGTGCATGTATAACAGTGGTAACTCAACTCAGGGAAACTCCCCAGCCAGACAGTAATGGCGACGGCTGTTACTGGCAATCACCCCAGTCGCCTTTTCTATGTGAGGGATTTGACTACCGGCACATTATTCCTGGTAGATACAGGCGCCGAGGTCAGTGTTATTCCCCCCTCACTATCCAGGCGATCAGCCAAAATACCTGGAAAACTTTCACTTCGTGCTGCCAACCAAACCAACATACAGACGTATGGCGAACAGTCAATGATTTTAAACCTAGGATTACGCCGACGTTTCACATGGATCTTCATAGTAGCTGACGTACGTCACGCTATACTAGGTGCAGACTTCCTAAGTCACTTCAATCTGTTGGTTGATATCAGCAAGAAAAAACTGGTTGACAATTGCACCCAACTCAAGATCCACGGTATTACATGTGACTACTCTGTTCATAGCATCTGTATAGAAAAGCCGGAGAGTGAAATGTTCTCTGCTTTATTGCAACGATTTCCTAAAATCCTTAAACCATCATACAACGTCGAAGATATATCTCATACAGTTACGCATAAGATCATCACAACAGGACAACCTGTGAAGGCACGTCCACGACGGTTACCACCCGATAAACTAGCAGCAGCTAAGTCGGAATTCGAACATATGATGCCTACTGCATCATACGACCATCTAACAGTCCATGGTCTTCACCTTTGCATATGGTACCTAAAACTAATCACGACTGGCGACCATGTGGAGATTATCGCGCTTTGAATAACGCTACGGTCCCAGACCGTTATCCTATACCTCATCTCCACGACTTCTCCTTGACCTTACATGGAAAGACCATTTTTACTAAAGTTGACTTGGTCAGGGCATATCATCAAATACCAGTCGCTCCAGAAGACATTGCAAAAACAGCAATTATCACGCCTTTTGGATTATTCGAATTCTTGAGAATGCCTTTCGGACTAAAGAATGCCGCTCAAACATTTCAGCGTTTTATGGACCAAGTTACCCAAGGTCTTGATTTCGTCTTTGTATATATCGACGATGTCTTAATTGCCAGCTCATCGATGGAAGAACATATGGAACACTTAAGCTGTTATTTCAAAGGTTTGAACAATTTGGAGTTGTTATCAATCCAAAGAAATGTATTTTTGGTTCCCCTTCCATTGAATTTTAGGACATCGAATAACTGCCGAAGGCATCAGACCTACCGAAGATAAGATAAAAACTATTAAGAACTTTCCCGAACCTGATTCCTTAAAGAAACTTAGACGTTTTCTCGGGATGTTCAACTTCTACCGACGTTTTATTCCATCATGTGCCTCCATAGTTCAGCCACTGACCGACCTACTTAGATGCAATTCGAAGAAATTTCAGTGGTCTGAAGAAGCAAAAGCAGCATTTAATAATGCAAAAGATGCCTTATCCAACGTTGTAATGTTATCTCACATCAACCCAGAAGCTTCACTCATTTATGTACAGATGCATCGCAGGTAGCAGTGGGAGCAGTTTTACAACAAAAGTTCAATAATGACACCACTCCACTTGCTTTCTTCTCCAAGAAATTGGAACCTGCGCAAACTCGTTACAGCACTTTTGGCAGAGAACTGTTAGCCATCTACCTAGCAGTGAAACATTTCAGCTTCTTACTACAAGGTCGACATTTTACTATCTTAACCGACCATAAGCCTCTTTGTTATGCTTTCACCACTTCGTTGGACAGACACTCTCCGAGAGAAGCCAGACAACTGGATTACATCTCACAATTCTCAACAGACATCCAGTTCATCAAAGGAGATTCCAATATCGTAGCCGATTCTTTGTCTCGATGTGACGTTAATCACCTATCTTCGATAGATATTAGCTTAGACAATATTGCCAAGCTGCAGAAAAATGACGCCGAACTCCATACTTGTAGACGAAACTCCTCCCTACAGTTGCAGGATGTACCTATTCCCCTGTCTGATACAACTATCGTCTGCGACGTTTCAACGGGCGTTCATAGACCTTTTGTTCCACTAAGTTGTCGAAAACCTTTGTTTGAACATCTACATTCATTGTCTCATCCTGGAGTGCGTGCTACGGTCAAGTTGATCAGCGAGCGTTTTGTTTGGCCCAAGATGAACTCCGATATTCGGAAATGGGCCCGCCAATGCTTGCAATGTCAAAGATCCAAGGTACATCATCATACCGTCACACCTCCAAAACAGTTCAATTTACCGGATAAACGATTTCAACACGTTCATATAGATATTATTGGACCATTACCGCCATCCAGAGGATTTACTCATATACTTACTGCGATTGATCGATTTACCCGATGGGCTATTGCTTGTCCACTCAACGATATATCTGCAGAAAATATCGCTTTGGTTTTCTTAGATCGCTGGGTGTCAAACTACGGAGTACCCACAACTATTACAACAGACCGAGGAGCTCAATTTCAATCAACTCTGTTTCGAGAGTTTACGAGACTCCTTGGAGTGAACCATATCTCCACTACAGCTTATCATCCTGCAGCGAATGGTCTGGTGGAACGTTTCCATCGACAACTGAAAAGCTCCCTTATGGCACAAGCTGACTCATCTAAGTGGAGTGAACACCTACCATTAGTTCTTCTCAGTATCCGATCAACTGTCAAAGAAGATTTGGGATGTACACCAGCTCAACTTGTGTATGGTACTACCCTCACATTGCCTGGTCAGTTAGTTCCGTCTAATGATTCAACTGAAGTAAATATCTCCGACTTCACCAACCGCCTTACCCAGCAATGCTTCAGCTTCGACCAGTAGCCCCTCGCCAATCACTTCAGAAAGCTCAAGTAAATAAGAATCTACTCACTAGCAAATTTGTATTTGTTCGCGTCGATGCCATTAGAAAAGGTTTACAACATCCATATGAAGGTCCTTTTCTAGTACTTAAACGCACCGATAAATACTTCACGCTGAACAAACATGGTAAACCGGAGACTGTTTCTATCGACCGTCTTAAACCAGCGTACACCGACAGCGAATATGAAACACTAGCAACGCCGCACCAATAAACAATCAGAAAGTCAATGCAACTCCAACTCTCCCGCTCTTCACACTTCCCCCTGTACAGACACGCAGTGGACGGCAGATCTGTAAACCTGCCCGCTATGTTCATTTTATTGACTGACATAAACGTTAACCTCATTTAGACATTCTTCTCATTACTATTGTTGTCAACATTCATTTCATTATAACCATTAATATTTATTAGTATTATTGTTTGCTGTTCGTTAACTGTACTGCAAGCACACGCATTCACCAAGTATATGTATATATATATTTATATATGAATTTCACAAATGTTAACGAACATGTCATGGTTTATTATGTACATAAATTTTTATTTAAAATTATAACAAGTTTTGATTTTTTTTAAATTCCTGTATGTGCTTGTATGTGCTAAACTTTATACGACACGGATGCATTCCATACATCCTGATCTAACTTTGTATCCTTATTGTTGTTGTTATTTTTTGTTATCCTTATTGTTGACATTTTCCCTTATTTATATTGCTTATATTCATGTAATCGTCCACGAGGACAGTACTGATGGTCCTCCGGACCTCTAAGAGGGGGAGCCCTGTGGAGTCCTCAAAACTAAACTTATCCAAATTTTACTACTATGTAAGAAATGAACATATTGTACATCACTTTGTTTTAACCATAAACTCTGTACTTTGACTTTACCTCGGGTTTTGAATAAATATATAGTTCTGCCGCCGACTCTCCGTCTTCTCCACCATCCCAACTGCCATCGATCAATTTTAATCACCTGCTTTCTATCTCAAATTTTTGCAGGAACACCGTAGTTTCTTCCTACGTACTTTGGTCGACCTCCGGCAACGTCAACATTGGAGAATTGGTAATTATTATTATTATTGTATCCTTTAGTTCCTAGAGGAACATAGGGCTTCAGCTGCGCACCTCCATTGCCTTCGGATTTCTGACAACGTTTTCACCCTGCTCCAGGTCTGCCCACATGCTTTCATCTCCTCCTCGCATGACCTCCTCCAAGTCACCCTTGGACGACCAACTCGCCGCCTCCCTTTCGGGTTCCACTCGAGGGCTTGTCAAGTGATGTCACTTGATGGTTTCCTCAGCGTATGGCCAATCCATCTCCATTTCTTTCTGCCTATTTGTTTCACAATCGGTTCCTGATTGGTTCGCTCCCAGAGATCCCTGTTGCTGATCTTTTCTGGCCATCTGATCTTGAGTATTGAGCGGAGACAGCTGTTAATGAAGCTTTGAAGTTTGTTTGAGATGCTCTTTATGACTCGCCAAGTCTCTGATCCGTATAGTAGCACTGACTTCACATTCGAGTTGAAAATCCGGATCTTATTTTTGATGCTGAGTGCTGTTGACCTCCACACAGATTTGAGAGTAATGAAAGCTTGTCTTGCTTTTCCGATTCTGGCTTTGATGTCCTCGTCAGTTCCGCCTGTAGTTGAGACGATGCTTCCCAGGTAGGTGAAGGAGGTTGTTTCTTTCAGGTTCTTCCCACTTATGCTGATTGTGGTCTGTTGTTGTTGTTGCTGTTGATGTTGGCTAGGAATCTTCATCATCTCTGTTTTATCTATGTTCACGTGAAGTCCTATCTTTGATGCTTCTTCTGCCAACTTGTTACTTTTCACTTGCATATCTTCCAGTTTATGGGAAATCAGACATATATCATCGGCGAAATCCAGATCCTCCAAGTCTGTTTTTGTGTGAGTCCATTTTATGCCTGTTCCCTCGTTGGTTGCCGTTGTCTGTCGCATTATCCAATCAATTGCAATCAGGAAGATCATTGGCGATAATAGACAGCCTTGCCTCACTCCCGTCCTCACTTCGAAGGCTTCCGTAAGTTTCCCGTTGTGGATTACTTGACATGCAGCATTGTCGTATAACTGTTGGATGAGGTGTATAATTGTCAATGGGACCCCGTAGTAGCGAAGTAGTTTCCAAATGACCTCTCGATCGACGCTGTCGAAGGCCTTTTCAGAGTCGATGAAGTTGAGATAGAGAGGTGACTGCCATTCCAAGCTTTGTTCAATGATGATCCGTAGAGTGGCGATTTGATCAATACATGATTTGTTTCTCCTGAATCCGGCCTGTTCCGGACGAAGTTTTTCATCTAGGGCTTGTTTGATTCTCTCCAGGATGATGCGACTTAGTATCTTGCTTGGAATGGACAGAAGCATAATTCCACGCCAGTTTTTACATTGACTTAAGTCTCCTTTCTTTGGAAGTTTGAATAAGTATCCGTTCTTCCAATCCTCGGGTACTTTGCCCTCTTTCCACACCTTCTCCAGCAGTGGTGTCATCAAGTCCGCTGTTGTCTCTGGGTCTATTTTCAAAGCCTCTGCTGGGATTCCATCTGGTCCCGGTGTTTTCCCAGCTTTAAGCATCTTGATTGCATTCAGGACTTCTGATTTCATCGGGGGGTCAGTGTTCACTGGTAGTTCTGCTTCCGTTGTTGGTATTGCTGGACGTGTTGTAGGTGGTGGACGATTTAGAAGTCTTTTGAAGTGTTCAGCCCAGTGCTTTCTCTGTTCCACCTCTTTGGTGATTGACTTTCCATTGTCGTCCTTTATTGGCTTAATCTGTGTCGAACTTTTGCCCGAAAGGTTCCTAGTTGTTTGGTAGAGTGTGGCGAGGTCTCCTTTGCCTGCAGCTTGTTCTGCTTCGTTTGCCATGGTTTCATAATATTTTCTTTTGTCTTCCCTGGCACTCTTCTTCACTCTTTTGTTCAGTGTATTGTAGCTTGCATTCAGCTCCTGTTTTTGTTGCTCATCAGTGCACTGGATAATCTTTTGCTTCACTGTCCTTCTCTCTTCTATTAGTTTCCAAGTGTCCGTAGTGAGCCACTGTTTGTCCTGTCTCTTTTTTCTGCCTAGAATTTCTATGCAGGTTTGGCTCCACACCGTTTTCAAGTTGTTCCAGTGCTTTTCGACGCTGAACTTTTCGCTGGTGTTGATTTGTACCTCAGCTTTGTCCTTTATGCTTGCAATGAAGATGTCCTTTGTAGCCTGGAGAATTGGTAATGGAGCAGTCTTACCGCAGCGCCTCTGGAGTCTGTTACGTTTATTGTGGATTTTGGATCTTTGTAAACCCAAGTAACGAAACTTTAATATATTTTTCCCGTAACTAAACTGATTTGGCATTTTATTTTAATAATAATAATGATAATTTTCTATTTGAATTTGGGTAACTAAGCTAACAGAATAAACGTTCCGCCACAAATGTGACACCCACAACTTCTATAGTATTCCTTCCGCGTAGACCAAATGGAAAGCAAAACTCTAGAATTGACCGTTCAGATTGCGAACTATATTTCAGGACCAAATCGTAGTGGGAGGTTGATTGCTTAACTAGCCAGGGATTATGCACAAATGAACGAGCGCGTCACGACAGGGTACTAATGCGCTTGGATGCCTGACCGGAAGCCTTCGGCTTAACAAGCTGACTTAAATAGTGAGGGTCAGCATCCAATGTTCATTGACTAATGATTTGGCCAATAATTCTGGGGATTACCTAACACTACGGGTCCGTTACATGGAGACAACGTAATGTCAGCTACCCCACAACACGCTGAGGTTGTGAGGCTTAATATCATCAGCCTTTATAGCAGTGTGAGAGTTCTGAATGGGAAAGTTGGTGAACTCGGAAACCTCCAATTACACCTACACCTTAAAATAATAATCCTTAGTGAAATTTGGCTAACTCCCACTATCTCCGACAACGAAATCAGTATGATCAGTATATGGTTCTGGTCAGTAGAGACAGGGATAACAAGGAAGGGGAAAGTCGCACATACTTTGACAAGCAGCTTAAATGTGTATGTTCAGCAGACCCCACAATTACTGAACTCCTAGACTCCATATGGTGTCATTTCATCTTACGTCACACCAAGCACTTACTGGATTACATCCACCGATCACCCACCTGTGGGTCAAATTGCACAATCGGCTACTACTTAGCACCATCTCAGTGGTAAGGTACTTGGGCTATGACCGAATCACCATAGCTGGAGATTTCCATGCCCCATCCATGAACCTTGGTTGGGGATATGCTCAAGGAAAATACAGTCCAAATCTACTGCAAAGAAAGAAAGAAAGGCAGGACTGACTGAGGATGTTGGAGACGACACTAGATGGGGCCCTAGTGGAAAGGTATCGAAACTAGACTACATACTAACTAGTGAACAACTACCTTTCGAAAAAGATCCAGGTCGTGTCTGTACTAGGAAGTAGTGACCGTACAGTCATAGGATTCTATCTTGTTCTCTGTGAGCACTTACGGTGGGATGCTACGCAACCATTTCTGTGTTATAACAAGGTGGCTATGCTGGAATATGGAGGTTTTTGTCCGACGCAGAATGTCCCGTAGCACGGGCTGAGTTATCCATGGACGAACACTGGAAAGTGGTAGAAGAGATTACTCACACAACAATCTCGGATACCATCCCTCCGGTTACAAGATAGCCAAAGAAAAGGTCCTCATGGCTGAGGAGAGGTACACAGTGTATTGCACAAGCAAAGCGGAATAAGTGGTTGACGTCGCGAATATCCAAGAGTCAGACAGACCACAACGGATACTTGAAACTCAGGAACCGATGATACATGAGAGTCAGGAATAACAGGAGTTCATTTCAGGCTAACCTTGCCAAAATCTGGCGAACACTAAAAACCTGCACCGGTTCATGTCGGACAGAAAACCGACCAATCAGAAGGCACGTGCCTTAGTAGTTCCCGAAGGTCAAATCTTTACCAGTCTGAGGATGGCGGAAACAAACAGTTTAGTTCTTGGCAAACAGTTAGGCATCAATGTGGGCATTACTGGCACGAACCGAAATGGCGGTAGTACTACTTCACCGGAGGAAAACCTATTTGTCTTTCCCTGGATGAACCCGGAAAAAGCACAAGAAAAGCTACAGAGACTCACACCTTGAAAGTCCCCAGGTTAAAACTACACCAGGCCATATGTTCTGAAACAGCGCCGAAGTTCTCTGTGGGCCCTCATGCGACTTGTTCAGACGCTCCATAGATTCAGGGAAACTGTCAGGGTAGTTGAAATGAGCCACTATTTCTCCGATCTACAGGGTAGAGGATAGACAGAATGACGCCAGTTATAGACCAGTAGGCCTACTCACAGTGGTATCAAGAGTACTGGAGGGTATTATTGATAATCGCATCGGAGAGGATGTCAAGGAACATATCCCTAAGTTCCTGCTGTTACGAAGACGCTCCGAGCCGATAAATACTATGTACTTCCTTCGACTTTAACTCCAAAACACCAGTATTGTAAGAAAGAAGTTATATTGTTTGGCAATTAGAGCGGAGAATATCACAAGGCTATAAACAAATATGCAAGAATAAAGGTTTCTTTGGTCATCAATTTGTGTTCTGGCTATTTTGCGCCGGTTATTGAGCATAGTTCCTGCAGGTCTTCCAAGGACTGTGTGGTGTGCAGCGTGGTTAGACCTGAGCATTAACAACTATCTTTCACTAGGCTCACAATATCATCCAACACAGGCTGTAGACCCTTCTCTTCTAGACGGGAGCTGGTCTGTGTGAACTTCCTTTGCAGACGACCGGGTAATCTGTTGGCAACAGTCTCAAGCACGGAACTGGAATTCAATTCATCTTTGCAATTAAGAGACACAAGAGTATCTCTATATACGATTAAACTGTCCACGAACTCTGCGAGTTCTTCTGAATTATGGTTTAACAGTGATCCATTACCTTTCACAGTCTCAAAAACACTATGGGATATCATAAATGGTTTTCCAAACTTTTGACGTAGTATCCTCATAGCCTCTGTATGTCCTTCGTTCGGGGACAAAACTTGCAACACTGTATGGCTCTTGCAGAAACACCAGTGCAATACCTCAACAAATGCATTAACTTCATTTCTTCATTAAATACAAAGCCACTCAGCATGACCTCAAACTGCTTAATAAGTTGTGGGTAGTTGGCTGGATTTCCTATTTACACTATACATCAATGACATATGCGCTTGCTTCTCACATGGGAAACCATTCATCTTTGCAAATGACCTAAAAGTAGCTTATAGACTCCAATAGGATGACCTAGGGTACTTCGAAAATGTAGTGCAGAAGGAATTAGATAAAATGACTGCTTGGTCTTCCTTATGGAATCTCCAATTTAATCTGAACAAATGTGGCTGGATATGCTTCGGCGCACTCTCAATCGACCTGAAATTAACGCTTCAATCTGATAACCCAACCAGACTCCGAAGTGTTGTTGACTTAGGCCTGAGGTACTCTAGTGACTTCACATTCTCTGAGAAAGTAGCATCACAGACTAGAAAATCGAGGATCCTCTTAGGATGCATACTCAGGAACTTTCACAACAATGAAGCCAAGCTTATTCTGTACAAAACATGTGTCAGACCACTACTAGAATACTGTCCATTTATTATAATCAGCACTCGCACACGTGATGAGCTAAGAATGGAAAGTATCCAACGATATTTTACCTCAAAACTACTTGGCTACGATTGTAAGAAAGGCTACATCTCACGCTGCATTATCCTAAAACTCGACCCACTTTGGACGAGACGACTTATTATAAACCTAATATTCTTCCTTAAGCTCCTTCACAAAATATCATTCTCAGGTAACAGGGACATACAATTCGCACAGGAAGGTTCTTACGATCTGCGTAACCAAACTTGCACGGTGACAGCTCATTCTTTTAAGTCAACACTGCGTGAAAACTTCTTCACAGTCATGTATTCTAAAATATGGAATAGCCTGCCTATAGATATCAGAACTTGCTCTTCGGTTACAAGCTTCAAACGCTCTCTATACAAACTGTTTCACTCTACTGATTATATTAATAAACTATTTACTCCTAGAACGAATCAATCACTAATCTACTACAGCACCTAAAAGACGCACTTCAACACCCTTAGCAATCTAAAAAATATAAATAAACTAGCAGCATGGATGCATAAAGACTTAGTACGGAACATACAGGATTAGTTTACCCTTAGAAATAGGACCTGTCGCTCTATTGTAACCTTCAAACGCTCGCTATATAAACTGTTTAACCCCAAAGGCCATCCCAATTAGACCGCACCACTTATTTCTAAAACGTATCAGTTATCAGAACACCAAAACGCTCAGACTCATCAATACACATTATGACACTAAATGAACTCTAAGACTTCGCATATATACGTGAAAACACAACTGCGGCCTGCTACCGAAGTCGCTTTCCTCCAAAATGCTTAATTTCATCTGGATTTATCATTGTTTTAATCGTCCAGTTATATCAAATGACCTAAACATAAACCTGCGCAATGATATAACTTGCTCCCAAGTAAACGCGGGTGAGGATATAGGCTATGACAAGGTGTTCTCGCACAATTTTATTCGTTACCGCGCTCACGGCTACAGGCGTTATAATCGCCTATTTTTTGGGAAATAGATTATATTTGACTAGTTTTAGACTTCTGTAGCCAGACGGCAGTATTTTGCTGTATTTTGTTCGTAGTACAGCGTAAAATTGTGTATTAGAGCTCGGACGAATTATCAATAAAGAAGTCATCCTTTTTAAGATAGTTCACATAGAAAGACTATTATTTGCATTATAGTGCGTTGAGGGTTTGTTTTTTGCGAGTTGTTTCAGATCTTAAGGTTGTAAATATACTACAGGCAATGGCAGAGAACTTAATGTCAGAGTACTTAAAATGAGTATCAGCTTTCTGTTGATTAGTAGCTAGCAGCTGTGTCATACAACTACTACACCTGTTACATAGGTTATATCAATCTTAATAATTATTTTGTTTCACATCACTAAGATATTCTGATACCCTTAATGACTTAATTGTGGCTATGAAAGATATGGAAGATGCACTTATGGCTCATATATTTAAAGCAGTTATTGCTAAACAAGTTATCTGTAAGCATTTGGTGATGTTCTGATTACAATGCTTGAGTGTATGGGGTTATTGCCTGTTTCTGTGTGTTAAGGGATATTTAGTGAAAATCATGATACAATGAAGGTTCCTATAGACTCACTATGAATACTGCAAACCGTTGATAAGAAACTGCATCAAAGGAAAAAATGCCGAACAGCTAGAAAATACTACCTCATTTTCGATGATTATTACCTTTTGCATTTGTAAATCATCCTTCAAAAGCTCAGATTAACGGCAAACCATCCATGGTACCCCACAGGCCCTACAGAAATTTGTGAGAGATCTTACATGTCAGGTTGTCTTACGAATTGTAAGGTTGCAGATGTTTCAATTTACCTGTCACTGAAATATCACTTATCTACTTCACGATGGTCTTTTCATTTGTGCACTATTACACTACATTTTGTCTTAACTGGATGTGCCTTTATTAAATCTGAGACTTACTCTTTGTGCCTATTAGTTGCTTGCTTACAGTCTAGTTGCTTTTATTAGAAACACAACAGCACCAGTGTTTGAACAAAGCTGTATTTTCATGGAAAACGTCATATTTTCTATGCTTACACCGGTATGGTTGCCATTAAACATTGCAAATGTATACTAACATTCCAAGGACATAGCACTTAGCCAAATGTACGGTGTTCATTGTGAGAGGTTTACAATTTAACTCTTATCATAACCTGTTCTAATTATTATTATTTACTTGCTGCTATCCTTTAGAAGATGAACAATATGTGTGACAGTAAAAACTACAGAAGAATGCTGTCATGAACGAAGAATGAGAAAGGAGAATGAACCATTTTCAGCAAAGGTAGGCAAATATAAAGCGTTTAACGTTAATATTACTTCTTTCTTAATTCAGCGATTTAAAAAAACACTTTGTTTACTTATTTGCAGATATCCGGTAACGTCAGTCAACCCGGTCGCAGCGATTCGGCACTACCCAAATTATTACGACAAACAACTGCGTGAAGACATTTGCTTGTTATTATTTTTCATTAAATATATTTAACTTCATGCTTGCCAGACCTTTCTTGTTCTGTCTGAGTGTAGCTATATTTGTCATGATGACCAGATGCAGGCATGACCTTTTAATGAGACCTGACGAAGTAATTGGTGGCATATTTTAGTGTAATGTAAATCTGACTACGATTGCTACAGCTCAACCTATTCATTTATTCGTCTCCTGTACACTTCACCTTACACTATAAGTTACCACTCATAATCATATGAATCGGCATCACGCTTTAAGTGAAATATTGGTAGTGAACTACTTTTGAATACACTTTACCTTATAAGAAATCGACTCAATTGCAGTACCTAAGTTCATTTCTTATTTTTCAAATACTGAAGTATTTTTTTACTTGGTCCCTACATACTTGCTTATGACTAGGAGACGTAATCGCGTAACTATAGGCAGATTTTTGGGCTTGACTAAAGTACTTATAACTCACTACTTAAATCTATCGATAGTGTTGCTACAGAATTACACCTATATACAGTAACGAGTTCATATCCTAGGGAGTACCGGTCTACCATGTCGTACTCCCACCGCATGCAGAACAAACAGAACACAAGAATATTGGATAGAAAATTTTATTTTACTGCAACGCAAACAAGTTTATTTACATGTATTATCTGAGCACAGTCAAAGATGAAAGTCTTCGTTTGGAAAGTATCTCCCATTATTCGACGAAAACTGCCCAGTGTCCGAATTGCGTCACCAATGAATTCTTTCAAAATTCAAGTAAACAGAACGCTATGCCCACATGCAAATCTATCCGGTATCACAAACTGTAAAAAAGAATATCTGTATGGTTATACATGAATGAGTGAACTTCCTCCACTTGTTGTATGCAGAATCAATTTCTAAAACTGATTATGCAAATGTATCCGACTATAAGTCGTAAAACGCTCATCACTGTTTTTCGGATGCCTTTGTCCGCATGCAGGTACATCTACTTTCACTGAATTTAATTAACTGACAGACCTCATTGCGACCCATCATTCCTAAAAGATACAGACTAGATTCACTTACATAAATTAAGCATTTACATAATTAACATGCATGACCATATGTGGAGAACGTTAATGGTGCGGAAAATGTCATGAACATTACGCATACATAATATTATTAACTGCCAGTAATTGTGCCATCGAATCATACTACAAGAATACATTTGTTAATACTTTGTTAGTGGTCTGAGGGACAAAAATACTAGAGCGAAACATACAAGCTAGATGAAAGTATCACAAAGCTGTCCCACTAAAATACAATGTCTCACTCGTCGATCTCCTCTACGCATGTGAACGTATCCACATACTGGTATGCGGGAAAGTTCGTCACCGTTAGCAATATATAAAGTTCACGCTTTTTGAAAGTCTTCTAATGCTTTTGTAGCTTCTTACATATGTGCTGCTTGCGCTGTCACTGATTACCTGCGATGAAATTCTAGAAGAAGGGCTCGTTAACGAAGCACATTATTGCAACAGCTTGTGACAGCTAAGTCGCAAGAAACACAGGATACCAGACTATGTGAGTGAGAAATCACGAAGTAGGAAATACCGTACAAATAACCACAACTCAAGAAATGCATTGGCACCCACGGGATGGTAGTCACTGATAGAAACCATAATGCCTGACCAGTTTCGAGGGAGTTTGAAGCGAAAAGAGAAGTGTATCTATGTAAAAAAGAGTGAAACAATGTTAAAATAGTCAAATATTACATCTATCTTTGTCAAATTTGCTTGCAAACGACGCATAACACAACCCCACAAAACCTCACACGATACGACCTACCATGGACAAATCAAATATCCAATTGCCCGCCACCGTACCAGACAATGAAAGACGAAAATACCTGAGTCGTGGAAAATATAACACGTCATAACGTATATCCTCACCCGTAAATGCTGTACAGTTCTTCAACGAAACGAAGATATACTTCAGATCATTAATTTACATGTGAATCCTGTGTGAAGAAAAATGTACTTTGGAGCTGAATACGCTGAAAATTTTGTACCGTATATTCGCATACTGTCTTAAATAAAGCTTTACCAATATTATTATTAAAACTACAATATAGGTAAATGTTTACGGCAAAGTTGAACTTTCGACACCACTAACTACCAATCAGTGAATTATCCAATGAGATTTACGAACGTAGTTCAATGTTGTATAGCGCTTGATCCATTTCAAATGCATGCCCTTACAAGGTTACGGTTGCAATTCGAGGCGGATAGTGTTTTCCAGTGTTGTCCGGATTTAGGGTTGCTCCGGAAGGAGCGAACTTGTTCGTGTGGTGGTATCATGACTTTAAAAAGCTATACCAGATCAACTGATGGATTTGTTCATCGTTGTGGTATATGTTTGAAGCGTTCTAGTATTAGAGAAGGTAAGCTGATTATTTTAATATTTCGTAGGAACTTTTTTCGCCAAGTCGCATCTCTCCCTAACGCAGATTTTATATATCTGCAACTACTGGGTGCTAAAACAGCCAGTGAGAGCAGCAGCAGCCGAGACAGAGAATAGCCTGGTCTCAACAGTCCAGTGGTACCAGCATTGTAGAGATATCGCATCACGGAAAATGGAGAAAATCACCTGTTTGCTGGGTGGAGAAGATGTTATCGTGCATCTCAATGAAACAGTGCTGGTTAAAAAGAAATACAGCCGTGGTCGCCAGCGAGCGAACAATATTTGGGTAATAGGTTTGTATGACACCTCCCTCCGAAAGGGATTCGTGGAAAGGATAGCAGATAGAAAAGCAACTACTCTTATACCTATTATTACCAGACTTGTAAAAAGAGGGTCTATAATACATACGGAATAATGGAAAGGTTACAATTCGCTGTCATCTTTGGGATAGATTCATCATAGAGTCAACCATTCAAGTGATTTTGTGGATCCCGTTACGAGGACACATACAAATTCTATTGAAGGATTTTGGGGCAGGTTGAAAAATAGGATAAGGGCTATAAGTGGATCTCAAAAGGATCTCATTTATGGTCATTTGGACGAATATGTGTACAGGATATGGTGTAACTTCTCCATGGACAGTCCCATGCTAAACTGGGAGATGTTTCTCTCACATGTTCGAGAAAGATATCCCATGTAACTTTTTTATTATCTATTTTATGTTTTTTCTATAAATATACATTTCTATTCATCATATATGCCTCTTTAATGGGATTGATACGTTCAAGGTCGTTTGCTGATTGATTGTTAGTGGTGTCTAAAGTTTAACTTTGCCATGTTTACTATATTATAATATACAGTCGACATAAACATTTATATATACATATAACATTAATGTTCTTTTCGTATTCACATACTTTCTCCTCCTGGTATTCTGCTGCTGTGCCTGCTCTTCTGTTTATCTTCTGGTCGAGGTCAAACAACCCTGCATCTAAACTAAAATGAAGCTGGATTCCAGACCATTCAACTCATAACCACTCAAATTCCATGAACCATCCAATGCTACCATTTGAAGACGCTGGCTAACGTTCTGTGCAAGTAGAATTCATGATCTGAAATAGAGAAGCAACTGGTTTTCAAACAGTTTTCAATGTCTTACTCAACTTACGTGTACAGTCCGCCATGGAGACACAAATGGCGCCAATGGAGAGTTCTGGAATCGGCCTCGGCCCCCATTTGATGCAGTAAAATAATCCAACATAACCTTATCTAGCTTTCGCATCTACGAGCAAATTTCTTTCCTGTTATAAAACTACGATAACACTGCTGAAGAAAAAATGGAATAAATATATCACTGATCTCAGCATAATACATCAATAAACTTTAAGTCAAGGGTGCTGTTCACAACATAGTTATATAGAAGAATTGACTTCAAGCTTTATTTTTCCCAGATATTTGTATTACATTCATCTGACGTCTGGGTTTTTTGTTAATGCGAAGACAATATTTCTATATCTGTTTATGTGTTACACAAACAGACTTTATAGCAGACTGTTCCGAGTGACTCTAATGTCAGAAAGAACAACCAAATTGTAAATTCACCATACATCAAAATATGTGTAATTTATATAACAACTTATCCATGCCTGTACAATTAATATGTTCCTACACAAACAGGAATAAATATATATTATATTATTGGTAAAAAGAGTACCTAGGTTCAAACTTAGGGAGCCTTAAAGCACTACTATCCCTAGACAGCGAAGCGTGAACATCTGGCTCATCATGTTGAGCATCATGTATATCATTACAGTTAAGGGGCAACTCATCGTTACCTAATTTTGTCTGCTTCCACAGTGCCGCATCCCTTCCTTGGCCCAGGCATTATCTGTCGTCACCAAAGAATCCAGATTGCGTTGACAATCCGTATCCAAAGAGATACTGGCTTCAGACCCAGTAAGTAATCCCTGAAGTTCCAGAGAGCGCTCCAGAAACGAACAGTAGAATAGAAAATGTCAAGGAACTTATCCCTAAGTTCCTGTTGTTACGAAGACGCTCTGAACCGATAAATACTATGTACTTCCTTTGACTTTAACTCCAAAACACCAGTATTAATAATAATAATCGTAAGAAAGAAGTCATATTGTTTGGCAATTAGAGCGGAGAATAATACAAGGCTATAAACAAATGTTTTATAAGAAATTATTATATACTTTCATTCGTTTTCGTCGAAATTGTACACGATCGAATCATTCGCGCCTTCGAGTCGCCCACCAATGGCTACCACTTCCAAAAACAAACATTAAAAACGTTCACGTCCATTGACAGGGGACCTCCATAGGACTAATAGACACTCATTCCTCAGCTCTTTCTAAGGTTGTAGAAAACATACGTCAAACCACATATTGAAGTGCATAATACCATTTCAACCCTACTGCTTGGAAGAGACGCCAACCTCTAGGAAAGCTCCAAAGATGGGCGAAAAAAGGAGTGATTGGTCTCCGAAATAAATCGTATGATGAAAGGCTGAAGAAATTAGGCGTACTCACACTAAGCTACCGTTGGCTTTGGGCGGACATGATTACTGCCCTGTTGGATAACAAACGACCAGCATCACCCAAATAAGGGTGTTCTGCCATTGAGTGGATATAGGCTTCCTCGTGGAAATCCCAGTAGGAAAGCTCACTCGAGGGCAGAGACTAGAGTGCGCTGCCTCTAATTTTCAGTGTAGCTCTGCCTTCCCCGGAAATTTTTCCTGGCAGATGTAACTACAGCACCGTCTGTGGACAGCTTTGAGCGAGGGCTGAACAATCATACAGTGACACGAGGAGTGTGTGCAAGTGGCCTGTCCTCTCAAAATCACATACACCCTCCATGGGTTGGCATCTCATTTCGTCGTCTGGCTGCTTAACATTCTCTCCCATCTAACTCTCCTGACTACGCCAGCTACTACACTTACACTCATTATAATAATAGTCATTATTGACATTATATACATATATATGTGTATACATATCAACTTCATGTATAATTAGCTGTCTATTTTTACGTTTTCTTTTTTTCTTTTTGTCTTTTAGTGTGAATAACATGAACTGGTGGTGTCACTATTAGTATCTGTTTCCTTTTGACGACAGCGGAGGACTAGTTGTTGAAAAGATCAACTCCACTCACAGTAGCTACACAGTCTTCACACATCGCATACTACAAATCACATATTATCCCTATCACCACTCCTTTTGGAGTCAGCGAAATCTATAGCATATGAGTATCGGGACGAACTACGCAGAAGTTTAATGAAGACCAGGAGCCTTTGCCTCACAGTCAAGAAACGAGCGTAGAGCAATCAAAATGGCTTACACTGGCCTGTAAAATCTACACTTGAAGAGGAACATCTTAACTGGCCTTATGCTGAAAATTCTCTTTTCCATCAAAATAGATAAGATCGAGCAGCCTAGTAAAAGATTCAGCACGACTGGCTAGTATACGAATATTGAGCCACCGAAGCACATTTATACTGAATTTTAAACAATGTTTGGAATGCGTCGGTGGTATAGTGGTTAGGACTCTCACTGGCCATGCACATTGTCTGGGGTTCGAGCCCACGCCGACGCACACCTGATATCTATGGTCGGCCTGCGATATGCGGGGTACCGATATCCACGCTGAAAATTCCATACTTGTACCAACAATACAGTGTGGAATCAAGCTGTAATCAAAAAATAATATCATATATAGATCATAATCCGTAAAACATCACAGTTACATAAGCAGGTTATTTACCCTGTGTATTAAAGTTTGAGAGAGTACCAATTTTTAGATGTTATGAAAATTTCTCTTCGTCGATATAGCCAACAGAGGTTTCTGTCTTTGTTAAAAATAATCGACTTGAAGGTCATGTAATAATTTCCAAGCTGTTGAAGGACAAATAAATAATAACTTTTTTGAATTTTCCTTATCCACAAAAGTTCATTTTCAATTTTTCTGTACCAGCTATTAGACTTTACTTCAATGTACGTGCTTAGGACTAATGAAATGTGATGGTCAATATATGGTTCTTTACTGCATGTCCATGTTTTACCAGATTACAACTTCAGTGATATAATAATGTACTTTAAAATGTGATGTAGTGTTTTGAAGTCATTAACGATAGGTATGAATCGTTGAAGTTGATACATAACTGCAGTGTAATTCAGTTTATTTGCACAAATGAAAAAGTCGTGCTGCTACTGTAGCAGCAACTGAAGTTTAAATACTCAAGAATTCCTGAGTGTGTGGAAGATGTCTCTATTTTGACCAGCTAAAGATTGTTTTGACTGTGTGTATTTTAGAAAATAACTGCATCATTTCTTCACCGTAGAATGAAGAGGGAGCATGAACAAGGTGTCTCTGGTCTTAATTAAAATTATCACAGTTATCCTCAGTTGCTATTTTCCAATGGTTTTCCCATACTTCCTAAAAATGTACGTGGCAGGATTATGACCACATATCGTTTTCCATACTTATTCATCCATCACATATAGTGATTATATTCACCTATGCTGGTATTTATCGATGGAAATACAAGAGTTATAATGGTGTGTTCATACCAACCTTCAGCTCAGTTTTACTTACGTGACGTAAGTTGAACTGACCCAGTGGAAAAACAGTCGTTCAACACGTAGTAGCATGGCAGATTGTGAGGTTGTCTGACTGAGTGTCTTCACGTTTATGAGTCTATTAAAATGAGGGAATTCAGTACCCACTGTCGATGAGACTTTAAGTTATTGCTTTTATGGAATTATTCACTGATTTGAATCTGCATCTTTGACGAAACAGAGTGTATGTGAGTGAATAAGGAATGAAAGTGGGAATGAGTGAGCTGATTTGGTTACACCTCTAATAATATTATCTAATGATATGTCTGGATTGTTATTTCTTTACCCACTGTTATTCTAGGTAGGTTGTGGTTGTTCTTGATTTTTCCTGCAGCGACTACTTGTAATAGGGACTTTTCACTGAAAGTGTTTACTTTCTACACACTCTGATTTGTACCAATTTATTCACTTTCCTCTTTGGTTATTAAAGCAATCGAAGCAATAGCCTATGGGAATTTATCTTCTATGTTATCTTAAACTGCAAGTCAGTATTCTTCATGGAGCAACTTGTTAAGATGCACATTAGACTTCAGTTCAGGACTACTGCTATAAGTACTTACGTTACGAAAATGACTTTCATATAGTGGAAATTTCCCACTTATATTGTATCCCACTTTGTCATTTAAAGCTGAAATTACGTACTTGTTGACTTCAAGGAACTCTGCCTGCGTCTACGTTTGTCCTAATAAACCTTTGTAGAACACTGATTATTAGAGTGAAATGTAAGCAGCAGACTGTGTTTCCTTAAAAGGCATTTAAAACAATAAACTGACGCTGCAGACTTATATAATGACTTTTCCAAAACATTTAATGCTTGATATTAGGTGGTTGGTAGCAGTCGGTTTGAAGCCTTGGGCCTAAGTTTCGTGCTAGTTGGCAGTCGTCATCAATTTTGAAGTTACTTATGTCCTATTTGAGATCCAAACCCGTGTCATCCAGCGCTTCAGTTTGAGACGTCAATACTGAGCTAGCTATTCGGCTTCGTGATTGATCTCGTATAGGACTGTACTAAATACTTTGATTGGACACTAGTTACTAACTAGTTTAATTATTTTGTTCATGGCACTGACTCATGAATGACGATCTATGCCAAGTGATCAGAAGCAGGGATCTCTGGGAGCGAACCAATCAGGAACCGATTGTGAAACAAATAGCCAGGAAGAGATGGAGATGGATTGGCTGGTCATACTCTGAGGAAACCATCAAATGACATCACTAGACAAGCCATCGCTCGAGTGGAACCCGAAAGGGAAGCGGCTAGTTGGTCGTCCAAGGGTGACTTGGAGGAGGTCATGTGAGGAGGAAATGAAAGCATGTGGACAGACTTGGGGCGGAGTGAAAAAGTTGGCAGAAAACAGAAGGCAATGTAGGTGCGCAGCTGAAGCCCTATCTTCCTCTAGGAGTTAAAGGATATAATAATAATAAATAATAAGTAGCTGAACGTGGCCCACATTCATTCTATGCTGCAAACCAAGATTGACAATAAAGTGATCTTATTATGATAAAAAACGTCCTTAGTCACTATGACTACCAGCTCTCGAAGCTGTCAAAGTTTAGTGGATACACTTTAGTGTAGAAAGATCAAAGGCTAAATTACGAAAATTGTAGGCTTAAAATTTTACTAAAGAATCAGTCTAATAGGGCGTAGACTTATTATTTTTTAGATTTTCAAACCAAGATCCTTCCTGTTTTCTTCGTATCTGTACTCAGGAATTTGTAATTTACCAGTGCAAGTTTAGGAAGATCAGTCATTTAAGGTAATATAGTTTTCCATAATTACCTATGACTGTTTGAGGAAACTCTACATGCCTTGGTGTTCCAGTGGTAGAACATTCGGCAACCACCCACATGGTGCGGCGTTCGATTGCCGGCTGACTCACCTCTAAACCTTGTTTAGCTGTTAGTATGCCTGGTAAAGAGGATAGGTTAAGTGTGAGACTAACAACCACACTCCGTAAAAGGAAACACCACTGCTACCGAAACTTCAAAGCTTAAGTTTGAACTCCTATGTTTCACTCGGAACTCAAGGCAATGAAATAAAATAATGAATTCGAGGTAACTTTGATTAGCCAATGCGATATACACATTCATACAGAATTGCTTGCCATTTTTTAAATCCCGTCTTTCAAAATTTCAGGCTGAACCAAGGTTGAATGAGAGATAAGCACTAAAATCTATGGAGGAGGAATATTACTCTCTCATGTGTTATGATGGCATCGAGCGTAGTTTTAGATGCCAGTATACTCAAACATCGGAAGAAAACACAGAGGGATATTATGAAACTGGTTTAGAGGGTGAATAAATTATAGAATAAACTTTCTATAATCAAATTAGCTAGGAGTTTAAGTGTGACGAGTGAAGATATACACGCGATTGATGATGATCACACTGAAGAGAGTCAGGAAGATGAAAGCTTGGATATTGACACAAAAAGTACGTTCAAGTATTTTTGATGAAACTTTTCTTCCAGGGAGATCAGTGTCATTTCGTAAGGATCCAGTAGAAGTTATTGTTCCATCTGAATACATAGACGATGAATACGGTGTGGAAGAAACCTCGGAAACATCATCAGATAAGGAGGATGTAAGTCATTGAGATGCAGTATGAAAAGCTTAATAACTACTGTTTTTCACAGACCATTACTTTCAATCGAATTTTCAACATTATTATAAGTAATCGAAGAAGTCTTGAAACGTCTGCCAGGGCATTTATCTACTGTCTTCGAGATTGAGAAGCAAGGACCATTTATATATTCTTAATCTCTTAAAATTTAACTTCGATTTCAGAATATCATTAAAATCCCCTAATACCAGGCTGAGAATGGGTATACTAGCTCATAATGCGATGTTGAACATGTAGCTGTGACCCTAAAGCATTAGTTTATAGTTCTCTTTGACGTCTTTTCCAGCTGGGCTTACTGCTATTCGCAAGCTTTCATTTCCACTTCACATACTCTCCATGTCACTTTCAGACACATACCCAACTCATCATTTACCGTTAGTGTTCCACTTGATGGCCTACTTGTCGTGTGATGTGACTGAACGGCGTCCTCAGAGTATGTCTAATCTTACTCTGTTTACTTCCGCATATTTAGTGGCCTGATCATAGGTTATGGGCTGGTACTCTAGGCAGAGGTCCTTGCTGTTTATCCTACTATGGATATTCTCAGGCATATATCGTGCTAACTAAAGTACAGAGAGCTCATTTGAAGCCTTTTTTAAGCTGTTAAAAGAAAACACCTAGTTGAGTAAGTGGACCGAAAGCTTGCCGTTAGGCCTAGCTTTTATCTTTTAAAACATTTTGAGCATTGTTTGAAGAGATGAAATATAAAAAAGTTTTTAAAACTTAGGTTATTTCATGACCGTAAAACTTGGTGGCGTTTTCCAACTGTTGCTGCACTGAAACATGTACTGAAAAAGCAGCTGTAATTCTATCACTTTTAAAGTAAAACAAATAAAAGCAGCAACGTCTATTAACTGCTGTTCTTACTGGTCCAGGTTACTGATATATATATATATATATATATATATATATATATATATATATATATATATATATATATATATATATATATATATATATATATATATATATATATATATATACCTAATGTCACACAAACACAAAGATCCACAGGTGAAGACCAAGAAGCATTCAGAAGGGCCAGCGAAAACAGGACTTCATGTGAAAATGGGGAAAATAGACGTAGTGAAAATATTCAGTCTGAAACGAAGGGCAGAAATCACTATAAATGAGAGAAATATAAAAGCAGTCGACTTTTTCACTTATCTTGGCATCATCCTTTTAATTACAGGCAGCATAGATGAGTATATCAAAGGCAGGACAGGTAAAGCAAGATGGGCTTTTATCACTCTGAAATCTGGATGGAAATCTAGTGCACTCAGTTTAAGCTAGATCGTGTGCTAGATTAGTATCTCTTGGCGAATTCCAAGTAACTAGGTGGGATTTAACAGATTCCTATCCTCATTGTTTTATTGTTTCTCCATAATTAAATTAGAACCATAAACTTTGACTACCATGCATTGAAGTCACTCCTAAAGATGCTGTCCAGAAATACAAGGGAGTTTCACAGGTAAACCACTCCAGATAAGAAAACACAACAGTACCTTAGCCATAAATCTTTTCCGATGTTTCGAAATCTAAATGTATTCTGTGCCTTGAAAATATTCCTAGATTTGAAAGCTTTATGAACATTTCTTGTAAAAATGTTTCTATAACTACTTTCTTAATTTTTATCTCTCGGCCATCTGTAATATCTTCTTAATACTGTTATATATAAATTTGAATTTTGAGTCTGGTATTCAAATGGTGGTACCCAGTGCTAAAGTGTGGTGAGAGCTGTCTGCATGCCAAAAGTGTAGACAACAATTCACGTCAATGGTAGCGTCCTGAATCAGGGTAATGAGAAAAACAATAACAGAGCTTTACCTTCAGGAACTCACCAACCAATCACAGCAAACTTAACGTGTGCAAGTATGAATCACAGATATATGACTTGATTTTCTGAGAAACGGCCCCAAAGAGATAACAGAACAACCTTAAGCAGAAAGACAGCTAATTAGAAGAGGTTGCTTCTGCGCTAACAATAACGCTAATAATCATGCACATAGAAATCTATTAATACCTCTTGATTTTCTCAATAAACGATCTGTTGCCTGGCCCTTGTCTTCTGTCTTTACAAAAGCAATTGAAAGTTATCTATCCAAGTGCATTAAACACAGGTATGATTTGACGGTGAATGAAGGATAAACTAACGCTTGTATCCACCTTTAAGTGAGTATACTCTTTCGTATGCTGTTGTGGAGCTGATTACATTGGTCATCATAAGCATGTTCTCCAGATCACTACTCGGTTTGATCAATAAAAGGTAAACATAGCCTTCTATCTATGAACACTCAGCTCGACTAGATAATATATTCTTTAAGGTTGTCTTTGTCAGTTAAATTCATTCCACTTCGAATAAAGAAAGAACGAACATAATTCCAGGGTAATACCGAGATTGTTTTATTTAGTCGATCCTAAAGAAGTCAAACTAACTTCTCAACATACTTTTTATAATAACTTCAAGTTATGCATAGAAAGTTGGTTTCCATTGGAACATAGGGCTTCAACAAGACATCTCCGCTCTGTCCTATTCCCCACTGTCCTCTTCAAGTCGGTCCATGATTGTCCATAATCTCTCATCTCCTCCCCCAATTCATACGACATCCTCCATGTTATCCTCGCATCGACGACCCGCGCGTCGCCTCACATTACATTCGAGGGATGACCTGGCGACAGGTATCATCCGACCGCCTCCTCAATGTATGCTCGATCCATCTCAATTTTCTCCTACATATTTGTTGAGCAATCGGTTCTTGTTTGTTGGTTTGTTCCAAGTTAGCCAGAGTTTCTTCTTACTAATTATTTCTGGCCATTTGAATTAGTTAACTAGCCTAGTTAACTGACTTGTTAGTTTTCTAACCGGTCCCAAGGCCGGGTAAAGAGGGAGGGTTGAGCGTGGAGCTGGCAACTCTACACTACAAAAGCTATCAAACTGCCACAGAAACTTCAACGCGCAAGAAATATATTAAAAATACAAGGTAGAAAGTATAAGCAAAATAATTTCAAAGAGGATGTGAGTATACGAATTATTCAATGTTAAAAGAGTGAGTAATTATAGAATAATTAGCCAGGGAAACAAGAATGCACTAGACACAAAATACAAGACAGAACAATAGAGTGAATTTACACATATTATTATGGAGAGTTAAAGAGGGTGGTGGTAAATAGTAAAGTTACATACAAGACAGACAAAACAGTTCAGTAGATTTAGAAAATTGATTGTGAGTTCAACCCAGTTGGTGAAAATCAAAATCAAGTGAAATGTCATGCAACAGAACGAAACACAAAAAGAACACGAACAAAACAATTACAATTACCAGGGTAGTGAGAGATTAATCACGTTATCTTCTTGTATACAGAGGTTGGACCGAAGTCTTTTGATGGGTGTGGTTTCTGAAAACCGAAGTAACTTTATCTTCAACTTTAATTCATCTCATCCGTTAACTGTTAAGGCAGGCTTACTTAAGTGTCTAAAAACCGAGCAGATAGAAGAAGCGTTGGTGTTGAATAACTATCCTATAAAATTCATTAGTAAGATCAGTAAATGCCAAAAGCGAAATAAAAATAATTGTGAGACTAGTAATGATAACATAAATAAGAATGAAAATAAGGCATCTACAGTTTTACCATATAAGGAGGGGACATCTGAAACCCTATGATTCTTAATAAAGCAGGAATTAGGGCGGTATTTAAACCTCCAAACTCAGGTAGGACAAGCTCTGTAGGTTAAAGGACCCTGTAGGTCGACCCAATTAGACAAAATAATGTTATTTACAAAATACCCTGCAATGACTGTGAGATCAACTTCATAGGTCAAACTAGTAGGTCAGGAGTAGTCAGATTATCAGAATATAAGAATCTAACTAAGGTTAGAATGACTGACCCCATAAAGATAAGTAATTTAGAAACAAGCTCGGCGATTCCACTGCATCCATTAACACACAACCACACAATAAGGTGGGAGAGTGTTGAAATTCTAAAAAGTAATCTATGTAGGTGGAGAGAGAGATTGATTACTGAATCCTTGTTCATCGAGTCTACACCAAACACATGCAACAGGAATGACTCATCACTCATACCTGAAATATGGAAAATACTACTACCAATCAAATCAAGTGAAAAATAATGGAACTATATAAATGAAGTTAGAAAGTTGTGTGAGTAGTGGCTTGATATGATTATGAGTAGCAAGAAATTGTGCTCGAAACGTTGTCATCAGTAAATATTACTGTATAACATCAATGTGAGACTTCATCAAAACAAATTTTACCCATAATGGGATTATACTCTATCACATTGCACAAGTTCTATATTCTTATATCAATTTATCTTCGTCGTCTCCATCGTAATTTTAATTTTCTGACATTGTTTGAAAAAAAAAGATTTCTAAAAATTATTTCCAAATCGTACCCATTGCTTAATTTTAAAAGGAGTAATTTTAAGAGTAGGTCACTGTGTTTAAAGGTTAATGGTATGGTGATTGAAAAGAATAACTGACATATTGATCTTCAAGTATTCAATCAGGGTTTGACGCCAATTGGTAATCATGCAGTTATAATGGAGTCATAGAGTTTATTGTACATTGATGAATGCCACTCAGTATCTATGGAGTGGATTTAATCTTGAAAATGGTATTCTAACTCCAAATCTTATCACTATAGATACTAACCATAAACAATAATCGCTGGGATGAATATCGACACTGTTATTTGAAAATTTGAGGTTATTCTTACATTTTAAAGTATACTTACGCTTCTTGTAAATGTTTTCTTCACGAACAAACCTCTTCTTCAAATGAATCAGTCTAGTTTACTCTGACTGGCTACCTCGAAGTCTCTTGGATCTCTAATCGTTTGATCGACGTTGACTTGTAATGATTACCTGTCTGGATTAGCATAAATTATCTGCAATTTGTGAATGATATTTAAATTGTGTCTTTTTCTTTTAAAAAAAATGTCTATTTATATAACATTAAAACAAAACTAACACACAAAATCTCTTTTTTTTGTCATGCTTAGTATCTTACTCGAGAAGAATATGCCAGTCGTGAATGGATGGGTAAACCAGTGTCTGATTGGATTGATTATGCTTACGTGAACATTCCTATCATTCTTGGGAAATGTGATAATTTAACACAGGAGAAATATGCTCAAGATTCAATGAATGTAGAATTATACAATAGTTTTGATTTTCCTTATATTTTACAAGTAAGCTAATTCATTAAATATATATATATATATATTGTTTGGGTTAAAAGGCCTAAATAATTACATGCATAGAATGTGGTTAAGTTATTCTGTTGATTTAAGAAAGAATAGAACTTGTGCACTGTGGTAGGGTGAGTAAAATTTATTTTAATAAAATCTCACAGTGTTATACAATAATATTTACAGATGATGTTTCGATTGCAATTTATTGCTCAGTATATATTATTGTATAACAGACTTTATCAATGCAAATAATACCCAGAGTGGAATTACACTCTGTTGATACTCCAACTAAAAACTGAGAGCTATTTTTATCACGTGTGAGAGGGAGGTATCCTCTGTAACACTTTTCTACAGTTTTTATGCTTTTTTTTCATAAATATATGCATTCCATACTGAAAAATGCCTCCTTTACGTGACTGGTGCATTCGAGGTCATTTACTGATTGGCAGTTATTGGTGCTTAAAGTTTAACTTTGCCTAGATAACAATGGCGTTTGGGAAACACTTTTCATTCTATTTTGAATTTCTTAGTCTAATTCACCTGTTTGTTTATGGATGATAATTTCCCAAGTAATATTCGAACGTAGAATTCCGTCAGCCCGATCAACTTTCAAACATTTGTACTCTATGTTGACAGTGTATGCAACTGTAGTGATATACTGATCGAGATGGATAGAACAGATGTTATCGAATCCTAGCCGCTGCCTTTCTTAACAGGCAGTACGAGCTGGTGTAGGATTGGAAAGAGTAGCTGTATAACGCTTAAATCAACTGGCAATACTTGCTAACCAGTCAGCTGTAAGCCTCCAAAGCCTCAGGATGGTCGGGGGTGGGTGTCTTGCGCTGCGGGTTGGCCACCCCTCCGTACACCTCTTGAAATTCTCCCATATGACCGGGCGTCTTACATAGCCTCTCCTGAGGAAGTCCTACTCACTGCCTTCACGTGGCGGAGGTGTTTTTCACCAAAGTGAGAGGGCAAAAGCGGATGCCCGGCGCTCTTCACCGGGTTGACTGTCCATTGGATGACAGTCTAGGGGAGATGGCTAAACCCTGATTCCAAACCTCCAACGACTGGCGTATGAAGCTCACCGGAGCTCACCGGCAGACGTATGGACAAAGGGCTTATTGGATGCCATGGATGTTGACAGTGTATGCGACTGTAGTGATATACTGATTGAGACGGATAGAACAGATGTTATCGAATCCTAGCCGCTGCCTTTCTTGACGGGCAGTACAAGCTGGTGTAGGATTGGGAAGAGTAGTTGTATAACGCTTAAATCAACTGGCAATACTTGCTAACCAGTCAGCTGTAACTGACCTAAGTACCAGAGAGGCGTTTCGCTCGTGTGAGATTAAGCTCATCAATCAGTAGTGTACCCGGTTTGACTCAGCTCTAAGAGCCAAATCAGCTAAAACTACCCGATTTCTGGCTACCTACTTGGGAGAAGTGAAGATCTCGCTAGCAAGCACTACTGATTAGGTTGAGTGGTATATAACTACTTATCTCCACCAATCAGCAGTATATAGATTTATGCATGAATGTTTGATTTCTTGATTTCCATTTATGATAAATTGCAAATTATGAATTTGATCTTTGTTTGTAAGTTTGAGCCATTCAGGGGGAGAGGTATACAGAATACCTGGTTTGGGTCCTCGAAAAAGGTCTCAACTTGAAATGACTCACTTGTGAGCAAAGCTTTTAGTCAACACTTCAGTTCAGTCGATTGTAGGCCGTGTAGATTGTACACTTCTTATCAAAGTGATTTCACGTGAAGCTAATTTACAATGTACCACATAAATTTAGCATTCCCTATTGTTTAGATTTCCAAGGTCTTTGTTTATTGCTGCAGAAGAGTTAGAGCCGAAGAAAAGATAACTGTATCGAATTCACCTGTTAAATATCCAATATGATGAATAAATTGTCTGATATCAAAGTGCTTAGAGAAAAATTTTATCTTCAGATTCACATACAGAAGACTAAACAATATACTAAATGCCTCAGCAGCGATAAAACAGAGCTGGACTGCCTAATTGCTTGGTTTCAACATAGAACTTCGCACTGATGTGCAGCAGTTCAAGTCGCCACACTCCATGTAGTACACAAAGCAAGAGAAGAAAGTAAAAAGGAGTACGAGAAAGAGACAGTAAACAGAGATATGAGACAAAAGGAATAGTAATATCTAAGTACAATATAGTTTTATGCGGTATTAAAAATCACAAGGAGTGGATGCATCTGCACCAGCCATTGAGAAGGATTGTCTCCAGCCTTCATTGGTTTCTATCATTCTGAGGACCTCAACCAGCCAAGAAGTCTACACCTTCCTACGTGGCCGGCTTAAACTAACTGCTGTGGATTTCATTGACTAACGAAGCCATGTCTTGTTTTACCACCCTTGTCTGTTTTCCAACGTGATCTTATGTCAGCTAACACTGCCTGTCAAGGAAGACAATGGCTAGGCATACGTAAAACATATCCTTGTCATCCCAGTCGATGTAGGTTTACAGCCTCTTTGATTGGTTTCCCCTCCTTACCTAGCACTCGACCGACGCCTAACCATAATGTCGCTCAACTTATTATACCACTTCACACGGGAGATAGAACACAGGCACCTATGATCAAAGAGAGCTAATCTTTTCACGTCTTCCACTTTCAATGCCCAGGTGTCTCAGCTATAAAGGAGGACGGAGCGATCCAGATTTTTGAAAAGCCTTCAATCCTCCCCCATAACGTGTAGAATAGTCTTTTTCAGACAGTCTCACAGTCAACTATAAATAACTTTGACTACATATATGTGCTTTGCAGATTTCATGAAACAACTTTATTTGATATTGTTTTTAAATACATTTTGGTATCAGTGAAGTGAACAAGGCTACTACTAGTGAGGCCAGAAGTAACATTTATTGTAATAAAATAACAGGCATCAACTTTACATTGACTGTGTAGTTCACAAGCAATAGTAATAATCTCCTTGTCTGTTCCTTTCCTCAATTTGTTGTCACCTCCTTATCACGACTCTTCTTCACTGTGACTTTTCCAATAACACACAAATTATTACTGTTTGTTTGAATACTTTAGCTGATTTACTACTTATATCTAATTATAAGTAACACAAGAGAGTCAGTGGTTTAGTGGTTGAATGTTTGCTGGTCACATGATACGTCCAGGAGGTTTGATTTCCGGCCGATGCACTCTTAGTATTGTAGCCGAAAGTAAACCCAGAAACGAGGGAAGATTTAGTGTAAGGTTAGTAACCCCATTGTGTGAAATCAACACTATCGTTACTGACACTTCAAAATCTGAAGTTCTATGTTCCATTCTGAACGTACAGGAATGACAAAAAAAAAGTGGATAGTACACACTAAACTAGATGAGGTTTAAATGGACATGTTACAAAGGTAAGATCTTTATGTTTCAATGAGTCAGTTATGAGTTAAATATTCAGTGTCATTGGTTATTCTAATGCGAAACACAATTTTCGCTATTGTGAATGCTTATGAACTCATAACATTAGAATATTTATTGAAATTTCACCGCTAAAACTTTGAACAAACTTTGACCTATTTTTTCAAGTATGAAATCTATCGAATTTCATAAAATTTTATGGATATTTAAGTAGAACACCCATATTTGTCATATGATGGTTTTATGGAATTTAGAAAACTGAAAAATTTGTGTGCAACTAAACGTTTATGTTATGTTAATTGATATGCGCTAACAGTGAAATCCATGGCGTTCATTTCGTCCTATTTGGAACTCGTAAACAGGATATGCCTGTATTCTCAGTGAGTAGTAGTGTTCCTACTGACACTCGACAGTTACACCTATCATTTCAAACACCAAAGTGTTGTCCAAAAGATCAATGGGACACTAGAACTAATTCAATTGCAAAGGATATCAATTGTTAGTCGCTTTCAAGTTAATTCGCTCTCACGGACCAGTGGCCTGATGCATAGCGCTTTGACGTTTGAAACGATGACTGCATGGTTCGAGACTCTGTGTGAATAACATCACTAGCGGGGAGTACAGGTACAGCCAGTTGATGAGTCGCAAATAGCATTAAGTGGTTATCATGGATCACACTGCACTTCACCCTGATCCAAAACAACATCACCTAGATCTTCAAACATCTCCAAAGCATCTAAATTAGAAGGAAACATTTCAACAGAGATCAAAAATTTCCGTCCAGTATTATTAAATAACAGGAAGTGCCAAATAACAAGTATGCATTAAATATTCAGTGCCTAGGTTTCATTGATTATACTGATATAATACACAATTTTTGCTATTGCAAATGCTTATCAACTCTTTACACTACTACATTAAAATAAGTATATTTTCTAAAAATTTGACCTCTGGAACTTCAAACAGATTGTGACCTATTTTTTCAAGTGTGAAATCTGTCGAATTTCATAATATTTTATAGATCCAATTACAAAATAAACATTATTTAAGTAGAGTACTGATGATTGTCAACTGATGGAATTATGGAATTGATAAAACCGAAAAAATCTGTGTAAAACTAAACGTTTATCCTAGTTTAACTGATATGCGCTCGCAGTGGAATCCATGGTGTTCATTTCATCCAGTTTAGGACTAGTATCCTCACTGAGACACCAGCCCTGTCCCCCATAGTTTCAAACATCAGAGCGTTATTCGCAAGGCTGCTGAACGATAAGAGTCACCTATTATTCAATGGGTATCAGTCGTTATGGGTTTTTTTAAA
Source organism: Trichobilharzia regenti (assembly GCA_944472135.2). Classification (NCBI taxonomy): domain Eukaryota; kingdom Metazoa; phylum Platyhelminthes; class Trematoda; order Strigeidida; family Schistosomatidae; genus Trichobilharzia; species Trichobilharzia regenti. The sequence continues at coordinate 185,376,035 of OX235262.1, forward strand.
GTTAATTCGCTCTCATGGACCAGTAGCCTAGTACATAACGCTTTGACGTTTGAAACTATGACTACATGGTTCAAGACTCAATGGGAGCAACATCGCTCACTGAGAATACACGTGCAGCCAGATGACGAATCTGAGACAGGACTAATTAGGCATCTTTGATTCCACGGTCAGTTCGCATTAACCAAAATAACATCATGTTAATCTTCATATATCGTCGAAGTGTTTGTTCTAGCAGACAACATGTCAATCGAGCATGGAGAATTTCGGTTCAGCATAATCAACAATCGGCGGTAAGTACGGAATAACATGAAACTATGCCTGTCTATTATTTTCTATCGCATGAGATTTAAGCTTCAGTCTTCTTTACACAAAATAATTCGTATTTAAATCATAATTTGTAGATAGAAGACTTCAGTATTATTTATTCATAATGGAGCCTTCTTGTCCTTGTTACAATGTAATGGAAGAGTCATAGGGATTGGTCACCATGGTGGCAATCAGTATAATGCATATAGTTTTGGGTTTAATCCCTAACTGATGGCAGTTATAAAACCACTGGAAACTAACAGGAAGTACTGGACAGCTGGGTGTTTCGTCTCAATTTGTGACTTTTCAGACATATTCACTCCTGACTCCACTGGTAATCGCAGCCACTACCTTGATGTTAAGTGGCACTCACGTTGACCATTAAACCACTGGGATCCGATATAGTGATCCATCACATCAAACTTCTACAAATTCATGGTTTTAACGCAACCATCAGACAGTGTCATCGGTGAATATTTGTCCACATTTCTTAGTGGGTGGACACCAATGGTCATGACTTTTTACTAAAGATAATTTCAGTCAACTTCATCCCGTAGCCAATCACTAGCGAGTATTAGACTAGTTTTCACGAGTTCGCTTGTAGGGATTTCATTTGTTTGAAGTTTGATCACGGAGTGATGCCAGTTAGAGAACCAGGGACCATGGATCCTTGAATCGAGTTCCAGTGGCTGAATGGTCAACGAGGTTGAATTTTGACTGGAAGTTCGTGCGTCCAAACTCGGATGGCTCCGTGCTGGTGAAGAGTCTCAGGTCAGGACGAAACAGTCGCTTGGTACTCTCTGGTTGTCAATGGTTCTTGCATTGACATCAATCCCTGACCAAAGAGGAAACATATCAGTTCCCTACAAGTTAACTGTTGATAATGCGTTTAGTCCTTTGGTGTTGGTATCGCTCAGGTTTTTAATGTGGTCACCAGGCCATGTCGTTTACCGTGGCAATGCAGTTTGAATTGCCATTCACTGGTTAAAGACAATCATTAGAATGCCCTGGAATTAGGTTTCGCGCTTATTAACACTTGTTAGCATGACGAATCTTCAACTAACTGTGATATTCGAACACTCGCTTCTTAGTGACAAATTCACAAATGCTGCAATTAAGCTATTCGGTGAATTCATTAGAATTACTCAGGATGTCATTCGTCCAGCAATAAGTGAGTGGTGATGTCTTTGATTGCAGCACTGAAAAACGTGGATTTATATCCCATAGGGGACATGAGCTTGTCCAAGACTAAAGATACGCCTTGCTGAAAACTATCAATAAGTACGAAACCGAAGTCTAGAGCACGCTACCAATTGAAACAATAATTTTAACTGTAATAGGAATGATTCAACACCTATCCCAGATATTTGGAAAATTCTACTATCCCTACGACAAGTAGGAGAGAACAAAGAAGACCACGAAACTCAAGTTTCAAAGTCGTGTGGTCATAATTGATATAATTATGAACAATAACATATTTTGTTCGAAACTGTGTCATGCAGTAAATAATACTGTTTAACTGGGTGATATATCTAATAAACAAACTAATATGGAATCTTGAGTTTAATCTAAGAGCAGCCAACAAAGTTGTCTGAAGTTGATAGGTAGAGCATATATGTTTTTAATTATCGAGGTTCTACCAACCTCAGCTAAATTTTATTCATAATTATTATCCCCTTTCATTATCTACTTCATTATTACATCTTTTTAATTCCTCAAATAATATGTAATAATTGTTTGATTAAATATACGTTCATCAGTCTTGTTTTAAATCACCATTCTCTTTGATTTATACATGACAACCTATACGTCATTTTATAACACGATATGTTCCTTGCAGTGGATAATATATATTTCTAAGTTTCATGGTTGTTTGTTGTATGTCTCTGATTGGTTAAAGATACAATATGTGGACGTTACTGATTGGTTGAAATAATTCACAGTTTTGGCCCTAAGCATGAGCATAATGAATAGGTTATTATTAAAGAATTAACCGTTCGAACCCCAGTGGGTGCGTACTGCCGATGATTCCCAAAATAGGATGAAACACCTGTCCAGTACTTCCTGGTTTTCAATGCTTCTCTAACTGATATCAACCCATGATCTACTCTTAAAAAAAATCAATCCTTATACTTGCTTTTTAATCGAACCGTAAGTTATTACTTAGATATCCTGTGGTTCTGAAGGATGGACGTACTTGAGAGCAACTTCAGGTGAACATGGGATAGGCAGAGGTGATAAAGACAGCTACCAATAACAACGACAACAACAACAATAAACACCAATCACTATCGTCTTTTTTCCAGAGTTATTTTACAGGGATTTTATTTGTTTCAGGTTTGATCATGGATTGATACTAGTTAAAGAACGACTGCAAACCACGGAATGCTAGGCAGCTCCTTCATCTTAGTCTTGGGTTCATTGGTAGTAGCCACCCATTGGGTCTCAAACCCCAATATTTCTGGTTATAAGGCGAGCTCAGAGACCATTCAGCCACTGGGGCATGATTCAATGGCCCATGAATTATAACTTCTTCTTCTTACCTGTCGCAAGGTTCAGGGTGGTCAAGAATGCTCTGACCACGGGTGGATGCTCACCACTGCACCGCGGTGGGTTGAAACTCGCGACGGACCCTAATCGAGTGCGCTCGGGCGTGTAGTTTTTGTCAGTGGGGAGGTCTCACGGTCCTCCCTTTATGCGTCGGTGGCACAGTGGTTAGGACTCTCGCCGGCCGTGCATATGGTCCGAGGTTCGATCCCCTGCCGACGCACACCTGATATCTATGGTTGGCCTGCAAAATTTGGGCTACCGATATCACATGCGGAAAATTGCATACTTGTACCGAAAATACGGTGTAGAATCAAGCTGTAATCAAAATAAAAAAATAAATGAAAAAATGTGTGATTTTAACGTGACTACCAGTCAGTGTCATTGGTGGCGAGTATTTGACCCCACTCACGACCGGATGGACCCCCACACTTAATTGGTATGGGAAACATCGTTACAGCTATAGGCGGCGGCTCAGACGGTTCTATCAAAGCCAGTCAAGATAGAGAAAATAAGAAAGGTGTTTATTGCTCTGGAGGTCCACAGTACTCAACACACAGAACAAAGCCAGAGTTTTTATGCGTAATTCAGAGACTTGGTATACGTACTACATGAAAGTACTTACAACAGCCTTTCATCAACCAACAGATATTTTCACCAGCTCAGTACTCAAGGTCAGATGGCCAGCTAGAAACAATAAGCAACAGAGAACTCTGGTAGGCAACACAAACCAACCGAAAACACATTGTCCAACATGTATGTAGAATGCAACTGAGCTAGATTGGACATACTTTGAGGAAATCTAAAGTTAGGCAAACTCTTTAGCTGAATCCAAATGGGAAACGACGAGTTGGGTGTGTGTCCAAGTGTGACATTTTGGAGAAAGCTTGTGTGCTATCGTGAAGACAGTGTGGAGTGACAGCAGACGACCGAGTACAATGGATTTGTGGTAGTGAGTTTCTGTGTTCCACTCAGGACACAAGAAGTAAATAATAATAGTAATGGTTCAAAACCTCATAAACTGTCGATGAGTGCTAATTAAGATGAGAACTAGGTGTATGAAATCATAGAAACGGTATGCTATCACACTACAGCGAATGTGATTAATGATCGTTTCTCTATAATGGAAGTAGTTTGTAGCATTGAAATTATGAGTAATTTTCAATATTTTGGTAAAACTAAGCGCTCATCCTGTCCCTGAATGAACCTTACGATGACCTTGACCCATTAAAAACGTTTATTATTGTAATTGTGAGTATTTTAAGTAAACAAAATGCAATGAATCAACGACCTGAATATTATGAGGTGTTTTGTTGACACGATCTCTGTTTACTACATTTCAGTGCACTCTAGGAGTAAAATACGACTTAATCTCAAATGTTATTAACTACACCAACTAAAAACTAAGCTCCTTTTCTTTTTCATTCTTTGCATTCCGTGTGGAACATGCGGCTCCAAGCTCTGAGCTTCGAAGATTTAGTAGTCGTATCAATGTTTACGAATTATGAGGTTTCAAGGCTCACATTCATTCTTCCCTCATTTGTGAGCTGACTACCGACTTGTAAACTAAGTAAGGCTAGGAAAAGAGCATACAGGAGACCGAACTCGGAAACTATACCATTGTATCACCGATACACGAAGCATATGTTAGAGGTGGGAGTGAATATGGATAGCTTATGACGGAGGTGATGAATATAACCAATAAACAGCAACAACAACCAGCACCAATCATCATCAACAGGAGAGATTTAACATAGGCCAGGAAGAATCGTTTCAACCACACCCGAAACGGATCAAGATGTCAAAGTCAGAATCGGAAAGACAAGATACGCACACCTTCATCAACCTGAAACTAGTTTGGAAATCTTCTGCGCTGCACTCAGCATAAGGAACAGAATTCGCATTTTCAACACTAATGTATGAAGTCGGTTATTTTATACGGGTCGTAAACTTGGCCAGCGTGTCACGAAAAGCATTTCCAATAGGTTGCAGACTTTCATCAACAGATGCCTTCGCTGGCCCCATATTGAAGATCGGATGGTCAGAAAGAATAAGCAACAAGAAACTATAGGAACTAACCAACCAGGAACCGATCGCTCAACAAAGATGTAGGAGAAAAGGGGGAGATTGATCGGGCATACAATGAGGACACCAGGGAATGGCATGGTGTCGCTCGAGTAGAATCCAAAAAAGAAGCGACGAGTGGATCGTCGGTGCGAGGGTGACATGGGGGAGATCGTGTGGGGAAGAGATGAGAGAGTTTGTTCAATCGTGGATCCAGCTGAAGTAGATGGCATAGAACAGAACAAAGTGGAGATCTGTTGTTGAAGCCCTATGTTCCACTCGAAACGCAAGGGAATAATAATATAAATAATAACATGTTGTCTTTCACTGAAATAGTTTCTTATGAACTTTTTTTTAATGAGCTAGAAGACCGATCTATTCGACTGAAGAAACAGCTGTTTTCTTAACACTGTCTGTTCTTTATATGAATGAAGTGAATGAGAGATAGTGAAATTCTAATAACATCCTCAGTTAGGATAACATTCAATATGGGATAAAAGAGTGTCTGTCTTAAAAGAAGGTCAAATCTGTATGTCTTAATAGCTAAATGAATTTCATGAGAAATTTAGGTGAGAGTTCAATCGTTTCATCAACTTCATTAACTTTGAAAAAGCCGTCAACAGCGTTGACTATAAAGTAATTTGGAAATTTCTTCAATGCTACAGAATGTCCCAAACTTTTATCAACCTCATTCAACAGTTAACAGCACGATGAAGTCACATGTCAAGTGAATAACAAAGGAAAGCTGAATGAAGGCTTTGAAATAAAGACAAGACTGCCTACTATCACCGCCTGTATTCCTGACAGTAGTGAACTGAATCAACCGGATGACCATGGAGCCTAAATAATAATAAAAACTATGAATAATAGACTAGGTCTATAATAATAATAATAATACAATAGATTTCTCTGGAATGATATCAGGGGTTGGTTAGAGAATCTAATAAAATCCAAAGGGGACATGACAGGTGATTCACTCTAGTTTGAGAACGATTAACACTGCTCACTGACATTTTCGTGCTGAATACAGGTACAGCAGTTATGTATTGTATGAAAGAAGGACATTTCGTATTCCAGCTGATGGAATGAGCTTATATTACTTCTGAAAAATGATGATACTAAGGCGAAATAGTCGTGTAATCCCTCCTGATAGTTCTTCATCTGACGGTTATTCTTGGTGGAAGTTACATTGAAGTGTGTGATAATTTACTGTTATGTTATTGTATAGTGATAATTCAGTGATATGCGCCTTCTAATAGACACATATGTTGGTTAGCTAGATTTTCTGTCTTTCGGTTGATGAATACGGATTTCAGATTAGGATATTTTATTGAGGACAGACGGCTTCATGGATAAGTAGATTTGTTTTCTATTAGACATCTGCTCTTGCCTTGTCCCCTCTTAAATTCACTACTCCTTTTGAGAGTCAGTTCTAAAAGTTAATAACTCGAAGATAGAACTAGTAGATCACAGTGATATAGTTCATCCTCGACTTCCGAACTCTCCTGCCATACTGATATTAATACAAATCTTTACAAAACGCATAATCTGAATTCCCTCCTGTGGGGCTACTGGTGGTGGCTACTGGATAGATGTCTTTAAGTTTAAATGAGAAGTTGTGACTAGTTGGGTTCCACAGTGGATCTGTCTGTCTGTCTGGATTCAACATAGAACTTGGCACCGAAGTGCAGCAGTTCGAGTTGCCACGTTCCAAATAGCACACAAAGGTAGACAAGAAGATGAGTGAAGAGAATTAATAGAGTTTGACAAATATAAGAGTGAAACAGAATGGGTAATGGTAGAAAGGAATATCAAAGATTACAGAGATTGAATACATCTGCGCCATTGACAACGATTTTGCATCCACAGTGGATGCTAATTGGTGGTATCATTTGGCTTTATTACTATTGCGATGAGAGTGTTAAGTTCGGAATCAGAGTCGTGAGAAAAACGAAAACAAAGCTTATTATTATTATATTATTGTATCCTTTAGTTCCTAGAGGAACATAGGGCTTCAGCTGCGCACCTCCATTGCCTTCGGTTTTCTGACAACTTTTTCACCCTGCTCCAGGTCTGTCCACATGCTTTCATCTCCTCCTCGCATGATCTCCTCCAAGTCACCCTTGGACGACCAACTCGCCGCCTCCCTTTCGGGTTCCACTCGAGGGCTTGTCTAGTGATGTCACTTGATGGTTTCCTCAGCGTATGGCCAGTCAATCCATCTCCATTTCTTTCTGCCTATTTGTTTCACAATCGGTTCCTGATTGGTTCGCTCCCAGAGACCCCTGTTGCTGATCTTTTCTGGCCATCTGATCTTGAGTATTGAGCGGAGACAGCTGTTAATGAAGGTCTGAAGTTTGTTTGAGATGCTCTTTATGACTCGCCAAGTCTCTGATCCGTATAGTAGCACTGACTTCATATTGGAGTTGAAAATCCGGATCTTATTTTTGATTCTGAGTGCTGTTGATCTCCACACAGATTTGAGAGTAATGAAAGCTTGTCTTGCTTTTCCGATTCTGGCTTTGATGTCCTCGTCAGTTCCGCCTGTAGTTGAGACGATGCTTCCCAGGTAGGTGAAGGAGGTTGTTTCTTTCAGGTTCTTCCCACTTATGCTGATTGTTGTCTGTTGTTGTTGTTGCTGTTGATGATGTTGGCTAGGAATCTTCATCATCTTCATGAACCCTGGGGAACTCACTAACCAACCACAGTGGAGGTAACGTGTGCAAATAAGATTCGTAGATATATGGCTTAACTTTCTAAGAAGCGGTCATAAGCAGTACAGAATAATATTTACCAGGAAAACAACCAATCAGGAGATGTTGCTTCTCAGCTAACAATAACGCTAATATTAATAATGTACATAGAAATCTATAAATATCTGTTGATTTTCTCAATAAACGATCTGTTGCCTGACCCTTGTCTTCTATCATTACACTATAACACGAAGTGAAATTAGTAGAAATTAATGGGTGATTAGTTTCCAGATCAGTGGTTAGATAGTTAACAAGGTTCACCGCGTAACCTGAAGTTCCTAGGTTCGATCCCTATCGGGGTCATGGATGTGCTTTGGGGAAAAGTCACAAATTCAAACGAAGCATCTGTCCTGTACTCCCTGATTCTCAATGATTCTTTAATTGACATTGGTGCATAACTGAAGTATTCCCTGCAATTACTCCCATTCTTTACAAAACCCATAATCCGAACTTTGTTGTATGTCTCCTGAGACGTCCTCATCCAGTGGGAAAGAAAAAGAAGACAAATCAAGTGCTTAAAATTTTAAACACCATAGTTAGATGGTCACTTTGTCTACGGAGAAGAGATTAAGTCTGTTTAGTCGTTCATCATTTAAACATTTGGTCATGGCAAGGGTCAATAGCATGGCTATTCATTGAATTATTTCTAGTAATTATAAGTCACCTTTTCGGCAAGGGTCGCCTGCCTGGAAAGGGTTTATATATATATATATATATGTTCACCTGCTCTTATGGAGCTAGGTACATAGGATGTTCGTCGAGAAACATATCCCGCCGCGTCTGAAAGCATCTCCCAGTTTGGCTGAACAAAGATGAACGTACATGTATTAATTCATCAATATTGCAGCATATTTTAGATACTGACCACGTAGTATCTGACACATCGTTTACCATGCTCTACAGTCTGACAAAGATTGTCGAAAGGGAAACGAATGCATTTGCTTTGTATAGCAAAGGCTTTGACAACACATAACATAAAGCCAGAACTTTGTGTAAAAAAGACAATTTGTACGATGTCTTTCGTTACCATTGTCTTGATTTTCCTATGTAATTCACATAAAATCTTTGTTATCCTTCTTTATTCCTTGTTCCATTCGATTTTACTTTATGTTATCTTATAATAGAGGTTTTTTTGTATTTCCCAATGAATGAAAAAACAAAACGAGATTGTTTTTACTGACGTTTCGCTATTTAATGCTAATAGCTTTCTCAAAGTATTATTAACGAACTTCATCAACAAAATCAACACAAACATTAAGTATGGCCGAAAATGCATTCCGAAAACATGGACTTCAACAGTCGTCATTCCATATAGAGCAGAGACATCAGACGATATCAGAAGAGTACTTAATCAACTCGACATTAGAGTTTTCTTCAAAACATCGGACACACTTCAAAACAACCTTGTCCATATAAAAGACCAAATCCCGAAAGATTCTCTATCTAATTGTGTCTACAAAATAAAATGCTCGGAATGTGATGCGATCTACATCGGACAAACATCTCGAGAAATCAAAATCAGAAGAAATGAACACCGTAGAGCTTCTCTTCGACCACCAAGAAATCCAGTTGAACTGGAAAAACTTCAAAAATCATCAGCCATAGGTCTACATGCTATAGAATCAGGCCACAAAATTGATTTTGATAATATTGAAATAATCCAGAAAAACTTCAGAAACCACAAAGAACGTCTAATATCAGAAGCACTTCATATCAAGTGGAATCCAAATTGCCTGAATAGGAATGATGGACTGAAACAGAATCTAACCTGGCTACAACACCCTCCCCCATGAAGTAGCAAAATCAACGCAAATGTGGTGAGCAAGTTCACTATGTAAACGCACACTACTTTCATAATTCTACACACTGACAAAATCCAACAATCTACACTTGGTTTTACTATCTTTACCAGTTCGCTAACTTGACAACAAAAAACGACCCAGACTGATGAATGATGATCAAGTATTTCACAGCCTACACTTAGTTTAGTTACCTTTACCTACTCCCCAACATGACAACCAAAATGACCTCATACTGACGAACGATAATCAAGTATTTCACATTCTACACTTAGTTTGGTTACCTTTACCTATTCTCGAACTTGACAACCAAAAATAACCCCAGAGCAACGAACGATGATCAAGTTAGTAAACTTTATTTTGATATAATAACAGATATACTATTACCTTTGATATTTGGTTTGAACGATCTTCATTGTTATTTTGACTTTCAATATGTCCTTTTAAGTTGAACTAAATCTATATTTTTCTCACCCCCTAACTCTTTGTTATATGTATGCTGAGATTTTGTAAATTCCGGTTTAATAATACTTTGAGAAAGCTATTAGCATTAAATAGCGAAACGTCAGTAAAAACAATCTCGTTTTGTTTTTTCATTCATTGGGAAATACAAAAAACCTCTATTATAATGAATATCATATACCCAATGCCCAAATTTTTTCAAACCGTTAAAAGTGAACTTGGTTTGGATATATATTATGTTATCTTATTCTAACATTTTATCTAGTCTACTACTTTGACAACATTTCACTCATCCATGATATGATATTCACATTTCCGAATGTACTTTAATTTCCCATTATCTATTTCACATTTGTCTCTTGAACTTTAGGTTAACCTCTATTTATTCTATTTATTCATATATCTACTCAATGGTGACTTAGGATCCCATTCACCAATATTATCACACTTTAGTATTTCCACTCACAGTCAAACTTTAGTGCACACACACACACACACACACGCTATGCACACAAAAAACTGATTGTTATCGTCTATTGTATATGTATATGATTGTAGAGCTATGTAGATGAAATGGTCGAAAAAAAGAATTTACTTCTCTGAATTATACAATTATTTATTATAACCGATAAGTTATTTTTGTCTATACGAGTTTAACCACGGATTGATATCAGTTAGAGAGGCATTGAAAACCCAACACTGAAGCACTCGACAACCAGCTATTTCATCCTAGTTTTAGGAATCATCAGCAGTACGTACCCACCACAGGGAGTTCGAACCCAAGACCTTCGGGTTACAAGGCAAGCTTGTATACTGTTCAGTCACTGGGTCTCCACCCGAATCAATGACCAGTCCATGAATTCTAACTTCTACCTATTTGTAATTTAACGTGTGACCACCAACTAATGTCATTGGTGAGAAATCCATCCTCGCACACTTGACTGGTTGGCCTTCACTGGTCACGACTTTTCACTAGAACTCACGCTCCAGGAAACTCCGTCCTGTGGTCAATCATTCACTAGCGAGCATCTCATATTAATTTTCAAGTGGTGGTTTGTAAGAATTAGATGTGTTTATATGAGAATCCTAACATGTTGACCACTTCACCTATTTGGGAAGGAAGTTGTATCAGCACCAACGGACTGATTGGCGATGAAACCTCAGCACGGATCCGAAAAGCTCGAGCTGCTTTCGCTGATTTACACCATCTCTGGCTTAGGCGTGACATCCGGTTATCAACCAAGGGACGTGTGTACTGCTCAGCAGCTCGCTCCGTCCTTCCCTATGGCTCTGAAACATGGTCAATACGAGTTGAAGACATGAAAAGGTTGACTGCTTTCGATCATAGATGTCTGCGATCTCTGTCTCACGTTAGGTGGTTAATAAGGTAAGTAATGTTGACGTTAGGCGTAGAGTGTTGGGCAAACAGGGAAAATCAATCGACGAGGCTATAAAGTTACATAGACTGAGATGGCTAGGTCACGTGGTGCGCATGCCTAACCACCGCCTCTCCCGACGGGCATTACTAGCTGATACAGATGCAGGTTGGAAAAGAGCCAGTGGTGGCCAAACAAAAACATGGCCTCATCAATCCATGAAATCCTTGACAAAATCCCTACAAAACCAATACTTGAAAATCCTTGACAGTTAAACTGAGTCAGGTGGGGAGATGCAGACTCCCGGGTTGGGGGCCTCGGGACTGACTCTAGGAATCAATGGCTGGAGACAATAGGTGACATGGCTCAAAATCGTTGTCAATGGCCAGCGCAGATGTATTCAGTCTCTGTAATCTTTCATATTCCTTTCTACCATTACCCATTCTGTTTCACTCTTATACTTGTCAAACTCTATTAATTCTCTCCACTCATCTTCTTGTCTACCTTTGTGTGCTATTTGGAACATGGCAACTCGAACTGGTACACTTCGGTGTCAATTTCTATGTTGAATCCAGACAGACAGACAGAATCCTAAATTACTAGTTTAAGGTTTAAGAAATTGTGTTTCGCCTTGTTAGAATTTATCAATAAAAGTTCAATTTGAACCTTCCAGTAAAATATTGTTTGTATTATTATGCCAGAGTTAGAGAAAAGCGATTCATGAGAATGAATGCAACAGTGACTGTGACTGTGACTTGATTCATCGATTTCACGAGGCGAATTTATGCCCCATTACTCAACCACATGATCCTCATCTTTTCCTTGCCCACTTTAATTGAATCCTAAACAACTTCCATAATCTTCTTGTAACTTGAAATCAACCTAGACTTAATATGTTTCCAATGTAACCCTAAACTAACTAGATATCCTGTATGATATTCTTACACATATTTTGTCATTTTTCTAAGAATCTAGGTGTCTTTCACATGGCTTCATAAACTTACTCTGAATTCGGTTATCAAAGTTACTATTGCATTCGTTCTCCTGGATCGCTCTATCCTTTGATTGGTCTTGCTACACTGAAATGTTCAGTCTTTGTTGACATGTTGGCTTATATAGTACGGTGTCTTCGATGATGTATGGAGATTCATATGATGTTAACTGGTTGATAGTGACTAACAGTCGATTCCACAGTGGGCATTTTATTCTCTTAGGGACTCGTCAACTGGATGTACATGCAGCTTCAGAGGATGTTAGCCTCTGAAACAATGGATACTGGGTTCCAGTAGCATTAGGGATTCTAGTGTATCCAAATAAGAAATGCTAAATAGGGCGAAACGACCTTCTTGGATTCTTATTAAATGTATAGCTGCGTTATTGCCCGATATCTTATCAAATCCTTTGGTGACTGATTCACATGCCTTAGATTTAGTACTAGTAACTTGGTAAACCATTCTTTAAAGTTCTGCTACGATAATGTACGTATATATTTTGAACTTAAATGACTGTCCTCAATAATTCTATACACTTGACCCATTTGTTTGACGAGTATTATCTAGTGAGATCACGATCTGATGTTGGTAACAGAACCGTTGTATATCACTGTTATGTTGCTGCTGCTGAGTGGTTGATAGTAGTTTTCCCCGTCGCCAAATTGTTATGTACTCGTCGACTAGTTATTGTTATGTACTGGTCGAGAATTTAATAGTCCTGACACAAAGAAGGCGGAAATCAGAAGACCACTAGGTTTGCGATGATACTTCTATTTTCCAAACACAAGGAGAAGCAATAAGTGGTATCACACCAAAGTAAGTAAGTGGTAAGTCACACAAATTGTGAATGCGAAATATATATGAATGTTCCAGACAAAGGGTGTGAACAAATCATTAGACAGTCTTAACATGAATGGCTAATTATAATGAAGTATCGATCCATATATACATAGCGAAATATAGCAGACATGTCAACAATCACCATATATGGATATATGTCACCAAGCAACGGACTGTCAACAAACACTCATATTATATATAATATAAGGGGAATATACATTGTTAAAGGAGACAAGTTCATACAAGTGAAATGGTCACAGACTAAGAGAGCAAACAGAAAGAGAGACCAACATACACACACACATAAATGTATATGTGGATACATATCAATCACACAGTACTGGACAGTGGTTTTGTCTTGGTTTGGTGCTAACATGTGACCTCAATGGGGATCGAACCAAGGAAGTCCGGTGTAAGAGGCAAGCCATTTGACCATTCAGCCAATAAGACAGAATGAATTCCATCGATATATAACGTTACCTCCAGTCTCTGTTACTTCGAGGTTCTCTAAATGGTATCGGTTCATGATTTAATTTGAAATTATTCAAATTCTTAGAAACCAGCTCTTGAAAAGATATTGGCAAATTACAACTTCAGACACCACAAAAGGCATGAATGCACTAATTATTTGGGAGGTAGCCACAGCACTGAAAATTAAACTTGGTACTCGTGGTACTTGGTATCATTTCTTCATCTTACCCTAAACTTAACTTATGCCTGACTTAATCCTTATCTACCCTAACCAACCCTAATATCTCCATGATTAGGATCACCTAACCTTAACTTGTTCTTAGCGTAAACCTATCCATTATCTTTCTCTACACTAACCTAATTCTTCGACAGTACAATAAGAAGGCGTAGTTTATCTGAAACATGTAATGTATTGGCGCAACACATTTCGGACATTCTGATCACACACGTACTTGTCATACACAGTTTTTTTATAGAATAATTATGAATAATTACAATACAGGTCAGATTGTGTACAGGTCGAGGCCACAAATAATGGGTAGGGAGACGCAAAGGTGTGGGTAAGAAAGATAAAGAGAGGAAAAACAAGGCAAAGAAGGGGTTTGAAAATATTATGAAGTAAATTGGCCGTTGGTTCTAAATCGGATTATCAAGGCAGGTTTAAGGTGATAACAAACAACTTTTGGACGCATAAGACAGGTTTAAGTCTTTTTATGGTTAAGGCTTCAATGAATTTAGGTATGTGACCCAACCGTGTTTTTTATATATTGTCTTAAAGGCATTGTTAAAGTCAACCTTATGACCCGTCTCTATAATATGCTTCGCTATAGATGATGTTGGACGTCTATTTCCCGGGTCAATTGTATCTGGCAGTTTCATTTGTTGTTGCAGCCACTTTGGAATGTGTTCTGTAGTCCTAACCTGCAGAGACCGATGCGTCCTCCCTATATATGTGTCTCCACACATACATGTAAGTTGATAAACACAGTGGGATGTGACACTATCGTTCGAATAATGTGAGGGTTTACAGGACAGCATAGTTCTCATTTTCTCTATGAAGATAAGTTTAGCTGCATAATAGGTTCTATTAAGTGCGGCCTTAAGTCTTTGTCTAGTGACTAGACTTTGTTGATCACTTCTGAACGGTAAGGATATGTAAACATCCTTTTTGGGAACTGATTGGATTGGTAAAGCTATATGGTTGGCACTTCCGTAACGTAAAATAAATCTCAGTGGGTAATTGTTGTCTAACAATATTTCAGTGAAGTGTTGTCTTTCTTCTTCAATTGTATCAGCGGTACATATACGGTGAACACGCTTGAACAAACATTTGACCAACGCCTTTTTACACTGTAGTGGACAGAAACTATGATAATTTAGATACTGTCCAGTCTATGTTGACTTTCTGTAGACAGATCGTTTTACTGACCCATCTTCTCGGTGGGTTATGAGTACATCTAAAAATGGTAGGCATCCATTATTCTCTTTAACATAAGTTAGCGATATACTATTTTGTGCTCTGTTGATCTGGTTTAGGATTTCTATGGCGTCCGTCGGTTGATCACAAATGACTATTATATCACCTACATGTCTTTTATAGAAATAAACTTTTCCAATTTCAACTGATTAAAAATGCCCATTAAAATTTTCAAAAGAATGGATACTGAACAAGGAGTACTCTTTTCGATAAATTCATCATCAGGCTCTGCATTTATACATACAGTATAGTAAATGAATGAGTTAGTGTTATAAACGACATTAATGTTTAAGTAACATCAAATCAATAATATTGATAAATTACACCTGAATCGTATCAACACAGAATAAGCTGAATGTCAGAAACATTAAGAAAGATAATAGTACAAATTCATGGGTTTATAGCTTCTACTGAAGGCCAGGGCAATAGTAGGGGTTGGACTTGCTTCTTTTGGACACAGAGTGCTGGTTGTTTGAGGCGAATCGCAATAGTCTCTGCTGTTTGGAGCCTGCGGTGCTTCGATGTTTTTGGTATAATACAGAGAAGGATTCATCTACGCTGGCTGGCTTTGTGTCCTGTTTGCACCAGATGTTCCAATATCGAGCTGTTAATAGTTTTCACCACACCTTTACTTAGCCGTGCTGGGAGATGTTCTCGAGCACGAAAAATCAAGTTCCTAGAACAACGGCCAATATAACTGGCTCCACAAGCGTAGTTGAATTGATAGATACAATTAGAAGTGGCTAGTCTAGGTACTTCATCTTTCAGTCGAGGAATCACCATCGGTCGTGTAGAGAATAAGACGTGTAGTTTGCCAGCAGTAAAAGTTCTTTGAACTGATTTTCTTAATTTCTTCGCAACTATCTCTCTTGGTATATCGCCCATGAATTGTAGTCATATATAAAGAGGCTTCGTTTTTACAGATAGTGAGTGCAAAGAAAAAGGAAAAGGAGCGCTCTTTGTTCAGTATCCATTCTTTTCGAATTTCTTTCTCCACTAGGTTCTCGACATGCGACATATAGATATATATCAGCTAACAATGGACCAAGGGGGCTTCCCATAGCAACACTATCGATCTGGCGATAGTGCTTGCCGTTGTTAGTACAAAGAAGCAGTAACTCTTTCAAGTAAGATGTAGATACTGGTAATAGGAAATCGTTGTCAGAAATGAAGTCACATAAAATGTCAACCGTCTGTAAAAGAGGTACATTTGTAAATAAAGATTCAACATCTAGGGAAAACATGGTTTTGTACTTTATATTAACGTTATCAAGGCAATCAATTAACTCAAAAGTGTCTTTCAAAGAGAACTTACAGTAACTTCATCTAACAGGCTCTAGTATTTCCACTAGCCACTGTACAAGTTTGTGTGTTGAAGATCTGCACATTGACATTATGGGACGTGGAGGAATGTTAGGTTTATGTGTTTTGGCCAGACCATACAAGTGTAGCAATTGGTTTGGAAACGAAGCTGTGGTGAAATAATCATCTCGAACTGTGCAAATTGCGAATTCAATCCAATGTATTAACAGTTCGCATAGATGGTTAGCTAGTGTTTGGGTCGTTTCAAGGAATTCGCCTCTCTCAGCTAAGTCAAACTGGATACACTACTGATAAGCTCTATTTCAAACGAGAGAAATGCTCGTCTGGTGTTTACATAACTGCAGTCTGGCTGGTTATGGAGCATTACTAGTTGATATGAGTGGTATACTACTGTGGGGAGAGCTGGCTGCGAACAAGCCGAAATTGTAAACAACAATTTACGACAATGTTTCGAAGGATCCTTTGTGTGAGGTTAACAGGTTGGTGTTCATTAACCTCTGGTTTCTAATTTCCAAGAATTTACGGAAGAACCCTACTAATATTCTATGCTATCTTCGATTTATTCTACCTCAATGGACACAGATTCTTAAAATATGGATATATGATAGTAAGAGTGTGGTGAAAGCTGGTTGTGAGACAAAATTTTAGACAGCAATTTACGTCAATGTTCACCTCCCGAACCAGGGTCATGAGAAAAACGATAACAAAGCTTAACCTTGAGGAACTCTCTAGCCAATCACAGCGGACTTAACGTGGCCAAATAGGATTCGCAGGCATATGGCTTAACTTTCTGAGAAACGGTCACGAGCAATACCGAATAACGTACAGGAAAAAAACAACTAATCAGAAAAGGTTGCTTCTTGGCTAATAATAATAATAACATAAAAATCTATAAATATCTGTTGATTTTCTCAATAAACGATTTGTTGCCTGGCCCTTGTCTTCTGTCGTTACATTACTACTCTAGTCATCTCAGTCAATCAGCATTAGGTAGTTTTATGTAGTCCATTGTTATCTAACTTACAATCAAATATTTATCTGACCATTTCGATATTGCGTTCTTCTTTCCTTCTAAGAGGTATATGCATAGTATTCTACATTTTTATGGGGTTTT